>CAMTDV010000025.1:17387615-18587615 GCA_947069175.1 Scalesia atractyloides | reverse complement strand
TCGGGTGCGAGTCTTGTTTCGGTTTAGATGCAAGGCAGTGGTGGTAGTCGGTCAACAACAACCAAGCCTCGGGTCAGATCTTCGTTTGGTTCGAGTTCGGTTTTGTTCGGGTTCAGTCAACACAAGTCAACACTGGTCAACTGTCGGGGTCCAACCCGGTCAAACCGTTCCGCGAGTGTGTTGGTAAAACTTATACTTATTGTTTCGTATATTTTGTTATTCTTGTTATTAACTATTATAATTTACGCAAACCGAACCTGTTTAATTCATTAGAATATATAGCAAGTATATATATACTTATGTTGAATTACCTATTGATGAGTTTTTGAAGACTTTATATCGACAATTGGATTGTCGGGTTAGTCCAAAAAAGGGAAACCCTGCCTGTTTTTCGTCAGAAATCTATATAAATACATACGTCTAAATACCTTTTCGACAAGTATATTCCTACATACATATAACTATTATACTTTCCATCGAAATAAATATATATAGACATATCGATATTTCAGTCCTTCATCGAAATATATGTGTGTATATGTATATGTATTATGCTATTGGTCAAAACACATATATATGTTTGCTATGTTTTGTTAAACTAAATATATAATTATGTATATACCTATTATAAATTAGCGCTACGCTAAGGAACGCATCAAGACCCTAATAAACTTATAAAATGAAAACAAGCTATATTTACTTCGATGTTATTTCAACAACTTCTGATATTTAATTACTTTCATTTATTCATGTTGACGGCCTCGGCATATCGTTCTCAAACTCTTCAACACGTCACGAGCATACTATAGGAAGCTTTGTAAAATGTGAGCATACTCGACTCCTTTTTACTCTTTAAACGCATTTTGCGGTGCAACATGTACCAGTTAACAAAATATTTATATTAAACGAAATAAAATGTATTCAAATTACCAAACGTGTTATCATTATTCTTTTGTGAGTTATACGTCTATACATGCTATTTGTTATGTTTGAGTTTGTTTATGCTTATTAGTTTCAAAACGTATTCTCATAATATTGTTATGCTTAGGATGTTATGCGAGCTAGTTAAAGAATTCAGTTATATGCTATTATTATGCGAAAGTTGTCTACATATATGTGCAGTTCAACTTGAATACATACTCGTCTTGATTGAAACAAACTTTTATACTTATATTTATTTTCAAACTTGTATGCTCGCCAATACTTTTGTATTGATCTACGCTTTTAATACATGTTGCAGGAATTATGATGATGCAAGGAATTTAATAGGATTGCCTAGAAACGCATTTAAGCTTTAAATACTTGTTGTATCGTATCTCATTTCAAACACGTTGTAATTTGTTTCGAAACCTTGTATTAACTGTTATTAATGAAATGAAATTGTATTCCTTTCATATGTGACGTGATTCAATTCTGTATTATTTGATTTAAAACGATGTAAAATATAATTATTAAACACTTGTCACAAATAGCGTTATGAAGCCTCTTGCAATCTAGTTTTCATCTCACCCAGATGTTTCCGCCATCGGTTGGGGTGTGACATCATCCTCGACATGGCATCGTTAATCAGTTGGTTATATATGTTTTTAAATTCATGGAAACACATTTTGGCTACCTCCCAAAATGATAAGTTTAAGAGATGTAAACTATGTCGGATTTCAATATAACTTGAGCTTATGTGTTGTGTGAGGATTGAAGGAAATGAGACAAGAGTTGAAAGATAAAGACGTAGAATAACTTAAAGTACGAAGTCAAATGAAATATATATATATATATATATATATATAAAAGAACTGAGGAGATAAAATTATGAGAAAGATAATTTTGAAGTCCTTTCCTGACAAGCCCATGGAAACTTCTTTGTTCCTCTAAGCTAGGACCAATTCAGAAGAGAAAACCTTAGCTCTTTTATTAGGACATTGCCAATATATATCACTTTATCATTTGTAGCACAATGGTTAATGTGGAAGGCACTTCCCATTGGAATTATTTATCTCTTAGTAAACAACAAGTCTACAAACTTAGGATAATGAAAGTTCGGATTTTCATAGGTATACAGCCTCTTGTCTTTGGTTTTATACTACGAAACACATTTTGATCATCCATGCTACCCATATCTTAAGGCGAATCATGTGTAACCTTTTCAGCTTCAAGTTTTGGGGACATCCCCACGCTACCATAGGTTTCCCTCATGACATCAAGCTATTTTTATTGGAAGGCCACAATCTATCTTGCATTTTGCTAAAAGAAAATGCTTCGTAGCACTTTTTCAGATTTTATATAACATAGTCAAACACGGGTGTTAGTTTAGACGATGGTCACATATGAGTCAATTCTACAGATAATTTATCCCCACGACTAAGACTTTCTTCCTTGTCATCCATATGGCTTGGATCTCCCTTAATCATCAAGTATTTTTGTATTGGTGTAACAACCCAATTTTTAAATGATGATTAAGACTTAGGCTTAAATGAATGAAAACCTAAGTAGATTGAATAAGAACGAAAATAATCATGGCCAGGGCCATGAAGACAAGATGTCAGAAACATGAGGAAAACACTATTGTATACAGAAGGAATTCATGATCATCCTCCTCATTTGATACAATTTTTTCCCCAATCTAGAGGGAGAAAGTTGAACAGCCCCACCTTGAATCAAGCGTAAAGTTTCACGTGTTGAGAGTTCGCCTTGAGGATTCATATTTTTTAGATGGTTTTCCCATTTGAGGTCACAATCAACTAGTGTTAGAGGGATGTCTCGTCGCTATGAAGTGTTCTAGCTTGAGTTAGGGTTTTTTTTTGCAAAAAGGTGAGAATCACGTAAAAAAATCATTTTTTTATGTTGTGAGGCTCATAATAATGTCATTGATCGATTATAATGCATTTCTGATGAAAGGTTAGGATCTTGACATCGAACAAGAACAAACTGGATCTAAGCACACCTACCATTGTTCCTTTGTTAGTTCTTTAGGTATGCTTCACCAAGCCTCACAACGAATTGTATGTTCCCATCGAAATGTAAAGACCAACAAACTGAATATTCCAAGCGAAAGTATGTAATGACTATCGAAAAGTGTTGATGGGCAAATGGTTACAACCAACAAAATATTTGGAAGGCAAAAAGAATGTTTTGGGACAAATTTTTACCGAAATGGAAACCTACATTTGATGGAATATGATAATTCTTACAATTTATCGGATTTTATGAACAAGAATTTGATGTGATTGATATGAAAATTTGACCAATTGACTAGCATTCAAGGATCAGATTTGTACGTTGCTGATTGTAGGAAGTTAACTCCCATATGAAGTCGACAACCCACTTTTACAATTTTCACTATTTTGGGGTGATATGAATATTACCTTAAATGTACGTTCTTTAGATAGCTATTATGTGTTTTGATTGATGCTAAACAACTGATATGATAAATTTGAAGTAAATCTTAAATGTATAATGGGTGACAATAAACGATTGATGACTAGCATTCATTGTTATCATTATTGATGGAACCTGATTTCGCGATAGCGTCGCAGGTAATGATGGAGTCTTATGTCGGTATAAGCCTGCTTGGCTAAGTGTCCAATAGTTGATAGTTGAGCTCAATTCACAACTACATGTTTAAGTTGACGATTACATGCATGATTGATGTATAGTACGATTTAATACAAATTTTATACATGGTTTTACCTAAAATGATGTCTTGATGCTTTTACCTTAAACTAGAACTCACTTAGCGCGCTGATGTTTTAACATGCATTTTAGGTTGACAGGTATTTAGACTTGATAGGATGTCACGAGGCATGGAATGAAGGCTACCCTACTCAAAAGACTAAAACCCTATTGACCTTAGATGACTTATATGTTTGATAATTTATTTATTAACGACTTGATGACTTGTTGTATCAGAGGAATTGATGGTTCCGTTGCTATTTGACGAATATTTTCAGTTTAAAAACTATGTTTAATCCTTAAGATCAGAATGTGAGGTCTCTATGGTTTGAAGCCTTACATCTGGCAAGGGTTGACCATATTTACAATTGAAAATTGGTAAGTAACTAATTAACATCACTTACATAAAATGATTTAAGCAATTTTACTTTGTTAAATATGTCACAATGGGTTTAACATGATCATACAAAAATATTCGTAGTCGACTCATTGAAATTTTCTTGAACAATAAACTAACTTACTCAAAACTCATATTTCTGCATATTTCATATCTTGAACCCCTAATCTTTTGGATTGAGAGGAGAAACCTCACCACCACGTGCTACTCATAACTATATCAACACATACCATGTACTACTACTATTTGTCTCTCGTTCAAACAATTCACTTCAAACTCACATTAGGACAAGGTCTACATACCAATATTGGCTAAATGGACTTATCAATACGCTACATGCATTTGTCCTTATCATTATCATCACATGCCTAGAGTCGTAACCTTGGTTCAGTTATCACATTATAATAGATATAGCTCAGCATGTAATTTAAACACTATACAAAACTACCTAGTTGAGAACTTACTTAGGAACGAAATACTATTTTCTTGTTATAACTATAGCCCTGGATCCTTTCACCCCATACTAATGCATGATCTCATATTAGTTTAATTCTAGATATCTTATACTAGGCACTTTTACATGATTTAAAAATTTCTCATCACATATTTGTCAAAATTAATGAGAATTTATCTTCTATTATAAAACTACGCTATTCTCAAATAAAAATATTACGTAGAAATTTAAGTACTGAGTTGTCTCGTATTTTAGATTTGAGAAAATATGATCATTAGGTAAAGTTGTTTGAGCTTTATACTTACGTGCTTTAGATTCCAAAAGAGTTTTGTAGAGGTGAAAATAAAATTTTCTTATTTTTTTATTTTTTTATTGAGGTTACTAATCGAAAAAGCGCCATATATAAATTAAGATCACTTTTTGTGTATATACATAGAAAATAGAAAATAGTATTATATACTAGATAACACAATAAAATGAATAATATAATAATAATAAATAATAATAATAATACCCTCTAAATCATGTTTTTTAATGACAAATCTCCTTTAATTTTTTGTTTTCTGTATGAGTTGAACTCAAGACCTACGCCTCTCAAGCTGCGGTGTTTAAATACCTGTGACCAATAGCATCTAATATCCATAACAGTAAAGAACCCTTTTTCACATGAAATAGAAATAAAAATTAATCCGGTTAACCAACAACGCTAACAACTAAGATTATTTACAATTTCTACTCGTTCATATATTTACACTTTTCTCCCTCTCCCTACTGATTTTGACAACCTTCTTATAGTGACAAACAATATTCACTATAGGAACCAAAATAAAATGCTAAAGCTTTGTGTCTAAGAGCAACACCTGTTGTGTTTTTCCGATGACAACACTAATAGCCAACTTCGAACATTGTTAATTTGATTGAATTGATATTTACCAACAAATATCATGAATTCAAGCACCAAAAATCAAAGAACAGGAAATGGTCCCATTTAATGGAAATTTCCAGCTTTAACACATTAATTAAATAGTTTGATGAATCATTCCATATCTAAATACAGCATATAATTACGTGGACGTTTTTTTTCTAATAATTAATAAGTTTGATGATTCATTCTATATCTGTATACAGCATATAATTACGTGGACGTTTGTTTCTAAAATTGAAAATGGTCCCACTGAATGGAATCTTCAGCTTTAACTAAATATATTAACAGGTTGATCATGTACGCACTAAATATAATTACTTGGTTACAAATTGCAAGCTGGTCATCATCATCGTACTTAATATGCAAGTCCTATATGGATGCCATTAAACTAGTATCAACAACATTATTATATCTCTTATCAAGAACATTATAATAAGATCCCTAATAGAAGAAAAATAGGAAATAAGTACAAGTGAATTTGTGTGAAAATCTAGAACACTAAGAATTTTATACCATTAATCACAATATATATCCCAGTGATTGACTAAGTTTGCTTTGAGGGCTTGTAGATAGAGGGGTGGTCATAACTTATCACACTTAATTACACCATCATACCCAACCACTATTTGACAACTAATTATACATATTATATTATATTGTATTATATGATTTTATATTATTATATTATATTATACATATATACATTTTATATCATATTATAGAGTAAATTGTCATTTTAGTCCCTGAGTTTTGTCTAAATTTGTCGTTTTAGTCCAAATAGTTTTTTTGTCTCTGGGTCTCTGACTTTTCCCTTTTGTTGCCATTTTGATCACATACTCTAACTCCATCCAAAAACCCTATTTTTAACCAGGGGTATTTTAGGGATTTTCAGTTTAAATCTTTTTAGTCGCCATTTTGATCTATTCTTTTATTATAATAATAATAATTATTATTATTATTATAATTCCACACACTCTCACTCTTCCCCTCAAATCCCCTCTCACTCTCTCTCTCTACCTCTACACATCTACTCTTCATCTTCTCCACCAAATTTTATATCAAAACCACCATCACACCCATCAATTCGATTCATTGTCGTCGCCTCTAATCTAGCCTACAAGCACCAACATTTAAGACCCCAAATCCACTTCCAGATTTATCCCCAGTTCACCATCAACCTTCATCCCATTAACCATAAACGGGAGAGAGTGAGAGATGAGTTGTGAAACAGTGGGGATGGTGGTGGTTGTGGTGGCGAACGGCGGTGGCAGTGGTGGTAAACAGCGGTGATTGTTATTGTGGATGAGAGAGAGACGGGAGAGAGTGAGAGATGAGTTGTTTGAGTTTTCGTTCTTCTAAAAATGCAATATCTGCATCTATATATATATATATATATTATAATTATATTATAATTATTATATATAAATATTCTTATGTAAATGATTAAAAGAAAAAAAATTATAAAAATGGCTTTGGATGAAAATGGCAATTTAGAAACCTTTTATGTAAATGCCAAAAGTACCCCTGGTCATAACCAGGTTTTCAGACTGAGTTAGCTAATCTGATCAAAATGGCAATAAAAAGGTAAAGTCAGGGACCCAGAGGCGAAAAAAACTATTTGGACTAAAATGATAATTTGAGACAAAACTCAGGGACTAAAATAGCAATTTACTCTATATTATATTATATTATACAAATATACATTATATTATATTATATTATACAAATTATATTATATTATATTATACAAATATACATTATACAAATATACATTATATTATACAAATATACATTTACAAGTTGGATGAATAGTGAGGTTTTTTTTTCCTCTTTTTGTAGTTTTGTTTTGTTTTTTTTTTTAACTTTAACTTTCAGCATTGACTCTTATAACCAATGTATTAAATACCGGTATGGATACAAATATACATTTACAAGTTGGATGAATAGTGAGGTTTTTTTTTCCTCTTTTTGTAGTTTTGTTTTGTTTTTTTTTTTAACTTTAACTTTCAGCATTGACTCTTATAACCAATGTATTAAATACCGGTATGAACTTACAAATATACATTTGCAACTTGGATGAATAGTGAGGTTTTTTTTCCTCCTTTTGTGGTTTACAAATATACATTTACAAGTTGGATGAATAGTGAGGTTTTTTTTTTCCTCTTTTTGTAGTTTTGTTTTGTTTTTTTTTAACTTTAACTTTCAGCATTGACTTTTACAACCAATGTTTTAAATACCGGTATGAACTTACAAATATACATTTGCAAGTTGGATGAATAGTGAGGTTTTTTTTCCTCTTTTTGTGGTTTTGTTTTATTTTTTTTTTAACTTTAATTTTCAGCATTGACTCTTACAATCAATGTTTTAAATACCGGTATGAACTGGCCAGTTATACCGGTTAAACCGGGTATTGGACACGGGTCTGGTACGATAAAGGCCGTTAAAAGCTAAATACGGTATGTCTTATGCACCGCCGGTAAATCCGGTTCTACCAATCAAACCATTGAACCGGTTTGCATTATCTTAAAATTATAATAAAATACGATATTAAGGTAATATCGACCTTCCATAATTGATAATTAACTCAGTGTCTTCCATTCCAACATTTCATCGTTATTGAAACTGTTACCCACATCGTCAAATGTAATATTGTTTATAAGTAATAAAAATCCTATTAAAATGCATAACATTTTATAAGAAAATAGTTTTTTTTAAATAAAACCATAATCAATTATATAAATCTTAATTGAGATTTGATTATTTTTTAGATGAATTTTTATTTTATGGAATTATAGTGTAAACTAATTTCATCACATTTCACAATTGCAATGATCATCACTTCCATCACTCACTTTTTTTTGTTATTTAATAAATACCACACCCAATCAAAACTTAACACCTCAACATCAAAGTCAAACCCACACACACAACACAAACATCACACTTTGATACTCATCATGATTTCTCCATCACCATCACCAGTGATACACACATGGCGGTATTGTATCACGGAGCATCACTCATCACTTACACCCATCACATGCCCACCCAGGTGCTTGATTACAAGATCGTTGTGTATAGGAAGTGAAACCTGTGAAAATGGAACAGAGTAATGAACTTCGATAGTTTTTTATATATATATTTAGTTACACTTGTTTTTTACTCAAATAAATTATATTCGTAATATCAATTAATATATTCTGTTATAAATATCAATATATATAATATAATATATATAATATAATGAGAACAAGAAAACCACTACTAACCATTTTCTTCGTAAATTTATTATTATCAAAAGGTTAATAATGCAAAAATAAATAAGCAAAAAAAATAAAGTTTTTAATTTAAAGGACTTTTTTCCTACAAAGTATGAAAACTCTATGTTGGCATTTTGTTTTAAATTTTCAACATGGTGTTTTAGAGTTTTTGGCATGATATAATTTAAAAAAGCAGCAATTTAAACACAATGAAATGTATTCTAGGTATAAAAATCTAAACCATGTGAAGATATGTAATCAACATGTTTTAAATTTAATGCCTAAAATACATATCGTTGTGTTTTAAATTATTTCGTTTAATGTTTTTTATATTATGTAATCCTAAAATAATCTAAAACACTATGCCTAAATTTTAAAATACAATGCCTGCATTCTCACACTCTTTAGAAAAAATGTCTTTTGTAGATTAACAATATCCCCCCTCTCTCTCTCACTATATAATATATATAATATATATATATATATATATATATTCGGACGGTTTAAATGATAAAAAAATCTTTGTAAGAAAAAAAAAGAAATTTAAGTAATAAGAATACTTAATTTAATATTTGTATTTAATGTTATAATAAGGTATATTTGTAAACCTACATAGAGTCGTTCTCTTTGTTAGTTAATTACATTAAAAGTTATGTAGGATAAATTAAGAGCTACGTGTAATTAAGTGTAGAATAAATTTCGACATATGTAGTATAGAATTCGATAATGTATAAGATATATGTAGGATAAAATTTTATGTGTGTATGATAAAATGAAATTAACTAATTAAGTAGATAAAGATAATTAATGTAATGAGTTATAAAATATTTAATGTTTTATTACTATAATATCTTTTTCTTCTTAAGTTGAAAACTTTAATTGAGAAAAAAAAGGATCAATAAATAAAATTGTAAAATATTAAATAGTTTTTTCTCTCATCTGATTTATTATCATCTTGAACTTGTTAACTTCAATTAGTCATAAAACTATTATCATGCACGCTAATATATTTTAGCTACATGGATCAAAAGTTATCCTACACTTGAATATATATATATACAACAACAACAACCATACCCAGTATAATCCCACCTATAGTCAAATTATCGGTAGGGTCAGGGGAGGGTGGATGTAGGCTAGGGGTGTCCAAAACCGGATATCCAGAATTTTCAGATACCAGATTTCACTATCCGAATCCGTATCCGAGATCGGCTAGTGAATCGGATATCCGAATATCCAAATTTTTTTACTTTTTTTTAATTTTTAATATTTGGAACTAGATATTTCGGATAGTTTCAGATAATCGAATACAAACTTTCGGATATTTCGGATATTTTTGGATATGTTTCGGATATTTTCGGATATCCGAAAAAACAAAAATTATATTTTCGGACATTTCGGATATCCAAAATATCCAAAATTCTTTAAAATCAATATCTGAATCGAATATGAAAATTAGGATATCCGCCATATCGGATATCTGAAATTTTCGGATATTTCGGATTCGGATATCGGATAATTAGGATCGGATTATTGGATACAAATGGTTTTGAGCACCCCTAATGTAGGCAAGCCTTACATTGTCTAAAGGACAGAGAGACCGCTTCCAAAGAGATCCCTGACTCTAAAGACATATCCAGGGTATACATCATCATAAAAGCAAGAAACAGGTAGAAAAATCATAGTGTATACTTCAAAAAAAAAAAATAATAATAATAAACAAAAATAAATCGTAATAAGTACCCCACAAAATAGACTAGTGACCACTAACACCATAAATAGATACATGCAAGCGATAACACGCGTAGAACCCCCACCCCACCCAAGAAAAAGAGTAAGCTCCTAAAACAAGAAACTAATACCAAAACGGACAATCCTCCTAAAAGTCAGTAACTTTAGTCCTACTTCTTCACAAATCCTATCCTGGACCATGTCCTTAGAGAGGTTCAAATCTAGCAAATCCCGCATAATCTGCACATCCCACGTTAGTTTCGGCCTACCTCTACCCCTCTTTCATGCCACGGTGAGAGTTTCCATTGTTCTAACTGTGGCAGTCATTTGTCTTCTCCTAACATGCCCAAACCATCTCAGTCTCCCTTCCCTAATCTTATCTTGTATACTGTCCACCCTTAATCTATCCCTAAAAACCTCGTTTTTTATTTTATCTAGCCTAGTGTGCCCAAACATCCACCTTAGCATCCTCATCTCTGCTACTTCCAGCTTACGTGCATGTGTCTTCTTGATGGCCCAACAATCTGTACCGAACATTGCAGGTCTAACTACAACCCTATAAAATTTCCCTTTTAATTTAGCTGGCAACCTCTTGTCACACAATACCCCTGTGGCTGCTCCCACCTACACCATCCAGCTTGAACACAGTGAGCTACGTCACTATCTATCTCTGCATCCCTTTGGACAAAAGATCCTAAATACTTAAACTTAGTTGTTTGCGGAACCACTTGGCCCCCAATGGTGATTTGAGTGTCCTCGTCGTCGCCTATACCACTAAAATCACAGTAAAGATACTCAGTTTTAGAGCAACTAATACTTAAACCCTTGCCCTCTAAAGCTGCTCGCCAGGCCATTAACCTCGCATTCACGCTCTCCTTATTTTCAGCGATTAACACAATATCTTCTGCAAAAAGCAAGCACCAAGGAACTGCTTCCTGAATCGACTTTGATAGCTCATCTAGGACAACCGTGAAAAGAAACGGACTCATCGCAGAACCTTGATGGAGTCCTACCTCCATAGGGAAGAAATCAGTACCACGCACACTAGTTTGAGTTTTAACATACATATCACTAATTAAGTCTATATACTTTCCAAGAACACCTCTACCCTCTAAACTATTCCAGATCAATCTGTGCGGCACACTATCATATGCCTTTTAAGGTCCATGTACACCATATGTAAGTCTCGCTTCTTCTCCCTATATTTTTCCATTAATCTCCTTATAATGTTGATTGCTTCCATGGTTGACCGCCCTGGCATGAAACCAAATTGGTTTACCGTAACCTGAGTTTCTTTTCTAAGTTTGGTCTCACTCACCCTCTCCCATAACATTGGGCATCCCCTTTGTTCTTATATGAGGCACTACGACACTCCTCCTCGACTGCTCAGGCATTTTTCTAAAAATCAAAATAAGATTGAACAAAGTAGTTAGCCATTGAACTCCTTCTTCCCCAAAACACTTCCATGCCTCAATTGGTATGTTATTTGGACCAACTGCCTTATGTCTACCCATCTTTCTTAGTGTTGTCCTCACATCTACTTGTGTGATACGCCTACAATAACAGTTATTCCTTTCTTATGCTGTCCTCACCTCTCCTTGTATGTTGTCGACTTGAATATATATATATATATAATATATATATATATATATATATATATATAGGAGAAGGATCTGTTAGGAACCACCCTTTATTGCGAGAACAACAAGAACCAATATGAACACAACCAAAAATACCTAAAAAATCTAAAAACCACGCAATTTTTTAAAACATTTTTTATAAAAAAAATCGCTACTTTTCGTCAAAAAAAAATTTTGTTACGAAAAGTAGCGATTTTTTTCATAAAAAAAGTTGAACATTTTTTTGAGTAGGTTTTTAGATTTTTTGGGTTTTTTGGGGGTGTAGTTATTAGCATTTAGCTTGGGGGAGGGGGAGGGGTTAGGTTTTTTTAGGTTTTTGGGGGTGGGGGTTAGTTTGTTTTTTTTTTTTTTTTTTTTTTTTGGGGGGGGGGGTTAGTTTTATGGTTTAGTTTTTTAGCATTTAGCATGGGTTGGGGGGGGGGGTGGTTAGGTTTTTTAGGTTTTTAAGGGGAGGGGGTTTAGGTTTATATAATTTATATATATATATATAATATATATATAATATATTGTAGGGTAAGGTTCATACGAGAACCACCTTTATTGTGAGAACCGTGAGAACCACTAAAGTAACCCACTACATCACCACCCAAAACCTACAAAACCTAAAAACCTAACCCCCCCCCCCCCAAATAACAAAAATGTTAAAAAAATTGGCGGTATTTAGATTTTTGTGGGTATTTTTGGGTGGTTCTGCGGTTCTCGCAATAAAGGGTGGTTCCTAACGAATCCTTCTCCTATATATATATATGTATGTATGTATTTTTTCAAAGATGTGTTTATAATATTTTTATTTACGTTTGTGCAAAAAAATTTAGCCCAACTCATGCGGAATGAAGGAGTTCTCACAACTTGTGGTGGTTCTCATTTGAACCAAGCCCTATATATATATATATATAAATAATTAATATGCTGGGGAGAAAACCCTTAAATTTGAGAAAACCTTGCAAACCCAATGCATGGTCTAGGTTTTGCCACATGTCCATAGTAAATATCATATTTTTTTGTCCTTGAGGGCATAATTGTATTTTCACCTCTATCTTACTTTATCCAAGAAGATATCTTCCCCCCATTTGATTTGACAATATTTATTACCCATCACATCTAAATCTACTTTCAAAACCCAAGATCCACCATTTTAAAACCTTCATTTTTCCATGAACTTCATCTCTGTTTCAAGATCCACCCTTTCAAAACCTCCATTTTTATGAACTTCATCTTTGTTTCAAGATACACCCAAGATCCATTTCCATGAACTTCATTTCTGTTTCAAGATCCACCCTTTTAAAACCTCCATTTCAAGATCCCCACTGACGAGATCGTCATTCACAACAAGTCCCCCATTTGACGAGGAATTGAATGATCAAGGTTCGTCATTCTATATTTTGATGGGTTCGAGGTTTTTTTTTACACCCCTAATTCAACTTTACATGTTATTTTCTTAAAAGAAATCGAAGAATCAAGATCCTGTCAGAATATATTCATTTTGGTTTTAGTTTCCTTTAAATAATAAGTTGGTTTTGATATTTAATTGCCATTTACTTTGATTTTCCTTATTCACAATTGGTTTTATTTTTCCAGAATCAAGAATGCTGCCAAAAGATTTCTAATTTTCAGTACCATTGATTCTTTTTTCAAAAAAAAAGAATGATGTTTATAGGTAATAATATTTCAATGCTATTAATTTTAGTTTGGTTTTCATTCTTCTGTGTTGATTTATGTCTCCAGCAATCAATAATGGTGTTTATAAATTTTGATTTTGATCCGTTGATTACTTGTTTTGGTTTCAGACTCGTTGATTTTGATCCATGGATTAATTATTTTTGTGTTAAAAATGTGTTTGGTTTGGTTGCTTGTTTGGGGATTTTGATCTGAATAGTAACTGTTTTTTGTTGGTTTGGTTGCTTTGTTTGGGGATTTTGATCTGAATAGTAACTGTTTTTGTGTGTTATAATACGAGGTAACACATGTTACAATAAAATTTTACACGTGTATAGCACGTAACACAAGTTACATACCTGTAGTCAATTTGTGTTAATAAGTTTAACTTTACGCAATTAACACTAATGTACCTGTTTTGTTCATAGGTGAATGGATGTCTATGTTCAAGATAAGATGGTTATCAAGACGCAAAGTGTAGCTAGATTTTTGTAACCTTTATGATAGTTTTTGGATCATTGTTATATATTTAAGTTTGTATAAACATTTTTGTTCCCTTTAACTATGATTGTAATGTGCGCAATTACTAACAACCCATGATGACAAGTGACTTTTGTTTTGATAACATTTGTAACTGGTGTTGGACGTAACATGTGTAACTTATGTGAGAGGTAACTAAATAATAGCACAAAATGACCTGATAAAATGGCCTACATTCAACAATGTAACACTTCTTACCCCGAAGTGTTACACATGTTACAACATATAAGTCAATCTGGATATATTACCCCAAAATGTAACACATGTTACAACAACAATAAATGGCCGTTTCATATTATATATACCATATTAACTTGTACATGTGTTACAACATCAAGATTATAACATATGTTAACACACGTTATCTATGATTATAACAGGCGCTTAACACATGTTATACCTGAACACGTGGTGTTTTGGAAACCACTAGCTTATACATGATACCATGTTAGGTTAAACCAAGATTATAACAGAGCTTAACACATGTTATCCCAGGTATACGGTGTTACGATGTTAACTTGTATGTTCCATATTAACTTGTACACGTGTTACGATCAGTATATGCACATCATAGTGTTTTGCAAACCACTTTCATATACATGAATGCAAGTCGGGTTACAACAAGATTATAATAGATGCTTAACACATGTTATCATATGTATACAATTCGGGTTACAACAAGATTATGATATTAACTAAGCTCACCATTAAACCCATCGCATCCGTCGACTGTTTTCACCCTTATCACATGTTAAGCAACTACATGTTACAAACAAACAAATTGTAACACATTTTAGATCAATATATACACATCATGGTGTTTTGTAAACCACTAGCTTATACATGAATACATGTCAGGTTACAAAAAGATTATAACAGAGGCTTAACACATGTTATATATTCCAAAATGTGCACAACAAATGACCCGTTTCATATTATATATTCCAAAATTACCGGTACATGTGTTACCATAAATGGCTCGTTTCATATTACACGTTACATACTAACTTGTACAGGTGTACGCTTGGTATCCACATTATCAGATAGTTTAAACATCAACAAAAATAAAATAGATATTACTTGTTTTTAAAAAAAAAATTAACAAAGGTTAACACACATTATATCATTCTAACAAGGGCTTAACACATGTTATACATGAACACATGTCAGGTTGCATCATGGTGTTCTGTTACAGCATGAACCACTAACACATGTTTTAACTGAACGAAGAGTTCTTTCCAAAAAATGTGACTTATTCAAGGTCCCCACATTAACGTCGCCTACATCCATCCAGCTTGTCAATTGAATATCTTTATGGGTCTGTTTCTGTAAATCAAGCAACCCATTCGGTGATGTAGACATTCTTTCGATGTCTCCAGCAAAGCAACTTCTTTTGCCTGAAACGCATCCCAAATAATTACAAAACCAAAAAATGATAACACATATTGACCAACTCCAAATTATCTTCACCAGATCCAAAATAATTTACCATCAACTAGCCTAAATTCAACACATAATGACCAACTCCAAATTACATTCGTCCGTCTTCAAGATCCCTTAAAATATAAATCTGATGTGTTGTTAGGATCGTCTGGGTTCAGCCTCCTATTTCGTTCCTCTTTTTTTATTAGTAGCCAATCTTTTTCTTTTTATCTTTATCAATTGCTGGCACCGCCTCCTCGTAATTAGCATCCCATTCCAATATAAATTGTCTCAAGTCCACGAAATTGCAAAAAGATTAACATCAACGTCTCCTTATTCTTGCGGCCTCACTTTTACTTCTTTTATTTTCCTATATTTGCAATTACAAAATCCAAAATAATAATCGTAGTTAATTTGATATCAAGTATTGAAAACCCTTTTAATAATAACTATGACTTTCAGTTTTCTTTTTACAAGCATATGAACTTATTGTATTAACCAATTTAATGATCATAAAAAGACATTCAACTTGTTTTTGTTTAAAACTCACCAAATTTATATATGAATTAAAAACGAGAAGAGTTTAATAAAACAACTCAAATTTTACTCAAAAGTATAGGATTAGTGTTTCTTGGATTTCTTGGAATCTTGAAGGTAGATCTGGGATTAGTGTTTCTTGAATTAGTGTTTGTTGAGATCACCTCTAGATCTGGGAGTAGTGTTTCGTGGAATCTTGAAGGTAGATCTTTGAATTCTGAAATGAGATCATCTTCTTCTTGTTCTTCTTCACGTTTGTGGGTGGGGGAGGAAAGAGATATGATAATTGTGAGTAAAAGTGGGAAAGAGAAAGAGGGATATGATTTTGAAATCTCTTATTTGATTTGACAGTACAAAATGGAAAGGGGGTTTTTGATTTCCAATGCTTAAAAAGTCATTTTTACTACCAAAAATGCCCTTGTATGCATTAATTTAAATCTAATATATACACCAAAAAAGGAGAACCGTTAATCTATTAAAGTGAAACCAAATCAAGGGTGGATCTAGGGTTTTTAGGATTTTCTTAAAAAGATGGGTTTTCCACTTAACCCTTCCCTATATATATATATATATATATATAAATTTAATTATCAACAACAATTATATCATTTCTGACTTATTATATTAAATTTGTTTTGGATCGTTATAATTTCTGACTTTAAATATCATTTCAAGAAATAAACATTTATTATGGATACTTATTATATATTAGATTGTTTTTACATTTAAATTAACTCTACTCTTTTAGACAACTAGATTAATTAAATATTTCAAATTTATTCACATAGTTTTTAATTTAAAATTTTGTTTTTTATCAACTAAAATTTTTAATTATATAATATGAAATTCTAAAAGCTGTGAACAAACCAAATATAAACAGTGTTAATATGTATTTGGTCAATTTTCTTTTGTTTTTCTTTTCTAATTTTGTATTTGGTCAGTGTAAGTTATTGCTACTTTTTTTTCTTTTCTGAATTTAATTAATTTAAGTTTTAACCCTCAACTTTGATAAAGTAATAACACAACCCTTAACTCCAATAGTTCTGTTTTATAAAATACTTACGTTTATACCATTGAACTTTAATAGATTTATCATACGAAAGTTTAATAATAATTAATTATTTCTTTTCTATAACAAAAATCTGTTCTTTTATATTTTTTAAAAGTTTAATTTTTTTATTTTACATATTATTTATTGAACTCATTATAAAAAGCTAACTTTTAACTCTAGATATATTATTTAATTATGTTGTTTGCTTGTTTTTATCATTATTTAGATTAAAGCATGCGTGGTCCAATTAAGCCTTTAATATACCAGGTAACAAATTATTTTTTAGTTATCTTATTATAGCTAAAGTTAACTTTTAAATCTAGACATATTTAATTAATCATGTTGATTGTTTTTACCATCCTTTATATTAAAGCCTTCATCCTCTATAACCTGTATACTAACTCATCGGTATGTTATGTAATAAATACATTCTCGCCAACATGCTCGTACGACCTGTCGCGAAGTGTAGGCTCCGGTGCTAGTTTACATAGAAAACATGTAATATTTGAAATGATTGGTTGAATCACAATTTATATTTTTTTAATGTTATTATAGTCAAAAGTATTCAAGTAACTATTTTCTTTTATTCTCATTTTGATATTTATCATGACTTATATTAATTCTTTCCATATGATTATATATGTTTTGTAGATGTGACAACTTCATCTCATATTCCTAGAAACAAGTCTATTTGGGTTATTTTTATTCCTAACGGATCAAATGGTTAAATATAAAAATAATGTAGTATTAAATGAGAAGACAGATTGCTTGAAAGTCCCCACAAGTTTAAATTTAATGCGAATAAATATATTCAGATTGTTATGTTATAATCAAATGATATAATTTTTTTCTCATATTTGAAAGTGAGGTACACTTAATAAATGAGTAATTGATTACCTGTCATAATTTTGTGTACCCAAGATTCTTGTAATCGTTTGAAATTTTACCTCTTATATTTTGGTGAGCCAAATCTATACCTAATAAATAAGTAACTGAATGAAGTTCTTCCCATTTATTGTTTCTCAACTATTTATTATTTTCTTTATTAATATTTACTTTATAAGTACTTCATTAATTTAATATTTCTTTTCTCAATTATTTTATTTATTTTTTTGGCTTATTAATAATATTTCATTAATCCAACCCATATAATGTATGACTTTTTAACATAGTAAGACATACATATACAATAAAAGGTACATTTTCAAGTTGTTCATATGAACAACTTCATTTATCTAAAACGAATATTGAAAACTTAAATACATGTAATTTTGTATTGAAATTTAGTTTGTCTTCAATTGGAAGAATACGATTTTTTAATTCCAAATTGACCTTAGAAATGCCAAATTAAATTTGAAATGGAATGTTATAGCCTGAGAAATGCTAAACTTAATTTGAAATGGAAAGTAGCCACTCGTCAAAAATTATTTCCTTTATTCCATAATCAAAACTCATTTCCTCTACATAGTACCTACCAATCAAATTCAAATATTGACAAATAGTACTGAATCTTAGTGGGGACATTCACTAATCCTCACTTTATGTAGTGCCTGATTATCTAAAGAAACAATAGATTATGTCAATGAATTCTAAATGTAGCAAAACTACTTACAATATGACTTGGAAGTCAAATTTGATACATTTCGATCTATAATTGGCCTCCGAATACAGTCCAAATCTGAAATCAACAGTTGCTAAACGTATTTTTTTTGAAAAGTGAACTTCATTAAAACACACGCGAAAATCACCTAATCTCCAAGACGGAGAGAAGGGGCCGCCTACGAATTACATCAAAAACAAATTACACCACGACTTCCAATCCTTGTCATTATTATTGTGCCTATTACTAAACCATGAGAAAGTAAGCGCCTTTACATCCGCTACAATCTCTACCACCTTGCATCGTTTGTTCTCAAAAATTTGTTCATTCATAACTTTCCAAATCCTCCAACAACACGCAATGACCACCCCTCTCACAATCTCCTTCCGAAGATTAGACAAACCATCCATATTATGTATCTCCATCACATCCTTTAACCTAAAAGCAGAAAATTTGGGTAGACCACACCACCTTAATATGCCTTCCCACACCTCCATAGATATACCATACCCAGTAAAGAGATGATCCACCGACTCCTCACCATCTTCACAAAGAACACATAATGCACTATGTGCTTTAAGATTCCTTCTCCTTAGCGCCAACTTGGTAGGAAAGCGATCCAACAAAGCTCTCCACATAAAGATATTGCATTTATCTGGTAACCATTTACACCACTCGAACACTACATCTCCATTATTGATCGCATTATTTCCGGATAACCACTTGCTAATCGCAGCAACTGAAAAGCACCCATTTACATCCCCGTTCCATCTCCAATCATCTACACACTTGATTAGCGAGACATTATGAATCACCTCCATCAACTCGTCCAATTCCTTTAACTCGATCTTCGAGTCCGGATCCTTCTTCCACGACCAATTAACCGAGGTAATCATATCCTCCCAAGTTAAAATGTCAGAAACCATACACATCTTTCTCTCTTCCAACTTAAAAAGAGATGGAAAAGTATCCATCAATCTCCCCTTGTCCGTCCATGTATCGAATCAAAACCTCACCGACCACCCATTCCTCACTGAACACTTGATTAACTCATTAAAAAACGAACCATGCACTTAAAACATTTATCCCAAAATATTTCCATACACTTAAGACATTTATCCCAAAATATGACAACACCCATACATAATGAAATAGAGAATTAGTTCTTTTGACATAATGACACGTTAAAAGTCAAAACTTTTTGAACGTTCAGCCAAATCCCTTGTGTATAAATACCACTAAAAACCATTTGGATTATAGAAAAAAACATAACCTGAAAACTATCATGTCTAAAGAGTGGTTTAAAAGGGTATATGTCTGTACCAAGCCTTTTTTGTTCATGGTTTTCTTGCAAACTTCGTATGCTGTCAACGGTTTAGTTGTTAAATCTGCCTTAAACAAAGGCTTGAATCATTACATTTTTGCTGTTTACCGAAATGCCATTGCGGCTCTCTTCTTTGGTCCTTTGGCTTTCTTCCTAGAAAGGTCGGTTTCTTCATGTCGTATGAATCTGTAGTTTTATTTCTTGTTCTCATTTGTTTGTTCGTTGTTTTTCGGTGCAAACAGGAAAGTTCGTCCAAAGATGACGATTTCCATCTTCCTTAAGATTATGTTGCTGGGATTACTAGAGTATGTATTTGGTATTCTATATAATTATTTCAGAAACGGAATAGAAAAGAAAACACTAAGCATTGAAAGAATTACTTAAAATTGAGATTTTTTCATGGTATTATGATGTACCCATAATGCGCAAATTCTAATTGTTGTAAACTGTACCGTGTGTGTGTAACATATTTGCATCAATGATGACTATTTCGTAACAAACTGAAAACAAATTTTCGTGTATTATATAATGATCGATTATGAATAACAGGCCAGTGTTAGACCAGAACTTGTTCTTTGCTGGAATGAAATTGACGACGGCAACTTTTGCGACGGCTATGTGCAACATTGTTCCAGCCATTACCTTTGTTATGGCTTGGATCTTTAGGTATTCTCGTTTCTTACTTAAGCTGCTTGTTGCTTAATTATATTATACTTCAGTGTGTGAGCTAGAAGCGTAAATATGTTATATAGACCAAGTAACATAGACTAAGTACACCTACTAAGGTCAGTACAAAAAGAAGCTTAAAAATACTAATATAATATAATATCCATCTCAAATACAAAAACATATTTTAATTTATCCTGATAACTGAACTTACGTCCAGTCAAAAAGCGACTCTGGCCTAACACTATTAATGAACCAAATTTATTTAAAAAATTCGTATTTTATTTTTAATGGGGATAGACTTTAATATATTTTTATTTAATTACAATATTAGAATATATTAACCTTCACTTTGTTAATTAAAGATGAAAAATACAAATCATTACTGGTTAAAAACAGAGGTGGTTAATCTATCACGAGCTGAGTATAATTCATCAAACAAACGTTTACATTGTACAACAAAAATAACTTTCAAAAATTTTTGCTGTAATTTAGCGACATCTACGTGACCTAATTTCACGAAACTTCTAGTTGTAAAATTAATCTTTTGCAATATGTGTTGCTAATTAATTAGGAAGCTTTGTTGATAAAAGTCTGTCGTCAATTTTTTTTTATCGCAATAGAAGTCTGCTTTCATTTTCTTCCACAAAATTGTCTCAAAAGTTTATTTTGCTAGCGATGGTTTTGGCCATAGGTAAACTCCTTTTTGTTATGACATCACTTGATTTTGTGCATGGATATTGGACAACATAAAATGGGTTGTCATTTAACTTGGTGAGGTATATTAACTGATAATAGCGAATCAATTTTTTATGAACTCTAAATGCCATCAAGATTCAAATTATCGAAAACATTAGCCGGATGCACCAACTCTCAAGCACTCTTCATACAGTTTTTTTTTTGGGTAAAACTCTTCATACAGTTCTGTAACAAAGAGATATAGTTTTCTGGTGATTAAAACTTTTAACACATGTCTTGTTTTGAGTTACTTTGTTGAGTGTATAAAACTGGAAATTAGCATATGGTGAAGTTATTTTTGTTGTTAAAAAAAGAAGCATATGATAATTTGCCAGACCACTGGTTTTCTGACTGTTTTATTTTGGTAGACTTGAGATAGTGAAGATGAAGAGTTTACATAGCCAAGGGAAGATCATAGGGACATTAGTGACAATTGGAGGAGCCATGATAATGACACTAATAAGAGGCCATGCAATTCAATTTCCATGGACAAATCAACATACTCTTCATCATCAAACTTCTGTTAACAATATCAGCACTCATGATCAGATTAAAGGATCTCTCATGATCACCTCCGGATGCTTTTCATGGGCTAGTTTTGTCATCGTCCAAGTAAGTTTTACACTCAAAATTCAAGAAAAAAAAGCATTTGGGAGGTAAAAATGTAAATCATATATGGAATACAATACTTAATGTAGTCAGGTATCTATTAACTTAAAAAACAGCCATGGAAATATATTTTCTAATCCTTTGTGGTGGAGACCTAAAGGAGATTGCTGACGGTCTTGTTGCAAAAAATTAATTTTGAAATGTGATCTCATGCCCTCGCGACAGGACTGTTTTAAGCGGGATTTTAAAACTAAAACGGTCATCAAGTATTCCGTCGAATCGTTTTATGTTTTTAATTGGTTTCGAGATGGTCTTGATAGTACTGCATTTTTATAAAAGTTTTACTAATAGAGAGTACGCCACACCTATATGCCAACTGAAGGAAATCTAACAATGTATGTTCTTTTGTTGACTTCGCTGATGTGACAAACAAACTTGGATAAGAACAAAAGGGAGGGGGGGGGGGGGGGGGTTCCTTGATGTGAATTGCATAGCTGAAAGACATAACTATGTAATGGAAAAGAATGTTAGGTGATATTAGTAACTAAAATTTCAGGGACAAAGATTCTAATTCTCTTTGTTCGTTTGGTGCAAAAAAAAAGGCAATGGCATTGAAGTCGTACCCAGCTGAGCTCTCTCTAACAACCCTCGTGTGTATGTTTGGCGGATTGGAAGGGTCCATACTTGCTGTTGTGGCTGAGGGGACCAATACCTCAATCTGGTCAATTAACTGGGACATCAAACTATTTGCGGCAATTTACAGTGTAAGAAAAAATAACAGTTTTCACTCTTCATATCCATCTGAAATTTGGCTGACATTAATATATCATCTATTGTTATAGCGTTGATTAATCTAAACTCAAAGAATAAAGTCAGCAATAATCTCACAAGTGTAAATGTTGGTAGTCTGAGACACTCATAATTGCACCTAAAAATATATCGGCAATTGTAAGAGCCAAACTATTAGTTTCAGGTTTAACTCTGCCAATGATCTCTAGATGAAGTGGTGGAAGACTTGTATTTTCTCTTGTGAGATGTAGGTTTAACTCCCACTTGGTACAGAGTAAGGCACTGGTGGGCAATGATAGAAGACACAGGGAAACTTGGGTTCGAACCTTGAGTCAAACGAGATCTACCAGTAATTTCACTCCCGTGCCTAAGGGCGGGTGGATTGCTAGGGTTTTCCCCGGAATTGGTAGTGGACTCGGGTTACTCACGGAGTACCGTTTGGTCCAGTGGGTGTCCCGAGAGTGCTCGTGATTGATTTTGTTAACCGTAAAAAAAAAAGTTTTCTGTGTGAACGACAAAAATTAAAATAAATTTTGCTTTAAAAAAAAAGTTTCAAGTTTGCACTTTTTGGCCAAATAAGCATATATTATTGTTTTTAATCTATGCATTATATCCTTCATTTCCAAAAACAAAACAACACATTTCTTTTACAATTACTATAATAAAGTTCAAATAAATAAATATAATAAAGAAAAAATAGTACTTTAAATTCTTTTATTAATAATAAAATACACATATAAAAACTTATCTTAAATTAATATTACGTTATAAATACATTATATATTTAAACAAGTAATTTTTTAATCTTTTTCATAAAAATGATTTTTTTTTGCAACTCACCTCATCAACATCGGATATCCCTCCACAAGTTGTGGATGGATCCTCCACATCCTCCTCTATGAACGTCTTCCTCCCTCACATTTCCGGTCCGTAGTCACGGATAATTATTTTTTTACCTCACAGTCCGTAGATTTCATTACCACCTAAGCACAATGGGGCTATGTACGCTGTTGCTAATGAACTTATAGCACAACCTTGATTTTCATCATCCTTCTTTCGCTCGTTATAGTGTTCTTACACATAGATTTACCAAATAACCTAGCTATATATCCAAATATCTTATTTTTAACAACCCGAATGGTTTAATTTATTAGATTTAATATATAGTTCGATTATTCAACTATATATATGTTTCACACTAGTATACAAATGATGATAAAAAACAAATCACCCCATACAATTAATGCGTGAAAAATTGCAATGTAAAAGCTGAAAAATCCGGTAGAAAAAACATGAAGATATGAAAGCTTGATATTCAATAAACTTACTTACGGTCAAAGTATGAAATTTAAGAATTTTTAGGTACTTATAAGTGTGGATTTTTTAATCTGGTTTCCACATATTAAATATATATATTAAAAGATTTTATTCCGATGACACATCCATGCAGGTTTCTGTATAAATACCCACAAATATGTGAAGAATTGAGTTATATATTGTAAAAAAAATTATTTGATATGTTCTTTTCTTATATTTGAATTTTTTTTACATGGTGTGGATATAGGGGATTATCTGTTCTGGCTGCGCATATTACATTTCTGGAGTGGTAATGCAGGAGAGAGGACCAGTTTTTGTAACTGCGTTCAACCCTCTTGGGATGGTTATTATCGCCATTTTAGGATCTTCTATTTTAGCTGAGAAACTAAACATGGGAAGGTACATTTCACGATCTCAGTTGATTACTTTCTTAAGCGATTACATGTTTGTATCAAGTTATAAGACTAAAGCATATTAAGATGATATTAAGTAACTGAACTATAACTAAATAGTTGAAAACATTAGATCGGGAAACAAATTACATTTTTATGAAGTTGCGTTGAACTTATCGAATTCAAGCTCATATACAAAATGAGCTTGAAAGCTATGGCGACACGTGACTTCTTGTTTTTTAAGAACTGAATAGCAAATTTTCGAAACCCTATATCTAAGCTTCTATATCTACCGTGTTTTATCAAACATAATTTTCGTATGTTTTTGAGCTATTCAAGTTCTCGGTTTATTGACCTTGGACATTCTTTGAGCCAAAGGCAAAACTATGACAAGAAGGGACGTCAAACGATCTTAAACGTATACTGAATCGAGTCAAGTTTTGTTAAACATCATGCTGGCATGTATGTAACACTAGAGCATACTCATATGCAACATTGTTGTGCATGGTGCATATATGGAGTAAAATGTATTAGAAAACACAAAGAATATATATATATTATATATATATATTATTGTTGTTGTTCATGAGATGAAAGCATGACCGTGTATGCAAAAATCACAACTTCTAACGTGGACTCCTGGAGTATTTCTGCCCCTCGTTTTGTAGGTAATAAATTTGCTAAGAATTTTTAATTTTGTTATAGTGTTCTTGGAGCGGTAGTTGTAGTTATTGGCTTATATCTGGTCCTTTGGGGCAAGAGCAAGGATACAAACCAACAAGATCAAGAATTATCAATAAATCAACAAGACTGTGATGGCATAAAGACATTGACGTTAAAACACAATGTCGTTGAATCTTGTGAAAAAACGTCCAGTGGTCTTGAATCTGTTTAAGGAATCATCATGGTGTATGTGTTTCTGCTGTTTACCGATCATCTTTTATATATAGAGAGAATGAAGACAAGATCACCATGACTATCAAGTCAATAAAGAAGTCCGGCCTTTTGTTTTGTTAAGTTTAATATTCGAGTTTAATAAGTTTGGTAGCTGAACAGTTTCATTTAGTCTCATGTTTTCATTGAGTTGTATGTAGCCTTTTCAAAAGCCTTTCAAGTATTGAATAAAGTATCTAATAGTTGATAACCTTCTACTCTTATCTCATAAATTGATTTAACAGAGCTATCCAGCTTCTGCGATTAGGTAATTCTTTGTTCAACACTCTTTCCAATGGCAAGCTTGCTCAATTGTGTAATAATTCTGTAAATTGTTCTTGTGTCTACTAACACCAGTAGTATTCCAACACACCCCTTCCAATCTTTAAAGGAGAAGGATACAAATCATGGAAGATTCGTATGAAGACCATTTTCATATCACAAGATCTCTAGGATCTCTTGGGAACAAGGTATAATTATCACACCCCCAAATTACCACCTGCGGGGTGTTTTACCGTCGGACGTGTGACGTACTAGGATCTAGCCACTAATCATGTGAACTAATAGTAACAATATAAAACACAATCATCATGTCCAACATAAATAGTGTATTTCAAGTTAGACGTTTCAAACAAAGTATGTGTTCAACAGAAACAAATGTATTATTTCAAACAATCAAAACGAAAATGTTTTGAAATGCAAAGTAGTAAATGTTTCCATCGAACAGCACGTCCCATGACACTTCAAACTCCTCAGACTGCAAGTTCCCATGCAACAATGTACCTAACAACCTCCAAGTATGCAAAAGAGTGTCACCATAAAGTTGGCGAGTTCACAGTTTTGTTCCACGTAAATCATGTAAATGTTTAGCTTTAAAGACATGTCAAGAAATAATAAACTCAATACCAATATGACTGTTTATGTCTGGTGTGCCCTCATCAACGTCTATCAACATTGATTCAAAAAGATTAAGTTCCTTAGTTCACGACCGACTCCTCGAGTACGGTGTGAGGTTTGTCAAACCTAATAGTGCTACTAACTAATACCCCGTTGTATCCCACACAACTAGCTCGGTAATAAGTAGGGACTTACATGATAGATATTGAGTTTATTAACTGACATCAGAATTAACTACAACATTTATTAAAAAGTATTCCTACTAGGAATAACGGTTTGTCCCCAGGGACGCATGCTTGTGAAAGAGTAGTGAACTCACCTTAGTTTGCTCGGTATGTGTTAACATGCTTCTACGTGTTAATAATGTGTTAAGCCTGTTACACGTTACCTAATGTACAACAAGTGTAAGTATGTATGCATAGAGGGTTATGAAATACCCTGAGTGTCCAAACAACCAAATGCTTACTGTGATCAGATTACCAAGTTTGTCACACAGTGGGTTTCTCTAGTTGGTGACATGTACTGTGATTATGAGAAACTCATATTTATTCATGTTGTTACTTGGATATAAAGATTATTAATAAACATGGACTTATATGTCACACCCCGACCCGCAGCGGAATAAGAGTCGGGGCATAATTGGGTTATCACCAAAGCTCATGATGTTTACTAATATGTTTCATATTTATTAAATTCAAATTACATCTCAAAGTTTCAAGTCAAATTCATACAATACAAGGAAAGGAAAAATTAACTAAAACAATCCAAAATCTAAACTTGTTTATTCTTCTAGGCCGCCCTATATGTTTCTTGCTTCAACTTGATCACCTGTATCATGTGTAAAAATGGGGAATTTTGGGTCAACAAAAGTTAGCGAGTGAACCTTGTTAAAAACATTTGTTATTGATACCTTGTTGTATTTAATATGGAAAATTGTGCAATAATCATACATGAACAAACGTATGTAAACAAACAATCACAAACCACCTTGCATAAGTATATGATATGAATGACAATGTATATGTTGGCAACGTCTCGTTCACGCTCATAGGTAATGGGGAACGGACGGCCTATGATGATGTATGTGAGATCAAGGCTCAATCAAACGGAGCCGATCTTATGTTGGCAACGCCTCGTTCACGCTCATAGGTAATGGGGAACAGCTCACGCTCATAGGTAATGGGGAGCGGCGGCCTATGATAATGTATGTACTGAAAATGATAACTTTAAATCTAAATATTAACCGCACAAACAATTGATATATATTGGCAACAAATTTGATCATGAATATGATGGGATGCACAAGTGTTTAATTTAAATAAATAATAGCGACACATGATACACCCCAAAATATGATTAAAACGGGGAATTGGTAGAAGTTCACTCACATTGGGTGCGTTCGGTGGATGATGTTGAATGCGCACGAGTTTAGAGGATTGACCGACGAGTAATAACTAACCTAATTAATAACGAAAATGTACGGTAAATAAGTGGATTTTATTAACAATTTTAATAGGATTTTTGGATATATTTTTGTGAATTTAAGGCTATTTCTAACTTTAAAAACGTTATTTTTAAGTATTTTTAATTGATTTTCAAATTAAATAATAAATAAATAAAAATAATAATAAAAAAATGTTGACTTTTGACCGTTGACCATGACTGTTGACCGTTGACCGTTGACCGGTTCGGTCGTGAATATTATTGCACTGAGTGAGACTCGAACCCGTGACATCCCGTACGCGTGCACTCAGCTCTACCAACTGAGCTACGTGTCTAACCCGAAATATTTTTGTTTTTAATTATATTTATATACTATTTAACTTAATCCGAAAATCGTTTATTTAAAAAGGATTTAATTGTATCAACCCGATGATCTCCACAGGTCTCGAACCCGGGACCTGTGGTTTAGTTTGGCACACAGTCCACCGCTGGACTGTGTGTCTAACCTGGTAAATATTCCGGTTTTTATTATACTTAACATCTTACTGTGAGTTAACCCGGTTCGGTTTTAAAAAAACATTTTTATTTCTGAGGTTAGGATTGTGATAGGAATCGAACTCGCGACGTGTGTGTATTATTTGCACACAGTCCACCACTGGACTGTGTGTCTAACCCGTTCATAATATTGATTTTAATTAATCTTATAAACATAAACGACTTCGTCTTCTTCGTTCAAAACACAGAAAACGGTTAACCAAACTGTTTCTTGTTTAACTCGATTAACGAACATTATAAGAAATTGAAAGGTAATGAACGGAGAGGGTTTGGGGAAAGGATGTACCGAACAGGTGTCTTTCACAGAACTCCGGCAAGGATTCGTCGGCTCTGTTTTGTGAACTTCGACTGTTAGGATCAATTAACAGTTTTGATTGATTAGATGTGAAATTGAGTTACTAAACAATGATTAAAAGGAGGTTTAGTTGATCATACCGATTAACAGCGTGAGTTCGGAAATTCCAGCGATTTTTCCGGCGAGTACAGAAATCCGGCAACGTCGTCTGGGATCGATTCTGGGTGATGGATTGATGTTAGTAATGGTCTAACAATGGAATGGAACAGAAAGAGTCGAGGTATTTACCGTGTTGATGTGAGTCTCGGTTTTCCGGCGAAAGTCCGGTGATGGCAGAAAAGTTCCGGCGAGTGAAATTTCGTCGAGAATTGGTGTGATTTTGAGCGAAAAGATTACCAGAGGCTAGGGTGTGTATTTATAGGAAAGAATATCGATGAACTAGGTCCGATTTCTGTCTTGATTCGTTGGTCAATTATTCTCCGGCGGTTATGACTGATGTCGCGGAACTGGACATCGGTTATAACCGATGTAAGTGTTAATACGCATGTTAAGTCCACAAGGAATACCGAACAATAATTGACGAAATCGTCGGGATTTCCGGCGACTGCAAATTGGGCGCGTCGGTTGACTGATTTGAAATCGAGTTCTTGTTATTTGAATTAATTGTCTTGATATATCACTAAAGAACACAAGTGGCGGAGTGGTTTGGTGGATGTGAGTTAAGACTTGAGGTTCCCGGCTGACCCGGGTTCGACTCCCGGCAGCCGGTTTTTCTTTTTAATTAATTTATTTTTACTATTTAACAATTATAATTTATAAATTCTAATTTGTTTATTAATTATGTATCATTTAAAATTAAAATAAGTCATAAATAAGCAACAAAAATTTAAAAACTGATTATTCGATTAATAAACGAAGCGGGTTTTGAAAACCCGTTTTTCGACGGATGTTACAGTATCCCTACTTTTAGAATTTCGTCCCGAAATTTAAGTAGTAGTGGTAACAGGAAATAGATGTGGGTATTTCTCACGCATTGAGTCTTCACGTTCCCAAGTAAACTCAGGTCCTCGTTTCGACTCCCAGCGTACCCTGACAATTGGAATGCGGCTTCGTCTTAAACGTTTCTCTCCGAAGTCCATAATTTCTACTGGTCTTTCAATGAAATGCATAGATTCATCGACTTGAATGTCTTCTAGAGGAATATAGAGATTTTCATCGGCGAGGCACTTCTTCAAGTTCGATATGTGGAATGTGGGATGAATTATGTTGAGTTCCTCTGATAGGTCAAGCTTGTATGCTACAGGTCCTACTCTTTCGAGTATCTTGAAAGGTCCTACGTAGCGTGGTGCTAGCTTGCCTTTTTGGCCAAAACGAACCACTCCCTTCCACGGCGATACTTTTAAAAGTACTTGGTCACCAATGTTAAATTCCAAGGGCTTTCGTCATTTGTCTGCATAACTCTTTTAACGACTTTGTGCCGCTAGAAGATTGTTTCGAATTTGATGGATCTTGTCTGTTGTTTCTTGTATTAATTCTGGACCGGTGATTTGAGCTTCTCCAATTTCCTGCCAACATATTGGTGATCAGCACTTACGACCATATAACGCTTCGAAAGGTGCCATGCCGATACTTGAATGATAGCTGTTGTTGTACAAAAATTCAACTAATGGTAGATGAGCGTCCCAATTCCCTTTGAAGTCTATGACACATGCTCGAAACATGTCTTCAAGAGTTTGGATGGTGCGTTCAGATTGTCCATTAGTTTGAGGATGATAAGCGGTACTGAGGTCTAATCGTGTACCCAAAGCGGCTTGTACGGCTTGCCATGTTCGTGAAGTGAAACGACCATCACGATCTGAAATAATGCTTAACGGTACACCATGACGGCTTACGATTTCGCTGATGTAGATACGAGCTAACTTCTCATTCTTGAAGTCCTCGCGAATCGGAATGAAGTGAGCTGATTTTGTAAGACGATCAATGATTACCCATATAGTGTCATACCCACCAGAAGTGCGTGGTAACCCGGTAATGAAGTCCATGGTTATATTTTCCAACTTCCATACAGGTATTTCAGGTTAGACTAGAAGTCCTGAGGGCTTTGATGTTCAGCTTTCACTTTAGAACAGGTAAGGCACTTGGAAACAAAAACAGCAATATCTTTTTTCATGCCAGGCCACCAGTAGGTGTATTGAAGGTCTTGATACATCTTGTCGGCTCCTGGGTGTACAGAGTATCGTGTTTTGTGCGTCTCTTTCATATGGAAATCGCGAAGGTTATTGTGATCGGGAATCCATATGCGATCTAGATAATACAGAATGCCGTCAGATTCTGTTTCGAGTTTAAGTTCTGCTCCACAAGATAACTCATTGCGTATGTCGTATTCTGTTATGGAAACATGTTGAGCTTCTCGGATTTGATCTTTGATGTCGGTTATGATTTGCGAACATAGAAGACGAATGGAGTTCGCATAACCCTTTCAACTGAGTGCATCGGCCACCACATTTGCTTTGCCAGGATGATACCGAATTTCACAGTCGTAGTCATTAAGAAGTTCGACCCATCTTCGTTGCCTCATATTCAACTCCTTTTGGTTAAAGATATGTTGGAGGCTCTTGTGGTCAGTGTAAATTTCACACTTGGTACCATAGAGGTAATGTCTCCATATCTTAAGAGCGAACACAACGGCTCCAAGTTCTAGGTCGTGGGTAGTGTAGTTCTTCTCATGAGTTCTGAGTTGCCTAGAAGCATAGGCTATCACTTTTCCCCTTTGCATTAATACACAGCCTAGTCCCTGCCCTGATGCGTCGCAATATACTACAAAGTCATCGCAACCTTCGGGGAGTGTGAGGATAGGTGCGTCGCAAAGTTTTTGTAACATTCGTCAAAAACAAATTTTACCAAACCCGCTCCGTTTATTAACCGAACAATCAGTTAAAAATTTCGTTGTGAATTAAATGCCCAAAATAATTTTAAACGATACATAATCAATTATTATATTGGAATATATATAAGTTGTTTTTGAAAAACTGTTAAAAATCGCAAAATAAAAATGTTTTGTTTCTGCCGGGTTTCGAACCCGGGTCAGTACCCGCTTCAACAACAACTTAACACCCAGCCGATCAACCACTGCGCCACTTGTGATTTTTGTTAGTTATTAGAATTATTTAATTGATATCATGTTTTTCCGAATACAAAACCGGCGCCATGTGTTAGCCGAACTCGAAATCAGGCATCAATCAAGCTTCCGTTTCTGTTCTTCGCGATCAAGAGACTAAAGAAAAACCGTTTTCAATCAATTGGTCAGACTCAATCGAACAGTTAAAGACCAAATCCGGAAATCAAGTCGGCCGAAATTTTCTTTACCAAAATCAGGGATTGACTTATTACTCTATAAATACAACCCAACCTATCACAAGAGAACTCGCACCACACACTTCTTCATCACTCAAAATCTTTGTTCTGTTCGCCGGAAGTCCCTTCAGTCGCCGGAATTTTTCTGCTTTTTGCCGGAATTTGGCCACCGGAAAACCGAAACCTTGCTTCCAGTTGGTATAAGCCTCTAAACTCTCCTATATCTTATGTTTAATACGTTCTAAACTTTTACGCAACCCAGATTCTGTTAAAACATTTTTAACAGATCAGGTTCCGGTTTCTGGGTTCATGTACGAAGAAGATGAAGTATCTGTATCATATAAGTATAATTAAAATCAAGTTATTAATCGGGTTAGACACACAGTCCAGCGGTGGACTGTGTGCACATTAAACGCAAAGGTCTCGAGTTCGAATCTTGTTTCCACACACGCTGTTTGTGTGGTTATCAGGCGGTTATGAGAGGTTCCATGCATAGGCTGTTTGTGTGGTTAAGTTATTCATTTTCAGTACATGCAATACGCTCGGCTCCGTCTGATTGAGCCTTGAGCACACAATTTCAATTTCAGTACATTCAATACGTTCGGCTCCGTTTGATTGAGCCTTGAGCGCACATCCATTTCATTTTCAGTACATGCAATACGATCGGCTCCGTTCGATTGAGCCTTGATCGCACAGATATATTTCATTTCAGTATTTTATGTTTGTTGTATTGGTTGTAGAATTATAGGACTAATCATAATTCAATGATAAAACCAATGAAAATTTGACAAGAATATGGTGGATACGCCGCTGGTACTTCCTATATATAAGTATTCTTGTCAAAGGATCAGAGGCATTATCGGACGGTTATGAGAAGTTCTATGTAGGATTTATTAGTTTCTTGGTAACCAATCATAACTTGTGGATAAAACTAATGAAAATTTGGCAAGAATATGGTGGATACGCCACTGGTACTTCCTATATATAAGTATTCTTGCCAAAGGATCAGAGGCATTATCAGGCGCTTATGAGAAGTTCCATGTAGGATTTAGTATTGCCTTGGTTGGAATTTGTGTTACATTTATATCATCATGTTATTTAAAGAGATTGGATTGTGTTCCATTTCTACATAAACTAACCTCTCCATCATAACAAACGAGAGAGGAACTTCCACCATTCAAACATATATGCTATCAGAATGTGGATTCAAATATTTGCTGTTGTGTTTATTCATGTTCAAATATTTGCTGATGTGTTTATTCATGTTCGAATATTTGCTGTTGTGTTTATTCATGTTCAAATATTTGCTGATGTGTTTATTCATGTTTGAATATTAGCTGTTGTGTTTACTTATGTTCAAATATCAGCTGTTGTGTTTTTATTTATGTTCCATATAGGTTGTAGTGTTAGAAGTTTTTCCTTAAGATATAACCATACTTTCCCAAACGTATCTAAACTCTTATGCATGATATCATTTTTAGCAAATCATTTCTGCTTATCAATACTTATACAGTAGGCAACAAAAAGCGATTCCTGAATAGGGTACTTAACCCTTACAAGGAACGTTACCGCCTCGAACAAAAACTTAAACCCTTATTTTTCTAAGCATACAACTGTCAAACAAAACACGATCATTCTTTTAGTCAAATATATCACAATTTAAATTTCGGGACGAAATTTCTAAAAAGCAGGGGATACTGTAACATCCGTCAAAAACGGATTTACCAAACCCGCCCCGTTTATCAACCGAACAGTCAGTCAAAAAATTTCGTTGCGAATTAAATGCCCAAAATAATTTTAAACGATACGTAATCAATTATTATACAAGAATATATATTTAGTTTTTGAAAAACTGTTGAAAATCGCAAAATAAAAATAAAATACCTCTGCCGGGTTTCGAACCCGGGTCTGTACCGATCCGGAAACAGACTTAACTCACACACACAAACCACTGCGCCACGGATTTTGTTTATTATATATTGAAATCATTTAATTGATATAATGACGTTACGAATTCAAAACCGGCGCCCAATAGTTCAGTCGTCGGAATCCCGGTAATCTCGCGAACTTTTAACACCACTTTCAGCTATAACGTAAACTAGTATTAAGACATCGGTTATAACCGATGTTTGAAGTCCGCGACCAAACCATAACCGCCGGAGAAATTTAAATCAACGAATACAGTCGGAAATCAGACCAGGTTCATTGACGATTTGTTCTATAAATTCACCCACAACCCACTGCAAACCTTTTCGCTCAAAAACACACCTTTTCTCGGCGTAATTCCACTCGCCGGAATTTCCCTGCTCATCGCCGGAAAACCGGTTTCTCCATCCCTGAGCCTCACTGAGCCTCTGAGCTTATACCGGAGATACCCACACCCTTTGTAAGCTTCCTGGAGACTCGCTGCTACAAGGAACACGTCGCCGGAGGTGATTGCTATCGCCGGAGTTTTTTGCCGGAAAACAGAGAGTCCAGTCGGTATACCTCTTCGCCTAAATTCTTTTTCTTTTCACTCATATCTCACCTTAATGAACTGTAAGACGCTAAGAAATCGATTAAGACTTTGAACCAGTCGATTTCCGATTTCTGGTTCTAACTTGACGAGGAAGACGATGACCGCTATAACGTATAAGTATAATTAAAATCAGGATATTACTCGGGTTAGACACACAGTCCAGCGGTGGACTGTGTGCACATAAAACGCAAAGGTCTCGAGTTCGAATCCCGTCTCACACACGCTGCCTTAATAAAAATCATTTTTTTTAAACTGAACCGGAGTCGTCACTGGTATATGTTAAGTATATTGATAACCGGAATAATAACCAAGTTAGACACACAGTCCAGCGGTGGACTGTGTGTTTGTTTATATCACAGGTCACGAGTTCGAGTCCGGTCTACTGCACCGACTCGAACAATTATCTCTTCTTTTTAAATAAGGCAGAAAAGGAAATATCTAATTTGTATTTAAGTATAATAAAAATCGAATTATATAACATGTTAAACACACAGTCCAGCGGTGGACTGTGTGTTAGATTAAACCACAGGTCCCGGGTTCGAGACCTGTGGAGCGCACCGCCGAATTGATTTAAACTGTTTTTAAAATAAAATGATTTTCGGTTTAAACTAATTAATATATCTATATAATTAAAATCAGATATATAACGGGTTAGACACGTAGCTCAGTTGGTAGAGCTGCGTGCACGCGTACGGGAGGTCTCGGGTTCGAGCCTCACTCAGCGCACTTGTATTCCGAATTGAACCGGTCAACGGTCAGTCAAACGGTCAACGGTCAGAAAAAAATAAAATTTTTTATTATTTTTATTTAATTATTTTAATTAAAAATCAATTAAAAATACTTAAAAATAACATTTTTAAGGTTAGAAAATAGCCTCAAACTCACAAAAATACACCCAACAATCCTACTAAAATAGTTTAATAAAATCCGTTTACTTACCAAACCATAATGCGATTTATCTAGGTTAAATCTCACTCGTGGTTAAAACCACTTCGCGTGCATTCAACGTCATCAACCGAACGCACCCACTGTGAGTGAATCTTACAACTTCCCCTTTTAAATTACACGTTTTGGGGTGTGTCATGTGTTATGAAAATAATTAATTTATTTATTTAAACTTGTGCCATACCACATCATGACCTAAACTTAGATTGTTTTTATTTTTGTGATTTACTTATTGCCTTTTGTCAAATTATATGAAACTCATACATTAAGCCCATCAGTTCCTCGTGGGAGACGAGTAGAACATCGCGTGCTTCACATCAAATTCATTATTGTTCATGTGTGTATCATTGAGTTTATATTGTTTGTAGTTGTGTCATTCATATTATCATGTTTATGCAATTCATTCATCAGGCCCCTCAGTTCCTCGTGAGAGACGAGTTGAGCATCGCGTGCCTCTAATTGTTCCATTATTGTTCATGAGTGTTTCATTTAATATCTTATGATTGTTGATTAAGTTACATCTAATTTTACTCATGTTTGGTTGTGCACATATTTCATAATCAATTTAAATAAATTTATTCAAATGTTTTCCATAGGATTCACTCGCCAACATTATGTTGATCCAAAAACCCTTTTACACATGATACAGGTGAACAGGTTGAAGCAAGGAAAACATAGGATATGCCTTAGAAGAGAACAAGAAGTTTAGATTGTTAGTTAGATCATGTTGTAACATTTATTGTAAATTTCCATTTAATTTATATTAATGAATATGAAACGCTTAATAAATGTCATGAGCTTTGATGATAACCCAATCATGCCCCGATCACCTTTTCCGCTGCGGGTCGGGGTGTGACAAAAAGCTCGCGATATTTCCGGGATTCCGAAGACTGAACTATTGGGCGCCGGTTTTGAATTCGTAATGTTATTATATCAATTAAATGATTCTATTATTTCACAAGAAGCATCCGTGGCGCAGTGGTTTGTGTGTGAGGTGATAAGTCTTGTTCCGGACCGCTCACTGACCCGGGTTCGAAACCCGGCAGAGGTATTATATTTTTATTTTGCGATTTTGACAGTTTTTCAAAAACTAATTATATATTCTTGTATAATAATTGATTATGTATCGTTTAAAATTATTTTGGGCATTTAATTCGCAACGAAATTTTTGACTGACTGTTCGGTTGATAAACGGAGCGGGTTTGGTAAATCCGTTTTTGACGGATGTTACATATTAACCGAACAATCAGTTAAAAATTTCGTTGCGAATTAAATGCCCAAAATAATTTTAAACGATACATAATCAATTATTATATTGGAATATATAAGTTGTTTTTGAAAAACTGTTAAAAATCGCAAAATAAAAATGTTTTGTTTCTGCCGGGTTTTGAACCCGGGTCAGTACCCGCTTCAACAACAACTTAACACCCAGCCGATCAACCACTGCGCCACTTGTGATTTTTGTTAGTTATTAGAATTATTTAATTGATATCATGTTTTTCCGAATTCAAAACCGGCGCCCTGTGTCAGCCGAACTCGAAATCAGGCATCAATCAAGCTTCCGTTTCTGTTCTTCGCGATCAAGAGACTAAAGAAAAACCGTTTTCAATCAATTGGTCAGACTCAATCGAACAGTTAAAGACCAAACCCGGAAATCAAGTCGGCCGAAATTTTCTTTACCAAAATCAAGGATTGACTTATTACTCTATAAATACAACCCAACCTATCACAAGAGAACTCGCACCACACACTTCTTCATCACTCAAAATCTTTGTTCTGTTCGCCGGAAGTCCCTTCAGTCGCCGGAATTTTTCTGCTTTTCGCCGGAATTTGGCCACCGGAAAACCGAAACCTTGCTTCCAGTTGGTATAAGCCTCTAAACTCTCCTATATCTTATGTTTATTACGTTCTAAACTTTTACGCAACCCAGATTCTGTTAAAACATTTTTAACAGATCAGGTTCCGGTTTCTGGGTTCATGTACGAAGAAGATGAAGTATCTGTATCATATAAGTATAATTAAAATCAAGTTATTAATTGGGTTAGACACACAGTCCAGCGGTGGACTGTGTGCACATTAAACGCAAAGGTCTCGAGTTCGAATCTTGTTTCCACACACGCTGCCTTAATAAAAATTTCTTTTTGTTAACTGAACCGGATTCATTTTATGTATATGTTAAGTATATTAATAACCGGAATAATAACCAAGTTAGACATACAGTCCAGCGGTGGACTGTGTGTATGTTTAATCACAGGACGCGAGTTCGAGTCCGGTCTTCTGCACTGACTCGGACGATTATCAATCTTTTTATTTAAGGCAGAAAAAGAAATGTTCAGTTTATATTTAAGTATAATAAAAATCGGATTATATAACATGTTAAACACACAGTCCAGCGGTGGACTGTGTGTTAACTCAACCCACAGGTCTCGGGTTCGAGACCTGTGGAGCGCACCGTTTCTCTGGATTAAAATCGTTTTTAAAATAAAGGATTTTCTGTTTAATCTAATTAATGTATAAATATAATTAAAAACAGATATATTACGGGTTAGACACGTAGCTCAGTTGGTAGAGCTGCGTGCACGCGTACGGGAGGTCTCAGGTTCGAGTCCTGCCCGGCGCACAATTTTCACACATACGAACCGGTCAAAGTCAACGGTCAACGGTCAAAGTCAACGGTCAACTGTAGCAAAAAAATCAAATTTTTATTATTATTTTTATTTATTTATTTTAATTAAAAATCAATTAAAAATACTTAAAAATAACATTTTTAAGGTTAGAAAATAGCCTTAAACTCACAAAAATACACCCAACAATCCTACTAAAATAGATTAATAAAATCCGTTTACTTACCGAACCATAATGATATTTATCTAGGTTAATTTCACTCGTGGTTAAAACCACTTCGCGTGCATTCAACATCATCAACCGAACGCACCCACTGTGAGTGAATTCTTACAAATTCCCCTTTTTTATTCATGTTTTGGGGTGTATCATGTGTCGCTTAAACTAATTCTCTTATGCAAACTCGTGCTATACCATTATATGATCTAAACTAGAATGTAAATATTGTTGGTTGTGATGTATTACATATTGTCAAGTTGTATGCAAATTATTTAGGCCCATCAGTTCCTCGTGGGAGACGAGTTGAACAACGCGTGCCTTAAAACCCATTCATTAGGCCCATCAGTTCGTAGAACAACGCGTGCCTCAAAACTCATTCATTAGGCCCATCAGTTCGTAGAACAACGCGTGCCTCAAAACTCATTCAATAGGCCCATCAGTTCCTCGTGGGAGACGAGTCGAACAACGCGTGCCTCAAAACAATCATTTGATGTATGTGTGTGCAATATTTAATATTATGTGTTGTGTGAATAAATTTACATCTACATTTACTCATATGTGGTTATGCACATTATTTATAATCAATTGAATAAACTTGTTCAAATGTTTTCCATAGGATTCACTCGCCAACTTTATGTTGATCCAAAAACCCTTTTACACATGATACAGGTGAACAGGTTGAAGCGAGGAAAACATAGGAAATGCCTTAGAAGAGAACAAAGAAGCTTAGATTGATAGTTAGAACATGTTGTAATTTTTAATGTAAATTTCCATTTAATTGTATTAATGAATATGAAACGTATAATAAATGTCATGAGCTTTGATGATAACCCAATCATGCCCCGGCCACCTTTTCCGCTGCGGGTCGGGGTGTGACAGTTTTTGCTTAAGGGTTTGGAAGGCTTCTTCTTGTTTAGGTCCCCATATGAAGGGTTTTCCTTTATGTGTCAAAGCCGTGAGTGGTACAGCGATACGAGAGAAATTTGAAATGAAACGGCGATAGTAACCAGCCAAACCAAGGAATGATCTTACTTCGGTTGGTGTATGTGGCGCTTGCCATTCTTGTACTGCTTTGATCTTTGAGGGGTCGACATGTATTCCCTTGTCATTGACGACATGTCCAATGAATTGTACCTCTTTTAACCAGAATTTGCATTTGGAGAATTTAGCGTAGAGCTTTTCGGTTCTTAAAAGCGTGAGGATGAGTCGAAGGTGCCGTTCATGATCAGTTTTGGACTTTGAGTAAATGAGAATGTCGTCGATGAAGACTATAACAAAACGATCGAGATAAGGTTTGCAGACTATGTTCATTAGATCCATGAAGACAGCTGGAGCGTTGGTTAGACCAAATGGCATGACCATGAATTCGTAATGACCATAACGAGTTCAGAAGGCGGTCTTTAGGACGTCTTCTTCATGTACTCTGAGTTGATGATAGCCAGAACGAAGGTCGATCTTTGAAAAACAGGTGGCACCCTGGAGTTGGTCTAGTAGATCGTCGATGCGCGGTAATGGATACGGTTCTTGACCGTTAATTTGTTGAGTTCTCTGTAATCGATACACATGCGAAACGTTCCATCTTTCTTCTTTACAAACAGAACCGGTGCACCCCAAGGCGATGAGCTAGGACGCATGAATCCTTTGTCGGTCAGTTCTTGTAGTTGACTGGCCAGCTCTTGCATTTCGGATGGGGCTAACCTATAAGGAGATTTCGCGACGGGTGTAGCGCCAGGTATAAGATTAATGCGGAATTCGACTTCTCTCTTGGGAGGAAGTCCTGAGATGTCGTCGGGAAAGACTTGCGGGAATTCTTTCACTACGGGTATATCTTCGAGTTTCTTCTCTTTGTTTCCCTTCTTGAAAACATGAGTTAGAAATGCTACATAATTCTTGCGGAGATATTTTCGGGCTTGAAGACAGGACATCAGTTTGAGTCCTTTCGAAGGGGTTTCTCCAAAGATTCGTAGGGTTTGACCGTCTGTAAGAGGAATGCGAATGAACTTTTCGCGGCATACCACTTCAGCATGATGTTGGCTGAGCAGTCCATGGCGATTATAATGTCAAAACTTCCCAACTTCATAGGAATGAGGTCAACAGGAAAATCGTGATCGTTTAGAGTAAGAGTACAGTTTCGGATAATGGAGTTTAGTGAGACCGGTTTTCCGTCAGAAACTTCTACCGTTATGGATTCCATGAGTTTATCGCGGGTTTGTTTGAGGATAGGTTCAAATTCTAAGGACACAAAACTCTTATCCGCGCCAGTATCAAATAACATGGATGCATAACTACCATTGATGAGAAACGTACCATTAACCATGTTGTTGTCGGCCCTTGCTTGGTTGGCGTTGATGTTAAAAGCTCTTCCTCTAGCAGGTGGAGGAGCTTGGTTAGCTTGGTTCACCGGATTTGCTTGAGCTTGAGCATGTATGATGTTCACCAAGCATGGACAAGTGTTTCTAAAAGTGGTTTGGGTCTCCACAATTGTAGCAAGCCCGCATGGGTTGCATCATGGGGTAGTTGGGTTGGTAGTAGGTTTGGGCCGTATGTTGTGTAGATGGTAGTAGTAGGGGTTGTTGGGCTTGACCCATTATTTGATGGTGGGTTTGGGTTGCGGGTTGGTTGCGGTTCATTCGCTGCAGTGAGCGGTAGGTTTGGAGGGTGTGACCTGCACGGCCACAGCTGGTGCAATATTGACAGGGGTGTTCGGGAGAGTGATGGTATTGGCAACGGGTGCATTTTGGGTAGGGGCCAGAGTATGGCCTTTTGTATGGTGCGGGTGAAGAGGCAACTTGAGTAATGGGTGTAGCAGGGATAGGGAAATTGGTTTGGGTGACAGCAAAATTTCTGGTATTTCGTTTCCTCTTGTTTGAAAACTTTGAGGAGGAGGTGGAATGGTTTGAAGTTTGGCCCTCAACGGGGGCTTTCTTTTTCTCCTCCTTGAATTTACCGTTTCTGATTCGATTCTCGGTAAGTTCGGTAGCTAATTCCATAGCAGCTTCGAGAGTTGCAGGCGAAGTGCTGAGGACTGAGTCTTGAATCTTCGAGGGGAGGCCTCGAATGTAGTGTTCAACAAGCGGTACACTGGGGTGAACAAGTTAGGAACCATCTGGTTCAGCTCAAGAAATCTTTTGTTGTAGGAAGTAAGGTCTCCTTCCTTTTGCTTCAGCGAGTGGAATTCGTCTTCCAACTTCTTGAGTTCGCTTCTTGGGCAGAAGCGTTTTGTCATTATTTCCCTTAACTCTTCCCACGTTAAGGCCATAGCGTCTTCAACTCCTCTCTTACCATTCTCGGTGTTCCACGAGGTCAGGGCTACCCCAAATAATCTCCCGGTTGCGTAACGTACCTTGCGATCCTCGGGACAATCGCAATTGAGGAAAGTGTTTTCCATTTCCTCAAACCAGTGGAGGAGAGCGGTGACACCTTCGGTCCCTTCATACTTTGGGGGATCGCAAGACTTGAAGTGTTTGTAGGAGCACTTCTTGGAGGGAGGGTTGTCGATGTTTTGATCCTCTTGATTGGGTGGGTTGATAGGATTCACGGTGAGAGCTTGTTGGACTTGTATTACAATATCAGGAAGCACCGCGGCCATTTGTTTTGCAATTTGAGTGGCCAAGCGTTCGTTTGACCTTCCTGACTTTCGTCCTCCACGTAGCTGCCTAGCCGACATCTACAGGAATATACATAGGAAGATGGTGAGTTTTAAGGAGTGTTTAGGTGTCATGTGTCGTTTAAAATAATAAAATAACATAATCATCAATAATGCACTACATCCATAGGATTCCCCAGTTCAAATCCGGGTGCCGCCTCATCAACAAACGAATCGAAATCTATTATTCTGTTCTGCTGATATAACTCAACCAAATTTTATCCAGCAGAACAGAATAAGGGGACTGTTAATACTTGATTGATTCTAAACATCCGTTCTGGATATTTTGTAAATCAATTTTTGAATCCAAAATGAAAAGAAAGATTGTCGTGGTCGAAGCAAGACTTCCCGATTCCTTTCTACTACTAATGTAATGTCTACTGATTGGGTCTTGATTGGATAGCCGGCAGATAATTTAACTACTGGTTGGGGGAAGTTCTTTCTATACTATAATCTACATATATATAGACTCGTGAGAATCTCTGAGTGTTTAGGCATTCAATCACTATTAGATTGAGATGGATAATTTCCTTTTTTATAGAAAATAAAAAGTGAAAAAAATTTTTTTAACCCCTCGTCAAGAGTATACTATCTCTCAACTCCTTCAGAGAGACAATCAGGAAAGGGTACGTATTAGATCAAACAGGAAAATTTTGTAATAGATAGCAATTGATCTGTTTTTACTTTGAAACGGGGAGGAATGCCTGTATGCCTAATCTATGCAGAGTAGGCGCTCTATTCAGCAATACAGGATGGTCATCCAGAATTTCTTGAAGTATTTCCCATACAATAGGTTTTTTTTTTCCGAATTTGACTCTTAGCAACTCCTATGTTCGAAGCAAGATGTTTTCTAATTAGGTCACGAATTACAAATGCCTGGAAAAGTTCTATTGCAATTTCGCGAGGCAATCCACATCGATGTAATGAAAGTGAAGGGCCCACGACAATCACTGACCGCCCTGAATAATCGACTCGTTTACCAAGCAGAGTCTCGCGAACTCTTCCTCTTGGGTTTGCTCATGTTTGGGCCTCCAATGTCCCCCATACCATCGCCTGTATAGTCATGTGGGCCCCCATGACTATTGGCTTAGTAGGATTCACATTGTATTGGCGGTTTAACACTCGCATCACCCGAATGAAAACCATGAAATATGTTTGCAAGATGTATGGTCGGAGGGTGTCCAGGTATAGACACAATGACAACTCAAAGTGGTGTTAGCTCACACGACGTTTGGTATAGCATGCTTTGGCCTAATAGGTCCTTCGTACTCTCATCGTTAGTCCCCAGGTAGGCAAACTGGTCCTTTGTTTTGGATTTATACGAATGCCAAGCCTAGACAGGACGTTCCGACTACCGGTACTCGTACCCTTCCAGTTACTACATGCCCGTCATGAGAACTCACTTTGATGTGATTTGAAAATACGAAAATCGTTGTAAAAATCATATGAATTGTGAGGTGTGTACTCCCATGAATATGATATGTTATGAGAATATGATTCATGATAGGCATTGTATAATAATATGTACTTATGAACATGCTTGCATAACATTGAATGTAACAATAAACATAAAGCATATAAACATCATGAATTTTGCATGTAACACACAAACAATTTAAAAATTCTAATCAACTATAGTATAGGCTCTAAGGGTCTAATAACCTATCCTATATCCCTATAGTCATGGCTCTGATACCAATCTGTCACACCCTGACCCGCAGCGGAATAAGAGTCGGGGCATAATTGGGTTATCACCAAAGCTCATGATGTTTACTAATATGTTTCATATTTATTAAATTCAAATTACATCTCAAAGTTTCAAGTCAAATTCATACAATACAAGGAAAGGAAAAATTAACTAAAACAATCCAAAATCTAAACTGGTTTATTCTTCTAGGCCGCCCTATATGTTTCTTGCTTCAACTTGATCACCTGTATCATGTGTAAAAATGGGGAATTTTGGGTCAACAAAAGTTGGCGAGTGAACCTTGTTAAAAACATTTGTTATTGATACCTTGTTGTATTTAATATGGAAAATTGTGCAATAATCATACATGAACAAACGTATGTAAACAAACAATCACAAACCACCTTGCATAAGTATATGATATGAATGACAATGTATATGTTGGCAACGTCTCGTTCACGCTCATAGGTAATGGGGAACGGACGGCCTATGATGATGTATGTGAGATCAAGGCTCAATCAAGCGGAGCCGATCTTATGTTGGCAACGCCTCGTTCACGCTCATAGGTAATGGGGAACAGCTCACGCTCATAGGTAATGGGGAGCGGCGGCCTATGATAATGTATGTACTGAAAATGATAACTTTAAATCTAAATATTAACCGCACAAACAATTGATATATATTGGCAACAAATTTGATCATGAATATGATGGATGCACAAGTGTTTAATTTAAATAAATAATAGCGACACATGATACACCCCAAAATATGATTAAAACGGGGAATTGGTAGAAGTTCACTCACATTGGGTGCGTTCGGTGGATGATGTTGAATGCGCACGAGTTTAGAGGATTGACCGACGAGGAATAACTAACCTAATTAATAACGAAAAGGTATGGTAAATAAGTGGATTTTATTAACAATTTTAATAGGATTTTTGGATATATTTTTGTGAGTTTAAGGCTATTTTCTAACTTTAAGAACGTTATTTTTAAGTATTTTTAATTGATTTTTAAATTAAATAAATAAATAAAATAATAATAAAAAATGTTGACTTTTGACCGTTGACCATGACTGTTGACCGTTGACCGATTCGGTCGTGAATATTATTGCACTGAGTGAGACTCGAACCCGTGACCTCCCGTACTCGTGCACGCAGCTCTACCAACTGAGCTACGTGTCTAACCCGAAATATTTCTGTTTTTAATTATATTTATATACTATTTAACTTAATCCGAAAATCGTTTATTTAAAAAGGATTTAATTGTATCAACCCGGTGATCTCCACAGGTCTCGAACCCGGGACCTGTGGTTTAGTTTGGCACACAGTCCACCGCTGGACTGTGTGTCTAACCTGGTAAATATTCCGGTTTTTATTATACTTAACATCTTACTGTGAGTTAACCCGGTTCGGTTTTAAAAAAAAAACATTTTTATTTCTGAGGTTAGGATTGTGATAGGAATCGAACTCGCGACGTGTGTGTATTATTTGCACACAGTCCACCGCTGGACTGTGTGTCTAACTCGTTCATAATATTGATTTTAATTAATCTTATAAACATAAACAACTTAGTCTTCTTCGTTCAAAACACAGACAACAGTTAACCAAACTGTTTCTTGTTTAACTCAATTAACGACCATTATAAGAAATTGAAAGGTAATGAACAGAGAGGGTTTGGGGAAAGGATGTACCGAACAGGTGTCTTTCACAGAACTCCGGCAAGGATTCGTCGGCTCTGTTTTGTGAACTTCGGCTGTTAGGATCAATAAACAGTTTTGATTGATTAGATGTGAAATTGAGTTACTAAACAATGATTAACAGGAGGTTTAGTTGATCATACCGATTAACAGCGTGAGTTCGGAAATTCCAGCGATTTTTCCGGCGAGTACAGAAATCCGGCAACGTCGTCTGGGATCGATTCTGGGTGATGGATTGATGTTAGTAATGGTCTAACAATGGAATGGAACAGAAAGAGTCGAGGTATTTACCGTGTTGATGTGAGTCTCGGTTTTCCGAGTCCGGTGATGGCAGAAAAGTTCCGGCTAGTGAAATTTCGTCGAGAATTGGTGTGATTTTGAGCGAAAAGATTACCAGAGGCTAGAGTGTGTATTTATAGGAAAGAATATCGATGAACTGGGTCCGATTTCTGTCTTGATTCGTTGGTCAATTATTCTCCGGCGGTTATGACTGATGTCGCGGAACTGGACATCGGTTATAACCGATGTAAGTGTTAATACGCACGTTAAGTCACAAGAAACCGACAATAATTGGCGAAATCGTCGGGATTTCCGGCGACTGCGAATTGGGCGCGTCGGTTGACTGATTTGAAATCGAGTTCTTGTTATTTGAATTAATTGTCTTGATATATCACTAAAGAACACAAGTGGCGAAGTGGTTTGGTGGATGTGAGTTAAGACTTGAGGTTCCCGGCTGACCCGGGTTCGACTCCCGGCAGCCGGTTTTTCTTTTTAATTAATTTATTTTTACTTTTTAACAATTATAATTTATAAATTCTAATTTGTTTATTAATTATGTATCGTTTAAAATTAAAATAAGTCATAAATAAGCAGCGAAAATTTAAAACTGATTATTCGATTAATAAATGAAGCGGGTTTTGAAAACCCGTTTTTTGACGGATGTTACATTATACATATATACTTGAAACAAATATTAAGAACCCCAAACCACTTTACAAATTCGGATCTAACATGAATCCATTTAAACTCGGAAGTATATATCAACCTGAATCTATGTTTAAACTCGGAAGTATATATCAATATGGATCTAGGTTTAAACTCGGAATAAGCATAGGTATGTATATAAACTCGGACAACCCAGTTAACAATAACTCGGACAACGTTGTTTAACAAAAACTCGGATTCTTTGATCAAAATTCGGACATTCTTACATAAGCTCGGACTCATCATGTCACACACATAAACTCGGATTCATCATGTTATACATAAACTCGGAAGTCTTGACACAAACCCGAACCATATATAAAACTTGGATTAACATAATTTCGAAATTAATTGTATAACTCAGAACAATTATACATGCCAATAATCCGGACTTTGTGACTTCACAAATTCGGACTACTTATTCTGGACTAACAATCATCCTCGGATTAACAAACGCACAACAACACAAAATACACAAAAATCACAGTTTCAATGTAACAGTTACAATCAAATCAAATCAACAGTTTAGCAGTTCTACTATACCGATAACATCTCTAATGTCTTGCAGTAATCATACATTCATTCAATCTAACAACAATCACACATTCATCAGGCATGATAAACTAACTGCAGATTGTTTGGATATCTAGAGTTTTGCATGAAATCAAAAGAACAAAATTATCAATATATAACACAACACACTTACCTTAGGTTCGATCAAGTGTTGTTCTTGATGGATTGAAAGATCTGAATTGTGCGTGAGATTTATTTAGCCAAAATGATCAGAGAAAACACAACTGCCTGATGTTAGATTATGGGGAGTGTTTAGGGTTGCAGTATTTTATTGAAGTTTCTAAATTAATCTTAACACACCCTTAACTATATACTTTCACACAAAAGCACATAACATCTTGCGGTTTGCAATTAAAACATATAATTCACGTATCTGCCACACAATATATAAGTTTCGGATAAACCGTCCGTTTATATTAATTATTCGTGTTAGTCACCAACGTTCAAGAACTAACCTGTGTGTGTTTCGGTAATTTCCCGAATTACCAAAGTAGACTCATTTGACTAACCCTAGTTAAATGCAGTGCTATGAATGTATGTCTAAAGTAACAACAGTTAGGTTAAGGTATTAACCTGAAATTGCAGGTTGTCACATCATCCCTAAGTTGAAAGAACTTTCGTCCCGAAATTTGATAAGCATTCACAGAAGAGTGAAAAAATAAGTTAAGATGACTGTGGGTTTTCCTCGGGTATCACATCATCCCCAAGTTAAAATGAAATTTCGTCTCGAAATTCGCTAGTTATATCAGTGTTAGGTTCATCGATTTTGAATATGTGAGGATACTAGAGCATCATCTGATCCTCGTATTCCTACATGAACTCCGGTCCACGTTTTGAGTTCCAACGAACTCTCACGATAGGTATTTGACTGTGTTTACGGACCTTGACTTCCCAGTCCATGATTTCAAGATATTCCTCGATAAATTGTAGTTGTCATCGATTTTTAGTTCTTTGAAAGGAACCACAAGTGTTTCATCAGAAAACACTTCTTTAAGTTAGAGACGCGAAAAGCATTGTGTAAACCACTGAGCTCATCAGGAAAATCAAGTCTATAAGCCACCTTATCGATTCTTTCTAAAATCTTGAACGGCCCAACATAATATGAATTGAGCTGCCCCGTTTCCCAAAATGAACCACACCCTTCCTAGGTGAGATTTCAATAAAACATGGTCGTCCACGGTGAATTCCAAGGGTTCCTATGCTTGTCGGCTTCGCTTTTCTAGCGATCATAAGCTGCCGCCATATGATTTCTGATTTGAATAATCTTCTCAAAAGTTTCGAGTACGAGTTCTGGACTCGTGATTTGGCTGTAACCAACTTCAGCCCAACAACGGAGCTGCCTGAATGATAGAGTGGTAATTATTGTTGTAGGGAAACTATACCAAGGGAATATGGCTTTCCCAACCGTTAGCAAAGTCAATAACACACGCCCGAAGCAAGTCTTCAAGCGTCAGAATGGTTCGTTACTTTGACCATCCGTTTGAGGATCATAGGTTGTGCTCATGTCTAGACGTGTGTAGCTTGCCACAGATCAGATACGAAACGTGGGTCACAATCTGAGATGATGGAGGTCGACACCCCGTTCCTAGAAACTACTTCTATCAAGTACATACTGGTAAGTTTGGTAAACTTTTCGGTTTCCTTGATCACAAGAAAGTGAGCAAACTTGGTTAAACGGTCGACGATCACCCAAATGGTATGGTTTCCGTTTTGAGTTTTGGGTAAGCTGGTGATGAAATCCATGGAAATCTATTCCCATTTCCACATAGGTAGTTCTGGTTGCTGAAGCAAACCAGGCGATTTTTGGTATTCCACCTTGACTTTCGTGTAAGTCAAGCACTTGCTCACATACGTTGCTGTGTTAGCTTCCATGTTCGGCCACCAGTACAAGATTTTCAGATCTTGATACATCTTATCAGAACCCGGATGAATGATGTATCGAGACTTGTGTGCTTCGTCCAACACAAGCTCTCGCAGATTTCCGTAGAATGGAACCCATATTCACTCCGTGAAATAGTGAATACTGTCATACTTGGTTACGAGTTGCTTCTCCATGCCCCACATGGGTTCGGCTTGAAGGTTCTCATCCTTTAAGGCTTAGGTTTAAGCAGAACGGATCCGGTCAGGAAGGTTAGAATGAATAGTAAGCTGTAAGCTCGAATGCGTTTAGGTTTGGTTTCCTTCCAACTAAGGGTATCTGTTACAACATTAGCTTTTCCTGGATGATACTTGATTGCATAGTCGTAGTCGTTCAAGTGTTCAACCCAATGATGCTGTCTCATGTTCAACTCCTTCTGATCGAAAATGTGTTGAAGGCTCTTGTGATCGGAATAATGGTGCATTTCGTACCGTACAAGTAATGCCTCTAGATTTTGAGTGCAAAGACTACGGCTCCCAATTCCAAATCGTGAGTCGTGTAGTTCTTCTCGTGAACTTCAATTGCATCAAAACACAACCGTGACCTTGAATAGAAGCGTCACAGTACACCACGAAGTCGTCCGTACCATAGGGTAAGGACAATAGCGGTGCACTGCAAAGCTTTTGTTTCAAGAGCTGAAAGGCATTCTATTGGGTTGCTCCGCACAAGTAAGTAACACCTTTCTGAGTTAAATCAGTAAGAGGTTGAGCGATTTTAGAAAAGTCCCTCAATGAATCTACGACAGTATCCCGCGAGACCGATAAATTGTCGCACCTCCATAGGAGTCTTAGGTGCCGCCCAATTCTTGATAAAATCGATTTTGTTGGGTCAACATGTATTCCTGCCGCGTGGACCACGTGACCAAGAAAGTGTACTTCTCTAATCCAGAAATCACACTTATAGAATTTCGCGTAGAGTTGCTCCTTCCTTAGAAGTTCCAAGATAAGATACAAGTGTTGCTCATGTTCCTCCTTGCTCTTAGAATAGATTAGGATGTCATCGATAAACACAATGGCGAAGTCGTCGAGATATGGTTTGAACACTCGGTTCATAAGTTCCTAAAGACCGCTGGTGCGTTGGTTAATACGAATGGCATGACCAAAAACTCGTAGTGGTCGTACCGCGTTCAGAAAGTTGTCTTAGGAACATCTTCCTCTCGGGCACTCGTCTGATGATAGCCTGATCTTAGATCGATTTTCGAGTAGAAACTTGACCCTTGCAGCTGGTCAAACAGGACGCCAGTACGAGGAATATGATAACGATTCTTGACCGTCACCTTGTTGAGTTTGCGATAATCAATACACATGTGGAAAGACCGGTCTTTCTTCTTCACGAATAGGACTGGGGCTCCCCATGGCGAAGAACTAGGTCGGATAAAACCTTCATCCAACAGTTCTAGAAGTTGATTGGACAGTTCTTGCAACTGTCCTGGTGCAAGACGGTATGGAGCACGAGCAATCGGAGCAGCTCCAGGTGTAAGTTCGATCTGAAATTCCACCTGTCGCTGTGGAGGTAGTCCTGGAAGTTTCTCGAGAAAAACATCGGAAAATTCATAAACGAACGGAATGTCTTCGATCTTCTCCTCCTCAAGTTGACTGTTGGTAATGAGAGCTAGAATAGCCAAATTGCCCTTTCGTATGCACTTCTGGGCTTTCATAGCTGAAATGATGCCAATCATAGCACCACTCCGGTGACCTTGAACAGACAGAAAATCTCCACCAGGGAAAGGGATACGAACGATTTTCTCTTTACAGAGAATTCAACTCGTTATTTGGACAACCAGTCCATACCGATGACTACAACAAAGCTACCAAGAGTAACAGGAAGGAGGTCAGTGTCAAACACTTGAACTAAATAGTCGAGTTTGCACCCAACATGAACATGGGATGCTTCAACCGGTTGACCATCAGCCAACTCCACGGTGTGCTTGGTTTCAAGAGGTGTTAAGGTCGTTCCTAACAGTGTACTGAATTTCAAGGACACGTAACTCCAATCGGCAACAGAATCAAATAGAAGAGAAGCGAAAAGATTGATCACAGAAAACGTGCCGGTCACTACGTTGTTATCATTCCTGGCGTCACCCGAGCCAATCCGTGAGCACCATTTCCACTGTTGTTGTTATTGTTGTTGTTATTGTGATTCTCGGTGTTGTTTTTGTTGTTCCCATTATTGTTGGCGTTCTGGTTTAGCTGTGGACAATCCCTCTTATTACCGATCTAGTTGTCTGGGAGACAACAAGGTATTAGATAGTAGCGCTATTAGCTTTGACAAACCTCACACCGTACTCGGGGAGTCGGTCGTGACCTAAGGACCTTAATCTTTTTGGATCAATGTTGATAGACGTTGACGAGGGCACAAAAACATAATCAGTCATATCGGTACCGAGTTTATTATTTCTTGACATGTCTTTAAAACTAAACATTTACATGATTTGATAAAAACATATGTATATAGTCAATTTTAAACCATACATATGTGTATATTACGAATAACTTAGGAATAATGAATAATGTGTGGTTCAGAATGCTTCTCAAGTTTCACAATTAGCCTAATGCTTCTCACATGATCCTAACCATATATATATATATATATATATATATATATATATATATATATATATAATACTTTTTAAAAACTTGATAAAACCTGTAAAGTAAAATTGCTAAATTGAATTATCAGGTTTTAAATGACAAAATCTAAGGCTATTGATTTAAAACCTAAATTTCACAGATGTTACATTAATCCACAAGATTATGATTATACATTTTGGTTCTCTATAAAAATTAGTATCATAAAATTTGAGATATATTTTGTAAACTTTTAGACTCGATTTAAAATTCAACTTAGGCTCCATTGTATGTTGAGTTGCAGCTACTTCTGTGAACATGATAACATTTATTGTGCATTATCCAATATCATTTACTCTAGATGTATATTGTAGGTGTGAGAGTGAGATCGGTTCACAAGAAATAGAATATAAAAAGTAAAACAAATACCCAACTTCACATTCCTAATATTTGCCACTTGAATCATTTGGTGTATGCCAAGTGACAAGACATCACTATGGAAACCATAAACCACCAATAATTGTTAAGCCTTGACTCTAAAAGCAAACAATTGTTGTGTTTTCATATGACAATAGTAATGGCCGACTTCGAGCATTGTTGATTCAGTTAATATTTACCAATTAAAATCATGACTTCAACTCACCAAATAAAAAATAACAATAATTCAATTATTGATCTTAAAGCAACTAGTTTGATTAATCATTACATGCATGTATTACACATTAAATGTGTGGACAGTTTTTTTCCCAAATAAAAAAATTATTTAATTTAATGAAAACTTTTAGCTTTAAACAAATTAATTGGATAATCCTATATACGCCAAAAAATTATTACTTAGTTCCAATTTATATTAACTAGTTATATTCCCTTGCGCTTCGTGTTGGAAAACCGGTTGATAATAGTTCGGTTCGTTATAGTGCCGACACTCGTTATTGTAGTCCAAAGAGAACACCTTACATCGATCGAAAACAATAAAAACAAATAATTTTTTCGTCCTTTATGTTTGTACCGGATTGCAACAGATAGCCTTTAACTTCAATAATTATAGTCATAGTCCTTCTTTTAGAAAACTCGTTACACCCTACGTCGTTTGCCCATAACTTGGTTAAAATTTTCAGTTAATATATTGCATGTGCAAGACACGTGAGGGTCCTTTTGTAATTTTACTCATTTACCTAAAATAAATTTATAAATAAAACAAATCAAATTGGAAACCCCCCCCCCCCTCTCTCTCTCTCTCTCTCTCTCTCTCTCTCTCTCAATCTGAACCTAAATCTCAAACCCAGATCACCATCACCAAATCTCAAACTCATATCATGATCATCACTAAAATTAGAACCAGAACCATTTGTTCCAGCAACCACATCTTTGTCCAACGTATTCAACTCAAGACACATCAGTAGATATTTGAAGCTCCATCAAAACGACGTCAGATCCAGAATCAACGTGAACTCATGAACTCTAACGGTTAACAGAAAGCCTCTAAGACCTACAACACAGATCCGGCGTGAATCAAATGGATCACGTGCGATGCACGCGAAAACCTCTGGTGCGGCGTCGTATTTGAAGAAGCAACCCACCGGGGACCATGGTGGTGGTTGATGAACGAACGTCGTCATCTCCCTCGTCTTCCACTGGTCGTCATCTTCCACGTCTTCCGTGTAAAAGCCCTAATTTTTGGTAAGGTTTTGTTTTCTTTTTCTTTTTGAAGCCCTTATTTTTGAAATTAGGGTTTGTGATAATGGTGATGGTAGGTGTTGTAAAGATGGTGGTGGTTGTTGCGAAGTTGGTGGTGGTGCACGTGGTTTTCAAAGGGTTAGGGTGGTGGTGGTGATGGTAGGGATGGAGATGGTTGTGGTTTAGGACTTTGGTGTGCAGGTTATGTTTACATACACATCTTAACAGTATACATATATTAAAGATATATCATATATTGACAAATTAATGAATTGTTTTTAGTTTATTTATTATAATGTATTTTTAATGGATAAAATGACTAAATTGTCCTCATGTGCATAGAGTTAACTGAAAATTTTAACTGAGTTAGTGTTAAAGGACCTAGGGTGTAACAAGTTTTTTAAAATAAATGATTATGAGTGTAATTATTGAAGTTAAAGGCTACCCGTTGCAATTCAATACAAATATAAAGGACGGAAAGTGTAATTTACCCAAACAAATACCGATATCAATACTGATGTTGTTTAGGTTATGTTGCTTTGGTTCGTTTGTGTTCTTGCTTATTTTTTTCCAGCATTGCGAGATAAATAAATTTTATTCAAAACGAACACTATGCTGCTATTGTACCAATCCAAAACCAATTGAACAACATTCGCATCGATACCAGTATTTATTTTTATTGTTTTTGCTTTGGATAAGCTGACACCGTATCACTACCGTATCGTACCAAACTAAACTTGACAACATCAATACTGCTATGTATTCATTGTTATGGTTTCCTGTTTGATAACGGATAGCGTGTCTCTACCGTAGTGAACCGGATAAACAACAACGGTTTTGGTACGAATATTTATTTTATTGTTTTCTCTTTCAATAAGTTGACGTTGTATCGCTACCATACGGAACATCCGTACCGGTACCTAGATTCATTTTTATGGTTTCCGGTTTTGAAAATTTTCATTTATATAACTATATTTCTATACAATCTTAAAACAAAAAGTCGATGGAACACCTCCACTTTTACTATTTATTAATTTTAGCCCCTCTCTTCTTATCTTTTATCATTTGAATTCTTAGCCCTTCAACTTTTATAATTTTTATTTTTTACTAATTTGGTTATATTTGCGTGGCGTTTTAGGAATTGTGTTTGCGTTTTTTTTTAATTTTCTATGTATCCGGTTTTAGTCAGTTTCTGATTCTCATTGTTTTTTACGTTAGCGTTTTGCGTAAACCCTCATACACGTGGTTTTAACCTTTGTATTTTTCCTATAACCTTATAAACACTTTGCAACGTTACAAATTATTGAAAATTTTCTTTTTTTTGGTCCATTCTGCCTTTTGCGTATTTAAGGTTTTTAAGCGTTTTTAACTAACTTGGTTATATCTGTGCGGCGTTTTAGAAATTACTACGGTTTTTAGAAATTACGAATTATTAAAAAACTTCACTTCTTTTCTTCACTAACTTGGTTGTATTTGCGTGGCGTTTTAGGAATTGTGTTTGCTTTTTTATTATTTTCTATGCATCTGGTTTTAGCCAATTTTCGTGTCTCATTGTTTGTTTACCTTGGCGTTTTGCCAAAACCCTTATACATGCTCAAGTTAAAACCTTGGTGTTTTTTCCTATGACCTTATAAATACTTTGTATCATAACGAATTATTGAAAAATTTCATTTTTGTCCCCCCCGGCCTTATGCGTATTTAAGGCTTTTACACGTTTTTCACTAACTTGGTTATATCTGCATGGAATTTTAGGAATTACGACTTATTGAAAAAATTCACTCCTTCTTTTGGGTGCATTGTGATTTATACAAAATTGCATTATCACGACCATGGCTATTGGTATGCTTTCTTTTTTGGGTGCATTGTGTTTTACATAATTTCGAGTCATTCTTTCGAAGCTTAAGATGTACCCGCGCCGCAACGCGCGCGGGCAATGTTACTAGTTTACAACTTAAATGGTAAAAAAGTAAAGGAATATTGGATTTTAATAATCCCAACTATTTGCCGTTGGCCGCCAACAGTCCCAACTTAAAAAATAACCACCGGCAGTCCCAACTATTAACATATTGGCTTCCAATAGACCCTGAATAATAGAACCCTAACGCCGTTAGTCTCCGGTAGCCGGAAAAACGTTTTTGCCCAGAAAACTCGTTTTTGGCCGAAAAACTCAATATCTTCGTCTAAACCTCTTTGTAACCTTATTATGGACTTTTAGGAACCTTTTTTTTCTAGTAAAAGCCCCAATAATTGAAGTCGCTGGAAAACTCTATTTTTTGTCGGAAAACCCAACTTTTTGGCCGAAAAATTGAACATTTTCGTCCAAACCTCTTTGTAACCTTAGATCGGACCTTTAGAAACCTTTTTCTAGCCAAACACAGTTTTTCGGCGACCGGAGACTAACGGCGTTAAGGTTCTGTTAGTCAGGGTCCATTGTTAGCTAATATGTGAATATTTGAAACTGTCAGTGGTTATTTTTTAAGTTGGAATTGTTGACGTCAATAGCGAATAACTGAGATTATTAAAATCCAATATTCCAAAAGTAAACAAAATTAGGTGTAGATTTAAAATTATTACTAAAAGATCTAATTGTAAATTACTATTAATTAATAATTAAATATGTATAATAAATAAATACTTAAATATGTTCTATTATTGTTCATCAAAACTTTATTTTCATATGTATAATTGTTTGTATATAAACTAAGAAAAGACTTTATTAAATTTAGAATACATAAATGAAATGGGCAACAATAAATTACATAACTTTTACAAATCAAACAAACCAAAATACAAGATAGGAGTAAACACAAAAAAGAAGTTTGTGATTTGGTATTCACGTTTAACACATGTCCCTTAAAACAAATAATATGTCTTTCAAAAAAACTTGTTTTGTTTCCCAATATACAACAAACATAGTGGTTTGTATTGTTGAAATCGACTGATCGAGCTCCCAAACGGTACCATGAAATTAGAAGTATGAAGATCAAGAAAGCTTGCTTAATAACCTTTATAGTTCATGTGTTTTCTTTGTATTTTGCAACTAAGCCACTCCATAGTTTATAGTGAAAGGAACGTCGAAACAACTCCAAAGAATTAAAAACAAATAAAAAAATTGCATTAGACGTCTTCGTTGTAGTTTTATTTTTGTTTTTTAATTCAAAATCGTAACTACAAATTGTTTAGTTTCTACTGGGGGGGCATGTTGTGCGCTTTTGTTTACAATGTCAAAATATAAGTTAGAAGTAGAAAACTCAAGCATATGAATAGAAGCAGTAGCATTTTTATGCACTTCGCTTTTTGACAACCATTACATTAATCTTCAACATATCATACAAACATTCTACATATGAATAAAATAAACTTGTCAAATTAAAAAAAAAAAATAGACGAAAACCAAACATGTAGAGCATCCATCCTGAGACAAGATTCTTGCATATTTCTGGGCCAAAGAGTGTGTGTTTCTTAAGGTGAGTTCGTTCCTGTCGGTCATCTTCAAGATCACTCGCTTTCACCTTTAATATCACCATTAATTTTATCCACCATATTAAGCTTTTCTTAACTCATAACCTCTTTAAATATGAAAATAGGGTCTTGTCTGTTAGAAAGGGAAGTCAAATCTCGGAGAAAGTCCTTAACAAAAATAAGGTATTGACAGCTGCAAATTGACAGCAAATCAACAGCCGGATCCCAGCAAATCAACAGCCGGACCTTATGCACTATTTCCTTTTTACGTTTCTTTGTAAACCATATAAGAAGTCCTGCATTGTACCTTAACAAAAACACACAATTATGAAAGACTAGTTTTCGGTAATCCACTCTGAAACTCTGATTTTTAACATGGTATCAGAGCGGGTTATTTAGTCTGCTCATCATCTACCCAAAGAACAACCGAGCCACAACCGAGTCACCATGTCCGGAGACGATAACTCGAGTAGTGATCTCACCTTACAACTAGCCAACCTTCTCAAAAATTCCCAGTCAAAAAGCCCAAAAATGTCCGATAGTTTACAGATAAATCTGAAACTAAACGGCCAGAATTATCCTCTATGGACCCGAATGATTCGAGTCGCCATAGGCGGAAAATCAAAAATCTTGCTGAAACATTTAACCACAAATCCCCAGACCAAAATCATGAAACCTACGAACAGTGGGAGCAAGATGACCTAATCGTTTTTTCATGGTTAATTCAGAATATCGAACCTGTTCTTGCGGGTAACCTCACCGAGTTTCCCACAGCGAAATCGTTGTGGGATGCCTTTGTAGTCACATATAGCAGTGGACGGGACAAGCTCCAAACCTTTAATCTCCATGTCAAAGCGAATGATATCAAACAGAACAATACTTCTCTCGAAGAATTGTGGATCACCCTTCAAGGCGTATGGGGAGAAATCGACCGAATTGATCCGAATCCGATGACTTGTTCAACGGATATTCAAACATACTCCAAAATTCGAACTGAGCAAAAACTCTTCCAGTTCTTAAATGCCCTTGACCGGAAGTATGACCCTATAAAGAGGGAGATACTCCGGTCGGAACCACTTCCGACTGCAGAAGCCGCATATGCCACTGTCCGCAAGGAGGCCGCTCACCAAAACATTCTCGGAACACCTCTCAATGACGCACAGGGCATCGCAGCAGGTCTAATAGCCACAGAAATAGAAGGGGCAGGACTTGCATCGAAAGGGCTTCGACGGTTCGACGGAAGAAGAACTGGATCTGTAAGCAAAGATGACAAAACTCACCTCAAATGTGACCATTGTGGCATGACAAAGCATACCAAGGAACAATGTTTCAGACTCGTCGGATATCCCGAATGGTGGTCTGATAGTCATAAGAAGGGCACAAAGGCTACAGTTCAAGAGAAAGGAAAATCACCCAGCACCGGCAACCGAGAGGTCCCAGGAGATGGAAGCCGGAGTAGAGCTGGTTTCGGCGGAATGGCCGATGCAAAAGGCGAAGAAGATGAAGGAACAGGTAACGGGTTTGGGGCGGATCCCTCAAACCCTTGGATTTATAACCCTAACAAAAAATTGAATATGTCACATTTAGTCCCTGGAAATAGTGGAAATGCTAATATGGCCCAAGAACATCATGAAAAACAAAAACGATGGATCTTCGATTGTGGCGCGACCGACACAATGACTTATGAGTCATCGGATATTATTTCAACAACTAAACCAGAAAAAACACATATTCAAACGGCGAACGGAGGGATAATGGATGTAAAATCGGGAGGGACTATTGAGATTTCACCCACAATAAAAATCTCTAATTGTCTTTATGTTCCCTCGCTGTCACATAAGCTGCTTTCCATTAGCCACGTCACAAAAGAACTCAACTGTATTGTCCTAATGTACCATACGTTTTGTATTTTACAGGATATCAGGACGGAGGGATCATTGGGCGTGGCACTGAAAGTCAAGGGTTATATTATGTGGACGAGGTAACTCAAAGTGGTGCTGTGATGTTGACTCATGGGACATCGGAATGAGAAGCATGGCTATGGCACCGAAGATTAGGTCATCCCTCTACAAGTTATTTGCATATTTTATTTCCAAAACTATTTCCAGTTAATTCTATGTCACATTGTGAAACATGCGTTTTAGCAAAGAGCCACAGGAAAACTTTTAAACCCAATAATACTAAGGTTGCTTTGCCATTTTCATTAATCCATTCTGATGTATGGGGTCCTGCCCCCGTTCTTGGGGGGCAAAACCTTCGCTACTTTGTGATGTTCGTTGATGATTGTACCCGAATGACCTGGGTTTATTTTTTGAAAAACAAATCCGAAGTCTTTGAAAAATTCACTATGTTTTACGCCATGATCCAAACCCAATTTCAAACAAACATCCAAATTTTCCGATCCGATAATGGCGGTGAGTTTGTTAATACCTCCTTTAAATTGTTTTTCCAAAACAAGGGAATAATCCACCAAACTACATGCCCAAACACCCCAGAACAAAACGGTGTCGCCGAAAGGAAAAATCGCATTTTGCTGGAAATGACACGAGCCCTCCTAATTGAATCCCAGGTCCCGAAATATTTTTGTCCTGAAGCCTTGCTACCGCTACCTATCTTCTCAACCGACTCCCAACAAATATCCTCAAACTTAACACTCCATTACACACCCTTTCAAAATTCTTCAAACTACCCTCAGTCCTTACTCTTCAACCACGAATCTTTGGATGTACCGCTTTTGTTCACATACCTAAATCAGATCGAACCAAACTTGACCCTTGTGCTGAAAAATGTGTCTTTGTTGGGTATGGAATAAATCAAAAAGGATACAGATGTTATAACCCAAAGACACGTCATATGTTCACCACAATAAACTGTGACTTTCTTGAAACCGAGTATTACTACAATTCCCAACTCAGTGGTCAGGGGGAGAAGGAATGTTTAGACACACTAAGTTGGTTGAAATATGTTCCCTATGTACCAACTACAGAGTCACCAGAGTTCAATTTCAGTGCCACTGAAGGCCCTAATGTTCCTCCTAACCTGGTGTCTGAGGTAAGTAATACTCACCCTATTCAGTCTGGTGATACATTTGGAGTTTCTAATGACTCCGAAGATACCAATACTTCTAACCATGAAACTGCCACAGAACAAGCTAAAACTTTGCAGGCAGATGAATCCATACAAGAAGAATCACTATCAAGATATGTGTTACCCCCTAGAACAAACAGAGGGGTTCCTCCGAAACGGTATTCTCCTGGAAAAGAGCCAAGAAGGTCTAGTTATCCTATAGCTAATGTGGCTAATGGAAATTTCACTAAGGAAGCCAAAGCATTTATCTCATCTGTTTATTCTGAAGAAACTCCTACAAACGTGGATCAAGCTTTAAAGTCTAAACATTGGAAGGAAGCAATGAAAACAGAAATGGAAGCCTTAATCAAGAACAATACTTGGGAAAAGTGTACTCTCCCGTTGGGAAAGAAATCCGTGGGGTGTCCTTGGGTCTATACGGTTAAGTATAAACCAGACGGTACAATTGAAAGATATAAAGCCCGACTAGTAGCAAAAGGGTATACCCAGACACATGGGATTGATTATGCTGAAACGTTCTCCCCGGTTGCAAAAATGAACACAATTAGGGTTCTTTTTTCGATAGCTGCAAATGAAGGGTGGCCACTTCAACAGTTTGATGTAAAAAATGCATTTCTACACGGGGACCTAGATGAAGAGGTATTTATGGATGCTCCTCCAGGATTCACAAAAGATTTCAAAACTGGAGAAGTTTGCCGTCTGAAGAAGTCTCTTTATGGTTTGAAGCAATCTCCCCGGGCTTGGTTTGGCAGATTTACCGTAGCTATGAAAAAGTTTGGATATAAACAGAGTAATGCCGATCATACTTTGTTTCTCAAAAAAAGAGGAAAATTCGTAACCTGCCTAATTATCTATGTAGATGATATGATCATTACAGTGAACGATAAAGAAGAAATGCGAAAACTAAAAGAAAACTTGTTTGCTGAATTTGAAATGAAAGATTTGGGCAGGCTTAAGTATTTCCTCGGAATTGAAGTACTAAGGTCAAAACAAGGAATTTTCATTAGTCAGAAGAAGTATGTCTTAGACTTGTTGGCAGAGATTGGAATGATCGATTGCAAACCAGCAGACACTCCTATGAGTGTAAACCAAAAGCTCTATATGGAGGAAGGAGCAAAGTTAGCAAATAAAGAAAGATATCAACGGCTGGTGGGAAAACTAATATATCTCTCACATACTCGTCTAAACCTCTTTGTAACCTTATTATGGACTTTTAGGAACCTTTTTTTCTAGTAAAAGCCCCAATAATTGAATTTCGCTGGAAAACTCTATTTTTTGTCGGAAAACCCATTTTTTGGCCGAAAAATTGACATTTTCGTCCAAACCTCTTTGTAACCTTAGATCGGACCTTTAGAAACCTTTTTTAGCCAAACACAGTTTTCGGCGACCGAAAACTAAGGGCCCGTTAAGGTTCTGTTAGTCAGGGTCCATTGTTAGCTAATTTGGAATATTGAAACTGTCAGTGGTTATTTTTTAAGTTGGAATTGTTGACGTCAATAGCGAATAATGAGATTATTAAAATCCAATATTCCAAAGTAAACAAAATTAGGTGTAGATTTAAAATTATTACTAAAGATCTAATTGTAAATTACTATTAATTAATAATTAAATATGTATAATAAATAAATACTTAAATATGTTCTATTATTGTTCATCAAAACTTTATTTTCATATGTATAATTGTTTGTATATAAACTAAGAAAAGGACTTTATTAAATTTAGAATACATAATGAAATGGGCAACAATAAATTACATAACTTTTACAAATCAAACAAACCAAAATACAAGATAGGAGTAAACACAAAAAAGAAGTTTGTGATTTGGTATTCACGTTTAACACATGTCCCTTAAAACAAATAATATGTCTTTCAAAAAAAACTTGTTTTGTTTCCCAATATACAACAAACATAGTGGTTTGTATTGTTGAAATCGACTGATCGAGCTCCCAAACGGTACCATGAAATTAGAAGTATGAAGATCAAGAAAGCTTGCTTAATAACCTTTATAGTTCATGTGTTTTCTTTGTATTTTGCAACTAAGCCACTCCATAGTTTATAGTGAAAGGAACGTCGAAACAACTCCAAAGAATTAAAAACAAATAAAAAAAATTGCATTAGACGTCTTCGTTGTAGTTTTATTTTTGTTTTTTAATTCAAAATCGTAACTACAAATTGTTTAGTTTCTACTGGGGGGGCATGTTGTGCGCTTTTGTTTACAATGTCAAAATATAAGTTAGAAGTAGAAAACTCAAGCATATGAATAGAAGCAGTAGCATTTTTATGCACTTCGCTTTTTGACAACCATTACATTAATCTTCAACATATCATACAAACATTCTACATATGAATAAAATAAACTTGTCAAATTAAAAAAAAAAAATAGACGAAAACCAAACATGTAGAGCATCCATCCTGAGACAAGATTCTTGCATATTTCTGGGCCAAAGAGTGTGTGTTTCTTAAGGTGAGTTCGTTCCTGTCGGTCATCTTCAAGATCACTCGCTTTCACCTTTAATATCACCATTAATTTTATCCACCATATTAAGCTTTTCTTAACTCATAACCTCTTTAAATATGAAAATAGGGTCTTGTCTGTTAGAAAGGGAAGTCAAATCTCGGAGAAAGTCCTTAACAAAAATAAGGTATTGACAGCTGCAAATTGACAGCAAATCAACAGCCGGATCCCAGCAAATCAACAGCCGGACCTTATGCACTATTTCCTTTTTACGTTTCTTTGTAAACCATATAAGAAGTCCTGCATTGTACCTTAACAAAAACACACAATTATGAAAGACTAGTTTTCGGTAATCCACTCTGAAACTCTGATTTTTAACATGGTATCAGAGCGGGTTATTTAGTCTCTCATCATCTACCCAAAGAACAACCGAGCCACAACCGAGTCACCATGTCCGGAGACGATAACTCGAGTAGTGATCTCACCTTACAACTAGCCAACCTTCTCAAAAATTCCCAGTCAAAAAGCCCAAAAATGTCCGATAGTTTACAGATAAATCTGAAACTAAACGGCCAGAATTATCCTCTATGGACCCGAATGATTCGAGTCGCCATAGGCGGAAAATCAAAAATCTTGCTGAAACATTTAACCACAAATCCCCCAGACCAAAATCATGAAAACCTACGAACAGTGGGAGCAAGATGACCTAATCGTTTTTTCATGGTTAATTCAGAATATCGAACCTGTTCTTGCGGGTAACCTCACCGAGTTTCCCACAGCGAAAATCGTTGTGGGATGCCTTTGTAGTCACATATAGCAGTGGACGGGACAAGCTCCAAACCTTTAATCTCCATGTCAAAGCGAATGATATCAAACAGAACAATACTTCTCTCGAAGAATTGTGGATCACCCTTCAAGGCGTATGGGGAGAAATCGACCGAATTGATCCGAATCCGATGACTTGTTCAACGGATATTCAAACATACTCCAAAATTCGAACTGAGCAAAAAACTCTTCCAGTTCTTAAATGCCCTTGACCGGAAGTATGACCCTATAAAGAGGGAGATACTCCGGTCGGAACCCACTTCCGACTGCAGAAGCCGCATATGCCACTGTCCGCAAGGAGGCCGCTCACCAAAACATTCTCGGAACACCTCTCAATGACGCACAGGGCATCGCAGCAGGTCTAATAGCCACAGAAATAGAAGGGGCAGGACTTGCATCGAAAGGGCTTCGACGGTTCGACGGAAGAAGAACTGGATCTGTAAGCAAAGATGACAAAACTCACCTCAAATGTGACCATTGTGGCATGACAAAGCATACCAAGGAACAATGTTTCAGACTCGTCGGATATCCCGAATGGTGGTCTGATAGTCATAAGAAGGGCACAAAGGCTACAGTTCAAGAGAAAGGAAAATCACCCAGCACCGGCAACCGAGAGGTCCCAGGAGATGGAAGCCGGAGTAGAGCTGGTTTCGGCGGAATGGCCGATGCAAAAGGCGAAGAAGATGAAGGAACAGGTAACGGGTTTGGGGCGGATCCCTCAAACCCTTGGATTTATAACCCTAACAAAAAATTGAATATGTCACATTTAGTCCCTGGAAATAGTGGAAATGCTAATATGGCCCAAGAACATCATGAAAAACAAAAACGATGGATCTTCGATTGTGGCGCGACCGACACAATGACTTATGAGTCATCGGATATTATTTCAACAACTAAACCAGAAAAAACACATATTCAAACGGCGAACGGAGGGATAATGGATGTAAAATCGGGAGGGACTATTGAGATTTCACCCACAATAAAAATCTCTAATTGTCTTTATGTTCCCTCGCTGTCACATAAGCTGCTTTCCATTAGCCACGTCACAAAAGAACTCAACTGTATTGTCCTAATGTACCATACGTTTTGTATTTTACAGGATATCAGGACGGGAGCGATCATTGGGCGTGGCACTGAAAGTCAAGGGTTATATTATGTGGACGAGGTAACTCAAAGTGGTGCTGTGATGTTGACTCATGGGACATCGGAATGAGAAGCATGGCTATGGCACCGAAGATTAGGTCATCCCTCTACAAGTTATTTGCATATTTTATTTCCAAAACTATTTCCAGTTAATTCTATGTCACATTGTGAAACATGCGTTTTAGCAAAGAGCCACAGGAAAACTTTTAAACCCAATAATACTAAGGTTGCTTTGCCATTTTCATTAATCCATTCTGATGTATGGGGTCCTGCCCCGTTCTTGGGGGCAAAACCTTCGCTACTTTGTGATGTTCGTTGATGATTGTACCCGAATGACCTGGGTTTATTTTTTGAAAAACAAATCCGAAGTCTTTGAAAAATTCACTATGTTTTTACGCCATGATCCAAACCCAATTTCAAACAAACATCCAAATTTTCCGATCCGATAATGGCGGTGAGTTTGTTAATACCTCCTTTAAATTGTTTTTCCAAAACAAGGGAATAATCCACCAAACTACATGCCCAAACACCCCAGAACAAAACGGTGTCGCCGAAAGGAAAAATCGCATTTTGCTGGAAATGACACGAGCCCTCCTAATTGAATCCCAGGTCCCGAAATATTTTTGTCCTGAAGCCTTGCTACCGCTACCTATCTTCTCAACCGACTCCCAACAAATATCCTCAAACTTAACACTCCATTACACACCCTTTCAAAATTCTTCAAACTACCCTCAGTCCTTACTCTTCAACCACGAATCTTTGGATGTACCGCTTTTGTTCACATACCTAAATCAGATCGAACCAAACTTGACCCTTGTGCTGAAAAATGTGTCTTTGTTGGGTATGGAATAAATCAAAAAGGATACAGATGTTATAACCCAAAGACACGTCATATGTTCACCACAATAAACTGTGACTTTCTTGAAACCGAGTATTACTACAATTCCCAACTCAGTGGTCAGGGGGAGAAGGAATGTTTAGACACACTAAGTTGGTTGAAATATGTTCCCTATGTACCAACTACAGAGTCACCAGAGTTCAATTTCAGTGCCACTGAAGGCCCTAATGTTCCTCCTAACCTGGTGTCTGAGGTAAGTAATACTCACCCTATTCAGTCTGGTGATACATTTGGAGTTTCTAATGACTCCGAAGATACCAATACTTCTAACCATGAAACTGCCACAGAACAAGCTAAAACTTTGCAGGCAGATGAATCCATACAAGAAGAATCACTATCAAGATATGTGTTACCCCCTAGAACAAACAGAGGGGTTCCTCCGAAACGGTATTCTCCTGGAAAAGAGCCAAGAAGGTCTAGTTATCCTATAGCTAATGTGGCTAATGGAAATTTCACTAAGGAAGCCAAAGCATTTATCTCATCTGTTTATTCTGAAGAAACTCCTACAAACGTGGATCAAGCTTTAAAGTCTAAACATTGGAAGGAAGCAATGAAAACAGAAATGGAAGCCTTAATCAAGAACAATACTTGGGAAAAGTGTACTCTCCCGTTGGGAAAGAAATCCGTGGGGTGTCCTTGGGTCTATACGGTTAAGTATAAACCAGACGGTACAATTGAAAGATATAAAGCCCGACTAGTAGCAAAAGGGTATACCCAGACACATGGGATTGATTATGCTGAAACGTTCTCCCCGGTTGCAAAAATGAACACAATTAGGGTTCTTTTTTCGATAGCTGCAAATGAAGGGTGGCCACTTCAACAGTTTGATGTAAAAAATGCATTTCTACACGGGACCTAGATGAAGAGGTATTTATGGATGCTCCTCCAGGATTCACAAAAGATTTCAAAACTGGAGAAGTTTGCCGTCTGAAGAAGTCTCTTTATGGTTTGAAGCAATCTCCCCGGGCTTGGTTTGGCAGATTTACCGTAGCTATGAAAAAGTTTGGATATAAACAGAGTAATGCCGATCATACTTTGTTTCTCAAAAAAAGAGGAAAATTCGTAACCTGCCTAATTATCTATGTAGATGATATGATCATTACAGTGAACGATAAAGAAGAAATGCGAAAACTAAAAGAAAACTTGTTTGCTGAATTTGAAATGAAAGATTTGGGCAGGCTTAAGTATTTCCTCGGAATTGAAGTACTAAGGTCAAAACAAGGAATTTTCATTAGTCAGAAGAAGTATGTCTTAGACTTGTTGGCAGAGATTGGAATGATCGATTGCAAACCAGCAGACACTCCTATGAGTGTAAACCAAAAGCTCTATATGGAGGAAGGAGCAAAGTTAGCAAATAAAGAAAGATATCAACGGCTGGTGGGAAAACTAATATATCTCTCACATACTCGCCCAGACATTGCCTATGCTGTAGGGGTGGTAAGTCAGTTCATGCACCAACCTCAAGAGTCCCATATGGAAGCAGTTTGGAGAATTATTAGATATCTCAAAGGAACAGTGGGTCATGGAGTCCTGTTTCAATCACATGGACACCTAAATGTTCAAATCTATACTGATGCAGACTGGGCAGGAGATAAGGGAAGTCGGAGGTCAACAACAGGCTACTTCACTTTAGTTGGTGGGAATCTTGTCACTTGGAGAAGTAAAAAACAAAAGGTGGTTGCTCTTTCAAGTGTAGAGGCTGAATTTAGAGGTATAGCTCGAGGTTTAACAGAAGCCATGTGGATGCGAAGACTCTTAGCTGAGATTGGCTTTCCTTCAAAAGAAACTAGTAAGATTATGTGTGATAATAAAGCTGCAATTCAGATTTCAGAAAATCCAGTACAACATGATCGAACTAAACACGTAGAAGTTGATAGGAACTTCATCAAAGAAAAATTGGAAGATGGTACGATTGAACTACCGTTTGTTCGATCAAAAGATCAATTAGCAGACATACTAACAAAGGCTGTCAATGGGAGAGTCTTAGGCGAATGCTTAGACAAGTTGTGTATTGGAAACCCCACTACTCAACTTGAGGGGGAGTGTCAGAAAGGGAAGTCAAACCTCGGAGAAAATCCTTAACAAAAATAAGGTATTGACAGCTGCAAATTGACAGCAAATCAACAGCCGGATCCCAGCAAATCAACAGCCGGACCTTATGCACTATTTCCTTTTTACGTTTCTTTGTAAACCATATAAGAAGTCCTGCATTGTACCTTAACAAAAACACACAATTATGAAAGACTAGTTTCGGTAATCCACTCTGAAACTCTGATTTTTAACATTGTCTCCACTATAATGTCGGGTAGCCCCCATGTCAGCATACCATCCTTGTTGATTGTTACCAACAACGTTGACTTCCTCGATCATAATTGCTAACACGATTATCATTGCTACTAGAGGCATACCATTCTCCTTCACCATTTGCGCTCGGTCACTCTTCGAGTCCTTGCATTGCTACGCATGGTGTCCCACCTCGTTATAGTTTAACAAGTTTCTTGTAAAGGTAGAGGATTCTTTTCACATTTTAAATCCAAGGTTGTTGACATTTGCTTTCCATTTGTTCTTTTACCTTTGGCATTGTTGCCCCTAGGGGATTGGCCATGCTTAACCATGTTTTTTTTGTATGAACATGAAAAACCTATCCTTTTTGAGCCATCATGTTTTCCCCTTATATATGTTGATGAACTAGAAGTTTTTTCCTAGTCATCTCCTTGCATTTATGCTTCAAGTAGTTCTTAAATCCTATGTTCCAAACTAAGTGGCAATTTTTCAATCATGATTGCCACCTGAAATGTCTCTCTAAGTATCATATCCTTAGCGTGGATATCATTACGTATAACTTACAACTCTTAGACATGCGAATCGCAACCTTGGAATCAACCATGTTGTACTCAAAGAAATAGGTCACTACAAATTCCCGTGTTCCAGCATCTCCCGTTTTGTCTTTTTGTCTATAGAATCTCATAATTATTTGGTATATTTTATCAAGTAGTATAAGTTATATACATTTAACACGTAGTTAAAACATAAAAATTCTGAATGCTTCCAAGCATCTACCACACTTAACATAATTAACCACAATATTACAATAATCCACAAAGTTTATATATTTAAGAAGGTGTCAACTTCAAAGGAATTCCATTAATGTTCTTTGAAGTATAAACTTAACAAGTTAAAATTTAAAAAAATAAACTATGTTTACTCAAAAAAAGAATATTTAAAAGGATTTGAAACAACAAAATGTAAGTAATTGGAATGGTTTTCGTAAAGTGCCCGTATGTATTAAAAATATATAATGAAAAGTTGTTTTTAAACCACTAAACTGCATGAAGCAAAACTAGTTTAAATCACAACAAAGTTATTTTTCATAATACGAATGGTGTATTAAACATTTGTTAAAAATGTAGAAGTCGTTCCTACTGAAAATAAAAGAATAGAATACGTTGAAACTAGAAGTACAAAGTACAAACTGATGGGATTGACTCTAGCATTCGAATGATACCTTGAAACTAGAAGTATGAAGATCAAGAAAGGTTACAGTAAAATCTTTGCAAGTGTAGGTGTTTTCATGTATGTTTTGCAACTTGTCTTATATATAGTTAAATAAAGTTTGGAGCAACTCCAAAGTGGTAAAAAATGAATAATAATTTTCATTGAAGATCCTCAATGGAATTATTTCGTTTTTAAATTCCAAATCGTAACTATAGTATATTCTATTTCAGCTGCTGCATAAATGGAAACTGTCTGCATTCACAATTATAACATACGCAAGCTAGAACTGTCGTGCTAGTCCTCCTTAATCGCGCACCCTTTGTATATGTGCATCGTGCTTGTTTGCACCAGAATGCTCTAAAGGCGTACTTGGACTAGTCACATGTTGTTTCATATGCATACAACACACACCATATCACTCACCCTCCATAGAGGCACGACATACAAAGTCTGTATCGTACACTACGTGTGCGCGGCAAACAAGACCCATCACCAATCACTGGCACCACATGCTGCATCCTCACGAGCCGCACGCGCACACACATGCCACCTTCTCTACATCTGATTACCCGCGCCGTACCGACAAGCTTTGATCCATGCCATACTTCCCCACTTTTGTCCTGACCGATGTGCATGTGGTAAAAAATACAAAGGCGATATGAGTGTGAAGTTTAAAATAAGCTATAAAAGCACTACATTGCTCCCATCGCCCATGCCACATGCACCTGGGGGCGATTCCAAGTAAAAGGTGCATCACACCTTTGGACCCCGTTTGTGTTTTATTTTAAGTAAACAATAAGTAATGAGAGTTCTGACTTATATACCAATTCAATTTTTGTACCCGTTCCTATGGAACAAGTTCCAACCCCTTTTTTGACTCTTTTCCTTCTCAATTTCGCAACTCTCACAACTTTGAAGACCCAAGTTTTAGTATCTACGGTATCCGTTATGGATATCATTAGCCCTTAATGTACAACATTATTATAATTTAATAACTACAATAACATATGTCACATATGTTAAAGAAACAAAACAAAAAAAATGATCCTTAAAACTTTTTTTTTCACATGTTTTCTCAACTTAAGTGAGTTTTCAAATAAACATTCTTTACAACAATGTTTCTATAAGTAATTGTTAAACATGTGTAGCAAAATGTTAGTGTTGTCTTGAAAAATGTGTATCATTTAAACAGTGACATATTGTTATACATGTGTAACATATGCCTACAAAAATAATTATTTGTTTTGTATTAACTATAGTAAAATATATTATATAAATCATAAAAATGTTTGAATTGTTTGATATATAAGGTTTTTATTGTTTTACTCAACTCATGTTCTTTCCGGTTTATATTTTCCATGTATGTATGTATATATGTATGTATGTATGTATGTATGCATATATATTTTTTATAAAAAATATGTTATAAATATATTATTATTATTATGGTTATCAACGAATAAATAGATTAGGTTTATTCCCCAAGTTTCATCTCCTATATATACCATTGTATTCCATGTATTATAGATGCCCAATCAATGAAATATCAGATCTCTTTCTCTTTATTGCTTTCTCTTATTACTGTGTTATTAGGTTAGTTTCACAACACGTTATCAGCATGAGGATGTTTCTCTTCATGAAGTCATGACGCGCGGGTCAAAGTTCCTACAGCTGGTTGGTTCATCAAGGAATGTTTACTCAAATCATCACAAAAGTACATTTTGTTTTTATTTATCATAACCTATCATATATGAGTATATGCATTAGGGGTGTTCAAAATCATCCGAATCCGAAAACGAATCTAAATTATCCGATTATCCGAATCCGAATTATCCGAAAATTCGGATATCCGAACTTTAGGATATCCGAATTTTCGGATTCGGATTCGGATTCGGATTCAGATAGTGATTTCGGAAAATTTCGGATATGTCGGATATCCGATACCCGAACCCTTTTATTTTTTATTTATTTTTTAAGATAGGTGTATATATATTGCAATTATACCTCATAAAACCCTAATCTTTACACATAGCCGCTCCCCCGGACACCCATGACCCATCTCTCTCTTACATCTCAAAATCGCCTCTTCAGTTCAACAATCAAGATCGAAGATCTGAGCATCGAAGAATCAAACTTCCATATGAACATCGTAGATCTCAAGATCTGAACATCTAAGCTTACAAGATCTGAACATCGGAGCTTTCTTTTAGTTGAGTTAATAGATGATTTATAAACCCGCTACCCAACATCGATTCATTCAAATCAGATCTAGTTCTATTTTGCTTTGTTTCATAAGTTTTTGCGATGTTTTAGTTAGTTTATATGTGATATAGTCAATGTTTCACTTTAAATTTCCAATGATTTTCTTATGTAAACCATAAAGGTTTTTTCTTTTTTTATGTAAACCATGGAGTTTATATGTGCTGTGTTCCATGAATCAGTTTTATGTTTCAGATTTTGACTTTCTGATGTTGAAAATGGTTAGATTTGAATCAGAGAATATGTTTATGTTCCATCGATTAGGTATTATCTTTAAATATATTTTCATATTCTGATGTTGAAAATGGTTTATCGCTATTTGGTATGTTTGGAAACATTGGAACTCTCATTTTGAACTTTGTTTTTTTTAGATTCCGGATATCCGTTTCGTTATCCGAATCCGTATCCGAGTTTCGTTATCCGAATCCGTATCCGAATATTACGGATTCGGGTAGTGAAATTTATTATCCGAAATGTTCGGATATTCTCGGATATCCAGAATGTTCGGATATCCGAAATTCCGGATATTCGGTTTTGAACACCCTAATATGCATACACATATTTATAAGAATGTAGAAATTGTGATACAATTATATATAGGTATACATGAATTATTTATCATTAGCAAATATAATGAATAACCTAATTTGAGATTTTATAATTTGCAAATACCATTAAAGTTATACGAAACTTGTCTCTGTTGTTTACTATATTTCTATAACAATTTAGTATTTAATTATTAATATAACTCAATAATCATTTACATGTTGATTTTATATTATTTTGCATCCAATATCTGTAGCTCTGTTGTCATGAACAAAAGGTCCCTTTGGTTAATCCATGATATTTATTAGCCATTAATCTGATTTTTTTGGATGATTAGTCAAATATGGTTTTTTTTGTTTATAGATATTACCATTAAAGATATGGACGGAGAAATTTTGGGATATCATAAAATAATTTTTTTTAGATATAAATTAAAGCTTGAAATTAATGTTTCGAGAAGGCAATGAGTTTTTGATCCTTAATATGAATGTTTTTATTATATAAGTTAGAGTTAAATGCTTGTTTGGTCCCTGTGGTTTGCAAATTTTGCAGACTTGGTCCCAGTGGTTCACTAATTACACACTTGGTCCCAGTAGTTTCAAATTTTGCACTCGGGTGGTCCTTACCACTAACCTTTGTTAGATTTCTCAGTTAAGTATATGCAAAATTACTATATTACCCTTGAAATAATAAAAATAAGAAAAATATAAACTGGCATACGCAGCCCCCCTGCCCCCTTTCTTCTCCGATGACCGGAGTCAGTTCCGGCCGGCACTCCGGCGAGCCACCTCACCACTACCATCCTCCTCCCTCTTCCACGCAACACCCTTCACTTCCCCTCTTTTCTTATTCACCTCACAAATCAGCTGCCCCCCAGTTAAACGGCCGGCCACCACCGACTGGTTGTGGTGCACGGCGGCAAAACGAAAGAGAGGAAGAGAACGAGAGAGAGAAAGGGACAAGATGAGAGAGAGACGAGAAGCGAGAGAGACCTGGTCGTTTGTAACATCCGGTGCTGTAGTCATCCCAACAGGTATCAGGTTCATAGAGTTAAAGTACAGATCTTCGGGCATTGAAACAATTTCAATACCATTGATAAAGGCATATGAGTTGGGTTCTGGTGCAAAGGTAACATTTAGGAATTGTACATCTTTTACATAGATTATGAATTCTTTGACAAAGTTTGGAACCTGGGACCATGAACTCCTGCATCTAAGCGGGCGTTAGCCAGAAAGGAGGCGGTTAGGAAAGCGCTAAAGTTAGTTAATAGAGAAAAGCCATTGGATGATACTGAGAAAAAAGATTGTTCTGGTTTGAGGTCAGAGTAAGTGGCAGGATAGAAATATAAGCGGAGGAATTTCGGGCCTTCAGAGACAGGAAGAGAACGAGAGAGAGAAAGGGACAAGATGAGAGAGAGACGAGAAGCGAGAGAGACAACATCGTTCTCTCGGCACACCGTTCTCGCCGGAGTGCCGGCCGGAACTGACTCCGGTCATCGGAGAAGAAAGGGGGCAGGGGGGGCTACGTATGCCAGTTTATATTTTTCTTATTTTTATTATTTCAAGGGTAATATAATAATTTTGCATATACTTAACTGAGAAATCTAACAAAGGTTAGTGGTAAGGACCACTCGAGTGCAAAATTTGAAACTACTGGGACCAAGTGTGTAATTAGTGAACCACTGGACCAAGTCTGCAAGATTTGCAAACCACAGGGACCAACCAAGCATTTAACTCTATAAGTTATGGCTTAAAGCTTACGAATGTTGTGTATGTATATTCAGTAACCAATTGTATATGCATCTAGGCATAGTTATAAAATTAACATTCGTAAAGGGTGATTTATATTTACGATATGATTTTGATAAATATCTACAATAACATGTTTCTTTGGTAATGTATATTGTAAAATAATATTGATATATTATTTGTTACTAGTTTTAATTTTTTAGAAGTAGAAATAAAGATGTGTTAAATCATACTAGATGATATATAGATCGATGGATTACCACATTTGCATGTCTTATGATTGTGATCTTATTGTGTTATTGTTATTAATTAGTCTGATTAATATGATGTTATGGAATTATCAAGTTTTTTTTAGATTATCATGTATGTTTTAAATAGTTGTAAGTTGTAGGAATTTAAACAGTGATTAAAATAAAGATTTGACTGATGTCTTATATAAAGATTGTTGTTTAGTTAGTTTGAAATAGAAAGAAAAAGAAAGAAAGAAATTGATAACCAAGAAGATGAACATGAATAATGATCTAGCAAAAATGTTTATCGGTACATTCGTTCTTTAGAGTATATGTATGTATATCTCAGATTTGTTTGCTTGGTTATTTGTTTGGTTTTTCTTGAGTGGAAGTGAATGAATTGACACGCAAGTTAAGTAGCTACAATTGAATAGTCATATATATTAGCAAATAAATGAAAGTTTGAATATCACATTAATTATATATATGTGCTTGTAATAAGTGAATTGAAGCACCTTATACCATAACTTGTTTTTGTGGCCATATACTAAAATGTCTTGTGTTCCTTTATAATATACATTGTATTCAAAATGTTACACTTTATTTATATTATGTATTGAATAGATTAGAATAACTAAACTACAGTTATAGTTTGTTATCACTCTCATAAAAGAGTATAAATAGGCATAGACATGGAACCCGAAGTGTCATACTCCAAAGATCTCATTACTAATCTATAGAAGTTCGTATTGATTTAAGACCGATAGATCATACATGCCTTGATCACATAATTACTTCTCGGTATATATTATATTATGAGAAGATTAATTATAAGGACATATCGGATAAACGGACTCTCATTTGTCACACTTGGAATATGCTCCTCAAGTAGCAATATCACTAGAGAGTATGAAAAGTTTGAAATGATTTTACATCTGGTGTAACCGAGTAATGAATAAAAGCTATAAAGCTTGTTGCGGTTCACCTACATTCTAGAAGTGAATGCGATTTTATATTGAATGGTGTAAAGGTGCGATCATGGAGAGAATATTATGATGATGAGATCGACCATGAGAATAGTAATATGCTAATAATAAAATTGACCACTAGATGTGGCAAATTAAGGGAGTGGTTATATGAGAACAAAATGTGAAAAGGATAAAAGTTATATAACATGATAGTTTGCAATGATAATGCATTGTTATAATACATATACGTTCATAAACCAGAATTTTATGTATCATGATTATTAACTTAATTGGCATGACCGGTTAGACCACACCGAGTCAATGATGATGTGAAACATAATAAAGAGCTAAAAGATTCTTCAAGCTTATAATTAGCATGTAATGTTTGCTCTTAAGGGAAATTTTATAATTTGCCAAATAAAGGACGATGTGTATCCCTAAATATTCTGGAAGTGATTAAAGGATACGCATATCCCAACATGATATCATTTAGTGTTTGAAACCGATGCATCGTCTGAATGGTTATCAAATCCACAACCTAAAGTTTGTGTGATTATGGTTTGACTAATGTGATAGCAAGTATCTTATTCCAGATTGGCATCTTTATTTCGGTTGTACGGTGAATTTGATTTCCAGGTTATTGATGATCATTGGAATTAGTATTTTTGTTGAGACGATCGTTGACCGTTTACGATTGGTTGCAAAATCAATGATCATGAGAGTAGGATTTCTTATGTTATGGACATATTATTTTACATGCAACATTAAATCACATTGAGCAAGCAAAGTTGTAGTTCTTCCTCCCCATTACGGTTGGTTTTGGTCAGTAACCTAATATGTTCCTTCTAATATATTTGGTTGTGCATTATATATTGAAATCAATCCACCACAATGCACAACGATGGGACCTCAAAGTTGGTTTGGAATATACGATGATAAATCGAGTCATTAACAAAGGATTTATTTACGACTCAATTATTGATTTTCATTTTGTTGAACTTAATCAGCATTCCAAACAGGGGGAGAGAAAAGACAGTTGGTAATAATGAGTTGGTATGAGTTATAAACGATCCTCAATATAAAAGTGAACTAGAAGTTCAAAGGATAAATCATTCACAAAAATTAGCTAATTAATTACCAGACGCATTCACTGACATGAAAAAATGACTAATTAAGTCATATATACCAACTGCTAATGCTCCAACTAAGATAATTGTCTCAAAGGACAACATATATTGGTAATGAGTTTATGGCACGCCCGAAGCGTGGTAGACTAGTCGATTCCAAAAAATAAAAAATAAAAAAATCCTCGAGAAAGGGAGCAATGAAAATGGTCTAGTCGAGGTATGTAAAATGTAAAATGGTCTTTTAAAGAGACATTAGACATGAAGGTTCAAGAAGGACCTCAGATACCTGAAAGTACAGAGATCTCGTTAAATAGCATCATGTCTAAAAATTATATGGAATCAAAATAAAATCAACGTCGTTATACTTTTCTATATAATATAGCGCTTGTAATGATGAAATGATGAGGATCAAGATTTAAGATCTGCCTATAAATAAATATAGAGAAATAATTGGCCAACACAAAAAGACGCAAATGAGGCAGAGTTAGATTCTCTATTGAAATGGAAAGTTTTGGATCAGGAGTCCATACAACGAAGGTTGTAAAACATATTAGAAATAAACATGTCTTTGATACGAATCAATAAATGAAAAGAAAATGGTATAAGACAAATTTGGTGGCACAAAATATTTGCAAAGACCCATGATTGATTATAAAGAGATACATTCTCTAGTGGTGGATCCAATGACTTTCCAATATTTTATTCGTCTGGTAATATAAAATAGAATTGATATGCGTCTTATGAAAATTATGTATTAATTGATACTAAAAGTTTACATGAAAGTCCCTTAAGGATTTAAATTAACAAAATCATGTAAAACTAGTTCTGGAGAATGATATGATCGTTGTATACAAATTCATATTTGAATACCTTAATATAATTGGAACTCTTGATGAGTATCGTAAAACATTTAAGTATTTATAAGGTTAGCTGAAATATCTTATGAAAATAATTCTTGTACACCAATAAACATACATAGAAAACTTGTACTCGGTGATTATGGTATCTCAATGTACAATATATAAGCATGGTACAATATGGATTTTATAAATGAAGCAAGTGGTCAAGATATCCTTGCGTATGATATAGGAATCAATAAGAAGGTTTATGTAAAAGAAGAGTATATGCGCATACATTGTTGTCCAAAGTGGAAAGAAGTATGTGAATTATTGTAAATGCCTGAAGCATTGATTTCAAAACCTCATGAATGTATCTTTATATAGTTATAAGATAGTATGGACTAAAATAGTCGAGTTGAGTGGTGTAAAACTCATGAGGTATTCTGATTAAGAGAAACATAAGTTTGATAATATTATCTTTATCAAAAGTATTCTCCTAAAAGTTCATTATAATCATTATTTACAATGATGATGTCTCGCATCATCGAGAGAAACTGTCGAGCATTTAGAACCTTGATACCTTGTAATTATTACTCGACATGAAGTTCGAGTATATGTGTACTCGATCAAACTATATCTATAAGAGGTTGAAGTGTTTTACCATGAACAAACCTTATCCATTAAGTACGTTAAAGGTTGTTCAATTACCTGAGATAGAAAATGACTATTATAGTCTCCTATGAAAGAAAATGAAATTTATGGTCTAGAAATACCAGTTTAAGTATAATTGTGCATTAGTTATCTATTCATAATTTTATATATCATTATTGAATTTATCGATTTAATATAGCATGTGTTAAGCGGGGAAATATTAAAATGGGAAAACATATATTTTAATACTCTTAGGGAATGTAACAAAACACAAATGTGGTTGTTATGATATTTGTTTACAAGAAGAAGCATTGGAAGACTCATATTAAGATCTTACAACATTGCAAACGTAAAGGATTGCACGTTAAGGGATCAAACGACAAATCCTTGGCTGCAAAAGTTTTGAGCAACTTTCATGGAAGATATACATGCATCACTTAAAGGATACAATTTATAAAAGGGGGAGATTTATTCAAGTTGCACTCTTTTTCCCTTAACAGAGTTTTGTCCGTTTGGGTTCTTCTTAGTAAGGTTTTTAATAAGGCAATATACCTAATAATTAAGGGGAGCAAATACGCATTACATGCTGCACTCTTTTTCCCTTAGCTTAGGTTTTGCCCCACTAGGTTTTCCTGGCAAGGTTTTTTAACTAGGCATCATCTCCAAGCGTATGAAGTTGATAACCAAAGGGTAGTGTTATAAATATATTATTATTATTATTATTATCATCATTATTATTATTATTATTATTATTATTATTATTATATTATTATTATTATTATTATTATTATCAACGCCTAAAATAGATTAGGCTTATTCCCCAAGTTTCATCTCCTATCAGATCTCTTTCTCTCTATTATTTTCTCTTATTACTGTGTTATTAGGCTAGTTTCACAACAAAATATACTTTTTTAAGTTATTAAAGTGAAAATTTGTCTAAAGCTAGTGAGTGTCATTGCACTTTACTACCATAAAATTGATATAGGTAAGTTTTTTTTTGGAACGACTTTTTATTATTAAGTTATCGCACTCTCCAAATTAGAGAGTCATGTTGTCTTACTCCGGCCAGATTATGTTGTCTTAACCAGGCCAACATTGGTTTCATAGTTTTGCTTGGATGTTCCCCTGGAAAGCGTACCGTCAGCTGCCACTTGAAAGCCGTTGTGCCACCACAAGAGCATAACTCTCTAACGTAACACACGATGGGACGAAAACCCGTATGGGCTCAAAATAGTGCCTGGCACCTCTGCAAAGAGGCTAGCCTCATTCCATCATTGCCTAATCCCCCAAAGTGACACAAGTTGGGAATGAAATTGAGTCTCTATTGGAGAACCCAACCCTCCTACCACTAGGCCATAAGTGCTGGATAATGACATGCTTAAGTATTATGTAAATAGAATCATATTAAAGTATAAGATTCTTATCAGAAAAAGGAAACCTTTATGTAATTCCATTCACTTCTAAGATGGCAATCAAACCCAAACACGATAGGTTCGAAACTCGACAATTTGGGACGAGTTTGGGGTGGGTTAATCAGGTTTGGGAATAATTTTATTCTTTTTGCCGGTTTGGGACGGTTTGGATTTTGTGATACACCGTTTACCGACCCAATTAAATATCCGATGAGTGTTGGGTCGGGTATACACAACGGATAAGCTTTTTAAATTAATGGGTTTACCTGAAACCCACGGGTAAACCTGATACCAGATGGGTATTTACCTGCTAGAAATCCAATGAGTTTTAAGACTGGTTTAGGATAAACTTATCTACCCGAGTTTGGAGTTAAAATTACCTAAAGCCGTCCCAAAGCCATCCCTATATACTTTATTAGTGAGGGTGTTAATAAAATTCAAAACTTTATTTAAATAAACAAAACCTTTAAACGAATTCATGCCAGAACATTAATAAAAGAATTTTTAAAATTTAAAAAAAAACCTAAGAACTTAAAATATAAACACGTTGTGAGCGTTGATATGAAAAGAAATATCAAGGAAACATTGTCGCATGTATATTTGAGCGAAATGTAACTCACAAAGGATATATATACATATATATATATACTAATACTATATATATATATATATATATATATATATATATATATATATATATATATATATTGCGAGAACCGTGAGAACAAATGAAAAATCCAATAAAAATCAATTTTTTTAATACAAACCACATTGTAATTAAAAATACAACATCAAAATACGAATTTACAACATCAAATACTACATTTCTCCCTCAAAATCACTCTTATTTAGATTTTTTACACATGTGTAAATATAACAAATTTACACATGTGTAAAATGACAAACTTACACATCTGTAAAAAAATTATTTACGAATTCAGATAAATTTAAACGTGTAAATTAAATTTTAACATTGTATTCGAATAATAATGATAAGTGGTAAAAAGAAATTGTGAATTTGAATTGTTTTTAACCAAGTTTTGGTGGTTTTTTTATTCGTTCTTACGGTTCTCGCGATCTTAAGCGTTCTCATTTAAACCCTTCCCTATATATATATATATATAGTGAAATGTAATATACACTATGCCTTATCGTACGAGCGTACGAGATTTGAAGTTCGCACGTGATAAACTTCATAACTAAAAACTCGCATGTTGTAAAATATAAAAAGTCGCATGTTAAAAGATGAAAATGTCGCATGTTGAAAGATGAAAAAATAGCATGTTATAAAATTAAGAAAATAGCATGTTATAAAAGATCGCATGGTAAAAAATAAAATTCGCATGTTGTATCTCAATCTCGTACGCTGCGTTCATTAACACAAATTGTACTTTAACCAACCCTTATATATCTAATAGAAAAAAGAAAGTTTTGAAAGAATGGACACAAACGTAAAGAAAACTAAAAAAAATGTAACTCACAAAGGATATATATAATAGGGAAAAAAGTAGTTTTGAAAGAATGAACAGAAGAAAACATAAAAGAAAAAACACACACACAAAGAGAATTAAAAAAAAGTTTTTATTTAATTGGTGGATGGCAAGAATAATCAACACTTAATTTCCAAACTGCGTTCCTCCGGCCTAAAAAATATAAAATCTAAGTGTTATAACTTATACATGTTACATCCTGACTTGTACAGCGGATAAAAAATCCGAATGAAAAATACAAAAATAGGAATAAGACTTGATAGTATCATAAATGCCTGAAAAAATATCATGTTCGTAAAACAGAAACACAGATGCAATCCTATAAATGTAAAAAAAATATAGCGACTCCCTTCGACTTTTTAAGAAAGATTATTAATCCTTAACTTTTTTAAGGAACCCTTTATCAATAGTTGTGAATGACTAATCTTTCGAATCTTTATAACTTGTACCGTTGTACTCGATCTTCAATTAATAGCATATCCAACACACATTCAAAGTTTTCAATTGAGTAAATTGCACAAAACATCCTTTATGTTTCCTCAAACTTGCAGGTTCCAGCCTTAATGTTTAAAAGTTGCTAAAAACAGCCTTTAAGTTTATTTTTGTTGCGGGTTCAATCCTTTACAGCTAACCATGTTATTTTCTTCAGTTAAGTTCCCTCACATGCATAACATGTGAGGGTATATTCGTCATTTTGGTTGATCATGTGAGGGAACTTAACTGAAGAAAAATAACGTGGTTAGCTATAAAGGATTGAACCCGCAACAAAAATAAACTTAAAGGTTGTTTTTAGCAACTTTTAAACATTAAGGCCGGAACCTGCAAGTTTGAGGAAACATAAAGGATGTTTTGTGCAATTTACTCTTTTCAATTGTATTATTTATTTTTTAATATTTGTAAATTTAAAAACATGTAATCTTGTATATGCCTTTCATCCGTTTCAAAATCGAAAACTTACAATTTTGAATTAAGAACACAAAGATGGGCATATTAATGGTTTCTCAAATTAAAAAGGAACAAAAAAAAATCATCCTAGGCACATGTCATAAAGACGAAATGTATAGTAAGCTCTCATCCAAAAAGTATTTACTTCATAATACACAATGGAAACTAATTTCCACTACCAATTCAAATAGTAGCGGATCATGGTGGAAAAACAACTAGTCATTTGACTTTGGAAGTCAAATTTCATACACTTTGATCTAACATTAGCCATCAAATATACGGTCACGGCTAATCTGAAATGAACAATTGCGGGTAAAAACATTTTTCTTAAAATAAGACAAGATTCATATATTCTGAAATAGAGAATCGGGTCTTTTGGCATAATGCCATGTTTAAAGTTTAAAGTAATGCTTTTTAATGTTCAGAGAAAACCCTTGTGTATAAATACCACTATAAAATCATATCAAACAAAACATAACCTTATAACTAACATGTCTATTGAGTGGTTTAAGAGGGTATATGTCTATACCAAGCCTTTTATCCTCATGATTTTGTTGCAGGCTTCGTATGCTGTTTACGGTTTGGTTGTCAAGTCTGCACTAAACAAAGGCTTGAATCATTACACTTTTTCGGTTTACAGAAACGCATATGCAGCTCTCTTCTTTGGTCCTTTTGCTTTCTTCCTCGAGAGGTATGTTATTTCGTGTGATATACATATGTATTGTACTTTCTTTTTATCAATTGTTTGATCATTGTTTTTTTTTTTCTTTTTTTTTTTGAGCAAACAGGAATGTTAGGCCAAAGATGACAACTTCCATCTTCCTAAAGATCATGTTGCTGGGATTACTAGGGTATGTTTTTGGTATATTATATCATTGTTTCAAAAAATGGAAGAGAAAAGATAACATTTAACAATGAAATAATTAAGAATTAGAGCTAATTTTTTATATTTATTTATTTATTTTTTTTAATTTTAATTTACGCAACTTGTGCTAGTTCACATTGTTGTAGCCTGTTATAATCACTAGTTCTTAACAATCTGAATGTAGTATTCTCTAATTATAATGGTGTATTTTAAAATTCAGGCCTGTGATAGACCGAACTTATTCTTTGCTGGATGGACCTCACGACAACGACTTTCGCGATGGCTATGCGCAACATCGTTCCGGCCATTACCTTTGTTATGGCTTGGATCTTTAGGTATTCTTGGTCTTAATCAAGCTAATTGTTGTTTTATAGATAACTTTCGCGTGCCTATGCGAATGCAATGTTGTTATGCCATTCGGATTGTTTATCTTCGATTGGGCTTAATTTTCAATTAAGTGTTAATTGTTTTAAATATATATATAGTTATTTATATTTTAGGTATTTATATTATTATTATTATTATATTATTATATTTTATTATTATTATTTTTATGCCTATTTTTTTTAGTAATTGTTCTAGTATTTCAGTCGCATACAACTTAAGGTGAAAGGCTCTTAATCTAGTGTCATTAGGTTTTTATCCTTATTAAATGGTGCAGTTGCAAGTCACAAAATATTAGCAATGAGTGAATTTTAGAAGTAGATTTTAAAGAGGTGTGTATTCCCGTTATCTATGTATTTATGTTACTTAAACTATTTTTTAATGTCTGTATATTTAACTGACAAGCCTTCAAGATTTAAACTTTCTAAATCATCAACCAAATATAAGCGACGCAACAAATCTCCGGTGCTTTAACCAAGTCTTTTTCAGTTACTCTTTGGAGTGTATTAAATAGAAACGAATTTGATTATTTTTATAGACAAACTAATATTTTTTAAAATTTTTGTAGACTTGAGACGGTGAAGATGAAGAGTTTACATAGCCAAGGGAAGATCATAGGGACATTAGTCACCGTCGGAGGAGGCATGATAAATGACACTAATAAGAGGCCATGCAATTCAACTTCCTTGGACAAATCACCGTACACTTCATCATGAAACTTCCATTAACAGTACTAGCAGTACTCAAGATCAAATCAAAGGATCTCTCATGATTACCGCCGGTTGCTTTTCATGGGCAAGTTTCGTCATTGTTCAAGTAAGTTTTCCATTCAAATATCTATCTTGTTACATGGATTTTACGAAATAAAACATAAAAAGGGGCATTTGATCGAATTAAATATTCAAGGTATACGATATACTAAGCGTAGTTGGGTGTTTGTGGATGGAAATACAACCATGAAAAATATTTGTAATTTAAGTATGACCAGTCATTTAGTTTAGTTGGATTTTTATTTAAGACGAAGTTAAATCTTAATAAACATAATAAACATCATTATAAGTTAGGAGATGTGTAGTAACATGTTTGTTAAGGATTATTGATTTATGGCAACTTGGCACCCGATTGTTCAAAGTGGGGAAGAACACTAGTGACCGGGGGATTCCAAGTGGCATCCCCCCTTGTTATGGTCTATGGCAATTCTTTGGAGGGACCCAACGGCTAATGGAAGGTGCTTTGGATTTGCACGGTTGACGGAAGTCGTATGAAATTAAACACTTTGGAACAGATTATTAGTAGTAAGTTGATACTAATCATAAATGTTTATTAAAATCGAGAGAATTAGCAACTATTTATAAGAGGTAATTGTTGTTAGTAGTAATGAATCTTCAGTAGTAACTCTTTCTTAGCAGTAACTTGGTTCGTCAATAGCAACTTATATTAAAAGTATGTACCAACAGTAGGCATTTAGAAAAATTCACAGCGTATAAAATGTATTCTCTAGTTTTTGCTATAAACTTGAATAGGGTGATTGCGGATGATCTAGTTGCATAAAAAAGTACTTTGAAATCTGTTTTCATGCATGAATGAACTATTCTAAGGGGTGTCTAATATAATTGGAGATATTACCAAATGCTTCATTGACAAGAGTATCCATTGGAAATATCTCCGTTGAAGGATGGTCATGTCTCTAATCTGCTCATTCAAAAAAATGTGTTTATGTGGTCATTCAAAAAATGTGTTTATGGAGGAGTTATGACAAAATCAGAGGATGAATATTAACAAAGAGTTTCCCAAAAAAGGATTATTGACGAGGTTTAATGGCGTTTACCTTGTGGTGTCACTGACAAATCAACTACGATAATGCGCACTGAAGGATCACTGACAAGATCCTAGGTAGACTTTAACTAATGGCTTCTTTCTTTTGTAACTTTAAATTAACAAAATAAGTAAATAATATCAGTTTTCTATAAAAGTATATAACACATTAAGATTATTAAAAAGGTAGTATAAACCCAAAAAAAATCTTGTTAAAATAAAAAGTATACACAAACACATACTAACAAATATACACGGCGCGCGCACACACACATATATATATATACATATATATATATAATAATATATATATATATATATCTATAGTATTATAAAAGAACAAATCCAAATAAGAAGTGGGAGGGTCGTCGCTGTGGCAAGCCTAGATTTGTGAAAACGATACACTTCTGCTAAGCCAACCCATATCGCTTTGTCTTACACCACATTACGTGCCTCTGTATCCTTACGCATCACCTACTCCTTTAGGTCATGTGCATGTTGATCCCTATAACCCCCAGTTGTCGTTAGACGGTAATCTACAAAATTAAAGAAACAATTAGGAGTTTTGATGATAAATGACATTAGAGTTTATAAAAAATAGTTGTATACCTCTGCAAAGGATGATAAATGTAAGACCAAAACGATGTTGGAGGTATATAGATATCACTTGTAAGGATATAGTAGGGACCATGAATGGTCCTAAAGCCGAATAAGTACCCACTCATACATCTCATACAGTTTACCAAAATAAAAAAAAATGCATTAGTTCATGGATTATTCTACAAGTAATAAAGTAAAAGAACTTATCATCTTCTTTTGATGTTTTGTAGTACTAATTAACCATTTTTGTTGAGATAACACCCCCCTAAACTCGGTAGTATGATTAATCATAGAAACCCTTGAATTAGCTAAAAAAATGTCCTTGAAGTTGTGTCAAACGGTTAAGATATTCAAAGAGATGCATCATATCACTTGCTCACGCCTCGACACCAAAGTAGTTAATTTCTTCATATCCTCCATCATGGTCAAGCTCACTGCTCCTTCGACGTTCTGGCCAACTTGTGAATCACCACACCTAGTGGAGTTGTTGTTGTCCTCTTCTTGTGCCTTAGAGAGTGTTAAGCCGATGCTACCCCTATTGCTCCTCTACCGTTCAATCAGGTAATGTGTCATGGGCCCCAAAATGAAATAAAATATGGTCACATTAGGACAAACATGTTACATTTGGTCAAATTTTAGAAAACCACATATGTACAAGTCTTTTATATAAATTACATAACCGTAACCAAGAAACATAACACATTTAACAATGTTGAGACACAATCAATGATACACATATGAATAAGTTTCACAATATGATTTCTCGTCAATGGATGAATAGTTCTAAAGATTAATTACACTTGTTTGCCAAAATAAGATCCGGTTTAAGAATCACATTTCAAAGATTACACAAGATTAAATATATTATCGGTCACATAGTTACCTCACCGCAGGTTCCTAGGGCTCAAAGGTGCATAGGCTATTAGGGCCTGATTGGTCACACAATGTTAGGGTTATGGTGGGAAATATTTATGAACAGATGGTTGACGCATGATGGGTGGGAATGGTGGTTGTGGTGCGATAATGGCATCGAAGGGTTTTGAGGTAGCATCAATACATCGATTGTGTCGCTAGTGGTGTTTGGAGGTGGTACTAAGAATTATTAAGAGTGTCGAAAGAGTAAAATGGTAAAGGGTTAGAGAGGGAAATGAATTTAGGTCTTCTTAGTCTATTTTACCGAAACATTAGTAATCAAAACTGCAATCTAAAAAATATACTAAATGCATGGCTCTCAATGGGCCATTTCATGCATTGGTGAGTTTGATTTAAGGTACTTGAAACCCTAACTTCCTTATGGTAAAAACTCGTTACTTTATCGACTACATGATCACAACGATTTAAACTTTTTGGATACCATTTTAAAACAAACATCATAGTATCCATAAGAAAACCAATTCCGTTAAGACATTTACAACTAACTAGGATTTTACAAAAGACATAACAACCTAAAGTTTTAAAATTTGACAACTAAACATAAGCTAATTGTAGCAAAAGTATTTTGACCCGTTAACATTCTTTACAAAATTTGCGGAAGCGCTTGGAGGGCATTTGAAGTGTGTTCGATTCCGAGCGAGGCATGTCCAACTAAACTTGAGTTTTACCTACATCACCACATCAAAAGTTAATATCGTTAAACATAATTTCCATTCTAGTAACATAAGATTTTTAGCTTACAAACTCATGACTATTATGTCTTAGTTTTAACCTCACAAACTCACTTATCACATGGACCAACATTCTTGCGCTTAATTCCATTCATGGAATAGTCATCATACCGTCATTCTTGTTTGTTCATTCTAGACCTTTCAATCCGTTCATGAAGGGTCTAATATACTATCATTCTATATACGTATCATTCTAATGTATTCGACCCATTCATAATGAGTCTTACATATGTTCCTTCCTTTACCGATTACATAAGCCACAATTGATAATGATAACAACTATAAAAAAACCATAATCGTACAGGTAGCGTACCTCGTTCTTGATTCCCTTGTTGCTTCCTTGACTTGAACTTTCTTCCTTTACACCTATACATAACCATTTATACTTAGAATTCATGTCTTATGCTCATTTACATACATACTTCGATAAGACATTATATATTTTAACGCCTACTTCATAAACACATTCAAATCATGACTATTACATGAAGTTTATGGACTAATATGGTTGAATTCTAGTCAAGGCATTTCATCAAACACTTGGTGTGCATGACACCAACAAAGCATAAGGTACAAGTGTTCAAAGCATGGTTCTTCTAGTTCATTCTTAGATTATCAAAATCAACTAAAATTTCATACAACAATCATTCCAAATCAGATTCATCTAACATTTATTCACTAATAACAATTTTCATACATAGCCATTACACTAATATGCAAATAATTCATCCATGTTCTTCATAATATCCCTAAACAAGTGGGTTTATGCTTCAAATCATTCGAATGACCAAACTCAAACAAAATTCTTGTTCTATTGGGTAATCCTAACTCTCAGTCACTCAATTATTCATATTACTTCAATATTGGTTAAAACCTACTTTCTTCATCATCACTAAATCACCAAATTCGACTTACCACTTGTTAAGAAAGCTTGGATGATCAAGAATTGAGGTTCATGCATTAATTTCCCTTGAATTCCCCTTCCAATTGATTGATTTTAGATGAAATGGGGTTTCTCCCTTTCCTTCTCTTGTTTGATCGATCCCAAACACACACCAGTGTGTGTGTGTTTGTGGGTTTCACTTGTTTTAATACCCCAACAGTAACATTATTCATATTTGGCCCTTCAAGTTTATGTGTTTGGTTTCTTTTAGGCATTTTCCATTCTTAGGCTAACATTCTAACATATTTTTCATAACAAAGTTAAGTTTCTAGCTAGTTTTAACACATACGTATAATTAGCATTTTCGCGGTGTTTCAAGTCTACCCCCCTTAAGAAAGGTTTCGTCCCCGAAACCTAGACACGTACCAAATAAAGTCGGATAGTACTTTCGCATTTCATCTCTGGTTCCCAAGTGAGATCCGACCCCTTCCTGTGTTGCCATTGAACTAACACTTGCTTAACTTCCTTGTTGCGAAGAGTTTTCACTTTGGAAACTTTTATAGCTACCGGCCTCTCGATGTAGTTCATTCTTTCATTTATTTCAATGTCATCAATAGGTACATGAGTCGTTTCATCAGCAAGGCACTTTCGTAATTGTGACACATGAAACGTGTTGTGAATTCCTTCTAATGTTGGGGGTAGTTCTAATCGATAAGCTACCTTTCCAACACGAGCTATAATCTTGAACGGTCCGATATATCGGGGACCCAACTTTCCTTGCTTACAGAATCGGATTATGCCTTTCCCGGGGACACCTTCAACAATACTCGATCCCCCACTTGGAATTCAATAGGGCGTCTTCTTTTGTCTGCATAGGCCTTTTTTCGATCTTGTGCTGCTTTTAATCGAGCTCTTACAAGGTCAATCTTTTCATTAGTTATCGCGACTACATCCTTGGGAGCGAGTTCTCTTTGCCCCACTTCTCCCAACAGACAGGGGTTCTACATTTCCTTCCATATAACATTTCATACGGCGCCATTTGTATGCTACTCTGGTAGCTATTGTTATATGAAAATTCTACCAGTGGTAGATGTTCATCCCAATTTCCACCAAAATCTGTAACACATGCTCTCAACATATCTACAAGTGTTTGAATGGTTCTTTCAGACTGACCATCTGTTTGGGGATGATAACCGGTGCTTATACGCAACTGAGTACCCATTCTTTTGTGGAACTTTCGCCAATAAAGAGAGGTAAACCGGTGTCCCGATCTGACACAATGGACACAGGCACCCGGTGACGGGATATAATTTCATTCACAAAAATCTTGGCCATCCTTTCCAAGGAATAAGTTTCCCTAATGGGTAGGAAATGGGCACTCTTGTAAGGCGGTCAACTATGACCCATATAGCATCATGCCCCTTTCTTGTTCTCGGAAGCTTGGTTACAAGATCCATAGTTAAGTCCTCCCATTTCCATACTGGGATCTCCAAAGGTTGCAACTTCCCATATGGTTTTTGATGTTCTGCCTTCACTTGAGAACATGTCATACATCTCGATACATACTTAACAATATCACACTTCATTCCTGGCCACGAATAATTCTTTCTTAAGTCTCGATACATTTTCATGGCTCCCGGATATATTGAGTATCGGGACTTATGAGCTTCTTCAAAGAGTATATCCTTCACATTACAACGCCATGGTACCCAGATTCGGCCATACCTTGTTTTAATTCCATTCGCATTCTCATCCAACTTATATATGAATCCTTTAGTTCTTTTTTCCTTTGGATCTTTCGCATTTAATGACTTGTGTTGAGCTTCTCGTATATTTTCAAGAAGTTTTGGTGTGACTATCATTCTTATCGACTTCACTTGAATAGGTAGTGAATATTCCTTTTGGCTTAAAGCGCCTGCCATGACATTGGCTTACCCGGATGATAAAGAATGTTGCACTCATAGTCTTTAGTTAGTTCTAGCCACCTTCGTTATCTCATGTTAAGATCTTTTTGTTCGAAAAAATATTTGAGACTCCTGTGGTCAGAATAAATTGTGCATTTTGTCCCATACAAATAGTGCCTCCAAATTTTTAAGGCAAAAACTACCGCCGCCAACTCTAAATAATGAGTAGGGTAGTTATTTTCGCGCTGTTTGAGTTGTCTCGAGACATAAGCAATGACGTTGCCTCGTTGCATCAAATACACACCCTAACCCCTGACGTGATGCATCCGCATAAACTACTAAATCTTCCATTCCTTCCGGTAAGGTCAACACCGGAGAGCTCGACAACTTATCTTTTAACAGCTGAAAAGCTTTCTCTTGTTAAACTCCCCATATAATTTTTTCTTCCTTCTTCGTCAGTCTGGTTATAGGTAAGGCTATTTTAGAGAAATCTTGAATAAATCTCCGATAATAGCCGGCTAATCCGAGGAAACTTCTTACTTCGCTAACATTCTTCGGGGTATCCACTTAACCACGGCTTCTACTTTAGATGGATCCACCAAAATTCCTTTCTCATCAATTACATGACGCAAGAATTGCACTTCCTTGAGCCAAAATGCACATTTGGAAAATTTAGCGTACAATCTTTCTTTACGGGGTGTTCGAGTACCTCACGTAAGTGATACGAATGTTCGAATTCACTACGAGAGTATACCAAAATATCATCTATAAATACTATGACAAATTTATCTAGCATGTTTCGGCATACCCTATTCATTAGATCCATAAAAGCGGCCGGAGCGTTTGTTAACCCAATGACATCACTAGGAACTCGTAGTGTCCGTAATGAGTTCTAAATGCGGTCTTCGCCACATCTTCTTCCGTACTCGCAGCTGGTGGTACCCCGAACGCAAGTCGATTTTTGAGAACCAACTTGCCCCTTGCAATTGGTCGAAAAGATCGTCGATTCGAGGTAAGGGGTAACGGTTTTTCACCGTTAACTTGTTTAATTCTCGTAATCGATGCACATACGCATCGATCCATCCTTCTTTCTTACAAATAAAACAGGTGCACCCTAAGGTGAAACGCTTGGGTGAATAAAGCCCTTTTCTAGTAACTCTTGAAGCTGAGTCATTAATTCCTTCATCTCAATTGGGGCCAGCCTGTACGGTGCCTTAGCTACAGGTTTAGCATCTGATGCTAGCTTAATTCAAAACTCTACTTCTCGTTCGGGAGGGAGTCCCGGTAAGTCTTCTGGAAATACATCCGGAAATTCATTAACAATTTTGTCATCTTCTAATTTTGGAGTGTCTATCTTGGTATCTAGCACGTAGGCTAGAAAAGCTCTACTTCCATTCCGTACGTACTTAACTGCTTGAATGATAGTGCAAAGTTTCGGTTCGTCATTTCTTTCTCCTTGAATGCTCACTTGTTTTCCTTCGGGCGTGAGAACATGTATGACCTTCCTTTCACATTGAATTTCAGCATGATACCAGGATAGCCAATCCATGCCTACTATAACCTTGAATTCCCCTAGAACCATAGGTACAAGGTCAATCTCAAACTCCTCATCCTCTACTAACAATCTTACATTTCTACACACATCATGTAACAAATAGCTCTTACTATCTGCAATCTCTACTTCTAAAGGTACCGGCATCTTTTCAATAACAAAGGAGGGATGGTATACAAGTTCATTCGATACAAATGATTTACTAGTCCCAGTATCAAATAATACGTACATAGGCATCGAATTTAACAGAAATATACCTGACACGACATTCGGAAGGGCCTTAGCTTCTTCGGATGTCATCTGAAACATTCTTCCCCGAGCCCTTGGGGTTTCATCCTTCTTTCCAATCTTGTCCGTCTGAAGTTTTGGACATTCCGCCTTTATGTGACCCGATTGAATATAGTTGAAACAGGTTCTTGAAGGGTTGGGACATTTGTAGTACGGATGTCCCTCTTGACCACAATTATAGCACCCCTTCTTACCCATTAGGCACTCCCCTGTGTGCAGCTTCCCGCAATTTTTGCATTTGGGAACACTCCCTTTTGCTTTATCTTTCTTGCCATAATCCTGGAACCTCGTCTTCTTTGTCGGACTTGGGTTGGTGAACTTATCAGATGATCTTTTTTTACCCCTTTCCACTTGTCGTTTTAGTTCAATCTCCCATCACGGGCCCAATTGATGAGTTCGTGTAGATCTCACATTTTGAAGGGGTGATGAATTCTCTAAACTCTGCCTTCAACATGTCGTGGTAGCGAGTTATCTTCATTCTTTCTGACTTAACGAAATCTTGGAAAACTTCAACTTGTCAAGAAAGGTGTTAGTAATCTCATAATCGACTCATCCTTCTGTCGAAGACGTAGGAATTCTTCTTGAATCCTATCAATTGTTGATGTGGGCAATGATACCTTAAGAATGGTTCTTTAAACTCTTGCCATGTTAAGGTTTGAAGCATATCCTCACCCAATTCCTTACAATGGCGTCCCACCAATCTTTGGCTTGAAGCTGAAGTTGACCCGTAGCGAACATTACTTGATCCTCTTTCTCACATCGACTACGGACAAAAACGGCTTCCATACTAGAGATCCAACTTTGGCATTTTATGGGATAAATTTCCCCATTGTACGTTGTGGGGTTCACGCCATGAAGTCTCTGTACGTGCATCTACGAGTTCCCTTCTTGTTTGGAGACTCACCTATTAGTTCCTTTAATTCTTCGAGCTTACTTGTCATCATGGCATCGACCGTTCTAATACGTGACTTTCTATTTCTTGGGCTAGTTTGGGTAGGTTTGCTGGTATAGCCTTTGCCACTTCCTCGGAAATTTTCTCATTCAATGCCTCTTGTCGTGCCATTTCTTTATTATTCAAATCTCTATCATCCGCCATCTACACAATCACAACTTTCTTTTATTAACATTCTACGATCTATAGTTAATTGCATACCCGTACATCCTTTCTACCGTATGGCCAAAAACGACCAAGGGGCATTCGTATGTAATCATAAGATTGGTTTACTTAACATTCATACATTATCATTCATTCTTTCGAAACATTTTGTTTCCTCATGCATTACTAAGTCAACATAGGTTTACATACTCTTTTATTCGCTATTGACGCTTTTTGGGACTATTTAAGGGTTACAGGTCAGGTTTCGGAAGACACGGAACTTATAGCGAGTCAAAATAACATAAACCGAGATTTTGGATCAGTGAGGGGCGTCGGCGACGCACCCTGGAAACCTGCGTCGGGGAAAAACTTGCGTAGACAACAAAAATGCGTGTCGGGAGCAGATGGATGCATCGGCGACGCCCCTCCCATCCTCCAGGCGCTGTTTTGCTTCAATTTTGTTCATACGACTCGTTTTGGGACCCCGTTTCAGCCTAAACTAACCCGTAACGCCCCGAAACGTCCCGTAACATCCCGTACTACACATCCTTTAACATTCCATAGTCATCCCGTAACACTTTATAACATTGTTTGATCAACAAATTCACATAAATTTAGATGTACTTACTTGCCTTGCGCCTCGGAGCGAACACACATTTATTCACGAGCTTTCGGTTTGAGTTCAAGCATCTTAGACCTCGTACTTGAATCCCTCAAACCTTGGCTCTGATACCAACTTGAAACGCCTAACTTCCTTATGGTCAAAACTCATTACTTTATCGACTACATGATCACAACCGATTTAACTTTTTGGATACCATTAGAAAACAAACATCATAGTATCCATAAGAAAACCAATTCCGTTAAGACATTTACAACTAACTAGGATTTTACAAAAGACATAACAACCTAAAGTATTAAAATTTGACAACTAAACATAAGCTAATTGTAGCAAAAGTATTTTGACCCGTTAACATTCTTTACAAAATTGTGGAAGCGCTTGGAGGGCATTTGAAGTGTGTTCGATTCCGAGCGAGGCATGTCCAACTAAACTTGAGTTTTACCTATATCACCCATCAAAAGTTAATATCGTTAAACATAATTTCCATTCTAGTAACATAGATTTTTAGCTTACGAACTCATGACTATTATGTCATTAGTTTAACCTCACAAACTCACTTATCACAAGGACCAACTTCTTGCGCTTAATTCCATTCATGGAATAGTCATCATACCATCATTCTTTGTTTGTTCATTCTAGAACTTTCAATCCTTCATGAAGGGTCTAATATACTATCATTCTATATACGTATCATTCTAATGTATTCGACCCATTCATAATGAGTCTTACATATGTTCCTTCCTTTACCGATTACATAAGCCACAATTGATAATGATAACAACTATAATAAAACCATAATCGTACAGGTAGCGTACCTCGTTCTTGATTTCCTTGTTGCTTCGCTTGACTTGAACTTTCTTCCTTTACACCTATACATAACCATTTATACTTAGAATTCATGTCTTATGCTCATTTACATACATACTTCGATAAGACATTATATATTTTAACGCCTACTTCATAACACATTCAAATCATAACTATTATATGAAGTTTATGACTAATATGGCTGAATTCTTAGTCAAGGCATTTCATCAAATACTTGGTGTGCATGACACCAACAAAGCATAAGGTACACAGTGTTCAAAGCATGGTTCTTCTAGTTCATTCTTAGATTATCAAAATCAACTAAAATTTCATCAACAATCATTCCAAATCAGATTCATCTAACATTTATTCACTAATAAAATTTTCATACTTAGCCATTACACTAATATGCAAATAATTCATCCATGTTCTTCATAATATCCCTAAACAAGTGGGTTTATGCTTCAAATCATTCGAATGACCAAACTCAAACAAAATTCTTGTTCTATTGGGTAATCCTAACTCTCAGTCACTCAATTTTCATATTACTTCAATATTGGTTAAAACCTACTTTCTTCATCATCACCAAATCACAAATTCGACTTACCACTTGTTAAGAAAGCTTGGATGATCAAGAATTGAGGTTCATGCATTAATTTGCCCTTGAATTCCCTTCTAATTGATTGATTTTAGATGAAATGGGGTTTCTCCCTTTCCTTCTCTTGTTTGATCGATCCCAGACACACACCAGTGTGTGTGCTTGTGGGTTTCACTTGTTTTAATACCCAACAATAACATTATTCATATTTGGCCCTTCAAGTTTATGTGTTTGGTTTCTTTTAGGCATTTTCCATTCTTAGGCTAACATTCTAACATATTTTTCATAACAAAGTTAAGTTTCTAGCTAGTTTTAACACATACTATAATTAGCATTTTCGGGGTGTTACAGTACATAAATTTACATTGGATCATCACAACTATTTTGGTGTTAAAGAAACATAATGAATGGTTCACCACTAGACCTTTATTGAGCCTTAACATGTATTAGTGAGTTATTTTACTTACACGAGGTCACATTAGGTCATCAAGTTATATTGAAAAGACCCATGCCCGAGTATCAATACACTAATATGCCATGTCATGTGTTAGTGAATTAGTTTAGGTTATACAAAGTCACATTGACTCAAAGCAAGCCAATTCACTTTACTAAACTATGAATTTAGACCCACAAACGACATATTACAATATTTACTTAATTAAAATTGCACTACAATGTAATCCCAAAGACGTGACTTACACATTACAACGTTTAGTTCCTAACTCAGCATCAAGAAATATACACATTACCATGTTTATTTCCATGCTCGGTTTTACTTGAAGAAGTTGTGAACAAAAGATCATGAAAGAAAATCATAGCAATCTATGCACGTCATCTGAACACATATGAGCTAATGCAGGCACATTTATTTTGATTCCACTCATTTTATAATTGGTTGCCCATGTATTGTTAAAGACGTAGATACTGGGACATATATTACAACATAGTTTCACACATGTAGATATCTAGATTAGTACAAACAAGATTGCAACATACAAATATGAGATTCCATGCCTGCATTTGGTTAAGACCATTAACTCAAACATACTAGATACCACCATATTAATAAAGATGGATAAAGCATGTGAATGCTAAGGAGGTTCGAGAGTAGTTATAGCTATCGAACAAAAAGATTGATCGATATTTTGTTACTATTTGTAGGTTAAAAGAGGTTATGATCGGTTACCATTTATAGTAAGTTTTCGTTCCTATATAGGGCATATTATTAACGGATAATCATGTCGCATATAGTCCGACAGACAAATGACTGAAAAGTCTAGATAAAATCTTATCTGAAAATTTATCTTTAGTATTGCCGATGGATTACAATTGAAAAAGACTATGTGATAATCTTATTCGAAATCACCTATGAATTACTGAGGGATCGTCAATCAAAAACTATTACCACATATAAGACAACTTTTTTATTTTCACATGTTGTTGGTCCCTTGGTAATCTGTCAGTGAGAGTCTTTACATCCACGTTATGAAATTTGTTGTTGATCCGCATTAAGTATCAACATATCATGGATTCATGTCCATTGGTAAAATGTCCTTCATGATACCTATTTTCTAGTAGTGCCAGGATAAATAGCTAAAGTGTAAACTGGAAATTTTGAAAATGGTTCCTAGTAGGGGTGGTAATTTGTGACGCAACCCAAACCCAACATGAAAAAAAAAGTTTCGGGTTGTTTAACACGATTTTTTTTCTAAATGGGGTAGGTTCGGGTTGACCTGTTTTCGAAACAAGTCAAGTTCGGGTTGACCATCAACCTGTTTATGTATTTAAAAAATACTTTTATAAAATTTTTTTTGGTTTTTCATTTTTTAAAGGTACAATGGCAATTTCTAATCCATTTTAAAGATTTTCAATATTTTTGGAAAAAAACAATTCATATTACTCATTTTACAACCCAAAAACCCGCTTATAACTCGTCAACATTTATGACTCACTTTTAAAGAAACAAGGCGTGCTCAGGATGAACCAAATTTATGTGTGTGCATGTTAGGGTTGAGATCATTGACACGAATAATAATAATATGAGTGGGTTCGAGTTACACATTTCAACCCGTGAACCAATAACTCGCCAACCTACCAACCCGACACAATTGACATCACTAATCCATAGGAAACCACAAAATAGTGTTGTTAGTTGGTTTAAAAAATAATAGAAATATATTGTTTTCTTAAATGGACATAAAAGAGGACACAATAGTGAAAATTAAACCTTTTTGAAACCAAGGGATTAAGGAAATTGGGAGTGTATTTCTACTCAACTTCCATTAGTCGTTTAAATCTTAAGAATTTATTTTATAAATATCATTATTTTCTAAAATATAGTAAACTAAATGAAACATATATGAATTTGATTAGAATTTAGTGATTGTTTGTATTTTCTTTTGAGCTAAATTGATAGCTGGCCAACTGATAACTTACAACCCAACACTACCAAACTGAACACAACCGACTGATCTGGTTTGGTTATGAAAACACTACTTTCCTTGATGCACTGTATTGTATAGCTAAGAACATAATGTTGTATGAAAAAAATGTTACCATTTCCGCGACAAATGAATCTAGTTCTCTTTGTTTGTTTGGTGAAAACAGGCACTTACATCGAAGTCTTACCCGGCTGAGCTTTCTCTCACAACACTCTTGTGTATGATTGGCGCATTGGAAGGGTCCGTACCTACTGTTGTAGCTGAGAGAGCCAATGCCTCAATTTGGTCAATTAACTGGGACATCAAACTATTTGCCACAGTTTACAGTGTAAGAAAAATAACATTCTTCACTCTTCATATCCATATGATTTTGGCTAACATTAACATATCTAACTCATTGATTGTGATTAGGGTTAAATTAATCTATCTCAAGGAAAAAGTGTTAGCAATATTTCTCAAACGTGTCACAGATGTTTGAAGTTTGTGACACCCATAATTGCACCTAAAATTAATGTCAGCAATTGTAAGTGACAAACTAGTAGTGACACACCAAGGTCATTTTGTGATATTAATTAGGTACAGAAGATGTTTGACAGATATAAAAACGATCGAAACTGTTTTTTCGCAAGTGAAATGAATTAAGGAACTAAAAAATATTTTAAGCTTTCAGGTTTGAATTTTGTCTTAACCCCAGGTAAGTTTTATTTTTTTTATTTTTTTCTTTTATTGTCCAGCAAAATGGAGAACGTATTAAACAAGATCTGCAACCCTTAGCAAGAAGCTATAGACCAAAATATTACAATACACCCACACAACACAAAACCAGAACCTACTGCAACATAAACGCGCTAAACGCGCACCAATTTTCCCAGGTTACATTATGAATCCTTGACCTATTTTTGACTCACAAAAACAAAAACAATAAGGTTTTATATCCTCTACGACGCTTTATATTTGTACCTCCTTTTGTTTGAAAATTTTGCCGTTTCTCTTCATCCTCAAGACCCGTTCTAGCAATGGCCGAAATCAGCCTTTTTGTGGGTTGTTGTAGTTCCCAGCTCATCACCCATCCGTAGTACCAATTTTAAATCCCTCGCCGAGCCATGGTCATATGCTTTGATCCATGACAATATGTGACACCACACTAGTTTGGATAGCTGACAATTCACAAAAATATGATCCGGCTCGTCTTCACCCGTGCCGCGCCAAACGCACTCACCCTCCATAGCGTTCAACCCTCTTTTTTCCAATGCCACTCTTGTTGGAATTTTATCTAGGATTGCTGTCCAAAAAGTAATTAACTTTTCTAGGAACCCAATTGTTCCAGATTGAATCTATAGAGCGATGAGTGTCATTTTGTAATGTTTGACCATCTCCCAGTTGCTTCTTTAAAGTCTACACACTGAATGTGTTATCTTCACCCCCCGCCCAGTTCTAGACGTCTTTTGTACCTGATTTTCGAAATTGTTGCAAGTGTGTGTTTAGGTGTGATATTTGTTGTAGGTGTAGGTTTGATGTTGGATGCTCCTTCCACTAAAAATGGCATGAATTTGTCTTAGAATTCCATAGTTTGTTTGCCAAAATATGCTTTGCTTTTGTTATGTTGTAAAGCTCAGGATAAGCTTCACACGGTTTGACCAAATATCTTGCCAAAAACGAGTGTGCATCCCGTTCCTAAGTGTGACCTTCAACTTTGAATGGATGTAGATGCCCTCTTCTTGTAAATCCTTTTGAATACTTAGAATTGATTTCCATGGCCCGTGATGGATTTGCATTACGGAACGGTCTTATGAGCCTTACCTCGACTATGATTTGAGCTAATGACTTTCGTCCAGAGTAGCTCTTTTTCTATTTTCATCAGCCACCACTATTTAGTGAGTAGAGCGATGTTTGTGTCTCTGATGCTTCCAACTCCAATGTTGTCTTTGTCTCGCTTCTTTGTTATTTTCTCCCATGCGATCCAACGGATTTTCTTCCGTAAATCTTTAGAACCCCATAGGAAATCCCGCTTTATTCATTCCATCTTCTAAATAACCTTGGTGCTTTAAACATGGATAGATAATAAGTAGGAATGTTGTTCAATACTGCCTTGATGGGAGTGATTTTTCCTGCAAGATAAAGAAATCTAGCTTTCCAAGAGGATAGCCATGAGTTAAATTTATCGATAAGAGAAGACCTAGATAAGAGAAGGGGAGGGAACCATACATGCATCGAAGCGACAAAGCAATAGATTGGATATTCCTACAATCGAGACCTGACCCGAATACCCTGCTTTTGCTCATGTTGACTTTCAACCCAGAAATCAACTGGAATAATCTAAGAATCCGAATTAAATTTCTGAATTCTTCGACCGTATTGTGCCCTAAGAACCCCATTGTTGGCAGCCTTGACCATCATTAGATGCAACACTTCCATTGTCGTAATGAACAAAAATGGTGCTATGGGATCTCCTTGTCTTAATCCCTTGTGTATGTCAAATTCCTTTGATGGGGATCCGTTGATGCTCTACCAAATTCTAGACATTTGCTAATCCATGTCTCCTATATTTCTGAGAAGCCAATTTGTATTAGTACATCTTTCAAAAATTCCCAATTCACAGAGTCGTAGGCAGGGGCGATGCTTTGTAGGGGAGGGAGGGGGCGCCCGACCCCCCGAACTTTTCGGCCAGTAGTGTTATATATATAGTTTTTGTATAGAAATTTTTGGGTATATACGTTTTCGACCCCCGGTTCTAAATAAATTTTTGAGTATATACGTTTTCGACCCCCGTAAAAAGTTTCAAGCTTCGCCACTGGTCGTAGGCTTTGGGAAAGTCCACCTTGAATAATACCAATTATTTTTTTGTTCTTTTTAGCCCATGCCACTAACTCTTTTACCATAAGTATGTAGTGTAATATTTCCTACCTTCTACAAAAGCCGATTGTGTTTCGCTTATCAAACCCTTTTAAGACCGACCTCATTCGATTTGCTAACAACTTGGATATGGCCTTATATATCACACCCACGAAAGATATAGGCCTGAATTGAGAGAACAGTTTTGGATCATTACCTTTAGAGATTAAAGTTATGAATGAAGAACTGGAACCTTGATTTATCTTTCCGTGTTCATGGAAGTATTCCAAAGCGTCTTTGAACCAAGGGCTGGAGTCGTTCCAGAAGAATTAATGAGTTTGAAAGTCAACCGGTCTGGACACTGGACTTTTCCGACCCGCATTGCCACACACTTTTGTGATTTCTTCCGTAGCAAATGGGGCTATTAGTCCTTCGATACGTTCGTATGGTATCTTCTTGAAACCGAGGTCATCAATCTTTGGTCTTCGCTTCATGGGTTCCTCAAATATGTGCTTGAAGAATTTTCTAGCCTCATCCTTTATATGATTAGGGTCCGTGATCCAAACACCATTGACTTCTATTCCGTTGATGCGATTTGTCACATATCGACAATTTACCAAGCTGTGAAAGAAACTCAAATTGTCATCACCGAACTGAGCCCACTTAATTTTTGCCTTCAGGGCTAGGTCTTTGCACTTATCCTCTTCTACTCAAATTATAACCTTTTTGTACCCCGCTCTTCTACTCTTCTCTTGGTCACTAAGGTCTCTTTGGCAAGCAATTACTTCGCAAGTGTTGACAAATTGAATTCTTTAGTAAGCTCTTTGCCTTCTTTTAATTTATTTTCTTTTCTCCATTGTTTGATCTCCTCTTTAATTGCCTTTATTTTCTGGTAGCACGTCTTTTAATCCATTAGTTAAAGAACTTGAATGGGATTGCTCTAAAAATGTTCTGCTAAATATATGAGCGTTAATGGAACATGGTCAGAATGAAGCTTCGGCCTCGCTGTTAACTTTGCCGTAGGCCATTTTGTCGTGAATTAATGACAAACGAGCACACGATCCAGCTTGTCTTGCTCTATACCATCCCCAAGAATATGTGCGATCTTGCATCCTCCCATATTATATTCTTCCTGACCAGTTTCTCTAATGAAATTAAACGCCAAGGCTTTAGATTGGCTAAAAAAGGAATTAAGTCTCTATTCTCGCATTCTAGTTATCCCAGGTAAGTTATAAGCATATATATTATTGTTTTTATAGTCTAGACATTAGTTATCCTTCCTTTGAAATGAAAACCTGGGTTAGTGTATAAATAAGTTTTAACATAAAAATAATCTTAGAGAAGTGAATGAGAGTATTTTTATTTTTTTTGTTGAATTTTTTCCCCATCATGTAAGATGATATTTAGTTTCAGAATCTAAAAAAAGGGGTCATGTATTTGCACTAGTAGTATAATTATAATTATGTAATCACTTTATAAGAGTGAATTTCAAAATTTGTTCTTTATCTTTATACCTATTTTCAGGTGGTGTCCTTTATGTTTAAAGTTGACGATTTTTATACTTTATGTTTTAAAAATCCTACATGTTATGTTCTTTAGGCCTAACTTAGTTAATTTTTTCAGTTAAATCAGTTCTCCCAAGGGTACTATAGTCTTTTTAACCCATTTATTTAAAAATATTTTAACAAATAAAACAAAAATAAATTATATATATATATATATATATATATATATATAAGTCTACCTCCCCCCTCTCTCTCTCTACCTGTCTCTCTACATCTCTCTCCCTTTCTCCCATTCTCCACCATTATCACCACCCAACAACCGCAAATCAAAGCACCGCCCCACCTGCCAACATCCAACCCATGAAAACCCCTTTTTTTGATTTTGAACAATCTTGTCACCATCTACCACCAACAACAACCATTACCATCCACCCATTCACACCACCAATATACCACAGTTAATCACCCACCCTCTACCACCTTCTGCAACCACCCAACTTCCACCACCAACAACCACAATTCCTCCACCTTCTGCAACCACCCAACAGCACCACCACACCACCACTGGCCCACCTGCCACCATCAAAGCCTAGATCGCAAATACAAAACACGAAACCTATAAACAAAACACGAGCACATGAAACCTGAAATCTAGATACCCTAGATCGAACCTGCACATGAGGGATTAGGGAAATTCTGTCTCTACCGCTGCACCGATCGCCATTATTTCCGGTGTTTGTTTTTTCAAATCCCTAGAAACCATAGATCAAGCAGTCGGTGTTTTTTTTTTTTCAATTTGCAGATATGTTGTCGTTGTTGCTTGAATCGAAGGGTGCGATTGGTGGTGGAGTGATGCGATTGGTGGTGGTTGTTTGGTAGGTGGCGGACAGTGGGTGGTGGCTTTATAGAACTTCCGATATGGTGATGGTGATGGTGGTGATGGTGTCAGGTGGATGGTGGTGGCTGTATGAAAGAGAGATGGAGAAGTCTGAAATAATGAGAGAGAGAGAGAGAGAGTATTTTGTATTTTGTTTTATTAAATATGGTTGGATAGTTATTTAATTTACATAATAAGTCCCTGCAATGGTGAATTGACAAAAATGCCCTCATGTGCTTGCACATGATCAGATAACTGAAAATATTAACCGAGTTAAGGCTAAAGGACATAACGTGCAGGATTTTAAAAAATAAAGTATAAAAATCGTCAACTTTAAACATAAAGAACACCGTCTGAAAAGGGGTATAAAGATAAAGGACAAATTTTGAAATTCACTCTCTTTATAATGATTATAGTCACTCTAGAGTAGTTACACATAATTACTCTACCAGAATAAATACACGAATTTGTTTTTACATTTCGTAACTAAACATCATGTTTAAGTATATGAAAAAAAAGTTTTCCTTCACTTCTCATTTAAGACTCATGTTTAAGTTACTTAGACTCAAATAGATTAAGCACCCCCGCGTTACGGTGGGGGTGTAAAACCATGTCAAATAGCACAAGTGTCACACAACCGTCAGCGACAACCAATGCTAAAGTTGCGTTTAAAGCGAAGAAATAGACCGAAAGGTAGAACATATAAAAAAATAACTAAGTCGATCTTGGACCCACGCGTTGTGACGAACCTGTCAAATGAGAAAAAATAGGCGTAAAAACTTTGAACCAGACATAGATGTTGCGCCATGTTAACTCAAAAAATTATGAACAAAACATAAAACGTTGAACCACACACGCACGGTGCGCCGTGTTAACTCGCAAATTTAGTACGAAACGTAAAAACAAAAATTTGTGAAAGATGAAAAGTCTAGGAGATCAAAGTTGAAAGTAAAAAAGTAGTGTGGTTAAATTGTAAAAGATGAAAAATGTTGACTTAAATTAAAAATTCAATTTTGTGAGTTTAAAACTACAAGAACCGAAACATAGAACACATAAAAAAACAACCAAGTTGATCAATGACCCACACGTTGTGAAGAACCTGTAAGATGAAAAACAATAGACGTAAAAAACTTGAACTACACATGGACGTTGTGTCGTGTTAACTCACAAAATTATGACCGAAACGTAAAAACGTTGAACCCCACAAGTACGTTGCTCCATTGTAACTCGTAAAATTTAATACAAAATGTAAATCAAAATTTTGTGAAAGATGAAAAGTAGAAAAGTTTTAAGATTAAATTGTAAAAGAATAAAATTTTTGGCTTTAAAGTAAACAAAATCAAATTTGTAAGTTAAGTTATCAACAAATAGAAAGACTTGGGTTAAAAAGTAAAAATTCTATTTTTTTTAAAACCACCCAAAACCAATGGTACAACTACCCTAAGCTTAGAATGGTTGCTTATTTTTAATGGATAATTATATTTGATCTCTACACTAGTATTGAATATTTACAGAAACAAATAAATTATAAAATGATTTGTTATAGGAAAAATAAAATGTAATACAGTTTTAATACATACATTTAATAAACTGTAATATTGTATTTTTAAATTTTTGATATTAGTAATAAACTAAACGGGGTAACTTTGTAGAATAGCAACCAAGTTTTAAAAGTGTTTCAATTAGGTTACTCAAGTTTCAAAAGTGTTCCAGTCAGCTCACTCAACATTCATTTTTTTTTTAATTAAGGGTTTTTTCCTCAATTTCATAGGTAACCGTGGTGATGTGAATTTTTGTTTCTTTTTTCTCTTTTATTTGATGCTAACATCCAGTGATTACGTGGATTTTAACTTGTTTTTTTCAATTTTTAATGTAATTAAAGCGTTTTCATTTGTAATAAATAAAATTTCATATATTAATATAATCCGACCCTAGCATTTTATGCTCAATTTTTCTCTTGACACATGAAAACAAGGACATGACTCGATTTGCATGTTAAGTTATCTAATTGGGACAAAAACGATACGAGTGACCTAATTAGAACACTTTTAAAACTTGGTTACTATTTTGTGACATTTTCCCTAAACTATATCTTAGAAAAGTATCATAATTAGTATTAAAACGAGGATCGTAGTAACCCGCACACTTGCGCAAGGACGTGATTGGAATTCTGAACGTATAGCACATCATGACAACCGATAAATATATTCGTAAATTTAAATAAAATGATATCTAAATGCGTTATGCTATTTGCGTCATAACTCGGCTTTAAACATCAAAATAATAAGAAAGGGTAAACAATTTAGTAAAAAACAAAGGAAAACAAAAAAGAAAACGATAGAAACTCGGTCGCTTTCAGTGTAATTGTTATAGCAAAGAAAAAGAAAAATAAAAAAAATATGTTTAAAAGCGCATTTGTTAAAAAAACTAAACTAAAAAAAAACTTTCGCCACACTCGTTATAGCAAAGGAAAAAAAGTTTAAAAATATGTCTAAAAGAGTATTAATGTGTTCGTTAAAAAAATTATTTAGGGAAAAAAAGTAATTTGGTTAAAGTAAAATAAAAAGAATACAACGATTACAGTATATGAGTTGAAAATGAAAGCTTAGATAAAATAATTAAATAGAATAAAGAACGAAGAAGTTACTATTCACCTTTTTTTAATTTATACAGAGATAATATAAATAGGTTAATATACTTATATAAAAACATTTTATTTTTTTATGAGACTCGCCAACATTTTAATTTTTTTATGGGACTCGCCATCTTGGGGCATCCTTTCACAATCGTGAATATATGTCGAGATGGGCATCACCTCTACAAATGTCTCCCCATCTCTCTTATGTACCGTATGTAATCACGAACAAATCCTTTTCTCTTCACTATCTGTAGACTTCACTATGACCTACACAATACGTACGATCAGGGGCGGATCTACTTAATACCAAGGGGGAACGCCCGCTACCGCTTGGCGCTCCAGCGGTAGTGTAAAATTTGTGTAAATTTTGGAAAAATTTGACGTTTTTTGGATTTCGTTACCGTTTTTTATAAAACTTTAAAGATTGGCGGATTTTCTAGATCCGCCACTGCGTACGATAGTCACGAAAGCCCATTTTCAACAAATATAATTATATTATCTTTCACTCACTGGGGTGTTGGATCTTATGAAATTATTCAATAACCTACGAATAACGAAATATCCAAATATCTCATTTTCAACAACCCATGCAATTAATGGGTTAATTTAATTGACCGATATTTAGTTAGTAGTCGGATTATTTGCAAACAAGGCTGTGAATGGTAATGTGAATTTTGACAAAAAAAAAAGTGATATCATGTCGTCGTCACGTTAGCATGAGTGGTTCCAACCCTTATACTCTCAATAACAGGAATGGTCATGTGACGTGTGAGTTAATTTTGTAATTAGTTTTCTTTTAATCCACCTCAATAATATTTAAACAATATATCTTTTGAAAGATTTAACATAAATTATATTTAAACGATTACTTATCATCTAAAAAGTCAAAACTGCATACGAGAAAAAAAAACGTATTTTGCTAAAACTTTGTTTCTGAAATTTTTTTTATCTAAATGATTTAAAGAATAAGCATGCCTATGTATTTGTTTTTTAATTACCAAACACAAGTTATTTGAGTAAAAAAAATAAAATATACAATCTCTTAAATTAAATATATAATAAAAAATATGAAAAGGAGATGCACATAGAAGCGTCTCATCCGCTAACATTTTATTTGCACGACTTTTAGTTTGAAGGGTACATCGTGAGGGAGCTCACAAGATGCAGGGCAACGCTCCACTTCAAAAAGAGGGAGGCATTGTTCATGTGGGTGTGGTGCCTATGTGTATAACCTCATTCACGTCTATTCACTCATTACACGTACTCTGAGTGCGTCGAAAACAATTTAAAAATTAAAGAAAATCATGTTGAAAAACATGGTGATTTGAAAGTTTCTTAGGGTGATGGGAGTGGAGCTCGGTAAACTTGTTTACCGATTTCCCCATCCACCGCCATCAAGTTTGCCGATCACACTTTTACCGTAAATGGGGCCAAAATCGGTGAAGGTTCACCGAATCGGGAAAGAGGGAGAGAAGGGGAGAGAGAGTGGGGTGTGGTGGGGTCCATTCCTTCTCAACCAATCATACATTTTTCCTTTTAAAAAAAATAGTTTATCAATTCATGAAGTGTCTAACCATTGCCAACACTTTTCAGCATAGTTTAAACTCTTAAGGTTGAATGACGTGGCACACTCTTATTGGTTGATTTTGAAATTTACCACTTTCAAGTGTTTAACCACTCCCTTCACCCTTATCCACTAAACTTTCCTATTTTAAAAACAAGTTTTTTGGAACTTACAAAAACTAAATACAAAGTTTTCAATCATGACACATTTCTCCATACATGTTTATGTGAATATACCAACAAAATGGGGAAAATTAAGTCGCATGTAATTTACCTGATGTAAACAAATATTGTTGCCTAGTTTCTTTTCTTTTCTTTTTTGCTTATTTTGACATTTTTATCTTTTTCGTACGTTGTGGACATAGGGAATTATGTGTTCTGGATTTGCATATTCCATATCTGGGATAGTAATGCGGGAGAGGGGACCAGTTTTTGTGACCGCTTTCAACCCTCTTGGGATGGTTTTCATGGCCATTTTAGGGTCTTCCATTTTAGGCGAGAAACTGAACTTGGGAAGGTATGTTTAATGATCTTATAAGTTGAGTTATATGGTTAAGACATTAATATAATATCAAGTAATTGACTAATAAGTAGTTGAGAACATTAGAGCTGGAAACAAGTTGCAATTTTTAATGGAGTTGTGTTGAATTTGATTCCACTCAAGTTCATGCACAAAATGAGCTTGAAACCTATGATGACGTGTGATTACAAGTTTATAAGAAAGAATTGAATGGCAAGTTTCCAAAACTCTAGCCATATGAGTTAAGGGACTAGGTAAAATGAAAACCACATTAAGTTGTGAGAACCATAGGAACTAATATTAACCATTGATCAAATTTGTTTTGATGGATAGATTAAAAGACAATAAAAGAGAGTAAATGATTGTTGCTTTAATTAATGAGATTTTTGTTTTAGTGAGATAAGGGCTAATTGGTATTTTTACTATGACCATTTATAATTTTTCTCATTAATGATTGTTCTTTAATTAATAAGATTGTTATTTAATAAAAAAATTAAAAAATGATGTAAATGTTTACATTACAAATAAATCACTAGAAAATGAAAAACATAACTAAAATAAATAAAGTGAAGTCGTCGTTATCATGATAGTTTGCACCTCAATCGTCTGAGATCTGCACGACACCACAAAAACATGTAAAAATCCAAAGTTATCATTCTACAAACAAATTAAATATCATTTATGCCAAAATATAGCGTTTACATTCCACAAAAAGTGACGTTTAGAGGAGCTCGAGGGGCATTCAGAGGGTAAAAAACATTTTTTTGCCGCATGTAAAAAAACATTTTTTTACTTTCGACACCGTGCGCAAATTTTTTACATTCGTCAACGAATGTAAAAATATTTTTTAAAGTATGTAAAGACTAAAATTTACAAACGTGAATTTACAAAACATTTTATATAATTTTTTTTATGCCGCTGACACGTAAATTTTTTATTTTTACCAGTCCCGGCTGTAAATTATTTTTAAGCCCCGATTGTAAATTTTTATTTCCGTCTCGTTGTATGTTTTTTTACGCCCCTAGTAGAACATTTTAAACTTTTTTACGCCTCAGTTGTAAACTTTTTTTACGCACCAGTTGTAAACTTTTTACATTGGTGTTACTACAAAAAAAAAACCCGTGTAAAAAAAGACACATCGGTAAACATGGTTATTTGTTGGGTGTTACTGTTTTTTAAATTTAGAAGTAGTAAATTTCCGCACGGGTCATGTGTGAAACATTGCAGTTTTTACATGGGGCGTAAAAAAGTTTCCAGAAAAAAAATTCGCATAAAAAAGCGTCGATTGTTTGGGTAGGGTTTTTTAAAATTTTTTACGGGGGCCGTAAATTTTTTTTGAGAATAACAAACTTTTTACATAGAGTTTTTACGGGTAGCATAAAGTTTTTATGTAGAGTTTTACAAAATTTTTACGGGATGCATAAAGGTTTGTAAACAAATTTAGGCATGCGGTTGTGTATAAAAAAGTTTTGACCGTATAGTTTTTACGGGGTGCGTAAAGGTTTGCAACAAATTTACGCATGCGGTTGAGTATAAAAAGTTTTTACGTGGATTTTTTCAGCTTATTTTAACTTTAAATACACAGTTTTTATGTACGTCAAAAACATCCAAAAAAATTTACGCACGCTGTCGCGTTAGTGAACTTTTTACACCCCCGGTTGTAATTTTTTTAGCACGTGTTAAAAAATCAAACCTTTTTTACGTCCCCGGTTGTAAACTTTTTTTAAGCCGCGGTTGTAAACTTTTTTTATATCCCAATTAGGGAAAATATAGCTTGCATTTTATAAAATAACATTATAAGACAAATAAGACAAACTTTTTTTGGTTGTAAACTTTTCTCAAAACATATAAGACAAATATAGCTTGCATTTTATAAAAAAAAAACATTATGTCGAAAATTAGGGGAAATAGAGCAAAAAGAAATAGATATCATTTTTGACAATTTTTATTTTCTAATGACATATAAGACAAATATAGCTTGCATTTTATAAAGAACATTTTGTCATATTTAAGGAAAATAGAGCAAAAAGAAGTAGATATTATTTTCGATATTTTTGTACTTTCTAAATTACGTAATATTTTTTTTGTGTTTAAATTAAAACTTAAGATATTTTTTCCTAATCTTAAATATAAAAGTATAAAAAAGATGAAAAGAAAAAGATATATTGTTATGTCAGATATATTAATAATGATGTGATGTGTATTATGGATAAGAGAGATGGGAAGGGACATTAAAAGAAAAATACTAAATTACCCTTTTAAATTAAATTGATTATAGATGATGTGTTAAAATTCTATTGGATTGGAAGGGTTCTCATGATTCTCGCAACTGTAGTGGTTTTCTCTTAAACCATATCCATGATAATATTTTTTGCATATATGAGTAAAATGTACAGAAAACTCCCAAGATATATTTATTATCGTCCAAGATGAACATATATGGGAAAGGTAAATGCACGTACCTGACGCGGAGGTCCTCCCAAGAGTAGCCATAGCTTCTGGCGTTATACCAGCAGGATATTCGGCGAGTGGACTCGACCGCTCCTCCTTTTGAATGGTGAGGTGACATGGCTGACACCCAGGTTAGCATGATCGTGTATGCATAAAGCAAAACTTCTATAGTGAATCCTGGTAGTATTTCTTCCCCTCGTTTTGTGGGTAACAAATTTCAGAAGATTGTTTAATTTTGTTGTAGTGTTATTGGAGCGGTGGTTATAGTCGTTGGCTTAATGTAGTCCTATGGGGCAAGAACAAGGATCAGAACCCACAAGATCAAGAGTCAACGATAGATCCGCAACACATTGATAGCATGAAAAAACTGATGTTAAAACACAAAACCAATGTTGAATCTTCTGAGGAAAAGTCTAGTAACCATGAATCTGTTTAAAGAATGATCATATCAGGGCCGGGTCTGAGAATTCATATACCATGTTCGAGCTTGAAAATCGTGCCCTTATGCCTTAATGATATTGGGTATTCGGTTCACTAAAGGTCTAAACCTAATGTCAATGGGCTAATAACTAATTTAAACCATAAAAATGGTTTTGTAAGTGGGCCTACGTTGGTGTTTGTATAATATACCCTATTAATTTATATATTTTTACATATACATATCGGAAAATTTTAAAAAATGTGCCCTTCGAAATATCAGGCTCTGACTGGTGGTCCTCGCCGCCCATCTTCAGAGCCGGCCATGATCATGATGTGTGTGTCTCTTTCGTTTATTGATTATAGAGATACAGACAACTGCAAGATCGATAGTCATGAAACTAACGCGAGTTAGAATGATAAAACTTGCAAAACATATTTTATTTCTTTTTAATGGCTAAACTTGCACTATGGGATTCAACGCATGACCTCCCCTATCATACACCTTTATTAACTCACAAACACCACTTTTATATATTTTCTCTCAATACAACTGCTATTGTCTTTATATTATGTGACAAAAATAGTGGCCAACTTCGAATTTTACCGGTAAGAACCATGACTTCAAGAAACAAAACTAGAGAATAATATTCAATTATTGATCTTAAAATGACTTGATTGATGAATCATCGCATACCTATATACAATTTTCTAAATTAAAAAATAGTTCCATTTAATGGAAATCATCAGCTGTAACATATTTAATGGATCGATCATACGCAACAAATAGAATTACTAGATTCCGAAATGTATGCGGGTCCTCCTCATGGTGCTCATGCAAGTCCTATATGGATGCCATTAGACATTTATCGACAGCATTATTATAAAAGTAATTTTGTAAATGACTTTGGACAACTGTTCCCACTATTTTAGCTGTTAAAATGTGTGAAAAGATCGAGATTTGAAAGCTAAAACTGGTAAAAAGATTAACAATCGAATTAACTTCCTTGTTGACATGTTTCTCATTTTTATTTATAGTTACATGAACTTTATTAAACTCTTATAACTTTTGTGTATTTTATCTTTTATATCAGCTATTAAATTTTGATATCTATATGCAGGTAGAGATCCTAAGAGAAGTCTACATTATTTGAAGAATTCTAAACCACATATTTCCTAAGTTTTTCGTAATATACACTGATTTATAATTTGAAATTGACTATATACATATATGTATATTGTCAAATCTTGAATTATAGACATATGTATATAGTCAAATTTAATCTATACATAAGTGTATATTGCGAAAAACTTAGAGAAAATGTATAGTCTAAAATGCTTCTCAACGTTTTCGATTAGCCTCGTGCTTTTCACACGATCCTAACCATATATATATGCACACACATATATATGTGGGCAGGATGTGGAGAAAACGTCTAAAAGTGTGAAGACGGTAAGAACGATTTTGGTGTTGACATGTGGCGTTTGTGCTAACTTAAACTAAGGGTAATATTGTCAAAAGGTCCATGCACATGCCAAAAATTATACACACGCAAGTCATATGCATATTCTACCATCTTTTTTAAACTCATGTAACTTTTTTTTAAATTACACCATAAATCGAGTGTTTTATTATCTTTCCAACGAGTATACTATTACTAAACTTTTGAAATAAAAATAAGAGTAAATTGCACAAAACATCCTTTATTGTTCCTCAAGCTTGCAGGTTCCAGCCTTAATATTTAAAAGTTGCTAAAAACAGCCTTTAAGTTTATTTTTGTTGCGGGTTCAGTCCTTTACAGCTAACCACGTTATTTTCTTCAATTAAGTTCCCTCACATGCATAACATGTGAGAGTATATTCGTCATTTTGGTTGATCTTCCGCCCACTTCAATTATAAAAAAAAGAATATTTAAGTTTTAACCTAGTTTAAACAAAGTTTGGTAAAACGTACGCGACTACAGAGGAGCACGATTACCGTTTGATAGTGTTTAAGTCTAACTTGCGACGTCCTAAGCGTCACCAGTTGCTGGATCCGACTACTGAACACGGTGTTACGAAGTTCTCTGATTTGACGGCATCGGAGTTCCGTGAGAGGTATCTAGGGTTGAAGAGTCGTTTGTCGTTTCCGTCTCATGCGAATAAGGCGCTGATTCTTCCAACTGATGATAATCCTGAAGAGTTTGATTGCATGATCAAAATATGTGTTAATATTTACAGCTTAGTGGGCTAGCTTAACAAGATTCCTATCTTAATTTCGGGTTCGCCGGAATCCGGCAAAGTCGCCGGAGAAGAAGACCGGAAAAGAGGGTGTTTGGTTTTAAAAGTTTGGTTTTATTGCACATTAGTCCCTGTGGTTAGAATTTTTTTAAAATAGGTTAAACCTTAAATATTCTTTTTTCTTATAATTGACGTGGGTGGAAGATCAACCAAAATGACGAATATACCCTCACATGTTATGCATGTGAGGGAACTTAACTGAAGAAAATAACGTGGTTAGCTGTAAAGGATTGAACCCGCAACAAAAATAAACTTAAAGGCTGTTTTTAGCAACTTTTAAATATTAAGGCTGGAATCTGCAAGTTTGAGGAAACATAAAGAATGTTTTGTGCAATTTACTCTAAATATAATGAGATGAACTGAATAAAAACACCAGAAAAACACTTTGTTTAGAAAAACATCAAAATACCCGTTAAAAACGCCATATAACATACCGTTCAAAAAACACCATGAGAAACCCGGTTGAAAACGCCATAATAATACCCAGTTCGGATTAACGCCATAAAAACATGCAGTTCAGAAAAACACCATAGAAAACCGGTTAAAAACGCCATAAAAACACATAGTTGAAAACGCCATAAAAAACCCAGCTCATGTTTTTTCGAAAAGTATATTAATAGTATACCCGTTAGAAAGATTAAAAAACGTTGAATTTTATGGTGTAAAATATTTTTTAAAAAATAATCACGTATAAAAAGTTATGGACGTTTAAATATTGTCAGAGAAATGACATGTGATTAGAATGAGCACCCTCGTTAGGATATTCTCATTTTACCCCTTTTGAAATGTAGTTATTAGCATTTAGCTTGGGTGGGGGTTAGGTTTTTTGGGAGCGGGTGGGGGTGATTTAGGTTTTTTTTAGGTTTTTGGGGAGGTTTAGCTTTATGGTTTAGTTTTTTAGCATTTAGCTTGGGGGTTAGGTTTTTTAGGTTTTGGGTGATGATGTAGTGGGTTACTTTTGTGTTCACATTGGTTCTCACGGTTCTCACAATCAAGGTGGTTCTCGCATGAACCTTACCCAATATATATATATATATATATATATATATATAAGACTAATGTATTTGTGAACTATGCGAACAAATCCTGACTATTGATTTACATCATCAAATCATAAAATACACTAGTTTATTTTCATCATCAAATGATGGCCATTGATTTACACTTTTGTATTTATAATCAAGTGCTAGGATTAGTTCACTAGTGTTCGCAATCAAGGGGTTATTCACTAATGAATCTAACCCTATAATATATATATATATATATATTTATATATGTTAGAATCCTGTAAAAAGAATATTTTTCGTGAGAAGTGTGAGAATGCATAGGAATTGACATTGTGCATCATGTTTGGACTTAGGCATGATGTTTTGGGTTGTTTTGGCAGGAAAAACATCAAACATAAAATTTAAGACATAATGCAATGAATTCTAGGCTTAAAACTTATAACACCATGCCAAGAACGTTAAGTAGTGTGTTTTATTGCTAAATACTGTTTTTTTTTTTAAATTGCATTATGTTTTAAATTGTTATATTTTGTGTTTTTCTTGCCAAAACAACCCAAAACATCATAGTTAAGTTCAAAACATGATGCCTCCATATTAATTCCTATGCCTTCTCACACTTATCATGAAAATGGTCCTTTTTACAGGAACCTCACCCTATATATATAGGGTTTGGATTATGTGAGAAGCCCTAGGCTAATTGAGAAACTCGAGAAGCATTCTGGACCACACATTTACCAAAAATTTTTGTAGTATACAAATATGTATAGTTTAAAATTAATTATATACATATGTGTATAATTCGATATACATATATGTATATAGTCAATTTTAACCTATAAATATGTGTATATTACGAAAAGCTTTGGTAAAATGTGTGGTCCAGAATGCTTTTCAAGATTCTCAAATAGGGTGGACTTCTCTTAGGATCCCTACCCTATATATATATATATATATATATGTCACACCCCAACCGATGGCGGAAACATCGGGATGAGACGAAAACGAGATTGTTCATTGCTCACAACGCTAATATATGACAATATTTAATTAAATCCAAATTTCATTTCACAACATTGTCAAATACAACATGAAGCAATATAATAAGTTCATAAAACATAACAAAATTTGGTACAACATTTATAAATCTAACATCTAAAATGTGTGTATCTAAGTCCTTGCTATTTTGATTTCATAGCATCATCTCCTTCAACCTGTAACATGTTTTAAAATAAAGTCAATGCAAAAGCAAAGGCGAGTACACAAGTTTAAGCATAGCATACGTATACGAATAAAGTTTTAACAATCCTCATGGCAACCAAATCTATACAAGAGCAATATCAAGGCATGCAATACTAATAATCAAACCCTTAACGCAATCACGATGTTTTAACATGACCTCACGAATAACACGATGGAGGTGGATGCGTGAATTCCTATAGCGCTAAGCATGTCAAACGAAGGCTAAAAATAGTTAATGACTAAAGCATAGCATAACGAATATCCCAGACAAGCAACAAGTATACGATTCAAGTAGTCATGTGTATAGGATTGTTTGTGCGTTTCATAAAGTTTAAGTGTTTGTGATTTTTGTATATGGAAACATGTTACACCCAAAAAGTGATATAAACAAAAGTGGGTCGAGTGTACTCACAGAATTGCCAAGTCTTCTTTGGAAATTCCATGACGAGTTGATGAGTGGGAGAAAGGGGACACCGAGGTCACCTTAAAAATAGCAAACGAATGTGCATGAATAATCGAAGCTACGGCGGAGGATTCGAATTGGAGTTGAAAGTACGTATATGTATATATATTTTACATAGTTAAGTAAAAGTTCTAAATTAAATCTATCAAGAGTATATTAAGAGTATTGTTAAGTAATTATATTTTAACTTTTTTTTTATTTGCAACTTCATTTGAGTCTTGATACGTTCATTAGCGTAGCGAATATATATATATATAGTTTGACGAAAAGTATAATAAACATATATGTATTTCGACGAAGAATACAATAGATAGATGTATATATATATATATATTTGACGAAAAAGTATAATAGATAGTTATAAATATATTTTGACGAAATAAGTATAATAGATAGTTATAAATATATTTTGACGAAGTGAGTATACTAGATACTTATAAATATATTTTGACGAAATAAGTATAATACGTAGTTATAAATATATTTCGACGAAAATGAGTATAATAGATATATTTATATTTTGGCGAAAATCGGGCAGAGTTTCCTCTTATTTTTGGACGATCCCGACAACACAAGTTGTCGATATATTCACAAAAAACCAACAATTTTTACAAAACAATATAAATATGTATATTTACGTGCTCTAATTATCTTTACAAATTATATAAGGTTCGTTTACGCGATTAAAACAATAAATAAATACGAAACATTATAGTTAATATACACGTCATTATATCGAGCCGTGTGTTGACTGAGTTGGACCATGTTTGACCGAGTTGACTCGGTTTGACAGAGTCAAAACTGAACCGAATCTGAACTGAGACTCGAACCAGAATCAGAACCCGAACCGGAACCGGGTTGAAACGAATCTGAAACAATATCAAAACAGAACCAAAGTTGAATTTAAACTGGAAATTAACCGAATAATACTCAAAATGAACCGAACTGAACCTGAAACTGACCCGATAGTCTGACCGGGGTGAACACGAAACTGAACCGGAGTCAAAAGTCGTGCGCCGCCGCCACGGCGCGACTGTTGTCGCTTGTTTGCGGTGGCCGGTTACTGTGTATCAGGGAGAGAGAGAACGAGCAGGTGGTGAGGGGTGGTTTTGGTGCGATAACTCGTGGCGGAGGAGGGAGGGTGGTCTCGTCGGACCCTTGCGACGCCGGAAAAACGAGGCGGCGCTGCCGCTGCTGGAGATTAACCTCGGAGCAGGAAGGATAGGGGGAAGATGGGAGTTGTCGAGAGAGAGGGAGGGCGTGGGAGGTGATTCGCTGACGTGAGAGGGGTGGCCGGAAAACGTGCCGTCGGCGGCCGGCCGGAAAGGTGGCGCCGGTGACCGGAATATTGAGAGAGGGGGAGTTAGGGTTTTGCAAGAATGAAGGTGTTGAGATGTTTATATAGGCTAGGGTTTGATAAGTTGGGCCAAAAGCCCGGTTGTGGCTCAAACGTGTCTGTGAACCCGCTCGTAGAACCCAATCGACGTGAAACGCTTTATATTATTAATATTATTATTATTATTTTTTAAAAAAATGATAATAATAATAAAATTAAATAATAAAATAAAGTAAAATAAAACGCAGGGAGTTACAATATAGGATTCGGTTCAAATGAAAACACAATGAGTTGCGAGAATCGTGATAACTTTTTGATCCGAGGTGAGTTGGGCCAAAAATTTTTGCACAAACGTAGATGAAAATATTATAAACCCATTTGTATAAAAAAATTTTAAAAAATTATGGAGTCGGTAGGTTTGACCACCACAAGTCTTTTTTACGCAATTCGTAAATTTTAAATTGAAAATTTTACGCCAGACGTAAAAAAATTGCATCAGCCAAAACTAACGACTCGAAACTTTTTTTTTAAATTTATTTTACAAATGTATTTATAATATATTCATTTATGTTTGTGCAAAAAAATTTTGGCCCAACTCGCCCCGTATCAAAAAGTTCTCACGATTCTCGCAACTCGTGGTGATTTTTTTTAACCCATCCATATATATGATCATATGGAAATTTGCAAACCAAAAAAAACCACTATTAACCAAGCAATTTAACAAAAAATATCTTACTTTTATTAATATGTTACTAATCTTTACTTAAATAAAAGAAAACATAAAAAATACAATAAAATCTCTATTAATTAATATTTTTGTTACAAGATATTTATTAATTTAGCAAATATTACTATATCAATAAATTAATAATTATTAATTTAAAGATCGATGGATTACATAAATGTACATCATAAACTATATATTTTATATAGTTAGGGTTTATGCGGGAAACACTTGTGAACACAAACAAAATAAACCAAAAACAAATAATGAACCCTCACCCCTACCCTATAAAAATCTAACCACCCCACCCCCACCCCCATAAACCTAAAAAAAAACCCTAAGCCCCCCACCCAACCCATCCTCACCCAAGCTTAATGTTAAAAACCAAACCATAAAGCAAACCCCAAGAGTAAATACTAAAAAAATTATTATATTTTAAATTTTTTTACATTTGAGTCGCGACTTTTTATTAATAAAGATATAAATAAACTCAAAAAAATTATTAATTAAAATTTGTGATTTTAATGGAAATTTTAAAATATATATGTGTTTTTTAAGCTCTTTAAGGTAGTTATGTTATATTAAAAAGTGGTTCTCATGGTTCTCATAATAAATGGTGGTTCTTAAAGAACAAAAAATTGTTTAACACTAATATTGCGAGAACAAAAAAGAACAACTTTAAATCACTAAAATTTAGGATTTAAGGTTCATATTTTTTAAATTTTATGTTTCTTATATTCATATGTGTATATATACATAAAAACATATACTTTTACCTATACGTGATCTACTTACGTGTAGGTAAATTAACTTATACATAACATACATATGTGTAGTTTATATAAAACTGGATTTTTTTCTTAATTTGTTTTAAATTCTAACGTAAGAAACAATAGATCTTACATTTATAAAATTTTCATTTACTTTTTAGGTTTTAAGATTAAAAAATGAGTGATTCTTTTTTGTATATTTTTCTGTCAACTTAAGTATGTTGTTTAATTACAAAATGTAAAAAAAAAATCGTGATTTTACACTAGTAGGGTAATTATTATTACTCTAATCTACTAGTAGAGTAATTATAATTGTTCTACCGTAATTCCATAATTACTCTATTAGTCGAAGATTATGATTTTTTAGATTATGGGACAAAAATATGTGCTTAATAAGATGGAAAGAAAATTCTGAAAAAAAAAATCACATCTTTACTTCTCACGTTAAGCCAATTTATATATTAAGACCTATTTATACAATAATCTTCCCTCTCATGTGATTAGTTCTTTTAAGTTGGTAGATAATCACATACCCACTCATATCATCATAAAGTATATGTTTTTTTAATAACGTACCAAATTATATAATAAGGTTATATTATTATATAATTAAATATAATCACATACTACTTCATATAATCATATCACATGTGTTTTGTAATTATGTATCACATGCGAAGACATAAAATTAAGATTATAATTATGTATCACATGCGAACACATAAAATTAAGATTATATTATCACTTACCAGGTTATAGAATCATACACCGGATTATATAATCATGTATATACACAAACTATCAGGTTATATATGCATATCATAGGTTATATAAGCGTCACACATGATGAATTGAGTTGTTAAATAGATCAAGCATATTGATGTACTACCAACTTGAGTACTCATTTAACATGTTATGTAATGACATATAATCATATAGTAGCAAGTGATATAACATGTAATGACATATAATCATATAGTAGCAAGTGATATAATCACGTATAATCATATAGTATCAAGTTATATAATCTTGTAACATAGTATAAAAAAGTTAAAAAACTGCAACAATATTACACTCAAGTTAAAATAATATTTTTTACTCTATTGTACAATTCTGTTTGAAAACAATATGTAACATTCAAGGATTACTGAACTTTAAAAAATAAAAGGGAACTAGATCTTATACCCTAAACTAATTAAAATTGGACGCTGCCACTCCCAACTTTCACTTTGTCTTCCACCACCTTCAACTTAACACTTTGATGTACCTGTTGCCTCGGCGTTAACTAAACAATAACTCTTTTTTTTAATCCTATGTGTCATTGTAATCCTAGAGGCCAATCTGATGTGGAATACAAACCGATTTATCCTTTGCAACCTTATAACCCCTCCCTCCAAACCACCCAACAACAACATTGTTCAACCTACATAGCAAAATCAAAGGATTTTTCAACCTGCAACTGTGACAAATCACTAACTAGTTAATAAAAGAGTAATGACTTGACAGTGAGTTGTGAGAACACTCAACTGAAACATGAACTGTAAAAGAAAATAATAAAAATAGAGATCAGATCAATTAGTTTCAAGCACCCATTACACCATTTGTCATTCAGAAACAAAAAGCCAAAGCTTTAATAATCAAGAACTCAAAAAAAAAAAAAACGTCATTGACGAATTTGTAGGCCGCCGGATTCCCGTGCGACGCTGATGCCTTCGGCTAACAATCCGGCGGTGATTTTCCGAGTTAACGGAAACGTTCCGATGGCTTCATCAGTCCATTTATTACGAAACATAAGGCGGAGACACCTTCAGTTTGGTAGATCTTCAAACCTACGGAAACTGGTCCCGATTTAAAGACTTGTGGCATCGTGTGAGGCATTGCGACGGTGGCCCCACCGTTATAGACGAAGGCAGGGCGGAGGCTAGGGTTAGGGTTTGGAACAGGTGCAGATTTTCCTTATATACCGGACACCCCTTCAAACCCCCACGATTAAACATGTTCTGGTTATATGTGGTGGATGGTTGCAGGTTAGGCGGTGGTAGAGAGAGAAGGGTGGCGGTTAGTGGTGGTTGGTCAGATGTATGGAGAGAAGTAGAGAGGGAGGAATATTTGTACATATACATACACATATTATATATATATATATATATATAGATAGAGGTATAAAGAGGCTGGTTAATGTACTAGAGCCCTTATCCCAGCCGTACGATCTGGTGCGAATTCAATCTTCAATATGCGATTTTGTGAGACAAAACCACATGCGATTTCATCAAACAATACCAATATTTGATTTCATCAAAACTTTCCAACATGTGATTTCATCAATGCTTTTTTATAACATGCGATTTCACAATCGCTTATGCTCGTACGATAAGTCATATTGTACGTTACACTTATATATATATATATCAATATTAATTATAATAAAAAAATTTATTCGAGATATTTAAAAAAATACGGATTAATAAATCAATATTTTTTACATGTCATCATACCACATCATAAAAAATGCAACATAAGCCAAAAGAACTAAGGCAGTTATTGCCTCATTAATGACAGGGCGACATAGCACATAAAAAAAGTTGGATGTGATAAAATCCAATAACGCTTAAAAATGTTAAGTTGGGATGACGGGGTTAAAGTGGCAGCGATCAAAATCGCATAGTTGAAGGTGATAAACTCCAAGGTAGCGTTTGGTACACAAGAATGAAAGGTGGAATGGAATGGACCACTGTGAGATGATGAAGAAAAGAGTGTTTGGTTGGTCAATGGAATGGAATTGCTCATTCCAAAATGCATTTTATTCCATCAGTCCCCACTATTTCTTTTCCATTCCATTCCCTTTTCACCCTTCATTAACACCACCACAACCCACTGCCACCACCCACCAAGGTTGCCACCACCCACCACAACCGTCATCCACCACCGTCACCCACCTCCGCCACCACCTACCGCCACCAAACCATCTTCGTCCCCACCACCGCGGACGCCGCCACCCATCATCGTCGTTGCCACCTCAGATCACCGCCACCACCCACCTTCGATCATCGCCGCCACCATCGCCGCTCCCACCTCCGATCACTGCCGCCGTTGTCACCCACCTCCGCCACCGCTATCAACCGCCACCACCCACCGCCACCGCCGCTACCACCTGCGACCACCGTCGTCGACGCTACCACCTCTGACCACCGCCACCACCCACCTTCGATCATCGCCACCACCATTGGCGTTCCCACCTCCGATCACTGCCGTCGTTGTCACCCACTACTGCCACCGCTATCAACCGCCACCACCCACCGCCACCGCCGCTACCACCTGCGACCACCGTCGTCGCCGCTACCACCTCCGACCACCGCCACCACCCACCTTCGTCGACACTCACTACCACCACCGCTGTCACCACCCGCCGCCGTCTCCACCCACCGCCCTCGCCGCTACAACTGCGACCCACCATGACCGCCCATCATTGACCACCGCCATCTGATTTTATTCCTTTGTTTTTTTCTCGGGTACCAAACAACAAAAAGTAAAGGTTTTATTCGATTCTCACATGGTAACCAAACAAGACATGAAATGGTAATGATCAATTCTATTACCCCATCTATTCCATTACCTTGTCCATTGACTCCATTCCATTCCCTCTGTCATTCCATTACCCCATACCAAACAGGCCCCAATGATCCAATAACCCGTAAAAAAGTCTACAATACTTGATTTACCTTTTTTTACATAAACGTTTGAATTTTTTAGTTATTTCATTTAACTTTTACGTTTGTTAATAGTATCAGTCAAAGTTTATAGAAATTCATATTTAAATATACCGTGAGCTATACGTTCTATATTGACATGCTCCTAAAAAATAAATGCAAAATAAAATTAAGAAGTTGTCCCAACATCATTTGAAATCGTATGCGAAGCTTATTCGAAAAGCATAATTTATGCAACCGTTTATTAGGATCTTGATGTTGAAAATGCGTAGGTTTTAAGTTTTTCAAAAAGTCCGACTAAACCAAACCAAACTGAAGAATATGTAATTAAGTTAAAATATTTAGAGTAAACTTCCGTTTTGCTCCCTGTGGTTTGGTCGTTTTAACGGTTTTGCCTCAATCTTTAAAAATAGCCATTTTACTCTCCGATGTTTGGATTTTGTCTCCAGTTTGCCCCACGGTCTTAACTCCATCCATATTCTATGTTAATTGAAAGAGTATTTTGGTAATTTAGAGTATAAAATAAGGGTAGTTTAGTAATTTATATTTAAAAGTAAATTTTATTAATATATGCATAACAAGTTCAGTGTTTACTCTCTCTCTACAAGATCACTCTCTTCTCTCTTACACCACCACCGTCACCTACCACCCGGGCGCCACCACCTGTCATCACCACCAGCATTTTTGTTTTTCATTAAGCTTTCATCAACATCATCATCTATATAACAAATTGTAAGAACAAACCACAAACACCATTCCACAACAAACAGCTAACCCTAGCCGCCGCCGTGCAACCAGAACCCAGTCACATAACCCAGCAGCCGTGCAAACCAGAACCCAGTCGCATAACCCGTCGTCTGCACAACCCGTTTGAAACCTGCAAACAACTAACCCTAGCCGTAGTGCAAACCAGATCTAAACTCGAAACTGCCAAGTTAACCACTATCATTCCTGTGTTCCGACGACACCTAGCGGCGGCTAGGGTTTCCAATCACGGATCTCTCTAGAATTGTTCAGATCTACCGGGGATGATTGGTGGTAATTGTGGCGGTGGCGGATTATGGTGGCTGTAAGAGTGTCTGTGTGAGAGAGAGAGAGAAAGGAAGAGAGAGAGTTGTGGCGGCAGATTATGGTGGCTGTAAGAGTGAGAGAGAGAGAAGAGAGGGGAAGAGAGAGAGTTGTGGCGGCGGATTACGGTAGCGGCGGAGGATTATGGTGTGCTAATGATTGATAAATGTTGGCGAGGGTTAGTGGGTAGGGTGGTGTCGATTCATGGTGGTGGAGTTGTCTGATAGTGGTGGGCAAAAGGTGGTGGCGATACATGGTGGTAGTTGGAGATGGTGGGAGGGGTGGTGGTGGTTCGGTGGATTGGAGATGGTGTTTGATGGTGGGGATGGAAGTTGTTACAGAACACAGAGAGAGACACAGAGATGAATGATTATCTTTGGTTAAATGTAAATATATACATATTAATTTTTTATTATTAATAACAAGGGAGGATGGGGAAAGACTAAAATGCCTCTCATGTGAGGGGTACATGACAATTATTTAACGGTATAAATGGATGGTGTTAGGGGCGGGGAATGAAATGGAGATAAGCTTTATAGATCAGGGAGTAAAATAACTACTTTTAAAGGATTGAGCCAAAACCGTTAACACGAGCTAACCACAAAAAGCAAAATGGAAGTTTACTCAAATATTTATGAGCACAAACAATAAGCGAATCCATGAAAAAAATTACATGAATAATTGATCAAAAGTTAAAAGATACCTGAGCACAAACAATTAGCGAGATCCATAGCCACTAAATACAACGCAACACATAATATCACGTTTGAAATGCTAGGCATTAATTTTGATATGGATTTAAATAAATCTCGCTAAAAAAATACTACTATTTTCATGTCAATTTCTATGGGAAATCTGCGGATAACTGTAGTTACCCAGAGATTTCCTACGAAAATGGGCTGTAAGAATTCTACTCGTGGGTAATCTTTTTCTGACGCATTTCCTAAGGATTTTCTTACTTCTTTCCCACACAAATGTTTTATTGGAATTCTCTTACTTATTTCTCACGAAATTAATTTTCTTAACTTTCCGATACATTTTCCACGTAATATATATTTTTTAAAATTTTGTATTTAAATTAATTACATTTGTATTTATTATATAATATTTATTATATTTTAATTTTCTTACAGAATTCCTACGAATTTTTTTCCTTCCTACACAATTCCAACGGAATGTATTCATTTTCCTTACATATTTCCTATGGACATATTTTTTTCCATACATAATTCCAACCGAATATATCCCTTTTTCCTACGTATTTCCTACAAAGTTAGTTTTTTTCCTACACAATTCTAACGAAATGTATTCCTTTTTTCTACGCAATTCTCACAAAATTAGTTTTTTTTCCTACACAATTCTAACATAATGTATTCTTTTTTCTTACGCATTTCCTATGAAACTATTTTTTCCCTACAGAATTCCAACGGAATCTAACGAAACCTGATTAGTCTTTTTCTACACCTTTATTACGTATATTTAAAAAAAAAGAGTAAATTGCCAAAATCGTCCCTGAGGTTTGGGTCTGTTTGCCAGTTTCATCCAAAACGATAGTTTTGTGCCATATTGCCCTTCACGTTTGACAGATTTTGCCATTTCCATCTAATTTACTAACATTGTTAATTTATTCTGTTAACTTGGATTTTAAGCAATTTTTTTTAATATCTAATCTATTTAATATCTAATATTAAAATAAATTGAGACCCACTTTTTACCCACCGACCCACCTCACCCCTATCCACTTCATCCTCTTCACTTTAAACCACCACCACCTCCATCTTTCACCACCATATTCACAATTCACATCAGAAAATAGTAAATGTAACATTACTATACAATATTTGTGTTAATTAAAAAAAACACAAAATATCCTAAAATGATAGATCTTGAGCTTCATCACATATCACACACACTTATGCGGCTCCAACTAATTAATAACCTAAATCCCGTAACACCCGCCTGATCAATAGCCAAAATCAGATTCACTCCATCTAAACAAAACAATTTTAAAAAGTAAACCCAAACACCCCCAAAGCCATACTAGTTTAGCTAAATGGACACATTAGCCTTGTAATTGGTTTGCCAGTTTTAACATCTTTCTGTGTAGCCTTCAACCAATTTTAATCAAACTGTACGGTGGTGGTGGTCGATTTATGGTGATGGAAGTGGTCGGTTTACGGTGGTGGAGGTGGTGGTCGATTTCCGGTGGTCGGTTTACGGCGGTGGAGATGGTTGGTTTACTTAGAATATTTGTTATATCTATTCTAGGGTTATTCGGATATTTGATTTACCTCGTATACTCGTGCGATAATTCTTGTGGATCGTTTCTTCGCAACCAATGAGTAGATTCGACTCTTTTCCCCTTTTTTCCATTAACTCTTTTTGGGGTGTATTTCATGCTTGATTTCAAATTTATTATTTAAACTGATAACATGCTATTCGATGTGTTTCTATGGGTCACTTGTTGCAAATTTCTATTGTTTCTCTATACATGCATCTATGTGTTACTCGCTTTATGTCACAGGTTTCGCGTGGATCCACCTGCCTGACCGGTTCCCCACGACCATGGGTCGAACTCGGTATCACAATCATTGTTTCGCAGATTCGCCTCTCGGGGCTTGAATCTCCATGTTTCTATGGTTACTATTTTTGTTATGTTGGTGTTGCTTATGATATATGTGTTGAATTCTTATTATATTGGAGGACATAGTTTCACATTGGATAATGCATGTTAATATATAATGTTGGTTGACCCATAACTCTTTTACGCGTGATACAGGTACACAAGGGTGGGCGGAGTTTGATTTGATGACATGTAGGATTGCGTTAGTAATAAACCTGCTATGATATGTTGCTTTTATTTATTTGATTTTGTTACTTGGTATTTGAATTTTATATTATGTGTGACAAATTTAATATTGATTCTTTAAATACTTCAATTTACATTAATGTCAAAAGCTATGGGCAATCAGTCTGCCCCGTACCATTCCGCTGCAGGTCATGATGTGACAATTGGTTTATGATGGTGGTCGATTTCTGGTGAATTTAGGTGCTAGTTGTTTACGGGTAAGTTGAGAGAAAGAGATAGAGAGAGAGAGTTATAGAGGTTCAGAGAGAGAAAGAGAAAGAGTTGCAGAAAGGTTTACAGAGAAAGAGGGAGAGTGGGATGGGGTGGGGTAGGTTTTGTATTTTCTTATTTATTTAATGGTTAAAAATATATAGAAAAGAAAATAAAAATAGAAAAAATTAGTAAAATATTCAATATGTCGTGAGTTAACAAGAAAAGTAAACCATGTTAGTAAATTGGATGAAAATGGCAAAATCTGCCAAACGTGGGCAAAATGGCACAAGACTATTGTTTTTGATGAAAATGGCAAAAGAGCCAAATCTTAGGAACAATTTTGGCAACTTACTCTAAAAAAACAATACAAAAAACAAAAAATACCTATTTTTTTCCTGCTGAAAGATGCATATTGATAAATATGATTCGAAACATAAATTTAACACAAACTAATAATATAGATTCGGAGCACGTTTAAATTACAAAATCATCCATTATTAAACATAATGATTCAGAATAAATAACAAAAATTCCAAGCCAGTTTCAATCACTAAACCACCGTTCTTAAACATAAAGATCCGGAATAATTAAAAAAAACTGCTAATAACTGATGGGAGGCTGAAATTTTTTCATAAAATCTTTAAATTGTTTTTGCCTCTTTTCTTTATTTTCTTTCATTTCTTTTTTCTCTGTTGCACTTTTTGCTCAAACCCTTGTCTAGCATCCCTTTCATTTGCAAGTTCATTTTCCATTTCAACTCGGACTTTTTCAACCTACCTTATTAAAACGAGTCAATAATCTAAGTTATTGTTTTCTACTACTTAATTATTAAAAACTATATAATTTATAGAATTGCAAAACTTTGATGAGAAGTAAACAATACCTCCTCTTACGACCTTATGACATCAAAATATAATTTGGATTCGATAGATGTAGACAATTTCCCAGTTATCACGAAACTAGGATCCGAAGATCCTACCCCGAACATTCGGCTCTTTTTATCTCTTGCCACTCTTGCCCACACTTCAAGATCATCCTGATGTTGGTTGAGATCCTACCCATGCAACTTGATCATATCACTTCTGTACCATAACTACAATTTATGGAAACAAATTGTTAGTTGTTGTACTAAAACTTAATACGCTAATGTTCTAATTATTTAAAAACGATAAAGATAACTTACATATATTTCTCTTGATTTTTCATAAATAAACGCAAATCCCCGTAGGAAATCTGGCGGCGTTTCTGACTCATTTCTTACGGATTTTAATAAATTTGTTTTAAAATAACATATAAAATGTATTTAAAAGTATATTTTATCCAATCCGTAAGTACTTTGTCAGAATTTCCGACACTCTTGCTACAGATAGTAATAAATAAATTAAAAATAACAAATAGTTTTATAAATAATAAAACTTTATATTTTATTATCATTAATTTTATTAATTATGAATTTTTTTATAAAATGGAATCCTACGCATTTCATACTAATCGTTAAAATGTAAACGAATTCCGTCTGAATTTCGTGGGAAACTTCCGACATTTTTTTACGCATACCAATTCCTACAAATTTCAGATAAAGGGTTAAAATGAAAACGAATTCCGTCGGAAATACGTGGGAAATTTTCGACACTTTTCTTACGCATAACAATTTTGGCTTTTTTGTTGCTTTTTTTGTCACAAAACTAAGACCCTTTCTTGTTCGTAGGAATTTTGTGGGAAAAGCGTCAAAATTTTGGTACGAATAGTAGCAGTTTTCTAGTAGTGGTTGGACATTAAGGTTTAGTTAGTTTAGTTTGGGAGTGTTAGAAGAAAATAAGTTGAAAGTTGAAAATGACGGGATACAATTAGTAAGTTAGGAGTGTAAGAAGCAAAGCGAACTGAACTTAAAGAAACGCCAACGGTATGTTTATGTAAAGGTTTCAATTTTTATAAAGTTTCAAGCACGTTAGGTTTTTTTTTATGGTTTAGCGTGGTTCAACAAGTGCCAAAAAAATACTAGTTTTTTTTAACGGCAAATTTGGATAACTGACGGATCACTGGAGTATCATCGTGCCACCAGCAGAACCACCCGATCATATCCATCTCCACTTAGGCATAATGCATATACACCAATTCAGGAGGAAACCCAATAAATATGGGAAAAACCCCCCTTGTGGGAATCGAACCCAAGACCTTTTGGTCCCAAAGCCTTATACCACCACCAAGATGGCAATAGGCTATTAAGCTGGGCACCAAAAAATACTAGCTAAATTCAGAAAACAAATAGTAGTGAATCTTAGTGAAAACTGGAAAGCCCCACCAATCTTCACTTCGTGAAGTGCCTAATTAGTTAAATTTAAAGAAACGAATATTTTATGTAAACGAATCATAATCTAGCAAACCAAACTAACCATTTGTTTTGGAAACCAGATTTTATAAACTTTGAAATGATAATTTGCTGTAAATATATTTCATTACAAATTTCCTAACGGTTAAAATTATTTCTCCAATTCCCCAAAAGACAACATTCATACATACTAAAATAGAGAATTAGTTCTTTAGACTAGTGACATTAAAAGTAACATTCAGGTAATGCCATTGTGCATAAATACCAGTACATACCATTTAGATATCAAACAGAACATAACCTTAAAATCATCATGTCTATAGAGTTGTTTAAGAGGGTATATGTGTGTACCAAGCCTTATTTGTTCATGATTTCTTGCAAGCTTCATATGGGCTGAACGGCTTAGTTATCAAGTGTGCACTAAACAATGGTTTGAATTATTACACTTTTTCTGTGTATAGAAACGCCTTTGCAGCTCTCTTCATTGGTCCTTTCGCTTTCTTCCTCGAAAGGTATGGTACTTCGTGTGATATGAACCTATAGTTTTCATCCATGTTATCATTCGTTTGATCGTTGTCTTTTTGGTGGCAATCAGGAAAATTAGGCCAAAGATGACGGTGTCTATCTTCATGAAGATCATGTTGCTGGGATTACTAGGGTATGTATTTGGTATTATTGTTAGTTCAAAAAGAATGGAAGAGAAAAGAAAACACAATGAAAGAACTACATAAGATACAATATAAAAGAATACATATACAACAAAAAAATAAATCACAAGAAGGCTACAGTTTGAGAAAAAAAAAACAAAATTTAAAAGCGAAAAAAGTGTGGAAGCAGAATCAATGAGAAGCCACGTGTTTGATACGTTCTAATAAAATATTTTTCGTGTCTTCTAAGAACACGTTTGTCTCCCAGCATTAGAATAGTGAAGACCAGTTTGTATAGCCAAAATTGGCAACTCAACCTAAGCTGCATATGTGTTTAATGTATCAGCATAAATAATGAACACATCATAAGAAACTGGAAATTTGTTTTTGTGTATTATTCTCCAATATTGATAATGGTTAATTTTGAATAACAGGCCAGTGATAGACCAGAATGTATTATATGCTGGGATGAAATTTACGACTGCAACTTTTGCGGCAGCTATGCGCAACATTGTTCCAGTCATTACCTTTGTTATGGCTTTAATATTTAGGTATTCTTGTTTCTAAATCAATTTGATTGTTTCTTAATATGTAACATCCGCAACGTCTTGCAACATTGTTGCCCTTACCTTTGGTATTCTTGTCCTTAAGCTTACATTTCTTGAGATGTCATATGATTAAATAATACTTGCTTAGTTAGGGCTGCTAACAATGCATATGATTTGATCTTGTGCATGGATATTGGACAATACAAAATGGGTTCAACTCCATGGATATATAAAAGCTTATGTATTGTGTTCAACCCGGCCTTTCAAGTATTTCAATCACATATAACTTAATAACATATAGCATTAACAAACAAACAATTTTATTATCTTTTGATAGACTCGAGACGGTGAAGATGAAGAGTTTACATAGCCAAGGCAAGATCATAGGGACATTAGTGACTGTTGGAGGAGCCATGATGATGACACTAATAAGAGGTCCTTCCATTCGATTTCCATGGACAAATGACCATACTCTTCATCATCAAACTTCTGTTAACACTGTCAATACTCAAGATCAGCTTAAAGGATCTCTCATGGTCACCGCCAGTTGCTTTTCATGGGCAAGTTTTCTCATTGTCCAAGTAAGTTTAATTTCCATTCAAAATTCAATCTTGTTTCTTGGATTTTTTGACATAATACTTTTACAACACTGATGTCATTTGGGATTATTAAGCTGTATTAAAAGTATTATGTTACTATTGCTTTCTAATGGCTTTGCGTAGTTGTAAAGTTGCCAAGTTGTTTTATGTTTCTCATCACAAATGGCTATGGCCAAAGTCAAAATTTTATGGTCTTTGGCACAAGGCAAAATAACATCCCCGAATTAAACATGTTTCCATCGCTAGTTTACAATCTCTAATTTAGTAACCAGACTAGTCATCGAATCGACTGTCCCATTCATGGACCAGAAACAGACTTAAAACTGGATGACTTCGTAACATAATTACAGAAGATATTTGAATATTTTTTGCATTATTAAAAAAGACATAAAGATGTTTGACAATAATGTTTAGATGATATTAGCCACCAAATTAATGTGAGAAAAAAAATCTAATTTTCTTTGTTTGTTTGGTGCAAAAAAGGCGCTTACGTTAAAGTCATACCCGGCTGAGCTCTCTTTTGCAACACTCGTGCGTATGATTGGCGCATTGGAAGGGTCTCTACTTGTTGTTGTAGCTGAGAGGGCCAATGCCTCAGTTTGGTCAATTAACTGGGACATCAAACTACTTGCGGAAATTTACGGTGTAAGAAAAAACAATAACGTTCACTCTTTCATATCTATCCGATTTTGGCTGAGTTTAATACATCCAATTTATCTATTATGATTAGTAGAGGGTTAATATAATCTCAAAGAAAAAATTCAGAAATATGTCCACAAGGTTACGAATAACTATAATCTTCTGAATTATCCATGGCCTTGCTTATTTTTAACAATTTTTTTTGGCATGGTGTCGGCCTCTAGGGGATATTGTGTTCTGGATGTGGATATTACATTTCGGCAGTAGTAATGCAGGATAGAGGTCCAGTTTTTGTGACCGCTTTCAGCCCTCTTGGGATGGTTTTTGTGGCTATTTTGGGGGCTATCATTTTAGCCGAGAAACTGAACTTGGGAAGGTATGTTCACAAATTTCAGTTTATCACATATTAGGATAATATAAAGTAATAATTTAACTATAATTAAATAACTGAAAATGTTAGAGCCAGAAATAAGTTACACGTTATGAAATTGTTAAGCTTTGTTGAGTACAAAATGAGCTTGAAACATGCACATACGATCTAGCGACTTCAAGTTTAAATGATCAAGAAATAAATAACAAGTTTTCAGAACCTATATGTATGAGAATATTTAATTTTTTTTCTTTATGTATTAAACATAGTTGTCAAGAGCTATTCCAACTAATTTATTAAAAAAATTATCAAACATAATTTTGATGTATGTTTTCCAGCTATTGGAGTCCTCAATTATTGACCTCAACTGGGCCTTCTTCAGCAAAAAATTATTAAACCTGTCAAAGTGGACCTTCTAATCAAATTTGCTCTTAGCCCAACACCATCGACTCTTGTTAAGCTTTCATTTTGGTTTGCAACACTTACTACACTCAGTGACGAAACCAGCTCAAAAATTTAGGGGTATCCCTAGAGATGTACAAAAAAACCGGTTATTCAACCGAAAATCGGTTTTTTAGAAACCGGTTTTTTTTATAACCGGTTCGGTTACTAACCGGTTTGACCGGTTACGGCCCGGTTTTACATATTGTTGATCAGTCCGGTTATAAAACTGGTTATTAAAAAACTGGTTAAAAACCGAAATACATTGTATAACGAAGACGGAGTTGAGGAGTATTTTCACACTACGGGGACAGACTTGAGGGGTATTTTACAATACAGGGACATATTTGAGAGGTATTTTTACAATACGGAGACACGGTTGAGTTGTAGCCCGTGCTATCTCTGGTAACATATTGGCTCCGCCCCTAAGTACACCAAAAAACTAGCATAACAAAGAACCAACTAATGAACCCTATTTTAACATAGGGTTGATCATGGTGCATATATGGAGTAAAATGCATTATAAAACACAAATTAAGTGGACTCCAATAGTATTTCTGCCCCTTTGTCATTTGTGGGAAATAATTTCCTAAGATTTGTTTTATCAATTTTGTTATAGTGTTCTTGGCGCGGTAATAATAGTCTTTGGCTTATATCTGGTCCTATGGGGAAAATCCAAGGATCAAAACCAACAAGATCAAGAGTCCTCAATAGCTCAACAACAAAGTGGTAGGCATGAAGATAGTGATGTTAAACACAATGTTGTTGAATCTCGTGAGAAAACATCTAGTGATCGTGATTATGTTTAAAGAATTATCATTTAGTACATGGTTCTTTTGTTTGTCGATAATGTTTTATATGTAGGGACGCTACTCTTAAAACAATAAATAATAATAGCTAAGGCAATATTGAAGGATGGTTTCCGCTTATATATACCACTCTAATGTTCTACCTTACTCCTATGAAGTACAAGGTCACACTCATTTTTCGATGTTTTTCCATTTCAAACGTGCAACTTTTAGTATCGTGTCTCATCATCTTAACTTCATATTAGACACGTTTTAATTCGTTGCAAAGCAATAATCTGTAATACATAATGTCACACCCCGACCCGCAACGGAATAAGAGTCGGGGCATAATTAGGTTATCACCAAAGCTCATGACATTTACTAATATGTTTCATATTTAATAAAGTCAAAGTTACATTTCCAAAAATCCAAACATGTTCATTCAATACAAAGAAAATAAACCAAACATAACAATCCCAACTCTAAATCGTTTTATTCTTCTAGTCCAAGTCCTATGTGTTCCTAGCTGCTGCTGGTTCACCTGTATCATGTGTAAAATGGGGGTTTTTGGGTCAACATAAGTTGGCGAGTGAACCTTATTAGATAAACATTTATTAATGAATTACTTGTTAGTTTATCAATGAAAAATTGTGCATAATCATAGATGAGCAAATGTAAATAATCAAGCAATGGCAAATAGCAGTCACAACTATAACATACAATAACACATGACAGCATACATGAACATACCAACATCATACTGTAAATAACATAAATGAAACTGTGCGATCAAGGCTCAATCAAACGGAGCCGATCGTATTGCATGTACTGAAAATGAAAAAGTCTGTGCGATCAAGGCTCAATCAAACGGAGCCGATCGTATGTGGGCACGCCAGGTTCAACCTCATAATGAAATGGGGAACATGCCCAACGCTCATAATGTAATGGGGAGCGGCGGCCTATGAAATTGCATGTACTGAAAATAATAAACTTGCATCCAACAATAACTACACAACAGAAACAAACTGAATACACTAGTTCATGATATGATGAATGCACAATGGTTTAAGTATAATATAATATCAAGACACATGATACACCCCAAAACGTGATTAAAACGGGGAATTTGTAAAGATTCACTCACATTGGTGCGTTGGATTGGAGATGGTGATATGCGCACGAATTAGATGAGCGGAACAACGAGGATTACTAACCTAAATAATAACGGAAAAATATATTAAATGAGTGGATTTTATTAAGGATTTTAATGAAATTTTTAGATATATTTTTGTGAGTTTAAGGCTATTTTCTATCTTTAAAAATGTTATTTTTTAGTATTTTTAATTAATTTTTAAATTAAATTAAATAAATAAAAATATAAAAAAAAATGTTTATTTTGCGTTGACCGTTGACCTGTTGACTGGTTGACCGGTTCGGTCAGGAACATGGTTTGCGCTGGGTGAGGCTCGAACCCGAGACCTCCCGTACGCGTGCATGCACTCTACCAACTGAGCTACGTGTCTAACCCGAAATAATCTTGTTTTTAATTATATTTATACAATTATTCAGTTTAACCGAAATTCTTTTTAATTTCAAAAACATTCTAATTCAACGGACCGGTGCTAGTGACGGGTTTCGAATGCGCGACGTATGGTTTATGTTGCACACAGTCCACCGCTGGACTGTGTGTCTAACCTGGTTATTATCTCGGTTTTTATTATACTTAACAACTAACTGAGTTATCCCGGTTTAGTTTTTAAACAAAAAGACATTTTATTATATAAGGAGTGCGTATAGCAGGAATTGAACTCGGAACGTGCGTTTGTATTTTGCACACAGTCCACCGCTGGACTGTGTGTCTAACCCGTTCATTTTACTAGTTTTAAATATACTTATAACTTAGTTAGCTTCGTCTTCTTCATTCAAATTACAGTCAACTGATTTACTAACTCGTTCCTTGTGTTTACGATTTACAGACATTATTAAAGCTTAAATGAAAAGGCAGAGACGGTAATTAGAGGTGAACATACCGATGAACGGTTTATTTCAGATTTCCGGCGATGTGTCGGTTCCTGTTTTTATGCTCTTCAACTGAACAAGATAATTAACTATTTTGATTAGTCGAATGTGGAATTGAAGTGATAAACAAACGTTAACGATGTGTTTGAAGACCCTTACCATTTCACAGACGGAATTAGAAATTTTCAGGGGAGTTCCGGCGAACTGGAATTAGTTGAATACAGCGTCTGAATTCGATTTCAATTGAGAGGTTTAAGTTAGAAATAGTCTAATAATTGTTGAACTGCAATAATATTGAGAGAATTACCGTTTGAGGATGAATACGGTTTTCCGGCGGGATTTGCAGAAAATTCCGGCGAACTGATTTAAGCGTTCTGATGGTCTGAAAATGTGACGAAAATGAAATGGAGTATGGTTATGACGTTTCTGAGTCGCGAGAGTGATCTTGGGTTGAAGTATTCAGGATTTGATTGCTTTTCGGTTATGAAGACCGATAATGATGAGACTTGATGCTCAATCAATTCTAAATTGATTAAAGACATCGGTTCATCGGTTATGAACGTGAATACGCGAGAAATCAAACGATTTGACGATTGCTTTGCCGTTTTTCGTTTCTCAGTTGGCGGAACCGGTTTAACCTAGTCTGTATATAAATCTCATTTGTTTCCTAGAGATAACAGAAAACACAAAGTGGCGGAGTGGTGATGTGAGTGTGTGTTAAGGCATTGGAGTGTGTCTTGGCTGACCCGGGTTCGAGTCCCGGCAGCAACATAATTTTATTTATTTATTTTATTTTAACTTTTTATCAAATATAATTTTTATAGTTTAGTCTATTTATTAATTATGTATCGTTTTATATATAAATAATCATAATATTCAATGTAACTTTTATAACTCGATATTCGATTACAAAACGGAGCGGGTTTTGAAAACCCGATTTTTACAAATGTTACAGTATCCCCTACTTTTAGGAATTTCGTCCCGAAATTTAAGTAGTTGAAGTAGTAGGAAAAAGATGCGGGTATTTTTCACGCATTGAGTCTTCACGTTCCCAAGTAAACTCAGGTCCCCGTTTCGACTCCCAGCGTACCCTAACAATTGGAATGCGACTTCGTCGAAGACGTTTCTCCCCGTAGTCCATGATCTCCACTGGTCTTTCAATAAAATGCATAGATTCATCAATCTGAATATCTTCCAGCGGAATATGGAGATTCTCATCAGCGAGGCACTTCTTCAAGTTCGACACGTGGAATGTGGGATGAATCCTGTTGAGTTCTTCTGGTAGGTCAAGCTTGTATGCTACAGGACCTACTCTTTCGAGTATCTTGAAAGGTCCTACGTAACGAGGTGCTAGCTTCCCCTTTTGACCAAAACGAACTACTCCTTCCACGGTGATACTTTTAAAAGCACATGATCACCAATGTTAAACTCTAAGGGCTTCCGTCGTTTATCTGCATAACTCTTTTGACGACTTTGAGCCGCTAGAAGATTGTTTCGAATTTGATGGATCTTGTCTGTGGTTTCTTGGATCAATTCTGGACCAGTAATTTGTGCTTCCCCAATTTCGTGCCAACATACAGGAGATCGGCACTTACGACCATATAAGGCTTCAAAAGGTGCCATGCCGATGCTCGAATGATAGCTGTTGTTGTACGAAAATTCTACTGGTAGGTGGGCGTCCCAATTTCCCTTGAAGTCTATGACACATGCTCTAAGCATATCTTCAAGAGTTTGAATGGTGCGCTCAGACTGTCCATCAGTTTGAGGATGATAGGCGGTACTGAGATCTAATCGTGTGCCCATAGCGGATTGTACTGCTTGCCATGTTCGTGAGGTGAAACGACCATCACGATCAGAAATAATACTTAACGGTACCCCATGTCGGCTTACGATTTCGTTGATATAAATATGTGCAAGCTTTTCGTTCTTGAAATCTTCACGGATAGGAATAAAGTGAGCTGATTTTGTAAGTTGGTCTATAATTACCCATATTGTGTCATACCCACCAGAAGTGCGAGGTAACCCGGTAATGAAATCCATGGTTATATTTTCCCACTTCCATACAGGTATTTCCGGTTGGACTAGAAGTCCTGAGGGTCTTTGGTGTTCAGCCTTCACCTTGGAACATGTGAGGCACTTGGAAACAAAAACGGCAATATCCTTCTTCATTCCAGGCCACCAATAGGTGTATCGTAGGTCTTGATACATCTTATCGGCTCTTGGGTGTATAGAATATCGCGTTTTGTGAGCTTCATTCATAAGAGTTTCACGAAGATTGTTGTGGTTAGGAATCCAAATACGATCTAGGTAATACAGAATACCGTCTAATTTAGTTTCAAGTTTTAGCTCGGCTCCACAGGACATCTCCTTTCGTACATCTTCTTCTGTTATTGAAACGTGTTGGGCTTCTCGAATTTGATCTTTAATGTCGGTTATAATTTGCGAACATAGAAGATGAATGGAGTTCGCATAACCCTTTCGACTAAGTGCATCAGCCACCACATTTGCTTTACCAGGGTGGTATCTAATTTCACAGTCGTAATCATTTAGAAGTTCGACCCATCTTCGTTGCCTCATGTTTAGCTCTTTTTGATTGAAGATATGTTGAAGACTCTTGTGGTCAGTGTATATTTCACACTTAGTACCATAGAGATAATGTCTCCATATCTTAAGAGCGAATACAACGGCTCCAAGTTCTAGGTCATGAGTGGTGTAGTTCTTTTCATGTGTCTTGAGTTGTCTCGAAGCATAAGCTATGACTTTTCCTCTTTGCATAAGAACGCAGCCTAATCCTTGCCCTGACGCGTCGCAATAGACTACAAAATCATCACAGCCTTCAGGAAGAGTGAAGATTGGTGCATCACAAAGTTTCTGTTTAAGAGTTTGAAAAGCTTCTTCTTGCTTGGGTCCCCATATGAAAGGTTTTCCCTTATGAGTTAAAGCCGTGAGTGGTACAGCAATGCGGGAGAAGTTTGAAATGAACCGACGATAATAGCCAGCTAGTCCAAGAAAAGATCTTACTTCAGTTGGTGTACGTGGAGCTTGCCATTCTTGAACCGCTTTGATCTTTGAAGGGTCAACATGTATTCCCTTGTCATTGACTACATGCCCGAGGAATTGCACCTCTTTTAACCAGAATTCACATTTGGAGAACTTGGCATAAAGCTTTTCCTTTTCTAGAAGTGCTAGAACGAGTCGAAGATGACGCTCATGATCAGATTTAGATTTTGAATAAATAAGAATATCGTCGATGAAGACTATAACAAATCGATCAAGATAAGGTTTGCAGACTCTGTTCATTAGGTCCATGAAGACAGCTGGTGCGTTGGTTAATCCAAATGGCATAACCATGAATTCACAGTGGCCATAACGAGTTCGAAAAGCAGTCTTAGGAACGTCTTCTTCATGCACTCTAAGTTGATGATAGCCAGATTGAAGATCGATTTTTGAAAAGCAGCTGGCACCTTGTAGTTGGTCAAGAAGATCATCAATGCGAGGTAAAGGATAGCGATTCTTGATTGTTAACTTGTTGAGCTCTCTGTAGTCGATGCACATACGAAACGATCCATCTTTCTTCTTTACAAAAAGGACAGGTGCACCCCAAGGCGACGAGCTAGGACGTATAAATCCCTTGTCAGTCAACTCTTGTAATTGACTGGCTAGCTCTTGCATTTCAAGGAGGCTAACCTATAAGGAGACTTTGCAACTGGTGTAGCACCAGGTATAAGATCAATACGGAATTCGACGTCTCTAACTGGAGGAAGTCCTGAAATGTCGTCAGGAAAAACTTGCGGGAAGTCTTTTACTACAGGAATGTCTTCAAGTTTCTTCTCCATGGTTCCCTTTTTGATGATATGAGCTAAAAACGCGGCATAATTCTTGCGAAGATATTTTTGAGCTTGAAGACAAGACATTAAGCTGAGCCCTTTCGACGAGGTTTCTCCAATGATTCGAAGAGTCTTACCGTTTGAAAGAGGAATACGAATAAATTTTTCACGACATACAACTTCCGCCTGATGTTGACTGAGCCAATCCATACCGATTATGATGTCAAAACTTCCCAGCTTCATAGGAATAAGGTCGACTGAGAAATCGTGGTCGTTCAAGGTGAGTGTACAGTTGCGTAAAATAGAGTCTAATGAAACTGGTTTCCCGTCCGCAACTTCTACCGTTATGGATTCCGTGAGCTTATCCCGATTTTTGTTTAAGATAGGTTCACATTCTAAAGACACAAAACTTCTATCCGCACCAGTATCAAATAACATAGATGCATATCTACCATTTATAAGGAACGTACCGTTAACCACATTGCCGTCAGCTTTGGCCTGGTTAGCGTTGATATTGAAAGCTCTCCCTCTTGCAGGTGGGGGAGCTTGGTTTGCTTGATTCACCGGGTTGGCTTGGGCCTGAGCATGAATAATATTAACCAACCTTGGACAAGTGTTTCGGAAATGGCTTGGGTCGCCGCAATTGTAGCAAGCCCGCATTGGTTGACCCATAGGATAATTGGGCTGGTAATATGTTTGGGCTAAATGTTGAGTGGGTGGTAGTAGGGGTTGTTGGCCTTGGCCCATTATTTGTTGGTGGGTTTGGGTTAAAGGTTGGTGGCGGTTCGTTCGTTGAGGCATGCGGCAAGTTTGAACAGTATGACCTGCGCGACCGCAGCCGGTGCAATATTGGCAAGGATGATCAGGGGAATGGTGATATTGGCAACGGTTACATTTTGGTAACGGGCCTATGTAGGGTCTTCTGTATGGTGCGGTTGAAGGGGTGACTTGAGTAATGGGTGCAGCAGGGATAGGGGAGTTGGTTTGAGTAACTGCAAAATTTCTGGTGTTGCGCTTCCTCTTGTTAGCAAACTTAGAGGAAGGAATGGGGTGGTTTGAAGTTTGTTCCTCAACAGGGGCTTTCTTCTTCTCTTCTTTGAACTTCCCGTTGCGAATTCGGTTTTCGGTCAGTTCAGTTGCTAACTCCATAGCAGCTTCAAGTGTTACTGGTGAAACGCTGAGAACTGAATCTTGGATTTTCGAGGGAAGTCCTCGAATATAGTGCTCGATCAGACGATAGGTTGGGGTGAACAAATTTGGAACCATTTGGTTCAACTCCAAGAACCTCTTGTTATATGTAGTGTGATCACCCTCCTTTTGCTTTAGAGAATGAAATTCGTCCTCCAGCTTTTTAATTTCACTTCTAGGACAGAAACGCCTAGTCATGATTTCCCTTAACTCCTCCCAAGTTAAGGCCATCGCATCTTCAGTTCCCCTCTTCCCTTTCTCAGTATTCCACCAAGTGAGAGCTACCCCAAATAGTCTCCCGGTGGCGTATCGAACCTTGCGATCCTCAGGACAATCGCAGTTTAGAAAGGTGTTTTCCATCTCCTCGAACCAATGTAGGAGAGCAGTGACACCCTCGGTCCCTTCAAATTTAGGAGGATCACAGGACTTAAAATGTTTGTAAGAGCACTTGCTGGTAGGAGGGTTGCCGATGTTCTGGTCCTGTTGTTAGGGAGGGTTAGTAGGATTTGTAGCAAGGGCTTGTTGTACTTGGACCACAATGTCAGGCAGTATCGTGGCCATTTGTTTCGCGATCTGAGTGGCCAAACGTTCCTGAGACCTTCCTGATCTTTTACCCCTTCGTTGCTATCTAGACGACATCTACAGGATCATAAAATGAGAAGATTGTGAGTTTATGGTGTCTTTTTAGGTGTCATGTGTCTTTAAGAAAATGAAAATAACATAAATATCAATAATGCAACTACATCCATAGGATGTCTTGGGTTCGCTCATGTTGGGCCTCAAATGTCCCCCATACCTTCACCTACATAGTCATGTGGGCCCCCATGGCTATTGGCTTGGTAGGATTCACATTAGTATTGGCAATTTAACACTCGCATCCCCCGAATGCAAACCACAAAATATGTTCATGCGATGTTTGGTCGGAACGTGTCCAGGTGTAGACACAATGACAACTCAAAGTGGGGTTAGCTCCCACGACGTTTGGTATAGCATGCTTTGGCCTAATAGGTACTTCGTACTCTCATCGTTAGTCCCCAGGTAGGCAAACTGGTCCTTTATTTTGGATTTATACGAATGCCAGCCTAGACAGGACGTTTCGACTACCGGTACTGGTACCCTTCCAGTTACTACATGCCCGTCATGAGAACTCACTTTGATGAGATTGGAAAACACGAAAATCATTATAAAAGCAATCATGATGTGGTGTGTGCTTTCATGGATGTGATATGTTATGAGTATAAGAGTCATGATAGGCATTATATGATAATACATACTTATGAACATGCTTGCACAATATTAAATGTAACATTTAACATAAAACATATAAACATCATGAAATTTGGCATGTAACACACAAAAATCTTATAAGTTTCTAATCGACTATAGTATAGGTTCTAAGGGTCTAATAACCTATCCTATATCCCTATAGTCATGGCTCTGATACCAATCTGTCACACCCCGACCCGCAGCGGAATAAGAGTCGGGGCATAACTGGGTTATCACCAAAGCTCATGACATTTACTAATATGTTTCATATTTAATAAAGTCAAAGTTACATTTCCAAAAATCCAAACATGTTCATTCAATACAAAGAAAATAAACCAAACATAACAATCCCAACTCTAAATCGTTTTATTCTTCTAGTCCAAGTCCTATGTGTTCCTAGCTGCTGCTGGTTCACCTGTATTATGTGTAAAATGGGGGTTTTTGGGTCAACATAAGTTGGCGAGTGAACCTTATTAGATAAACATTTATTAATGAATTACTTGTTAGTTTATCAATGAAAAATTGTGCATAATCATAGATGAGCAAATGTAAATAATCAAGCAATGGCAAATAGCAGTCACAACTATAACATACAATAACACATGACAGCATACATGAACATACCAACATCATACTGTAAATAACATAAATGAAACTGTGCGATCAAGGCTCAATCAAACGGAGCCGATCGTATTGCATGTACTGAAAATGAAAAAGTCTGTGTGATCAAGCCTCAATCAAACGGAGCCGATCGTATGTGGGCACGCCAGGTTCAACCTCATAATGAAATGGGGAACATGCTCAACGCTCATAATGTAATGGGGAGCGGCGGCCTATGAAATTGCATGTACTGAAAATAATAAACTTGCATTCAACAATAACTACACAACAGAAACAAACTGAATACACTAGTTCATGATATGATGAATGCACAATGGTTTAAGTATAATATATATATCAAGACACATGATACACCCCAAAACGTGATTAAAACGGGGAATTTGTAAAGATTCACTCACATTGGGTGCGTTGGATTGGAGATGGTGATATGCGCACGAATTAGATGAGCGGAACAACGAGGATTACTAACCTAAATAATAACGGAAAAATATATTAAATGAGTGGATTTTATTAAGGATTTTAATGAAATTTTTAGATATATTTTTGTGAGTTTAAGGCTATTTTCTATCTTTAAAAATGTTATTTTTTAGTATTTTAATTAATTTTTAAATTAAATTAAATAAATAAAAATATAAAAAATTGTTTATTTTGCGTTGACCGTTGACCTGTTAACTTGTTGACCGGTTCGGTCAGGAACATGGTTTGCGCTGGGTGAGGCTCGAACCCGAGACCTCCCGTACGCGTGCACGCAGCTCTACCAACTGAGCTACGTGTCTAACCCGAAATAATCTTGTTTTTAATTATATTTATACACTTATTCAGTTTAACCGAAATTCTTTTTAATTTCAAAAACATTCTAATTCAACGGACCGGTGCTAGTGACGGGTTTCGAACGCGCGACGTATGATTTATGTTGCACACAGTCCACCGCTGGACTGTGTGTCTAACCTGGTTATTATCTCGGTTTTTATTATACTTAACAACTAACTGAGTTATCCCGGTTTAGTTTTTAAACAAAAAGGCATTTTATTATATAAGGAGTGCGTATAGCAGGAATCGAACTCGGAACGTGCGTTTGTATTTTGCACACAGTCCACCGCTGGACTGTGTGTCTAACCCGTTCATTTTACTAGTTTTAAATATACTTATAACTTAGTTAGCTTCGTCTTCTTCATTCAAATTACAGTCAACTGATTTACTAACTCGTTTCTTGTGTTTACGATTTACAAACATTATTAAAGCTTAAATGAAAAGGCAGAGACGGTAATTAGAGGTGAACATACCGATGAACGGTTTATTTCAGATTTCCGGCGATGTGTCGGTTCCTCTTTTTATGCTCTTCAACTGAACAAGATAATTAACTATTTTGATTAGTCGAATGTGGAACTGAAGTGATAAACAAACGTTAACGATGTGTTTGAAGACCCTTACCGTTTCACAGACGGAATTAGAAATTTTCAGGGGAGTTCCGGCGAACTGGAATTAGTTGAATACAGCGCCTGAATTCGATTTCAATTGAGAGGTTTAAGTTAGAAATAGTCTAATAATTGTTGAACTGCAATAATATTGAGAGAATTACCGTTTGAGGATGAATACGGTTTTCCGGCGGGATTTGCAGAAAATTCCGGCGAACTGATTTAAGCGTTCTGATGGTTTGAAAATGTGACGAAAATGAAATGGAGTATGGTTATGACGTTTCTGAGTCGCGAGAGTGATCTTGGGTTGAAGTATTCAGGATTTGATTGCTTTTCGGTTATGAAGACCGATAATGATGAGACTTGATGCTCAATCAATTCTGAATTGATTAAAGACATCGGTTCATCGGTTATGAACGTGAATACGCGAGAAATCAAACGATTTGATGATTGCTTTGCCGTTTTCCGTTTCTCAGTTTGCGGAACCGGTTTAACCTAGTCTGTATATAAATCTCATTTGTTTCCTAGAGATAACAGAAAACACAAAGTGGCGGAGTGGTGATGTGAGTGTGTGTTAAGGCGTTGGAGTGTGTCTTGGCTGACCCGGGTTCGAGTCCCGGCAGCAACATAATTTTTTTATTTATTTTATTTTAACTTTTTATCAAATATAATTTTTATAGTTTAGTCTATTTATTAATTATGTATCGTTTTATATATAAATAATCATAAATATTCAATGTAACTTTTATAACTCGATATTCGATTACAAAACGGAGCGGGTTTTGAAAACCCGATTTTTACAAATGTTACACATAATGAATAAACTCTTTAAATAAAAGGTAATTTTATCATTATTTTAAGACATTTAAGGAAGTTTAGTGTCTTAAAATGAAGGTGAAATTACCCTTTCGCCCTTCTACTTAAGCTATATATTAGAGTTTACTAAAGGGTGAGTCTACGGAATGTGATGGGTGTCACCGAGGCTCTTTTAGAAAGCGCAATCTAACCCAATATGCCTTAAACACTAATTATTATTGTTGTTGTTGTTGTTGTTGGGTATGTTTGGCAAAAGTAGCTGGTGGCTGTTGCGCTGGAAGCTGGTGGTTGTAGCTGATAGCTGGTAGTTGTAGCTTTTTAGATATATTTAGGTGTTTGGCAAAGTAGCTGGAGTTTTTAATAAAATGTATAAATGACCAAAATAGACATTAAAAAGTTGGTGCATTAAAAAAGTTCACTATCTTTAGAGGTTAAAATAGTCATTTTTTCTCTAAAAGCTTGCAGCTCCTTCTAAACGCTACTAGTAGGAGCGTTTAACCAAAAACTTTAAGCTCCTAACCTAAAAGCTTCAAGCTCCTTTAACTAAACACGGCTTTTTATTGAGTATGAGCTCCTTCTTAAAAGCTTAAAGTTATAAGCTCTTAAAAGCTCCATACAAAACATACCTGTTGTACCACATCGTTTGCCTAAAGAAACATTGGCAAAGAAAACTCTTACAAATAGAGAAGAGTAACTCAACAAAGTTCCTTAGCGGCTTTGTTTAGCTTCGCCAATAGGCCTTTTAGCATGTTTAGTTTTAACTTTTTCTTGGTTTATGGGCCGATTATTAATAATAAATAGGCCGGTTCAAAGCTACTATGGCTCAAAACCGAATCGAGCTAAATCAAGCCGAGTCAACTAATATTTTATTAGAGTTAAACTCAAGCCTCAAAATAGCTTGATTTCATGAAGAAATATACAATCATACATATGTAATATACTAGATTTGGGTTAAACTCAAGCCTAAATCAAGCCGAGTCGACTAAGATTAACTATGTAATTTGTAAAGTAATCAAATTATTCTACAATAATTACTCCACTACTTACGATTTTTATTTTACATTTTGCAATTAAACATTAGGAGTAGGATCAAATACAAACCACATTTCGCATACAAACTGTAAGAACCATTTAAAAAGTGTCACGTGGCATCCAATCAATTATAGAGAAATGATAAAATAATAACCTAAATAATATCAATTATATTGAATTCCCTATAATGATGCTAACAAACAATTAATTCTTTACTTGAATCTTTCTTTTGTTTTCAATGTGTTGATTAAGAAAAGTGCAGATATAATTCATTTATGTGCTAAAATCAATTTTCTTGATTGATTTTCATGTGCTAATGTAATTCAAAAGTGCTACTTTTATGTATGTATTGTTTTGGTATGTGCTAATTTAACTTTTTTTAAGTACTAGGATCTGTTCTTACGGTTTGTAGGATAAATATGGTTTGTACCGGAACCAACCCCTTAAACATTATTCTTAAGTAGTAGGGAAAAAAATTAAAAAAAATATCCTCCTTCACTTCTTACGTTAAGGATATGTTGTATGTCAAGACCCGTTTGTATTTGATAATATATGTAGCTCGCTGTTTCTTCCAAAGGCTTATTCCTAGTAGCTCCGTGATATCGACAAACAATATGCTCATAGCCTTTGAATATTCTATACGGAATCCAAATATAAATCAATACACAAAACTCGTAATCGACAAAACACATGAAATGATGAAAAGCAAGATTCCTCAAGAAAATAGCATCTAAAACAAATTATTCTTAAATAATGTTCTTGACAAAACACATGAAAACAAGATTCTTCAAGAAAATTATGCTTTCTAGGTTACAGCATATAAAGAAAATGAAATAAGAATGGGGTCCTTGCTCGCTTCCATTAATTGATCATTTACGGACGTGTGTGCTTGCTTTCATTTTCTTGAATTCCATTGTCCACAATGTCGTGGGTGCTTCCTTAGATTTTTGCACCAAAGTAACCTACCACTCCAACAATGTTTATACCTCAACGATGATTGCAGTTAGATTCGATCTTTTGTTCTTCATCAACTTCATTATGTTGTTATCGTCAGCTTCATTCGATTGTTTCCTGTCATTTTTAATCGTTAACTAGTGAGATTTCATTCGCGCTTCGCGGCGGAAATTCGATCGGTGTTTATTCATTTTGTTACGGTACTTGTACTCGCAATAGCCTATAGTGATCGAAAGAGAAAACCATACATCGTTGGAAAACAAAAAACGAATATCGATACTGGTACCTATGTTGTTCAGTTAGTATCTGTTCGATTGTTTTTTCAACATTGCAATATAAATTTTATTGATAATGAATTATGTGCCTCTATCATACCAAACCGAATAGAAACCGACTAAGCAACATGTGCATCGGTACTAATATTCTTTTTTAGTTTTCTTTTCTATAAATTGATACCGTATTGCTACAATATTGTACCGAACCCAAGAACATCATTTTTGGTTTAGGAGTTTATATATATATTTTTTCTTTCGATCAACTGACATCGTATTGCTACCTTACCACCGGTACTTGTATTTATTTTTATGATTTCGGTTTCAAAAAATTTTCTTTTATATAAACTCTATCTATGATGATAAATGAATAATGTTGCCAGTACCGTGACACTCTAAACCAATCGATGTCACACGAACAACACCAGTGCTAGTATCGGTGTTTGTTTTTATCGTTTTCAGTCAAGTAAAAAATGTGTTGATTTCTGTACCAAGTGCATGCATTGTTTCGGTACGGTATAGTAACGAACCGATACCGATCTAATGCACTCGGTAATATAACATCCAATTTCTTTCACAATATTTTGGTATTTGTAGTGTTATTTCTTGTTTTTTAAGTGTTATATACTATTCATAGTGTTTTAACGTGATTTGTAATGTTATTTCTTGTTTTGTAGTGTTATATACTTATTACAGTGTATGAATTGTTGAATGATGTTTTTTAGTGTGTTTAATAGTGATTTGTAGTGTTATATCTTTGTTTTGTAGTGTTATATCTTGTTTTGTAGTGTTATATGCTTATTACAGTGTTTATGAAATGTTAAATGGTGTTTTGTAGTGTTATATACTTACGACAATGTTGAATGGTGGTTGTAGTGTTGTATATAATGTTGTAGTGTTATACAAAGTTATTCGTAGTGTTTTATAAATATCTTTAAAAAATTTTGAATTCCTATAAATAAGGGAGACGGTTATGGAAGGTTTATCAATAAATTAAATTAATTGCAAAATTACTTGTTTACCCTTTTCAATTAATTTAGATTTAGAACACATGTCACCCCTACAATATTTCTCACCCTTCTCACACTTTTAACCTTTTTATAATAACCTTACCCTATATATATATAATATAATAATAATATAGGAGATGGGTAAAATGATAACCACATTGAGTTGTGAGAACCGTAAGAACTAATATAAACCATTGATCAAAAGTGTTTTAATGGATGCGATTAAAATACAATAAGGTAGTTGTACTCATTGTGGTTTAATTAATGAGTTTTTGTTTTTATGGGATAAGGTAAATTGGTATTTTTACTAAGCTGTTTAATGATTGGTAAATAAAGTTGTAATAATTGTACTTTAATTAATGTTTGTGATTTAATTAATTTTATTTTTGAATCATGCAGTAAAAAAATTATTTTACGTAGGGTTCAAACATTTTTACGCGTCGGTTTTAAACATTTTTACGCGCGGGTTCAAATTTTTTTATGCGCGAGTTCAAACTTTTTTACGCCCGGTTTTAAACTTTTTTTAACAGCACGGGTTTATACTTTTTTTACGTGTGGTTTTATACTTTAAAACAAATTTTTTTTTACAAAAAAAACAATTTTTTTACGGGTTTAAACTTTTTACAAAAAACAAAAAATATTTACGCCAAACAAAAATATTTTATTTTTACAAAAAACTCTTTTAAAAAAAACTTTTTTACAGAAACTTTTTTTACAATTTTTTTTTCAAAAACTTTTTTACAAAATTTTTTTACGCCAAACATCTTTTTACGCTCGACACCCCGATTTCGGGTTCATGAAATTTGAGGATTTTAACAAAAGAACTCACCCCAAAAATCACGACTCAATATGTTACATGTTGAATTTTAAATAGAAAAGAGAGAAAAGATGTGACATGTTAGTTTTAAATAGAAGAGAGAAAAAAGATGGGAAATGTTGACTTTTAAATAGAAGAGAGAGAAAAGATGTGACATGAGAAGTAAAAGACTAAAATACCCTTTTGATTAATTTGGTTATGGGTAATGTGTAAATATGATATTGGATGATATGAGTTCTCCTGGTTCTTGCAACTGAGATTGATTCTCTCCTGAAACGAATCCTATATATATATATATATATTAAAGCATTTGTCCTCTCTCCTTGAGCATCTTTACGAAGAACAAGTGACCCGTTACATCTATCCATAAATTCATGTCTATTTAAGGATCTTAACTGAAAATGTTGAAGCCTTGGTATAATAATGTTCACATGTTGGTGAAGTATCTATCCTCTTCCTCTCACCATAAGCATCTTGTCGAAATTCACTGACATGGTGTGTCACGTCCGTCCAAAGTCATGTATTCCTACACATTATAAGTCCTACACATCATATCCATAATCCTACACTTCCAATCAACTTGGGTGCATGTTTAAAAAAATAGGTAAATTCAAATATTACTATTTTGACCCTAAAAATGTTTATTAGCAGAGGTAAATTAAATAAACGATGTGAATGATTCAGTAGTGTTATATATGTAGTTTTCGTATAAATTTTTTTGGGTATTACGTTTTCGATCCCCCGGTTTTATAGAAATTTTTGGGTATATTGTTTTCGACCCCCTTTCGAAAACGTCAAGCTTCGCCACTGTGTGAATCTAACTGTAATTATTTTTATTAGGTTGAACGCTTGACTTTTTATGCTTTGACATCTCATGAACATCTACATAAGATGTATATATTTAAATTAAGGGGATAAAATGATATAAATATATGAATACTTTTGACTTCAATAATATCACAAAAAAAATGATGGGATTCGATAAATCATAAAAAAACTATATATAAATTTAGGATCGAAAACAAACAATTAATTTGTAAATCGTTTTCCATTTATTGAATTAAAAAGAAATGAAAGAATCAATCTTTTACTTGGCAAGATTGCTGGAAAAAAATTGTAGGCATTTAAAAAATTAATTTGTAATCGTTTTCCATTTATTGAATTAAAAAGAAATTGAAAGAATCAATCTTTTACTTGGCAAGATTGCTGGAAAAAATTGTAGGCATTTAAAAATTGTTAAGAAAGTTAATTTAAATGTCAACAATATATTTTAAAAAATTATACGATATATTTTAAAAGTTTAGTTACTTAAATTATTAGTAAAATTACTTTTTATCCACCTTGTATTTTTTTAAAAATTGTTGAAGTTTTGGTAACTTTCCCGTGATGGTGAGTATCTGTCCTCTTCCTCTCTTCATGAGCATCTTTCGAATAATAGTGAGTTGGTCTGCCACATTCATTATAAAGTCTGATTTGTGGATGCTCTTTGAGTGTTTTTACATAATAAAACATGAAATATAGAATCTGCAGCGAGAATTTCACATTATGATTCATTATTGCTTAATTAAGAAAAATCCATGTTCTTTTGTGATGCAAAACCAAGTGTCCACCATCCCCAAAAGATATATGCAAACAACACATCATACCAAAATGTCAACGACAAACCAGAAATGCATCACAACCCTTGTACAAAATATAAGAATAATAAGTATATAAACATATGAGACAACGAATCTATTTCAGTAAAAATAAACAAATTATAGATATTATGGGAAATTAACTAGAATAATATTTTTATTTAGAAGAACGGTTTAAAGTATATTATTACTATATGAATTTTGTTTGTTGTTTTTTCCCTTGTACTATTTTTTTACTGTTTTTACTTGTGCTAAAGTGGTTTGCATTTTCAATTCCTCAAGTTTATATTTTATTTGAGTTAAATGCTTGGTTGGTCCCTGTGGTTTGCAAATCTTGCAGACTTGGTCCAGTGGTTCACTAATTACACACTTGGTCCCAGTAGTTTCAAATTTGCACTCGGGTGGTCTTTACCACTAACATTTGTTAGATTTCTCAGTTAAGTATATGCAAAATTACTATTATACCCCTCGTCTTCTTCATCCTTTCTATCTCTCTGAATAAAAAGCCTTGTCAACCACCTGCAACTACTCTGCTACCACCACCCTCACCCTCGCCGCCTTTCACCCGCCATACCACTCAGCCATACCCTCGCCGCCTTTCACCGCCATCTTCCCCATTGCCAAACCATCCACCAGATTCTCAGTTAACGGAACGAAGAAAACCGTTGGATTACTGTCGTCACATTACGGTTACAAACCAAACCGATGGGTCTGTTAACCGATCTGGCGTTGTTTCACATAAACTCGAACTGGTTTTGCGGGACAATTCCGAAAAAGTTTAAGAATTTGAAGATTCTGTTTGAGCTTGAAACATTTGGCTTCAAGTGTGCAATATGTGTAGAAGATATGTGTAGAATTTGCAACAGCTGAAACATTTGGCTTCAAGTGTGCAATATGTGTAGAAGATAAATCCTTCTTCAAATGCACATCAGAACATACTATAAACAAACAGAATATCAAAATGCATGAACTAAAAGAGAAATAGCTGAACAAATAATCTCACCCTAAAGCATATATATACATACATACATACATACATACATAACATACATATATATATATATATATAAAATCTACTTTCACTGTCAGAAAAGCAACCCATAACCGATACACAATTAGTTAGAAGTTAAGTCATAATTAAACAATTACCAAAACGTTCAAAAAGAGGCTACCTTTCAGGTTTGGATTACATTCAGAATTGACAGAGACAGTTGACTTTGAGTCAATACTCTTTGGGATACTGTCTACTGGAAGGTTTGCACTCAAACCTGCTTCAAATAGAATCAAAAGAGGTAATCTGAGTATGTTTATTGATGAATTTGGACCTCTAATATATCAAAAAAGAGCTATTACAATACAATTTAGCAGTCTGCAAGGTAATCAGCAATCAAATGTATTAAAAATACGGACATTAATAAACAAAAGAACATTAATCAGACAAAACTATTCATAAAATAATGCCACTCATCTCATAAGTCATACCATTGTTACACTTGACAAGGCTGACATCTTTTTCATCAGATTTTAAAATTTCATTCTTAAACAACTTTGAATTCTGACCCTGTCTGGACCCAACACCACCAGATCTTTTACACTCCTTCCCCGGACCCGCAGCCTTCACCAGATTCGACCGTTGACGCCTCCATGTCACCTGCTGCAACGCGTACAACACCTCTGCCACCGAAAAATACTGCTGCATATGCAACACAGGGTTCCAATTACACCCCTCTGCTGAATAGATACTATCACCTCATCATACTCCCCACCTTCAGCCACACTCTTCAAATGACAACACAAGGAATCGATAATCGCATTAGCCGCTGCGAATTCGCCTCTCAACCAAGAGATAAACCCGTCGCGTTCATCCGCATACAAACCGGCACTCGGACTACAGAGAGATGTCGGTCTCTCTCTCTCCGCGTATGGTACACGCCGCCGCACGCCGTGCGCCGCCACCTAAGTGGTGGTGGCCGGCCAGTTTATATTTCTTTTATTTTTATTATTTCAAGGGTAATATGGTAATTTTGCATATAATTAACTGAGAAATCTAACAAAGGTTAGTGGTAAGGACCACCGAGTGCAAAATTTGAAACTACTGGGACCAAGTGTGTAATTAGTGAACCACTGGGACCAAGTCTGCAAGATTTGCAAACCACAGGGACCAACCAAGCATTTAACTCATTTTATTTTTTGCCATTTAGGTTTTTTTTTTGAAGTTAAAGCTTTCTCGATATAAATTTGAGTTTGTCTATGTTTTACACCGGTTCGTGGTATAACTTTTTGTTTGTCTTTGCCTACGTTTTACGTCAAGAGGCGGTATATCGCGTCTTTGTTTTATGACTTTTCCTGGCTTTGGTCGTCAGTGGCGCAACTTAGTGGGACCGGGGGCACCCGCCCCACAATGTTTCGGTTAAATCTGTAAAATTTTCGATTTTTCGTTTGAAAATTTTAAAATTATATAGGATCCCCCCCACACCACAAATTATTTTACCCAAATATTAACTTGGGTCCCTGACTTTCCGCCACTGTTGGTCGTTGTTTGCTTACTACTTACATGATTTTACGGCCCCCACACTCGTAACATATGGGTTAAACACTAGTTTGAATATAAATAAAGGATGGTATGCCTAAATGCTAAATAAAATAAAAAGTAATATGATGACTTAAGTATTGATGCTTTACAAAATGCAGAAATAGACGAAGTAGAATGGAATACGTAAACCATATTGTTTTTATATGTCAATATAGTTGGAAAGAAAAAAGGTAAATGGTTTTCCTAATATGATCTGTATATCTTCTCTCTTTCTTTTAAGATTCCATATTTAATACACAAATATTTTATTAATAAACACTTCTATATTATACATCTTAGTTTATACTTTCGTAGGTCATGTCTCAGAAACCACAAACACGATTTATAGACGATCTTTTCTTGTAAGTTCTAACATGTAACCTTATTAATTGATGGATATTCACGAATTTGGATCACCCTTGTAACATATCATCCTACTTCAAGCGTAGATATTAATTAAGGTAGTTTATAAAGTAATATAAATGATTTAATGCAAGGTGTTTCTCTTCTGAAACCGAGGAAAGTTTTCTTTATCTCACCCTGGACCTGGTTTTATGAGTGAGAACTTACTGTGTATGTGTGTTTGTGTATCTACTGGCAAATTAAATTCAACAAGAGTGTGAGCAAGTTGATCAAACCAATGGCAAAGCTTGGGGGTCGGTTTTTCTTAAAACGGGAGGGGGGAGGGGGGGGGGGGGGGCGGCAGAAACGTATATACCTAAAAAATTCTATACGAAACGTACATACATAACACTACGCATGGAAAAATTCGGGAGGGGGGGAGAGATGCGCCCCTGGATCAAACCAGTGCGTCGTTATTTCATGATGGTTCTTAATTTTTCCCTAGCTTTTAGGTCGGAAAAAGATGTAATTAGTTTAAGTGTAAAGTTTTTAGCATATCATCCTAAGTTAATCAAGGATAGATATTTGATTCGCAGTTTTTATATATATATAGTAAACATATTATTAAACTATGATTAAAAAATAACCATAATATAAACGCTTAATGCCTGCCACAAACTTATAAATACATAATTAAATATGCATACCGTCATAGGGAAATGATGTTTTGTGTCCACAAGTTAAAAACCTGATGGATATCTCTGATACTACTAGATTAAATATCTTTTCATATATTTGCATGAGATAGACGTTACTCTTACAGTGGAGATAAACATAAAAAAAGTCTTATGTCAGCATTCATTGTTGAATTCATAATTGTTTTTCTTAAAGCTCGGTTATATACCATCAATAAATTTTATTCGACTAGATATTGGAAAAGCAACTAAAAGAAATATGTTAGTGGATTCACATTAGATTTTTTTTCCATCCTTGTGAGATTTTTCGTGTATTCAAAGTGAACATTTTTTAATTGGAAGTGATGAAAACATCCGGGCATCAAACATGTCTTTTTGTATTGTATTTTATTATAATTATAATTTGTGGGAATCTTGCGTGTTTCATTGTGGGTCTTTAGTCATTATCCGTTTGGTTCGGTTTCTTACGACACTAGTATGATATCAGCACTCGACAAAGCAATCAACATGTGCCTTACATCAATTGAAAACCATAAAAACGATTACCCATATCGGTATTTGTGTTGTACGGTTGGTATCGGTTCGTTATAGTACCAGTATCGTACATACAATAGATATATCTTACGATACCAAAAAATACTTTATTGGGAAAATAACTCTGTGCTCAACGAATTTTATACCAACACGTCAAGAAAACTTAAGAAACGAATACGACAGGTACCGATGTTGCTTGGTCGCCATATGTTCGGTGTTGTGATGATGGGTAAATTTTAAATAAAAAAAGAAAATCATTAAAAGTTAAAATTAAAAAAAAAAATTTAAGGTTAAAAGTAAATATCATAATAATTTATTATAATATTGAAATGATTAAAAAACGAAAAAAAGCTATATATTAAAATAAAATATATCACATGGTTGACGCTAAACCGACATGCGGTCTTAATTACTTTTTCTTAATTTAAAGATACCAGATTTTATTCTTATTAATGATCAATACAGTCATTGATAGTTGAACTATCATGGGCACACTGTAAAATCAAATTAGTATTTATGACCGGTTTTTAATTAATTATATATGCGTGTGCGCGCGCGCCCGATTGATGCGACGAGAAATACAGACATTGTCAGCGTGTGTATCGTTTGGTTAGTTCGGCTATTACCCTCAAGGAAGGCAAAATCGAAGATATCAGTTAGTCTATTTTATTAATCAATCGGTTTTCTGTAAATCAATTTGGTTTATTGGGTCAGATTAACGATTATCGGTTCGGTTCGTTTAATTACGGTTAATAGTCAAAACCAAATTTGGGTTAAAACTTTTGCTTAAAAATACATGAAATTGAGGTTTATATATATGAAACGAAGCTATAAAAAAATAAAATACATGAACCGGAGGTATAAAAGCTAGAAATATATGAAAATATGAATGGTTCGATTCGATTATTTTTGGTAAAACATGGGTATGTTAATTCTTTTTTCGGATAATCGATTATCAGTTAATGTTGTTTTTGGTTGATTTAGGTTTGATTTCGGTTAACGATTCAATTATTGTGCCACCACAGACACTATTAATCACGTAAGATAATTAAAAAAGTGCAGAAATACTATGCTCAAATTAAAGAGAATAAATTGCTCATTTTTTGGTGTAATTTAAAAAAATTGTACGAAAATGTTATCATCGTTTAAAAATCATGAGGTAATTAGTTTTTCATAAGGAGATAAAACGTAATTAATAATTAAATAGAATTTTGTTAAATAATAGGGATTAAAATGTAATAAAGATGTGGGATTTAAATGCATTAATGTTTGAAAGACTAATTTACCCTCATTTTAAGGTTATATTTTATGCATTAAACTAAAAAGGTTCTTAACTTTTGGGTATCTTCAAATATACTTCCGTTATGCATTAACATGTAGGCGTCAGGTTTTGGACTTAGGCATGATGTTTCGATTGTTTTGGCAAGAAAAACATTAAACATAACAATTTAAGACACAATGCAATGAATTCTAGGCTTAAAACTTAAAACACCATGCCAAGAATGTAAGTAGTGTGTTTTAAGAGTTAAATAGTGTTTTTTTAAATTGCACACCTATAATACATTGCATTGTGTTTTAAGTTGTTATGTTTGTTATTTTTCTTGACAAAACAACCCAAAATATCATGGCTAACTTCAAAACATGATGCATACATGATAATTCCTATGACTACTCACACTTCTCACGAAGAATGTTCATTTTAACAGGAACCTCACCCATATATATATATGAGAGAGAGAAAGAGAGAGAAAGTTTAAAATCAAAAGTCCCTTAACGTGTGAAGCGTACGTGACCACCACGTAACGTGCATAATTAGGGTTTACTCATGCGTGAATTATGTTTTGCTTGATTATGTATTTCAACCTATGCGTGATTTTTTACCACATGCAAAATTAGGGATTGCTCATGCATGATTTCTATGTTTTGTGCATGCATGATTTTGTGTTTAACATATGCGTGATTAGGGTTTGAATTTTATGACATGGGTAATTTACACGTGAACATGCGTAATTAAGTTGCGTACACTTTGCACATTAAGGGGCTATTGTACGTTAAACTTCCCCTACATATACATGTGTGTTTGTGTGTGTGTGTATATATATATTGGGTGCGGTTTTAGAATGAACACTAGTGTACTTGTGAAATGAGTGAACAAATCCTGTCCATTGATTTACATTTGTGTATTGATAATCAAGGGCTAAGATTAGTTCACTAGTGTTCACAATCAAAGGGATTGCTTACAAATGAACCTAACCCTATTTATATACATATATATAGTGAGGTTCGTGTAAAAAGGATCTTTTCGTGAGAAGTGTGAGAAGGCATAGAAATTGACATGTATGCATCATGTTTTGGACTTAGGCAGGATGTTTTGGGTTTTTTGGCAAGAAAAACACCAAACATAACAATTTAAAACGTAATGCAACGTATTATGTGGGTGAAATTTAAAACACAACGAGAACATACTACTTAACGTTCTTGGCATTGTGTTTTAAGTTTTAACCTAGAATTCTTTGCATTGTGTCTTAAATTGTTGTGTTTGGTATTTTTATTGCCAAAACATTACGCACAAGTTCGAAACATGATACTTACATGTCAATTCCTATGTCTTCTCACACTTCTCACGAAAAATGTTCTTTTTACAGGATCGTATGACTATATATATATATATATATATATTGTGTGTGTGTGTGTGTGTGTGTGTATATATAAATATATTTCTTTTATAACTAACAAATTTTTCATATAACTTTTACATGATTAGTGGCTAAATCCTGGTCAGTCACACTCTCGCGGTAAAACTACGCATGTGGAAATTCCTGCAATGTTTAGGTGAAAAATATGTTAGTTAAAATATATATGTATATATATATATATATATATATATAAAAGACATTTTTCGTGAGAAGTGTGAGAAGACATAAGAATTGACATGTAAGTATCATGTTTCGGACTTGCGCGTAACATTTTGGGTTGTTTTGGCAATAAAAACACCGAACATTACAATTTAACACGCAATGCAATGAATTCTTGGTTAAAACTTAAAACATAATGCCAAGAACGTAAATAGTGTGTTCTCATTGTGTTTTAAATTTCATCCACATAATACGTTGCATTCTGTCTTAAATTGTTATGTTTGGTGTTTTTTTGCCAAAATAACCCAAAACATTACGCCCAAGTCTGAAACATGATACTTACATGTCAATTCTTATGCCTTCTCACACTTCTTACGAATAATGTCCTTTTTACAGGATACTAAAACTATATATATTAGCTCTTTATATAACTAATATATTTTTCACCTAACTTTATACATTGCAGGAATTTGACATGAAAAGTTTGATGTATTATTGCACCTATTGTACACACTATTACATACATCATCAAAACTTACAAAAACATCAAATCAGACCAAGAAAGTTTATACATACTGTTATATATTTAATGTATCATCATATGCATACCATCAAACCTAGAGAGTTATACACACTGTAATATATAATATGCATCTAACCTCTTATAAAAACAAATTAAACCTACAAAGTTTGACTCATCGTTTTACGCATTGTTGTGATCAACGGTAAATCGAGTGCTCTAATAATACAACGTTTTTGTAATTGTTATCATTTAAAATTATGACATTCAACAATATTATATTTTCTCTGCGTAACACCCCAAATTTTGTCTTCTTTGTATATAAACAAAAGTGTTGCATTTTTTGTATTATTACTGAAGTTCAAGGTTTGACTGTGCAAATTTCAAAAAATTTATGGTATAAAGCATGGAATTAAGGTTTATGGATCATTTTTGTTTTTTTACTAAGTTAGAGGGATAGATAGATAAGATAGATAGAGATAGAGTGAGAGAGGGAGAGAGAGAGAAACCACCATTCTAGGTTTCATTTCCATTAGTGGGTGACTCAGCAATAATTGGATGTTTCTCGAAGATTGAATTGTCAAATCATCTTCAAATTTAAATTTGAGTTGAAGCTTCACAACACAAAGGTGATGAAATCAAATAAGGGGTTTTTTATTTAAAGGTCAGGAACTTGGGTATTTGATATCCAAAACAGAACATTGTGCATGAGGATTTTTTAGCCGATTTTATGGTTTTCGACAGTGACCACTAGTAGGGCTGGTAGAACTCAGCAAGATGGTTTTGTGGCCGCTTGAATAACTTCAATCGGAATATGTTTTATATAGTTTTGAGCTACTTGAGTGTGTGCGAATGAACATCCAAGGTAAGAGTTTTGATTAAATGTTGTATATACGCTAATGGATATTTATGGGTTTATGATAGACGTAAGTCATGAAACATTTGGAATCATAAATAAACCTAATAGCTTGATGAGTTTTTAGATTAACCACACTCGGACGCCACAATGATTAGATTAGGGTTTACATAAAGAATAAAAGTATATTAGCGTTTGTACTTTTCGCGCGAGTAAAGTGTGCTTTACGCTTGGCTTTGTGCCCTGCACCTTACATGCGCAAGATTTCACACTCGTATTTACATTGCACATTCATAGATCCAATCTCGGATTTGAGGTTGTTTTCGTGTTTTGTTTTTGCACATGTCACCTTTGTTCAGAATTACGGTTTTATTTTTCACTTTTTTAATAAAGGCTTTATGCGCTATTAAGGTATATAGAAAAGAGCAACGTTTTGAAAACCAGACTCGTCTGCTTGGACCTGAAAACTACTTGTTGGATCGAGAACCGGGAGATTGAACCAGATTTTTGTGGGTCGTACCACATTTTTTATTTACTTATTTATATTTCATATTTATATTATAACATTTTCAAATTCATCCGATTCTTACATCCAGACCGACATGTCAGACCAATGAACCGGTCCTGAAAACATTAGGAAAGAGGTTTCAAATTGGTTGAGGTTTAAGTCCGGTGTTTATGAGTAGTATCATCGGGTTAGCCAGTGAAAAACAACATAATTTTTTTATCTTTGAAAATTTTTCTGCTTCCTGAATTAATTATAGATTAATACGAACTCATGCAGTTTACTATAATTATCCCATCGCCTCCATGGCGATAGTGTTTGCTTACAAATCTCTATCTCTATATGCACAATTCGGTCCATAAACCCTATAAATAACTTTTATTTTCCCAATTTCACCTTTACTTTCACATTCATAAGTTCGGTATCACCTTCATAAAGATAAACCCTAATTATGTGATATATATATATATAATATATATATATATATAGGGTAGGGTTCTATAGTGAACCTAATGTTATTTGTGAACCATTCTCAATCATTAATCTATTTAGGATGAACGGTTATAAAAGAGGCAATAAACTAAAGAGGCTAATGATATAATTAATTATTAATTAAAGATAAGGGTGTATTGGTAATTTTGCTATTCTATCATAACTGAATATTGTATATTTTTTTAATTTTCGCGGAGATTATGTTTATACAAGTGTACAGGCCGTTGTTCCTACAGTACATTTGTGTATTGAACTCATGTACACCTGTGTATATAAACAGTAAAGCGCTGAAAAAACCAAACTTCATATGTTTTTGGTTTTTATTAAAAAAAAACTATAACAATATTCTACTCAAATTGAAGAGCATAAAAAACCCAATTTTATGATGTATTCAAAAGAAAAAAAAAATTAACATATGAAAACGTTATGACAATTTAAAGATCGTAAGGGGTAGTTAGTTTTATGTTATAACTTTCTTTTTAAATTGATTAATTACCATCATATCCTTCACATCTAAAAAATGATCAATATATAAAATGATCATAAACAAGGATGTGGTTCACTCATGAACCTCATCCTATATATATATATATACATACATATATAATAATATATATATATATATATATAAAATATATATAATATATATACAACATATGGTAATCGGACGTGTCGTGTTTTGCTGCACCGTTGGGTAATCCATATCCGGATTCGATTAGAATGGAGACTTGGGTAATAGTGGATCACGCAGTTAGAAAGGTGTTGAGTTGCATGCATCCGATGTTGGATTCAGATGAGGAAAGGAAATATATGATTGAATATGTGTAGAAGCTCATCAGATGCAATCTCAGATTTGAGGTTGTTTTCGTGTTTTGTTTTTGCACGTGTCAACTTTGTTCAGAATTCGGGTTTTATTTTTCACTTTTAAAATAAAGGCTTTATGCGCAATTAAGTTATATAGAAAAGAGCAATGTTTTGAAAACCAGACCGGTCTGGTTGGACCGGAAAACTACTTGTTGGATCGAAAACCGGGAGATTGAACAAGATTTTTGTGGGGTCGAACCGCATTTTTTATTTAATTATTTATATTTCATATTATATTATAACATTTACGAATGAACCGGTTCTTACATCCAGACCGACATGTCAGACCAATGAACCGGTCCTTAAAACATTGAGAAAGAGGTTTCAAATTGGTTGAAGTGTAAGTCTGGTGTTTATGAGCAATATCAGCGGGTTAGCCAGTGAAAAACAACATATTTTTTTCTCGTTGAAAATTTTTCTGCTTCCTGAATTAGTTATAGATTAATACGAACTCAAGCAGTTTATTATAATTATCCCATCGCATCCATCACGATAGTGTTTGCTTCAAAAATCTCTATCTCTATATGCACAATTCGGTCCATAAACCGTATAAATATATTTTATTTTCCTAATTTCACCTTCACTTTCACATTCATAAGTTCGATATCACCCTCATAAAGATAAACCCTAATTATGTGATATATATATAAGAGAATAATATGTATCAGTTTATTTTTGTTTGATCGGATGGGGATGCTGCTGTGGATGATGATCGGACGGTTGTGTCGTGTTTTGCTGCACCGTTGGGTAATCCAGATCCAAATTCTATTAGAGTGGAGACTCGGGTAGTAGTGGAGGACGCGGTTAGAGAGGTGTTGAGTTGCATACAAACAACGTTGGATGTGGATGGGGAAAGGAAATATGTGATTGAATATGTGTAGAAGCTCATCAGATGCAATCTCGGATTTGAGGTTGTTTTCGTGTTTTGTTTTTGCACGTGTCACCTTTGTTCAGAATTAGGGTTTAATTTTTCACCTTTCTAATAAAGGCTTTATGCGCTATTAAGGTATATAGAAAGAGCAACATTTTGAAAACCAGACTGGTCTGGTTGGACCGGTAAACTACTTGTTGGATCGAAAACCGGGAGATTGAACCAGATTTTTGTGGGGTCGAACCTTATTTTTTATTTAATCATTTATTTTCATATTTATATTATAACATTTATGAATTCATCTGATTCTTACATCCAGACCGACAAGTCAGACCAATGTACCGATCCTGAAAACATTAGGAAAGAGGTTTCAAATTGGTTGAGGTTTAAGTCCGGTGTTTATGAGTAGTATCAGCGGGTTAGTCAATGAAAAACAACAAAAAAAATTTTATCTTTGAAATTTTTTTTGCTTCCTGAATTAGTTATAGATTAATACGAACTCATAAAGTTTACTATAATTATCCAATCGCCTATATAGCGATGGTGTTTGCTTCACAAATCTCTATTTCTATATGCACAATTCGGTCCATAAACCCTATAAATAACTTCTAGTTTCCCAATTTCACCTTCATAAGTTCGGTATCACCTTCATAAAGATAAACCCTAATTATGTGAAATATATATATATATATATATAAAAGAATAATAATGTATCTCTTTATTTTTGTTTGATCGGATGGGGGATGCTGGTGTAGATGATGATCGGATGGTTGTGTCGTGTTTTGATGCAACGTTGGGTTATCCAGATCCGAATTCCATTAGAGTGGAGACTTGGGTAGTAGTGGAGGATGCGGTTAGAGAGGTGTGAGTTACATGCATCCGACGTTGTGTGTAGAAGCTTATCAGATGCAATCTCTGATTTAAGGTTGTTTTTGTTTTACATTTTGCACGTGTCACCTTTATTCAGAATTAGGGTTTTATTTTTTACTTTTTTAATTAAGGCTTTATGCGCTATTAAGGTATATAGAAAAGGGCAACGTTTTGAAATTAGTAAAGGCTTTATGCGTTATTAAGGTATATAGAAAAGAGCAACGTTTTGAAAACCAGACTGGTCTAGTTTGACCGGAAAACTATTGAAAACCAGGAGATTGAACCGGATTTTTGTGGGGTCTGTAACAACTCCAAATTTCGTTGTCATATTTTTCTTTTATTTTCCGTTGTATCTCACCTTGTAATCCCGAGATTCGGTTTATAAGAAAGTTATGTTAATTAATTTATGCTTGTGGTAATGATTATCGCATCTAATCGCTTATTAAACGCATCGCTAATCTAATCGCAAATCACAACTAATTATGCTATTATACGAGCCGAGTGTGTTATTGTTTAATAAACACTTGTGCCATCACATCGCTTATCTCATCGCTTCGCGAATCGCAGTTAGTTATGTGGAATTATATTTTATGTGTGTATATTTGTTTGTGTTATGGTTATAATCGCTATCGCAACGCTCTCACACACTCGAATCGCTAAATCGCACTATTATATCAAATACAACGCTTAATATACCTATCTAATACGAACCGAATCGCCGAACGAACTCATAACACGAAATAATCAAACAAAACTTGTCCTTTAGGTCAAGTTCGGCCGAACTTGTATACCACAAGTTCGCCCAAACTTGACTGAGCCACAATAACTCTTCAACCAACACAAGTCCGCCCAGACTTGTTCTAAATCTCAGCAAAACACACAAGTTTGCTCGAACTTGTAACAAGTTCGCTCGAACTTGATGTCTGCCCTCCTCCTTCTCACCTCACCTATAAATACTCAGCTCCATTCTCTCATTTGAACTTGCTGCAAGTTTGTCTGGAGCCCTCAAAACCGAAACCCTTTGTTTTCTAAGTAAGATTCAACCCGTTTTCAACTACAACAACGTTTAAAACGATTTTGCACAAGGCTTTGCCTTCGTTTTCATCAAATCTCTTCTGTTTACGAAAATCTTCATCTTTTTCTAAAAACCTTTTTTTACTCAGATTTATGTTTAGATCTGAGTAAAACCTTTAAAACATCGATTTCTACACAATATTTGGACTAAAGACGTATGTTTCGTTCACTTTTGAGTGGAACGAGGCGTTGTCAAGCAAGATCTCAGATCCGGAAGCACAAGGACGAAATCGTCACTTTACACAAGCTGGACTAACCCGTACGAACCCTCAAGTTCGCCCGGATTAGCCCGGGTTTCTGTAAAATGGCTAAACTCGCTCCAAAAGACCTCTTCAGCCTAAGTTTTACTCAGTGGCTTAAGGTTGGAGGGATGAACACTCGATTTCCTCAGCAAACGACGCAAAAACGCACGATTTGGATGCCGAAACCATCAAGTTCGCTCGGAATACACCAAGTTCGCTCGAACTTGTCACCAGGTTGGTGACTAAGTTCGCCCGAACTTGGTCTCCCACGTCAAATCTGCAAAAATGGCACAAGTTCGCCCGAACTCTGTCCAATTCTTAAGAGAATTAGACAAGTTCGCCCGAACTTGTCTTCCCCAGTTAGCAAACTTTACAAGTTTGCCCGAACTTGCCTCATAACTCAACAGGTTTTCACAAGTACGCCCGAACTTGTATGGAAACATACAAGTTCGCCCGAACTTGTCCTCTGCCCAATCCAATTGAATGTCCGTGATCAGGCGGTTCTAGACGGAAGTTAGTGGATAAACGTAAACCGATTCGGTAGAATGTTATTACAGAAAGGAGTAGAAACAGAATGTGGTGGAAGTCTTCATTCATACCGAAAGAGTATACATCTTTATAAGTCCAGCTGCCGGAGTTCCTGGAGAGAATCCGGCAGCACCTCCCCGTAAGGATACCAAAAACTTAAATGACAAAATGAACAACACACCTATATATAGGGAGGCAAGTTCGCTGGAGTGAAGATGAGTTCGGGCGAACTTGCATATACAAGTTCGGCCGAACTTGACATCAACATGTCAAGTTCGAGCGAACTTGACCTCCACAGGTCAAGTTCGGGCGAACTTGCTCCCTTTTACACTATACACTCCGTATTTTGGTCGTGTGTTCGATTCAAACCTATACAATATTTAACACACGCTCAATCTAGCCTATTAGACAAGTGACGAACACAAAGTGCACCAACAATTCCCCCTTGTTCGTTACTGCCGAATCTTGGTCTTCAAACGTGAGCCGTGTTTGAATATTCTGCAACTTCAATCAAGGTATCTGCCGATGTCGTCGAAATGCGTCAGCAAATTCCCCCTTAATTGATGATCCGGGTTTGCATTATCAACATCTAATTCCCCCTGGAATCTCCATTTTAGATATATGTTGCACAGTTTCCAACCTCCTCTGATTTGCTTGACCGACAGATTGTCTTGAATAGACACCAATTTGAAGCTCATCAATGTAGCTTCTCCATTTCAACTTTAACCACATCCGCGTTCAGTTTAGTGCATCTCCAATGCTCGATCTTCCGATCTTTAAGACTCAATCGGCAATTGATAGAAACTTCGAATTACCACACTGGTAAACTTCAAATCAATGTTTACCCGCAAAAATCTGAAATCCCGATTTCCGTAATCACTCCAGATCACCAAATCGGTAATCTTTTTCAATCAGCAAATCTTCATCGGAACCAAATCATCTGGTAACACTTCGAATCTGAGAATCACCCGTCCATGATCAAATCACATTCTTCCTCTTCAGTCATAATGCCAGATATATAGCTATCTCCGGTAGACCAGCGCCACTTAATCACCAAACATCATCATCCAATGGCGGTTAGTCCGAAGAAAAAAATGATTCATCTGCTTGAAGACTAAAAATAATGGCCAGCAAAGGCTATCATCAGTTAGCGTATCAGGGATAACTTCAGATCTCCTTGGTAATTTTGAAACGATCCGTCTTCGGAGCTAGTCATTAATCCTAAGATCATCACTGAACGTTTTGAACATCCTCAGTTCCTTCATCGGTACTAACTGTCACACCCTGACCCGCAGCGGAATAAGAATCGGGGCATAATTGGGTTATCACCAAAGCTCATGATGTTTACTAATATGTTTCATATTTATTAAATTCAAATTACATCTCAAATCTTCAAGTCAAATTCATACAATACAAGGAAAGGAAAATTAACTAAAACAATCCAAAATCTAAACTGGTTTATTCTTCTATGCTGTCACACCCCGACCCGCAGCGGAAAAGGTGACCGGGGCATGATTGGGTTATCATCAAAGCTCATGACATTTATTATAACGTTTCATATTCATTAATACAATTTAATGGGAAATTTACAATCATAAATACGTCATGACCTAACATCAATCTAAGCTTCTTTGTTTTCTTCTAAGGCTTTTCCTATGTTTTCCTTGCTTCATCCTGTTCACCTGTATCATGTGTAAAAGGGTTTTTGGATCAACAAAAAGTTTGCGAGTGAATCCTATGGAAAACATTTGAACAAGTTTATTCAATTGATTATAAATAAAGTGCATAACCACATATGAGTAAATGTAGATGTAAATTTATTCATACAACACATAATATTGAATATTGCACACACATACATCAAATGATTGTTTTGAGGCACGCGTTGTTCGACTCGTCTCCCGCGCGAGGAACTGATGGGCCTAATGAATGAGTTTTGAGGCACGCGTTGTTCTACGAACTGATGGGCCTAATGAATGAGTTTTGAGGCACGCGTTGTTCTACGAACTGATGGGCCTAATGAATGAGTTTTGAGGCACGCGTTGTTCTACGAACTGATGGGCCTAATGGATGAGTTTTAAGGCACGCGTTGTTCAACTCGTCTCCCACGAGGAACTGATGGGCCTAAATAATTTGCATATAACTTGACAGTTTGTAATACATCACAACAAATAATATTTACATTCTAAGTTTAGATCATATCATGGTATAGCACGAGTTTGAATAAGAGAATTAGTTTAAGCGACACATGATACACCCCAAAACATGAATAAAAAAGGGAATTTGTAAGAATTCACTCACAGTGGGTGCGTTCGGTTGATGATGTTGAATGCACGCGAAGTGGTTTTAACCACGAGTAAAATTAACCTAGATAAATAGCATTATGGTTCGGTAAGTAAACGGATTTATTAATCCATTTTAGTAGGATTTGATGGTGCATTTTTGGGAGTTTAAGGCTATTTTCTAACCTTAAAAATGTTATTTTAAGTATTTTTAATTGATTTTTAATTAAAATAATTAAATAAAAATAATACAAAAATTTGACTTTTTCTGACCGTTGACTTGACCGTTGACCGTTGACTTGACCGTTGACCGGTTCGAATGAGAATATAAGTGCGCTGGGTGAGGCTCGAACCCGAGACCTCCCGTACGCGTGCACGCAGCTCTACCAACTGAGCTACGTGTCTAACCCGTCATATTTCTGATTTTAATTATATATATATATATTAATTAGATTTAAACAGAAATCCTTTATTTTAAAAACGATTTTTAATCCAGAGAACCGGTGCGCTCCACAGGTCTCGAACCCGGGACCTGTGGGTTGTGTAACACACAGTCCACCGCTGGACTGTGTTTTTAACATGTTATATAATCCAATTTTTATTATACTTAAATACAAACTATTTTTTTTCATTTCTGACTTATTTAAAAAAGTAAATAATTGTCCGGGTCGATGCAGCAGACTGGACTCGAACTCGCGTGCTTTGATTAAACATACACACAGTCCACCGCTGGACTGTGTGTCTAACTTGGTTATTATTCCGGTTATTAATATACTTAACATATATATAAAATGAATCCGGTTCGGTTAACAAAAAAAAATCATTTTTATTAAGGCAGCGTGTGTGGAACAGGATTCGAACTCGAGACCTTTGTGTTTATTGTGCACACAGTCCACCGCTGGACTGTGTGTCTAACCCGAGTAATATCTTGCTTTTAATTATACTTAAACATTACCGAACATCGTCTTCTTCACTGGTTTTAACCAGAATCGGAATTCGACTGGTTCGATGATTAAAACATGTTCTTTAGTGACAGAGGGTTAATTACAAGCGAGATTACATAAAAAGAATGAAGAAATTAAGCGTGAGGTATACCGATTGAATTCCTCTGTTTCTCCGGCGAAACTCCGGCGACAGCAATCCCTTCCGGCGACGTGGGTCTTGCAGCAGAGAGTCTTCAGCAAGTTTGAAAAGGTATGGGTGACTTCGGTATTAGCTTAGGGGGTTCAGTATGGCTCAGAAATGAAGAACTCGGTTTTCCGGAAATGTGCAGAAATATTCCGGCGACTTGCAGCGACTGATTCCGAGTGTTTTAGCGAGTGTTTCAGAGAGTGTTCGAGAGATTAGACTGTTTGGATTTGAGAAAACTAGCTCTGTATTTACAGGCTGCTTATGCCCTTGACTCCCTTGCCATTACTACGGTTACGACCCGGAATTAAAGCTAGACATCGGTTATAACCGATGTCGTCGTTAATATAAACGTTAAGTAAAGAGTAATTGTCGCAATTTGGCGAAAACGTCGGCTTTTCCGGCGTCTGCGGATTTGGGCGCCGGTTTTGAATTCGGAAACACATGATATGAATTAAATAATTCTAATAACTAACAAAAATCACAAGTGGCGCAGTGGTTGATCGGCTGGGTGATAAGTTGTTTGTTGAACCGGTACAGACCCGGGTTTGAAACCCGGCAGAACCAAAACATTTTTATTTTGCGATTTTTAACAGTTTTTCAAAAACTAATTATATATCCCCGTATAATAATTGATTATGTATCGTTTAAAATTATTTTGGGCATTTAATTCGCAACGAAAATTTTAACTAACTGTTCGGTTGATAAACGGAGCGGGTTTGGTAAATCCGTTTTTGACGGATGTTACATAGGCCGTCCTATATGTTTCTTGCTTCAACTTGATCACCTGTATCATGTGTAAAAATGGGGGATTTTGGGTCAACAAAAGTTGGCGAGTGAACCTTGTTAAAAACATTTGTTATTGATTCCTTGTTGTATTTATTATAGAAAAGTTGTGCAGTAATCATATATGAAAAAACGTATGTAAACAAACAATCACAAACCACCTTGCATGAGTATATGATATGAATGACAATGTATATGTTGGCAACGTCTCGTTCACGCTCATAGGTAATGGGGAACGGAGGGCCTATGATGATGTATGTGCGATCAAGGCTCAATCAAACGGAGCCGATCGTATGTTGGCAACGTCTCGTTCACGCTCATAGGTAATGGGAACAGCTCACGCTCATAGGTAATGGGGAGCGGCGGCCTATGATAATGTATGTACTGAAAATGATAAATTTAATCTAAACATTAACCACACAAACAATTGATATATATTGGCAACACATTTGATCATGAATATGATGAATGCACAAGTGTTTAATTGAAATAAATAAATAGCGACACATGATACACCCCAAAATGTGATTAAAACAGAGAATTGGTAGAGATTCACTCACATTGGGTGCGTTCGTTTGATGATGAAGAATACGCACGAGTTTAGAGGGTTGATCGACGAGGAATAACTAACCTAAATAATAACGAAAAGGTTGGGTAAATAAGTGGATTTTATTAACAAATTTTAGTTGAGTTTTTAGGTTTATTTTTATGTGAGTTTAAGGTCTCTTTCTAACTTTAAAAATGTTATTTTTAAGTATTTTTAATTGATTTTTAATTTAAATAAATAAATAAAAATATAAAAAAAATGTTGACTTTTTGGGTTGACCATTGACCATTGACCGTTAACTGTGACTGTTGACTGTTTGACCGGTTCGAACGTGTATATGTACGCGCTGGGTGAGGCTCGAACCCGAGACCTCCCGTACGCGTGCACGCAGCTCTACCAACTGAGCTACGTGTCTAACCCGAAATATTTCTGTTTTTAATTATATTTATACACTATTTAATTTAATCTGAAATCATTTATTTTAAAAAGGATTTAATTATATCGGACCGGTGCTCTCAACAGGTCTCGAACCCGGGACCTGTGGTTTAGTGTTGCACACAGTCCACCGCTGGACTGTGTGTCTAACCTGGTTAATATACTGATTTTTATTATACTTAACATCTTACAGTGAGTTAACCCGGTTCGGTTTAAAAAAAAAAACATTTTTATTTCCGAGGATAGGGTCGTGACAGGGATCGAACTCGAGACGTTTGCTGTGTGTTTGCACACAGTCCACCGCTGGACTGTGTGTCTAACCCGGTTTATTATCTTGTTTTAATTACACTTATACATTAGTTTGAATTCATCTTCTTCGTTCAAAACACAGACAACGATTATTCAACTGTTTCTTGTTAAATTCAGTTAACGAACTTATAGGTGATTGAAATGTGATGAACAGAGAGGGTTTGGGAAAGAATGTACCGGAACATATGTCTTTCTCAGAACTCCGGCAAGGATCGTCGGCTCTGTTTTTTTAACTCCGATCTGTTCGGATCAATTAACAGTTTTGATTGATTAGATGTGAAATTGAATTACTGAGCAACGATTATCAGGAGGTTTAGATGATCATACCGATTCACACATGATTCTGGAAATTCCAGAAGTTTTCCGGCGAAAACAGAATATCCGGCAACGTCGTCTGGGATTGATTCTGGGTGATGGATTGATGTTAGTAATGGTCTAACAATGGATTGAAACAGAGAGAGTCGAGGTATTTACCGTTTTGATGTAAGTCTCGGTTTTCCGGCGAAAGTTCGGTGATGGCAAATACTTCCGGCGAGTGAAATTGCTTCGAGAAATGGTGCGATTTTGAGCGAAAAGATTACCAGAGGCTTGGGTGTGTATTTATAGGAAAGAATATCGATGAATTGGGTCCGATTTCTGTCTTGATTCGTTGGTCAGCTTTTCTCCGGCGGTTATGACTGATGTCGTGGGATTAGACATCGGTTATAACCGACGTTGAGATTAATACTTCCGTTAAGTCAATAGAAACCGTCAATAATTGGCGAAGTCGTCGGGATTTCCGGCGACTGCGAAATGGGCGCGTTGTTGACTGGGTTTGATTTCGAGTTTTATTATAAATGTTATTTGTTTCATTATATAACACAAATGAGTCAAGTGGCGGAGGGGTTAAGTGGGTGTGAGTTAGGTTTCCCGGCTGACCCGGGTTCGAATCCCGGCAGCCTGTTTTCCTTTTTAATTGTTTTATTTTTACTTTTTAACAATTATAGTTTATAAACTCTAAATTGTTTATTAATTATGTATCGTTTAAAATTAAAATAAGTCATAAATACGCAACGGAATTTTTATAACTTGATATTCGATTACAAACGAAGCGGGTTTGGAAACCCGTTTTTCAACGGATGTTACAGTATCCCTACTTTTAGAAATTTCGTCCCGAAATTTAAGTAGTAGTGGTAACAGGAAAAAGATGTGGGTATTTTTCGTGCATTGAGTCTTCAGTTCCCAAGTAAACTCAGGTCCTCGTTTCGACTCCCAGCGTACCCTGACAATTGGAATACGGCTTCGTCTTAATCGTTTCTCTCCGAAGTCCATAATTTCTACTTTTCTTTCATGAATAATATAGATTCATCGACTTGAATGTCTTCTAGAGGAATATGGAGATTTTCATCGGCGAGGCACTTCTTCAAGTTCGATACGTGGAATGTGGGATGAATTCTGTTGAGTTCTTCTGGTAGGTCAAGCTTGTATGCTACAGGTCCTACTCTTTCGAGTATCTTGAAAGGTCCTACGTAGCGTGGTGCTAGCTTGCCTTTTTGGCCAAAACGAACCACACCCTTCCACGGTGATACTTTTAAAAGTACTTGATCACCAATGTTAAACTCCAAGGGCTTTCATCGTTTGTCTGCATAACTCTTTTGACGACTTTGTGCCGCTAGAAGGTTGTTTCGAATTTGATGAATCTTGTCTGTTGTTTCTTGTATTATTCTGGACCGGTGATTTGAGCTTCTCCAATTTCATGCCAACATACTGGAGATCGGCACTTACGACCATATAAAGCTTCGAAAGGTGCCATGCCGATACTTGAATGATAGCTGTTGTTGTACGAAAATTCAACTAATGGTAGATGAGCGTCCCAATTCCCTTTGAAGTCTATGACACATGCTCGAAGCATGTCTTCAAGAGTTTGAATGGTGCGTTCAGATTGTCCATCAGTTTGAGGATGATAAGCGGTACTGAGGTCTAATCGTGTACCCAAAGCGGCTTGTACGGCTTGCCATGTTCGTGAAGTGGAACGACCATCACGATCTGAAATAATGCTTAACGGTACACCATGACGGCTTACGATTTCGCTGATGTAGATACGAGCTAACTTCTCATTCTTGAAGTCCTCGTGAATCGGAATGAAGTGAGCTGATTTTGTAAGACGATCAATGATTACCCATATAGTGTCATACCCACCAGAAGTGCGAGGTAACCCGGTAATGAAGTCCATGGTTATGTTTTCCCACTTCCATACAGGTATTTCAGGTTGGACTAGAAGTCCTGAGGGTCTTTGATGTTCAGCTTTTACTTTAGAACAGGTAAGGCACTTAGAAACAAAAACAACAATATCCTTTTTCATGCCAGGCCACCAGTAGGTGTATCGAAGGTCTTGATACATCTTGTCGGCTCCTGGGTGTACATAGTATCGTGTTTTGTGCGCCTCTTTCATAAGGAAATCGCGCAGGTTATTGTGATCGGGAATCCATATGCGATCTAGATAATACAGAATACCGTCGGATTTTGTTTCGAGTTTAAGTTCTTCTCCACAAGATAGCTCGTTGCGTATGTCGTTTTCTGTTATAGAAACATGTTGAGCTTCTCGGATTTGATCTTTGATGTCGGTTATGATTTGCGAACATAGAAGACGAATGGAGTTCGCATAACCCTTTCGACTGAGTGCATCGGCCACCACATTTGCCTTGCCAGGATGATACCGAATTTCACAGTCGTAGTCATTAAGAAGTTCGACCCATCTTCGTTGCCTCATAATTCAACTCCTTTTGGTTAAAGATATGTTGGAGGCTCTTGTGGTCAGTGTATATTTCACACTTGGTACTGTAGAGGTAATGTCTCCATATCTTAAGAGCGAACACAATGGCTCCAAGTTCCAGGTCGTGGGTAGTATAGTTCTTCTCATGCACTTTGAGTTGCCTAGAAGCATAGGCTATCACTTTTCCCCTTTGGATTAATACACAGCCTAGTCCTTGCCCTGATGCGTCGCAATATACTACAAAGTCATCGCAACCTTCGGGAGTGTGAGGATAGGTGCGTCACAAAGCTTTTGCTTAAGGGTTTGGAAGGCTTCTTCTTGTTTAGGTCCCCATATGAAGGGTTTCCTTTATGTGTCAAAGCCGTGAGTGGTACAGCGATGCGGGAGAAATTTGCAATGAAACGGTGATAATAACCAGCCAAACCAAGGAATGATCTTACTTCGGTTGGTGTACGTGGCGCTTTCCATTCTTGTACTGCTTTGATCTTTGAGGGGTTGACATGTATTCCCATGTCATTGACGACATGTCCAAGGAATTGTACCTCTTTTAACCAGAATTCGCATTTGGAGAATTTGGCGTAGAGCTTTTCATTCCCTAAGAGTGTAAGGATGAGTCGAAGGTGTCGTTCATGATCAGACTTAGACTTTGAGTAAATGAGGATGTCGTCGATGAAGACTACAACAAAGCGATCGAGATAGGGTTTGCAGACTCTGTTCATTAGATCCATGAAGACAGCTGGAGCGTTGGTTAGACCAAATGGCATGACCATGAATTCATAATGACCATAACGAGTTCGGAAGGCGGTCTTTGGGATGTCTTCTTCATGTACTCTGAGTTGATGATAACCAGAACGAAGGTCGATTTTTGAAAAACAGCTGGCGCCTTGAAGTTGGTCAAGAAGATCATCGATGCGAGGTAATGGGTAGCGGTTCTTAACCGTTAACTTGTTGAGTTATCTGTAGTCGATACACACGGAAACGTTCCATCTTTCTTCTTCACAAAAAGGACAGGTGCACCCCAAGGCGATGAGCTACGACGTATGAATCCTTTGTCAGTCAGCTCTTGTAATTGACTGGCTAGCTCTTGCATTTCGGATGGGGCTAACCTATAAGGAGATTTTGTAACTGGTGTAGCTCCAGGTATAAGATCAATGCGGAATTCGACTTCTCTCACTGGAGGAAGTCCTGAAATGTCGTCAGGAAAAACTTGCGGAAAATCCTTTACTACTGGGATGTCTTCAAGTTTCTTCTACTTGGTTCCCTTTTTGAAGACATGAGTTAGAAATGCGACATAATTCCTGCGAAAGATATTTTCGGGCTTGAAGGCAGGACATTAATTTGAGCCCTTCCGAAGGGGTTTCTCCAAGATTCGTAGAGTCTGACCGTTTGTAAGAGGAATGCGAATAAACTTTTCGCGGCATACAACTTCAACATGATGTTGGCTGAGCCAGTCCATACCAATTATAATGTCGAAACTTCCCAACTTCATAGGTATGAGATCAACTGGAAAATTGTGATCGTTTAGAGTGAGAGTACAATTGCGTATAATAGAGTTTAATGAGACCGGTTTTCCGTCAGCAACTTCTACCGTTATGGATTCCATGAGTTTATCTCGAGTTTGGTTGAGGATGGGTTCAAATTCTAAGGACACAAAACTTTTATCCGCGCCAGTATCAAATAACATGGATGCATAACTACCATTGATGAGAAACGTACCGTTAACCACGTTGTTGTCGGCCCTAGCTTGATTGGCGTTGATGTTGAAGGCTCTTCCTCTAGCAGGTGGAGGAGCTTGGTTAGCTTGATTCACCGGATTCGCTTGAGCTTGAGCATGTATGATGTTCACCAAGCGTGGACAAGTGTTTCTAAAGTGGTTTGGGTCTCCACAGTTGTAACAAGCCCGCATGGGTTGCATCATGGGGTAGATGGGTTGGTAGTAGGTTTGGGCCGTATGTTGTGTAGGTGGTAGTAGTAGGGTTGTTGGGCTTGACCCATTATCCGATGGTGGGTTTGGGTTGTGGGTTGGTTGCGGTTCATTCGTGCAAGGTGCGGCAGGTTTGGATGGTGTGACCTGCACGGCCACAGCTGGTGCAATATTGACAGGGGTGTTCGGGAGAGTGATGGTATTAGCAACGGGTGCATCTTGGGTATGGGCCGGAGTATGGCCTTTTATATGGTGCAGGTGATGGAGCAACTTGAGTGATGGGTGCAGCAGGGATAGGGAAATTTGTTTGGGTGATAGCAAAGTTTCTGGTATTTCGTTTCCTCTTGTTAGCAAACTTTGAGGAAGAGGTGGAATGGTTTGAAGTTTGGCCCTCAACGGGGGATTTCTTTTTCTCGTCCTTAAATTTGCCATTGCGAATACGATTCTCGGTAAGCTCGGTAGCTAATTCCATAGCAGCTTCGAGAGTTGCAGGCGAAGTGCTGAGAACTGAGTCTTGAATTTTCGAGGGGAGGCCTCGAATATAGTGTTTGACCAAGCGGTATACTAGGGTGAACAAGTTAGGAACCATCTAATTCAGTTCAAGAAATCTTTTGTTGTAGGAAGTATGATCTCCTTCCTTTTGCTTCAGCGAGTGGAATTCATCTTCCAACTTCTTGATTTCACTTCTTGGGCAGAAGCGTCTTGTCATTATTTCCGTTAACTCTTCCCACGTTAAGGCCAAAGCATCTTCAACTCCTCTCTTACCCTTCTCGGTGTTCCACCAGGTCAGGGCTACCCCAAATAGTCTCCCGGTTGCGTAACGTACCTTGCGATCCTCGGGACAATCGCAATTGAGGAAGGTGTTTTCCATTTCCTAAAACCAGTGGAGGAGAGCGGTGACACCTTCGGTCCCTTCATACTTTGGGGGGTCGCAAGACTTGAAGTGTTTGTAGGAGCACTTCTTGTAGGGAGGGTTGTCGACGTTTTGATCCTCTTGATTGGAAGGGTTGATAGGATTCGCGGTGAGGGCTTGTTGGACTTGAATTACAATATCAGGAAGCACCGCGGCCATTTGTTTTGCAATTTGAGTGGCTAAGCGTTCGTTTGACCTTCTTGACTTTCGACCTCGACGTAGCTGCCTAGCCGACATTTACAGGAACATACATAGGAAGATGGTGAGTTTAAGAAGTGTTTAGGTGTCATGTGTCGTTAAAAGTAATAAAATATCATAATCATCAATAATGCAACTACATCCATAGGATGTCTTGGGTTTGCTCATGTTTGGGCCTCCAATGTCCCCCATACCATCGCCTGTATAGTCATGTGGGCCCCCATGACTATTGGCTTAGTAGGATTCACATTGTATTGGCGGTTTAACACTCGCATCACCCGAATGAAAACCATGAAATATGTTTGCGAGATGTATGGTCGGAGGGTGTCCAGGTATAGACACAATGACACCTCAAAGCGGGGTTAGTTCACACGATGTTTGGTATAGCATGCTTTGGCCTAATAGGTCCTTCGTACTCTCATCGTTAGTCCCCAGGTAGGCAAACTGGACCTTTATTTTGGATTTATACGAATGCCAAGCCTAGACAGGACGTTCCGACTACCGGTACTCGTACCCTTCCAGTTACTACATGCCCGTCATAAGAACTCACTTTGATGTGATTTGAAAATACAAAAATCGTTGTAAAAATCATAAGAATTGTGAGGTGTGTGCTCTCATGGATATGATATGTTATGAGAATATGATTCATGATAGGCATTGTATAATAATATGTACTTATGAACATGCTTGCATAACATTGAATGTAACAATAAACATAAAGCATATAAACATCATGAATTTTGCATGTAACACACAAACAATTTAAAAATTCTAATCAACTATAGTATAGGCTCTAAGGGTCTAATAACCTATCCTATATCCCTATAGTCATGGCTCTGATACCAATCTGTCACACCCCGACCCGCAGCGGAATAAGAATCGGGGCATAATTGGGTTATCACCAAAGCTCATGATGTTTACTAATATGTTTCATATTTATTAAATTCAAATTACATCTCAAATGTTCAAGTCAAATTCATACAAAATAAGGAAAGGAAAAATTAACTAAAACAATCCAAAATCTAAACTGGTTTATTCTTCTAGGCCGCCCTATATGTTTATTGCTTCAACTTGATAACCTGTATCATGTGTAAAAATAGGGGATTTTGGGTCAACAAAAGTTGGCGAGTGAACCTTGTTAAAAAAATTGTTATTGATTCCTTGTTGTATTTATTATAGAAAAGTTGTGCAATAATCATATATGAACAAACGTATGCAAACAAACAATCACAAACCACCTTGCATGAGTATATGATATGAATGACAATGTATATGTTGGCAATGTCTCGTTCACGCTCATAGGTAATGGGGAACGGACGGCCTATGATGATGTATGTGCGATCAAGGCTCAATCAAACGGAGCCGATCGTATGTTGGCAACGCCTCATTCACGCTCATAGGTAATGGGGAACAGCTCACGCTCATAGGTAATGGGGAGCGGCGGCCTATGATAATGTATGTACTGAAAATGATAAATTTAATCTAAACATTAACCACACAAACAATTGATATATATTGGCAACACATTTGATCATGAATATGATGGATGCACAAGTGTTTAATTGAAATGAATAAATAGCGACACATGATACACCCCAAAATGTGATTAAAACAGGGAATTGGTAGAGATTCACTCACATTGGGTGCGTTCGTTTGATGATGAAGAATACGCACGAGTTTAGAGGGTTGATCGACGAGGAATAACTAACCTAAATAATAACGAAAAAGTACGGTAAATAAGTGGATTTTATTAACAAATTTTAATTGAGTTTTTAGGTTTATTTTTGTGAGTTTAAGGTCTCTTTCTAACTTTAAAAATGTTATTTTTAAGTATTTTTAATTGATTTTTAATTTAAATAAATAAATAAAATATAAAAAAAATGTTGACTTTTTGGGTTGACCATTGACCGTTGACTGTGACTGTTGACTGTTTGACCAGTTCGAACGTGTATATGTACGCGCCGGGTGAGGCTCGAACCCGAGACCTCCCGTACGCGTGCACGCAGCTCTACCAACTGAGCTACGTGTCTAACCCGAAATATTTCTGTTTTTAATTATATTTATACACTATTTAATTTAATCCGAAATCATTTATTTTAAAAAGGATTTAATTATATCGGACTGGTGCTCTCAACAGGTCTCGAACCCGGGACCTGTGGTTTAGTGTTGCACACAGTCCACCGCTGGACTGTGTGTCTAACCTGGTTAATATACTGATTTTTATTATACTTAACATCTTACAGTGAGTTAACCCGGTTCGGTTTTAAAAAAAAAACATTTTTATTTCCGAGGATAGGGTCGTGACATGGATCGAACTCGAGACGTTTGCTGTGTGTTTGCACACAGTCCACCGCTGGACTGTGTGTCTAACCCGGTTTATTATCTTGTTTTAATTACACTTATACATTAGTTCGAATTCATCTTCTTCGTTCAAAACACAGACAACGATTATTCAACTGTTTCTTGTTAAATTCAGTTAACGAACTTATAGGTGATTGAAATGTGATGAACAGAGAGGGTTTGGGGAAAGAATGTACCGGAACAGATGTCTTTCTCAGAACTCCGGCAAGGATCGTCGGCTCTGTTTTGTGAACTCCGTCTGTTCGGATCAATTAACAGTTTTGATTGATTAGATGTGAAATTGAATTACTGAGCAACGATTATCAGGAGGTTTAGATGATCATACCGATTCACAGCGTGATTCTGGAAATTTTAGAAGTTTTCCGGCGAAAACAGAATATCCGGCAACGTCGTCTAGGATTGATTCTGGGTGATGGATTGATGTTAGTAATGGTCTAACAATGGATTGAAACAGAGAGAGTCGAGGTATTTACCGTTTTGATGTGAGTCTCGGTTTTCCGGCGAAAGTCCGGTGATGGCAGAATACTTCCGGCGAGTGAAATTGCTTCGAGAAATGGTGCGATTTTGAGCGAAAAGATTACCAGAGGCTTGGGTGTGTATTTATAGGAAAGAATATCGATGAATTGGGTCCGATTTCTGTCTTGATTCGTTGGTCAGCTTTTCTCCGGCGGTTATGACTGATGTCGCGGGATTAGACATAGGTTATAACTGAGGTTGAGATTAATACTTCCGTTAAGTCAATAGAAACCGTCAATAATTGGCGAAGTCGTCGGGATTTCCGGCGACTACGAAATGGGCGCGTTGTTGACTGGGTTTGATTTCGAGTTTTATTATAAATGTTATTTGTTTCATTATATAACACAAATGAGTCAAGTGGCGGAGTGGTTAAGTGGGTGTGTGTTAGGTTTCCCGGCTGACTCGGGTTCGAATCCCGGCAGCCTGTTTTCCTTTTTAATTGTTTTATTTTTACTTTTTAACAATTATAGTTTATAACTCTAAATTGTTTATTAATTATGTATCGTTTAAAATTAAAATAAGTCATAAATACGCAACGAAATTTTTATAACTTGATATTCGATTACAAACGAAGCGGGTTTGGAAACCCGTTTTTCGACGGATGTTACACTAACGACTGCTAATCCAGCTAACTGTTCCTTAACCGGAGATCAGGACTCTAACCATTAAGCATCAATCTGAATCATGATCTGAATAATCTGAACTTCCTGTAATCACAGAATCCCAAATGGATAATCTCTTTCGTCAGCAACTGATACACTTCTTTGTCTGGAAGATCCGATCCCATAAATCATCTTCCTTAATCATGGTACCGCTTACAACCCAGGGCAACTGAAACTACAAAGCCTCCTTATCTCCTGGCGGTTAGTCCAGTTAATAATTCATGTGCAAAGCAGAGTTAAAGATAGGCAGTCGTGTGTGCTTCCAAACCATACGCGCGACTCAGGTGTCAATCCACAACCATGACCGCAGAATCTGATAAACAACTCCTCCAAGACTCAGTTATGTAACCACATGCTTTCAAACTAGATATCAACTTGATCAATTTACAAATGAATCTCAAATCTATGTATTTCCTGGTTAATCTGTAGTCGAAAACCACCCGAATACTGTTGCAGTGTCACGAATTTCAAAAATACCGGAATCTTCAAATATTGAAAATATTTTATTCCCCCTCATTTTTGCAAATTCTGACCATACCAATTTTTTCATTGAAATTCCCCTTCAAATCCGGAATTTTTAGTATTTAACAAATGCGGAATTTACTTTAAGGCCCATCGGTAGTCTTCAACCCTAATGATCACCAAATTGCTTTGGTATCAATGACTACCCTCTCATCTTCAACCATCTCTAACCTCATCATCTCAGCCTCTCTCTAAGGTCTCCGACGGTGTCCCCGAATAGTCAGTATCGGACGTTAAAATTTTGAAAAAATTTCTCTCACCAATTTTTTTCTGGACACCCGTCTCACCAACCCGAGCAATAAATTTTTTTCAATGCCTTTTTTTTAGGCTCCATGGTAAGTTCGGGCGAACTTGAGTGACAAGTTCGGGCGAACTTGGTCACTATGTGACAAGTTCGGTCGAACTTAGTCGGTTTGAGACAAGTTCGGGCGAACTTGGTTGGCCACTTCCAAGTTCGGGCGAACTTATGCTTAATTTCAATGAAAATCAGTCAAGTTCGGGCGAACTTGATGAAAATTCATGAAAAACTTTGTCAAGTTCGGGCGAACTTGATGAAAAGTCTTGAAAAACCATGATAAGTTCGGGCGAACTTGACCTCGACAGGTCAAGTTCGGGCGAACTTGGTCTCCCAAATCAGCCATTTTCACATTTTTGGATCCAAAATCCTTATTTCTTTGAATTTCGAGATGATTTCACCATAGATCTGGTCGAAATAGGTTTTCTAACAATCTTATCCGTTCAATTTTGGATTTTGTCCGTGGATTGTAGGTTTATTTGATGATTTACGTCCAAAACCCCTCCTAATGTCCATAAATGTCCAAATTCATGAGCGTAGGTGATAACCGTAGCTCTGATACCAATTGAAGGTCCGTGATCAGGCGGTTCTAGACGAAAGTTAGTGAATAAACGTAAACCGATTTGGTAGAATGTTATTACAGAATGGAGTAGAAACATAATGCAGCGGAAGTCTTCATTCATACCGAAAGAGTATACATCTTTATAAGTTCAGCTGCCGGAGTTACTGGTGGGAATCCGGCACCACCTCCCCGTAGGGATGCGAAAAACTTAAAAGACAAAATGAACAACACACCTATATATAGGGATGCAAGTTCGCTGGAGTGAAAATGAGTTCGGGCGAACTTGCATATGCAAGTTCGGCCGAACTTGACATCAACATGTCAAGTGGGCGAACTTGTTCCCTTTTACACTATACACTCCGTATTTTGGTCGTGTGTTCGATTCAAACCTATACAATATTTAACACACGCTCAATCTAGCCTATTCGACAAGTGACGAACACAGTGCACCAACACCAAACTTAACCGTTTCAGCATTTCGGAAGACTGATGCACTTCTGTTCGCTTACAGGCTGATCCGGTGCTTCCCCGACTCCTCTCAGATCCCGAATCTCTCCTAAAACGCACAAAATGTGAGTATACTTGAACCCTTTTTGCTTAAACGCACTTTTGGGTGACACATATGTTCATAATCAAAACACATCACACAACTCAAATGCTTATTTGTCATCCCGCTTATACATGACTTACGTGAAATCTGCTGAATTGTATGTATTGCTTGATTGCTCGTACGCCACCCTTAACATGATAGTATACTAGAGGTTGACCCGCCACCCGGAGGCCCGGCGTTGTTAAGACTCACACTTTTATTTCGCATGTATTTTCCTTTTTTAGGATGTGAATGCTTGTTCGCATGCCTCGATCAATCGCGGTTTGTTGGTTTGCATGAATCTAAGTAGTTACATAGTTCACAACTATCACGTATGTCATGCGGTGTACGCTAAACTCTTTTATATCTATATCGTATGCAAAACTCGTATGCTCACCTTTACTTAATTGTATTGGCGTTTTATTTTAACATATGTGGAAGGTTGAGGACTTTAGCTTGGATGCTTAGTGTAGGTTTTGCCTTAGAATATCTTGTAATAAATCTAGGGAAGATCGGATCGGGTTTTATGTTTAAGGGATTATTTCGAATTGTAATGATTATTTGAAGATTGTATTAGTTTGATGGTATGAAATATTAAATGTTGATTATTGTCTTTAAAATGATTGTTATGGAATCTCTTGATCAATCTGATTCGCCTAGTGCCACGCCCCGATGTTTCCGCCATCGGTTGGGGTGTGACAAATTGGTATCAGAGCCATAACTATAGGGAAATTAGGTTGAATTTCCATGTTTTTCCTTAGACTATATTAGGATACCAAATCAGACCTTACGCATCGATTAACGCCGAAAACTCATACGAACAGACAAGTCCGCCCGAACTTGGGGTGACAAGTTCGCCCTGACTTGACCAAGTTCGCTCGAACTTGTCTGTTCCCTCTCAACTAAACAAGTTCGCTTGGGCTTAATCAAGTCCGCTCGAACTTGACATCAAACAGATGCCAAGTTCGCCCGAACTTGATCAGAATCCTTCAGCACGAACTTCTAAATATTGCTTTTCCTAAAGCAACCACAACACACGCCGAAGAGCACTCGTATCATGTAGAACGAGTGATCAAGTCGAGAATAGGTGTGAAAACCACGAACTCTCGATAAGATCTTCACTCCGCGCAATCTCTATCGCACGAGATACCTTCGTTGAGTTAGGAGTGTTATCCAAAACTCGACCAAAATCTCCATCTCTATCTAATGGAACTCCCGATTTGATCGGAGAGCATAACCACAATTAGGAATGATGTTGTTAAGTTAGGGGTGAAACCCGCATCTTAACAACTATCCGCTCTTTGATTTCAATCTCATCAAAGACCGGATTATTTGATGGCTCGGAATACGACGTAACTGGAAGGATAAATGCCGTTAACCGTTGTACGGCGAGAGCATTTGTCTATTAGGCCAAATCGTGTGTTCGAACTCAGAGAATTTCCGAATCACTTTGGGTAGTCAACGTCTCAAAACCCAGGACGCTCTCAATTGATTTAAGCCTATCATCGTCGATTTTCCGCATCATCGAGTTTAGTTATTAGTTATGTGTTTAAATTTTGAGAATCTTCGCTTTATTCGATTTCTCGCTTAATCGATTTCTCAATTTATCGATTTTACGCTCAATCGAAATATGCACTAATCACACAGCTCTCGAAATCTAAAACGCTAATTAATTTCACCAACAAAACTAATCGCTTAACTCGCTTACGCCCATGAAGGCATGTGTGCCTCATACGCAGTATTACTCGCTTACCTCGCTTATATATCGCTTATCTATATCGCATCTCGAACGCGCTACGCTTTACTTATGAAAAGGTGAATACGTGCAAAGTATATGCTTACGTGAATTATGTGCTTACGTGCTTATGTTGGCTTATGTGCTTACGTGTTGCCTGCCTACGTGTTTACTTGCCTATGTGTTTATGTGCCTTGTACGAATAATAATAATAAATACTATAAACATAAACCTATTATCATCGAATCTCATCCAATCAAATCCTTCAATATAGATGTCTTCAATGGGATCGCACACCAGAAGGAATCTTCAGCGCGGCCAAGCTGACAAGCGCATCGCATCACTGGTGGCCAAGGAAATGGCCAAAGTGATCCCCCAGATAGTCAGCGAAATCCAAGCCGCCGACAGCAACACTTCTGTGGACTCGAAAGTCGATCTGCCCAAGTCATCATTCAGTTTCAAGTAGTTCAAGGCTTGTGGACCCCTCACTTTCTCGGGCACTAAAGGACCAAGTGACATGTTTCACTGGTTCGATGCTATTGAGGTCACATTCCGTCAGAGTGGGTGTCCCGAACCCCTTCGCACTACTAACGCTACCGGCATTTTCCAGTCCAGGGCTCTCGATTGGTGGACTGTGGAGCGTAACAGGAGGGTAAACGACGAAGCCTACGGACTCTCCTGGGAGGAACTTAAGGAGATAACGATCAAAGAGTTCTGCCCACCTCATGAAATCCATAAGTTGGAAAACGAATTCTGGGGAATCAAGCAAGATGGTCCCGACAATGCTGGTTTAACGGCTCGATTCAAACAGTTGAGCATCATCTATCCCGATCAAGTAGACACGACCGAGAAAGCAATCAAGAAGTACATCAACGCTCTGCCCGATTGCGTCGCTGACTTTGTTCAAGCAGCACGCACTACTACTATCGAGGAGACTTACCAGCTAGCCGCAGAGATCAATGACAAACGGGTTCAGTCTGGTTATTTCAAGAACAGCAAGGTCGCAAATCAGGCCATTACCGAATCAGCAGCTCCTACCGATCAATCCCGAGAATCAAAGAACAGTCACCGTGGTCGCAAGCGTGAAAACCCGAGCAAGAACTTTTCTCTTACTAGTCCAGCAAACCCTCAGCCGCTCCAATCTGCAGCACCAAACGCATCGCCGGCAAAGCGTGCGTATACTGGCCCACATCCATTGTGCTCAAAATGCACCTATCGTCATGCAGTTTGAGGCAACTGTCGCTTCTGCACCAACTGCAATATCTACGACCACTTTACTGTCAGCTGCCGTCAGGCCCTCGCCAATCAGCCCCTCAGGCCTTTACCGCACCAGCTTTACCAGTTCCTCCCCAAGCCAATCAGCAGCCAGCTCCAAGGGCACGTGCCTGTTACAAGTGCGGTGATCCGAATCATTTCAGTAACGTCTGCCCAAACAAGCTGGTTAAACAAGAGCCACAGCATCAGCAACAGCAGCCACAGCCACCACAGCCTCAGCAGCAGCAACAATAGGTTGCACGTGGACGAGCCTTTAATCTTAACCATCGCCAGGCTCAGAACGACAACAATGTTGTCAATGGTACGTTCCTCGTTAATGGTATTTACGCTTCACGTTTATTTGATACTGGTGCCGATAATTGCTTTGTATTGTTAGAATTCGAAAAGGTTTTAAAATGTAAATGCACTAAACTCCCAAAGACTTTCGATGTGGATGTCGCCACCGGAAAATCCCTTACCGTTACATCCGTCCTAAGTGGTTGTTCTCTCGATCTCAACAACCATGTCTTCTCGATCAATCTCAATGCAGCTAGGTAGCTTCGATATCATAGTAGGCATGGATTTTCTTCGTGAAAATTATGCTGAAGTTGTTTGTTTCGATAAGATTATTTGCTTCCCTCTCTCGAACGGTGATCAACTTCATGTCTATGGTGAAACTCCCTCAAAGAAGTTGATGCTTTTGTCATGTACTCGAGCACACAAATGTTTGCGAAAGCAATGTGCTGCTTTTCTATCCCATATCGTGAACCCGGAGAAAGAAAAGAAGACTTTTAAAGACGTTCCTGTTGTTCGTGAATTTCCTAAAGTGTTACCCGACGATTTACCTGGTTTACCCTATTCACGATGTTGAATTCCGTATCGATTTAGTTACCGGTGCTACTCCCGTTGCTAAAGCTCCTTATCGTCTCGCACCATCAGAAATGCGTGAGCTATCAAGCCAACTTCAAGAACTTCTTGATAAAGGTTTCATACGCCCGAGCACTTCGCCTTGGGGCGCACCCGTTCTTTTAGTGAAAAAGAAAGATGGGACGTTCCTAATGTGCATCGATTATCGTGAACTTAACAAGCTCACGATAAAGAACCGCTACCCTCTTCCTCGAATCAACGACTTATTTGATCAGCTTCAAGGTGCTACTTGCTTTTCTAAGATCGATCTTCATTCCGGTTATCATCAGTTACGCGTATTGGAAGAAGATATTCCGAAAACCGCCTTTCGTACCCGTTATGGCCATTTCGAATTCGTGGTCATGCCTTTTGGTCTTACCAATGCACCCGCGGTCTTCATGGATATGATGAACCGTGTGTGTGAAGCGTTCCTAGATCATTTCGTCATTGTGTTTATCGATGATATCCTTATCTATTCGAAGTCGAGAGACGAACACGCGCGCCATCTCTGTTTAGTCCTCGAACTTCTCCAAGGCAATCGCCTTTATGCTAAGTTCTCTAAATGTGAATTCTGGCTCAAAGAAGTCCAATTTCTCGGCCACATCCATAATAGTCAAGGAATTCATGTCGACCCTGCAAAGATTGAAGCTGTCAAGAGTTGGATTACACCGAAGAATGCCTCAAACTCACAAAAATACACCCAACAATCCTACTAAAATAGATTAATAAAAATCCGTTTACTTACCAAACCATAATGCGATTTATCTAGGTTAAATCTCACTCGTGGTTAAAACCACTTCGCGTGCATTCAACATCATCAACCGAACGCACCCACTGTGAGTGAATCTTACAACTCCCCTTTTAAATTACACGTTTTGGAGTGTGTCATGTGTTATGAAAATAAATAACTTATTTATTTAAACTTGTGCCATACCACATCATGACCTAAACTTAGATTGTTTATATTGTTGTGATTACTTATTTCCTTTTGTCAAATTATTTGAAACTCAATCATTAAGCCCATCAGTTCCTCGTGGGAGACGAGTTGAACAACGCGTGCCTCAAATCAAATTCATTATTGTTCATGTGTGTATCATTGAGTTTATATTGTTTGTAGTTGTGTCATTTATATTATCATGTTCATGCAATTCATTCATTAGGCCCCTCAGTTCCTCGTGAGAGACGAGTTGAGCATCGCGTGCCTCTAAATGTTCCATTATTGTTCATGTGTGTTTCATTTAATATCTTATGATTGTTGTTTAAGTTTACATCTATTTTTACTCATGTTTGGTTGTGCACATATTTCATAATCAATTTAAATAAATTTGTTCAAATGTTTTCCATAGGATTCACTCGCCAACATTATGTTGATCCAAAAACCCTTTTACACATGATACAGGTGAACAGGTTGAAGCAAGGAAAACATAGGATATGCCTTAGAAGAGAACAAAGAAGTTTAGATTGTTAGATAGAACATGTTGTAACATTTATTGTAAATTTCAATTTAATTTGTATTAAAGAATATGAAACGCATAATAAATGTCATGAGCTTTGATGATAACCCAATCATGCCCCGATCACCTTTTCCGCTGCGGGTCGGGGTGTGACAAAATCCATGGCTATGCTCTCCCATTTCCAGACAGGAATTTCTAGTTAGTTGAGGAAACCAGAGGGACGTTGATGTTCTGCCTTGACTTTGGAACACGTAAGACATTTGGATACATAAAGAGCGATATCCCGTTTCATCCCAGGCCACCAATATGATGCACATAAATCGTGGTACATCTTATCATCTCTAGGATGGACGGAGTGTCGAGATTTGTGGGCTTCATCCACTAAAGTAGTCCGAAGATTGAGACGATCGGGAATCCAAATACGACTATGGTAGTAAAGAATACCATTAGTTTTAGCTTCGAGCGGGTTTTCGACTCCACAATTCAATTCATTATCGAGGTTACCCTCGTTAATGACGGTAAATTGTGCTTGTCGAATCAACTCGTTGAGTTTTCCCATGATCTGGTAACAACGAACACTCTTAACATGAGTTTTACGACTAAGTGCATCGACCATGACATTCGCTTTACTAGGGTGGTAGCGAATATCACAGTCGTAGTCGTTTAACAATTTTACCCAATGACGTTGATGCATGTTGAGTTCCTTTTGATCAAAGATATGTTGGAGGCTCTTATGGTCGGTGAAGACCCTACACTTTGTACCATAAAGGTAGTGTCGCCAAATCTTTAATGCAAAAACAACTACACCAAGTTCAAGGTCGTGAGTAGTATAGTTTTTCTCATGTATTTTAAGTTGTCTCGACACGTAAGCCATTACTTTGTCTCGTTGCATGAGTACGCAACCAAGACCCAGATTAGAGGCATCGCAATACACGATGAAATCGTCGTTCCCATCAGGGAGAGCGTGGATAGGAGCATTACAAATCATGTCCTTGAGAGTTTGGAAGGATTCCTCTTGTTCGGGACCCCAAACAAAAGGTTTATCTTTTTGATTCAACGAAGTCAAAGGAACGGCAATCTTAGAGAAGTTCGAGATGAAATGGCGATAATACCCAGCTAGGCCAAGAAACGAACGAATTTCAGAAGGCGATTTAGGTGCAATCCAATTCTCCACAACTTCTATCTTTGCAGGGTCAACATGAATACCGAGTTCATTGACGATGTGACCTAAGAATTGAACATCTTTTAGCCAAAATTCACACTTGGAGAATTTGGCATAAAGACATTCGGTTTGCAAAAGCTGAAGAATGAAACGCAAATATCGTCCATGTTCTTCTTTTGTCTTGGAGTAGATTAGGATATCGTCGATGAATACAATGACGAAATGACCGAGGAAAGGCTTACACACGCGGTTCATGAGATCCATAAACACTGCAGGTGCGTTGGTTAAAGCAAAAGGCATGACCACGAACTCGTAGTGTCCATAGCGTGTGCGGAAAGCGGTTTTGGGTACATCTTCGTCGGAAACCCGAAGTTGATGATAGCCAGAACGGAGATCAATCTTTGAAAAGCACTTTGCGCCTTGCAATTGATCGAAGAGATCATCAATACGAGGAAGTGGGTATCGGTTCTTCACTGTAAGTTTATTGAGCTCACGATAGTCAATGCACATCCGAAAAGACCCATCTTTCTTCTTTACGAACAACATGGGAGCGCCCCAAGGGGAAGTACTAGGGCGTATAAAGCCTTTATCAAGAAGCTCTTGAAGTTGGCTTGATAGCTCATGCATCTCCGAGGGTGCTAAACGATAAGCAGCTTTCGCAACAGGAGTTGCGCCAGGGATAAGATCAATACGAAAATCTATAGCTCGAGGAGGAGAAGGACCGGGAAGATCCTCAGGGAAAACAGAAGCAAACTCACAAACAACTGGAACATCACTTATGCTAGGACCTTTGTCTTTCTTTTCCACAACATGGGCGAGAAAGGCAAAGTACTCCTTACGCAAGTACTTGTTCGCTTTGTTGCACGACATAAGCTTGAGACCTTTAGAAGGTTTCTCGCCATAGACGTGTAGAGAATCACCTTGAGGAAGAGGGAGGCGAATGAACTTTTCAGAGCAAACAACTTCAGCACAAACTCGTATAAGCCAATCCATGCCTACTATGATGTTGAAACTACCCATTTGCATGGGAATGAGGTCAATGGAGAACGAATGATCGTTAAGAATCAAAGAGCAAACAGAGAGAACGAAATTGACGGAGATGGTTTTACCATTAGCGACTTCGACAACGAAAGGATTAGGCATTTTAGATCGTTCACACTTAAGCAAGGGTTCGAATTCTAGAACACAAAACTCTTATCGGCGCCAGTATCAAATAGACAAGTAGCATAAATATGGTTCACAAGGAACGTACCAGTGATGACGTCATTTTAGCTTTGAGCTTGAGCGGAGGTAAGCATGAAAGCTCGCCCCTTTGTAGGCTCAGGCTGCTGCTGGTGCTGGTGCTGATGCTGCTGGTTGAGAAGAGGACAGACATTGGCGAGATGATTGGGATCGCCACATTTGTAACATGCTCGTACGGGAGCCTTCTGATGTTGGGGTTGAGTTTGGTTTGGGTTAGGGTTAGGAACGATGGCTTCGTTGCTTTGGGGTTGGCGACATTGGCTAGAAAGATGCTTCATCCGGTTACAGTTGGCGCACTTTCGACACGGGGTACTAGGGAGATGGTGGTAGGTGCAACGATCACACTTTGGCCAAGAGCAGGTGTAGCTTCGTTTGGGTGGAACGTTGTTTTGGGTGGAGGAGATGGCTTTTAAAGGTGTAGGGGCAGGCGGAGTGAAAACCACATTGTTTTGAACTGAAGCCTTCCGCTTCTTGTTCTTGAGGTTGTTCTTTTGGGTTGAGGGGGAGGCGACTCGGTAGTGGTGGTATTGGCGGTGGCTAGGTGCGCATGCTTCGTAGGAACCTTGTTGTAGGCCCCCTGAAGGATGCAGTTGTGGTTAAGTTCGATGGTTATGCTAAAGGCTTCTTCGAGGGTTCTAGGGTTTGCGACGGCTACGTGATTCATGATCACAGGCGAAAGCGAACGAATAAGCTTAGCTATCGCTTTAGGAACCGTATCCACCTGTCTAGGACGGACGATACTCAACTGTTTGAAGCGAGCGATCAGTCCTTAAGCATCGTTCCCCGCTGGGTAAGGTTCCAGAATTCGTTTTTGTCACACCCCGACCCGCAGCGGAAAAGGTGATCGGGGCATGATTGGGTTTTCATCAAAGCTCAGGACATTTATTATAATGTTTCATATTTATTATTACAATTTAAAGGAGATCATACAATCATTTCATACAAGTTCAACATGTCCTATACATCTTTCTAGGCTTCATTATTTTTCTTCTAAGGCACTTTCCTATGTGTTCCTTGCTTCATCCTGTTCACCTGTATCATGTGTAAAAATGGTTTTTGAATCAACAAAAAGTTGGCGAGTGAATCCTATGAAAAACATTTAAACAAGTTTATTGAATTGATTATAAAACAAAGTGCATAACCACATATGAGTAAATGTAGATGTAAATTTATTCAGAAAACACCTAATACTAAATATTTCACACACATACAACAATAGATTGTTTTGAGGCACGCGTTGTTCAACTCGTCTCCCACGAGGAGCTGATGGGCCTAATGAATGAGTTTTGAGGCACGCGTTGTTCTACGAACTGATGGGCCTAATGAATGAGTTTTAAGGCACGCGTTGTTCAACTCGTCTCCCACGAGGAACTGATGGACCTAACAAATAATTTGCATACAACTTGACAATATGTAATACATAACAACAAACAATATTTACATTCTAAGTTTAGATCATAATATGGTATAGCACGAGTTTGAATAAACGAATTAGTTTAAGCGACACATGATGCACCCCAAAACATGAATAAAAAGGGGAATTTGTAAGAATTCACTCACAGTGGATGCGTTTCTTAGATTGATGATAAATGCGCACGAATTCGGATTTAATCGGCAATGGAACTAACCTAAATAATAACATAATAGTTCGATAAATAAATAAACTCTTATTTGAGATTAGTATTTTTAATTAGCGTTCTCAATGGAATTGTTCGGTTTATTTTTGTGAGTTCAAGGAAATTTTCTAACTTTTAAAATATCATTTTTAATTGATTTTTAAATAAAATAAATAAATAAAAGAAAATAAAAATTTTGACTTTTTTGACCAGTTGACCGTTGAACGTTTGACTGTTGACCGGTTCGGTCGTGTATATGATATGCGCTGGGTGAGACTCGAACCGGTGACCTCCCGTACGCGTGCACGCAGCTCTACCAACTGAGCTACGTGTCTAACCCGAAATATTTCTGTTTTTAATTATACTTATATGCAAACTAGATAAATTCATTTCTGTCCTTATATAAAAACTTTGGAAATTTCCAGAACCGGTGCGGTAGTCTGGACTCGAACCCGCGACGTATGCTTTAAAATCTCACACAGTCCACCACTGGACTGTGTGTCTATCTTGGTTATTATTCCGGTTTTCATTAAACTTAACATCTAACTGCGAGTGGATCCGGTTCAGTTTAAAAAAAAACATTTTTATTACAGAAAGTGTGATTGTGTCAAGGATCGAACTCGGGACGTGTGTTAATCGTTTGCACACAGTCCACCGCTGGACTGTGTGTCTAACCCGTTCATATATCTTGTTTTAATTAAATATATATACAACCGAAGCTTCATCTTCTTCGTTAAACTTTACCCAGAAAACAAAGTCCGACTGTTTCGACACATTCATCAACTTCTTTAGTGAATTTGTAATTAATTACATATGAGATTAATAAAAATGAGAGAGATTAGGTGTATGATATACCGAACAGAGATCCCCTGTTTCTCCGGCGAGATTCCGATGACAGCAGGTTATTCCGGCGACGTGTATCTTGCGGCAGAGGATCTTCAGAAAGTTTGAGGCGAGTGTGAGTGACTTCGGTATGAGCTCTAGATGTTCTGTTTATAAAGTAAGGCAACAGAGATGAAGGGGTTCGGTTTTCCGGCGACTTGCAGAGAATTCCGCGAGTTGTTTTTGCTGATTAGAGACTTGTAGAGGGGTTTACGAGTGTGTTGAGAGTTGATTCGAGTGAATAAGTGAGTTGGGTTTTCCTGACTGAAGGTATTTTTTTAAGTATAAGAGATTTCAAGTTTCGATTATGAAATTTTCGGTTTAAGAGTGAAATTGATTGAGTTTTCGGTTATAACCGACGTTGCTGTAAATGCATCCGTTATGTCAAAAGAAAACGTCAATGATTGACGAATTTGTCGGGATTTCCGGCGAGAGTGACTTGGGCGCGCTGAGTGACCGAATTCGACTTCCAGTTTTATTATATGTATTAATTGTTTCAATAAATCAACAAGTAACACAAGTGGTGGAGTGGTGGAATGTGTGTGTGTTAAGACTTTGAGGTCTACCCGGCTGACCCGGGTTCGAAACCCGGCATCAGCATTTAATTTTTATTTCATTATTTTTAATAAATTTTCAATTATAAATTTTATATTCTAATATACTTATTAATTATGTATCGTTTAAAATTAATTTGAGCATTAAATACGCAACGAAATTTTTAACTGGATGTTCGGTTAATAAACGAAGCGGGTTTGGTTAACCCGGTTTTTTACGGATGTTACAGTATCCCCTACTTTTAGAAATTTCGTCCTGAAATTAAGTAGTGGCGTGTTTGGCTCAAAAGGGTGGTGTTTTAATTTGACAATTACATACTTAGAAGGGAGTAAGAGTTTAAATTTTGCTTGAGGCGGTTACGTTCCTTGTAAGGGTTTAGTACCCTGCTACAGGAATCGCTTTTTGTTGCCTACGGTAAAGAATATTGATAAACAGAGTTGATTCACTATGTATGATTTCATGCGCAAGAGTTTTGATATGTTTGGAAGATAAGGTTATATCCTAAAACAAAACTTTTACTACTAAAACCTACATGGAACCTCTCATAACCGCCTGACAATGCCTCTGATCCTTTGGCAAGAATACTTATATATAGGAAGTACCAGCGGCGTATCCACCATATTCTTGTCAAATTTTCATTGGTTTTATCAGTAAGTCATGATTGGTTCTATGATATGACTCTAGAACATAAACAAACACAACAACCAAAGCCTGAGTCCTAATTCTGATAGTATACATGTTTGAATGGTGACAGTACCTCTCTCGTTTGTTTTGATGGAGAGGTTAGTCTATGTAGAAATGGAACATAATCCAATTTCTTTAAATGATGAGATGATATGAATGCTAAATCAGTGAGTATAAACAAACTTCAACCAAGACATTACTAAATCCTACATAGAACTTCTTATAACCGCCTGACAATGCCTTTGATCCTTTGGCAAGAATACTTATATATAGGAAGTACCAGCGGCGTATCCACCATATTCTTGTCAAATTTTCATTGGTTTTATTAGTAAGTTATGATTAGTTCTATGTGACTCTAAAACATAAACAAACACAATAACCAAAGCTTGAGTCTTAATTCTGATAGTATACATGTTTGAATGATGACAGTACCTTTTCTCGTTTGTTATGATGGAGAGGTTAGTCTATGTAGAAGTGAGACATAACCCAACTTCTTTAAATGATGAGATTGAAATACGTTGAGATGTATGATGATATGAATGTTAAATCAATGAGTATAAAATAAACTGAAATAGTAATTCGCATTAAAATTCTTGGATAAATTTCCAATTTATAATTGAGACACATGAAATTAAGATAACATAAAGAAAAACATAAAAACGAAGCGGTTGGAGTTGAATCTTGAGTTTTGGTGAAGGAGACTAGTTGGGTGGTTCGTCATTATCTTCAACAGGATTGGCGTTGATGTTGAAAACTCTTCCTCTTGCTGGTGGCCTAATGGTTGGGTTTTCTTGATTTGATTGGTTAACTGGGTTTGCTTGAGCTTGGGCGTTTATGATTTAACCAATCGAGGGCACGTGTTTCTAAAGTGGGTAGGGTCGCCACAATTAAAACAAGCTCGAACATATGGGAACATGGGGTATTTGGGTTGTTGATATGTTTGGATCATGTTTTGAGTAGGGGGTGAGGTTTGGTTTTGAGGGGTGTGGCAAACCTTGCTCAAATGACCATAGTGTCCATAATTCGCACATAGTCGACAAGGTAAGGTAGATGGATGGTGATAAAAACAGGTGTTACATTGAGGGTGAGGTCCAAGGTAAGTTTTCTTATTTGGGTAAGTTGAGTTGGGTGCTACTTGAGTGATTGGGATAGCTTGGAGGGGTACAGCTTGTGAGGATGGTTGATTACGTTGGGTGACAGCAAAAAGTTGCCCATCTCGTTTTCTCTTAGAAATGGGTTGAGAAGGGGATTCGGTTTGGGTGGAATTTGAGGTTTCAGTTGATGCTTTATCCTTCTTCTTCTCCTCCTTGAAGTCCTTATTTCGTATGCGGTTCTCGGTAAGCTCTGTTGCTAACTCCATTGCTGCTTCCAAAGTTGCAGGTGTGGTACTTATTACAGAGTCTTGAATTTTTGAAGGAAGACCTCGAATGTAGTGCTCGATCAAACGGTAAAGGGGAGTGAACAAGTTGGGAACCATTTGATTTAACTCGAGGAATCTCTTGTTGTATGTGGTGTGGTCGCCTTCCTTTGGTTTCAAAGAATAGAACTCATCCTCCAATTTCTTGATTTCGCTTCTTGGGCAAAACCGTCTTGTCATGATTTCCTTCAACTCTTCCCAAGTCAAAGTCATAGCATCTTCAACACCTCGTTTGCCTTCTCTGTATTCCACCATGTAAGTGCTATTCCAAGTAAACGACCAGTAGCATATCGCACTTTGCGATCATCGGGGCAATCGCAATTTGGAAAAGTGTTTTCCATTTCTTCAAACCAATGGAGGAGAGCGGTGACACCTTCAGTCCCTTCGTATTTTGGAGGGTCGCAGGATTTGAAATGCTTGTAGGTGCATTTAGTGGTTTTTGGGGGAGGATTGACAATGTTTTGATCTTCTTGATTGACGGGATTAGCGGTAAGGGCTTGTTGGACTTGAACTACAATGTTGGGTATTACGGCAGCCATTTGTTGAGCGATTTGGGCAGCCATGCGCTCGCGGGCTTTTCCTGATCTCATCTTCCTACGAGCGGAATTAGAAGACATCTACAAGGAATACATATCAAGAGTATGAGTTGGATGTTTTAGGGATCATGTGTCGTATTTAGGAATAACATTCATAAAATAAATATAGAATAGTAAATCTACTACATCCATAGGATGTCTTGGGCTTTGCTCGTAATTGGGCCTTGCATGCCGCCATACTTTACCTTCGTAATCATGTGGGCCCCCATGACTACCGGGTTTTTCATACGGTTCGCATGTGTTTAGCCTGGTTACGTACACTAAAACCCAGAGAAAATCGAGAAATATGTATGTAACGTATGATATTCGGAATGTATCTCAGGCGTGGACACGGTGACACCTCAAAGTGGGGTTAGTTCGAACGACGTTTGGTGTGGCATGCTTTGGCCTAATAGGTCCTTCGTACTCTCATCGTCAGTCCCCAGGTAGGCAAACTGGTCCGTTATATTGGATTTATGATGCCAACCTAGACAGGACGTTCCGACTACCGGTACTTGTACCTTACAGTTACTACATGCCCGTCATAGAACTCACTTTGATGAGATTTGAAAAATGAAAAATGCGACAAAATCTTGAATAACGGAAGTATGAAGATGATTTGAATATGTGAGCATTGAAGTATGTATGATGAATATGTATGTAAGTATGTATGTTTGACTGTAAGTATAATTCATTATGTATCACAAAATGTAATATTGGAAGTGTTTGCATGCATTTGTGTATGTAATAAATATGAAAGAAATAAACATCATGAGTTTGCATGTAACCACATAAACAATTAAAATCTAATCAACTATAGTATAGGCTCTAAGGGTCTAATAACCTATCCTATTCCCTATAGTCAAAAGCTCTGATACCAATCTGTCACACCCCGACCCGCAGCGGAAAAGGTGATCGGGGCATGATTGGGTTTTCATCAAAGCTCAGGACATTTATTATAATGTTTCATATTTATTATTACAATTTAAAGGAGATCATACAATCATTTCATACAAGTTCAACATGTCCTATACATCTTTCTAGGCTTCATTATTTTTCTTCTAAGGCACTTTCCTATGTGTTCCTTGCTTCATCCTGTTCACCTGTATCATGTGTAAAAATGGTTTTTGGATCAACAAAAAGTTGGCGAGTGAATCTTATGAAAAACATTTAAACAAGTTTATTGAATTGATTATAAAACAAAGTGCATAACCACATATGAGTAAATGTAGATGTAAATTTATTCAAAAACACCTAATACTAAATATTTCACACACATACAACAATAGATTGTTTTGAGGCACGCGTTGTTCAACTCGTTTCCCACGAGGAACTGATGGGCCTAATGAATGAGTATTGAGGCACGCGTTGTTCTACGAACTGATGGGCCTAATGAATGAGTTTTAAGACACGCGTTGTTCAACTCGTCTCCCACGAGGAACTGATGGACCTAACAAATAATTTGCATACAACTTGACAATATGTAATACATAACAACAAACAATATTTACATTCTAAGTTTAGATCATAATATGGTATAGCACGAGTTTGAATAAACGAATTAGCTTAAGCGACACATGATGCACCCCAAAACATGAATAAAAGGGGGAATTTGTAAGAATTCACTCACAGTGGATGCGCTTTCTTGGATTGATGATAAATGCGCACGAATTCGGATTTAATCGGCAAGGGAACTAACCTAAATAATAACATAATAGTTCGATAAATAAATAAACTCTTATTTGAGATTAGTATTTTTAATTAGCGTTCTCAATGGAATTGTTCGGTTTATTTTTGTGAGTTCAAGGAAATTTTCTAACTTTTAAAATATCAATTTTTTAATTGATTTTTAAATAAAATAAATAAATAAAAGAAAATAAAAATTTTGACTTTTTTGACCAGTTGACCGTTGACCGTTTGACTGTTGACCGGTTCGGTCGTGTATATGATATGCGCTGGGTGAGACTCGAACCGGTGACCTCCCGTACGCGTGCACGCAGCTCTACCAACTGAGCTACGTGTCTAACCCAAATATTTCTGTTTTTAATTATACTTATATACAAACTAGATAAATTCATTTCTGTCCTTATATAAAAACTTTGGTAATTTCCAGAACCGGTGCGGTAGCCTGGACTGAACCCGCGACGTATGCTTTAAAATCTCACACAGTCCACCACTGGACTGTGTGTCTATCTTGGTTATTATTCCGGTTTTCATTAAACTTAACATCTAACTGCGAGTGGATCCGGTTCAGTTTAAAAAAAACATTTTTATTACAGAAAGTGTGATTGTGTCAAGGATCGAACTCGGGACGTGTGTTAATCGTTTGCACACAGTCCACCGCTGGACTGTGTGTCTAACCCGTTCATATATCTTGTTTTAATTAAATATATATACAACCGAAGCTTCATCTTCTTCGTTAAACTTTACCCAAAAAACAAAGTCCGACTGTTTCGACACATTCATCAACTTTTTTAGTGAATTTGTAACTAATTACATATGAGATTAATAAAAATGAGAGAGATTAGGTGTATGATATACCGAACAGAGATCCCCTGTTTCTCCGGCGAGATTCCGATGACAGCAGGTTATTCCGGCGACGTGTATCTTGCGGCAGAGGATCTTCAGAAAGTTTGAGGCGAGTATGAGTGACTTCGGTATGAACTCTAGATGTTCTGTTTATAAAGTAAGGCAACAGAGATGAAGGGGTTCGGTTTTCCGGCGACTTGCAGAGAATTCCGGCGAGTTGATTTTGCTGATTAGAGACTTGTAGAGGGGTTTACGAGTGTGTTGAGAGTTGATTCGAGTGAATAAGTGAGTTGGTTTTCCTGACTGAAGGTATTTTTTTAAGTATAAGAGATTTCAAGTTTCTGATTATGAAATTTTCGGTTTAAGAGTGAAATTGATTGAGTTTTCGGTTATAACCGACGTTGCTGTAAATGCATCCGTTATGTCAAAAGAAAACGTCAATGATTGACGAATTTGTCGGGATTTCCGGCGAGAGTGACTTGGGCGCGCTGAGTGACCGAATTCGACTTCCAGTTTTATTATATGTATTAATTGTTTCAATAAATCAACAAGTAACACAAGTGGTGGAGTGGTGGAATGTGTGTGTGTTAAGACTTTGAGGTTTACCTGGCTGACCCGGGTTCGAAACCCGGCATCAGCATTTAATTTTTATTTCATTTTTTTTAATAAATTTTCAATTATAAATTTTATATTCTAATATACTTATTAATTATATATCATTTAAAATTAATTTGAGCATTAAATACGCAACGAAATTTTTAACTGGATGTTCGGTTAATAAACGAAGCGGGTTTGGTTAACCCGGTTCTTGACGGATGTTACAGTTTTCGAGCTTCTGGGCCTCGTGGGGAGGACAGAACTGATCTCTCATGAGTTGCTTGAGCTCTTCCCAAGTGAGAGTGTGGGCTGCTTCATTGCCACGCTTGTTACGTTCCGTAGTCCACCACTCGAGGGCTCTCTGGCGAAAGACCCCGGTAGCGTTGAGGGTTTGAAGGTCATCAGGGCACCCGCCCTGAAGAAAAGTAAAATCCATCACGTCAAACCAATTGATTATGGCGGGGACACCGTCCATGCCAGTGACTTCTACCGGTTTACAAGCCATGAAATGCTTGAATTGGAAGGACGTTTTGGGGTTGTCGGTTTTAGAGTCGGCAGAGGATTTGGGGGTTTCGGTGTTGATGGTTTGAAGCTGGCTAACATTATCAGGGATGACACAAGCCATTTGATCGGCCATTTGCTCGACGACAAGACCGATGAGTTCTTGCTTGGAGATGGAGTCTTCATTGTTGTTGTTGTTGTTGGAACCCTTGTCGGACCTCTTGTATTTCTTGGATGAGTTAGGAGAATTCATCTAGAGGTTCAACATAGAAGGAAAGGGATGAGACTTGATCATAATATGGAAAAATAAGTTGTGCATAAATAAGCATGTATAAGGTTCAAGCGTGGTTCACAAAGTTTGCATGAAAGTATAAAGTATAGCATGGATAACCACGTATAAATGCGAATAAGGAGTATAAATTTAGTGTGTTCACTAGGATTAGTATTGTTTTTGATTGCGGTAAACGTGCGAAATGTGTAACGGTTCGATATGAATAAGGTAACAAGTATAAAATCACATAAAAATTGAGATAACATAAAAGATTGGCTCAATAAAACATGAGATTGTTTCGGGTAGAGAAACGTCGACAATTCCAAAGTGAATCGAATATCCTTTCTAATTAGAGAAACGTGCTTTGGCCTATAGGTAAAATACTCTCATCGAGAAGCGACTGACGGTATTTTACCTTTCCAGTTACTAAACGTCTCTAATCGATTAGAAAATCGAAACTTTGGCGAGAGCAAAATCAAGGAATGGGACTTAATCGACAAGGTGCGGGTTTCACCACTAACTTGACGATTTCGTACCCTCAGTGTGGTTGTTTCTTACTAAGCGAGGAGTATATTCCGACTCGTTTGTAAGATCCACTAGAGTATGAAGTGGAAGTTTCCATCAAGATGTGGATATCACTCCTAACTTGATGGTATAACTTCGTGAAAAATCGAATACACAGAATGAGGGATTTCACCAAAAATTGTAAGTCATTGGACCTATCTTGGTGCAAATCGTCTCGTTTGCATCATGAGTGTCTTCAAGTCTTCAAATGTATTGTGTAAAATGTCTTAGGAAAGACATCATGTAAATTTTAAGACCAAAAGATAAGGAAGAAGCAATGAGGAAGCATAATGTTTTAAGCATGATATAAGAATGGTCAAAAATGGACGCTTAAACTATAGACTAGGGCGAACCTGGCAATCCTACCTAATTCCCTATAGTTATGGCTATGATACCAATCTGTCACACCCCAACCGATGGCGGAAACATCGGAGTGAGACGTAAACGAGATTGCAAGAGACTTCATAACACTATTAGCGACAATATTTAAACAAAACCCATATTTCATTCATTCAACGGTAACATTGTCAAATTACATCATTTAGTCAATTACAACAATTTGGAAATTTAAAGACGAGTACAACGTAAGCATAACAACAAAGCAATACAACATTTTAACTTAACATCTAAATGTGTATCTAGAGCATCATCACTACTCCAATTTCATGGCAAAATCTTCATCAACCTGTAACATGTTAAAAATACGAGTTCAATGCAAAAATAAAGACGAGTACACAAGTTTGGTGATACATAGCATAAGTATAAAAATGTAACTCGAATCCACATGGTAATTGTAAGCAAAGTTCATACTAATAATGCAATACTAGATCAAACCCCGAGTTTCCACAAAAGTTTTAATGAGATCGAGCTTCCCTTGCCATGAAAGTGACAAGACTAAAATGAGAATGAATATCTTAACATAACCCCGACGGGCGGCGTGCTACTCCTATAGCGCTATATATAATAAGTTGGGCTAGCTAAGTTAATGATCAAGCATGTATAATCAAGCATGTATCTAGGCATAAGAAGTATTCATGTATAGGGATTGAGCATGTAAAGCATGAGTTTGTGATATGTGTATTTTGATAGGTAAACATGTTACAACCCAAAAGTGGTTAAAACGGTAAATGGGTCGAGTGTACTCACGGTTTTGCTAAGTGTTCCACTTAAGTAATCCCGGGAGCATTGTTGTGATGTTTAGAGTCTGGCACCTTGTCCTTCTACAAGAAGAACGTAGGCATTAGTTAGGAGTGTAACGGTAGATTTGGATTATTCGAGCAAGATTATGGAAATAATAATTAAAGTATTGTGTATGAAAATATTCACTAAGACATAGCACTTGTTCTTGACACTATGATAACCCAAAAAGGGGTTGATATGGTTTCATAGGTTCGAGACCTATTAGAATCGTGACAAGGAACTACGTACTTTATTGATAAACTTAATAACTCGAAAGATGATTACTTAGCCATTATCAAAGTTTCGGTTCTTAGGATTATATTATAGTCCATAATATATATATATATATATATATATATATATATATATATATTTAGTAGTAAGATCATGTAGGAGGTGGGAGGATGAACCACCCATTTTGGTACCTCTAAGTATTCAAGTAGGTCAAGCATGGAGGTAGGATGATGAACATCCATTTAACCTCGTTATATGATGCACCACTACACAAGTTGTCATAGACAACAAGGAGGGTCATCAAGGAGAACAATACAAGAACGAAATGACAAGAATTGTAAGTATGTCACCATCATACCAAGTAGCCAAGTGAATACAGCCCAGAGAGCACACGAGGACAGATGTCGACGGCTTGGCGGGGTTGTGACACTTTAAGACTAGCAAACTACTTGAGATGATGATGAAAATCATCAAGTGATGTGTGGTCTCAATGTTTAGGATAGCCAAAGCTAACCTTGGTGGACACGCATGAACAAGTCTATGAACTTGCATCACTTGTGAGCTAAATGCCCTAGGAAAACAGAATTACTATGAGGTTTAAACCTCTTGCTTGAATGTCTCAACCTTGTTTTTAAGCCTAACCAACCACAAGATGTGTTGTAAGCATTCGGACATAGGTTTGAGATGAGTTTGACTCAAGTTTGATGAATATAAACAAAGTTTGAAAGAGTTCGAAAATAAACAGAAAGTTTTGGACGATTTAGGGGCATTTCCAGGTCTGTATTCTCCATGGAGAACCCTTGGATTCAACCCTAATGATTATCCAAGTAATATGGAAGAAGAATCAAGTAAAAATACCAAGTTTTGAGCAAGTTATGCTCACTTTGGTGAAGGTGATACAATCTGCCTGAATTTCTGATTTGCAAGAGTTCTTGAGATGATTGAGAGTGATTAGAGAGAGTTGTGAAAGTGTTTTAGGTGTGGGGGAACTTGGTTTATATAGAGGAGAGGTTAGGAGGTGGTTTGGAGGTGTTAAATGGGGTTAAGAGGCCATTGGGTGAGCTCAAAGTGTGTGGCTTCGTGCATATGCCGCGGGTTTGAAACCTGCTGGCCCGCCCAGCATGCCTTTTACGGTCCGTAAGGACCGGGTCCGGGACAAATTGTTGCATTTTGTTGTTTTGATCAAATGTGCATAGGCAATGTGTTATAATGTATATGTATGCATCAATTTATCGAGATCGAGTATAGGTATCATGTATCATGTATAAACGTCGCGCATTACCAAGTATGTCACGTATTCGAGTGTGTGTATCATGTATTAGTATTGTATGAACAAGTATAATAAGTATTGGGAAAGTTTACAACGAAATGAAGATTACGAATACAATGATTTCCGAAAATAGAATTACAACACAACCTTGCTATAAATAGAAAGTTTAGAAAATTCGAGGCGTTACATTTCAATAAGTAGGAAAATGAGATTGATGTTCTATTTCTGTGATTATAAAGCCTCATAAATATACGGAATCACATTCAAGATAACACAACAAAGTGAAAGGGGAGAAACCGATAGTTCATATCAAATTTCCACTTCTTCATTTGCAGCATGTGTTAATTCAAAATGTGAAGCATATAACGTGGCAGAAAAAGCAAAACCTATTATGTGCCCTGTATCATCTTCTTTACCACATCCCTTTGAGATTGATTTTGATCGCTCTCTTACCAAGTGTAGAGAATTGAAACACATGACCAAAGGTTTTTGGTGACGGTGGTGGTTATATAGGGTGTGAAATGGTGGCAAGTGATGGGGAATCGGTGGACGGATTTTACGTGCCTATTTGACTCTTTTCGGAAGGCGGATGGGTTTGGTTGTCTTTCGATTGAATGTTTTGAGTGCGGAAAGTAACGACGGTTTTTTTTGTGTTGATTGAAGTTTTGGATGTTTCGACGACGACTTTTTGAATGTTTCAAAGACACGTGGGTTTGTTTTGTTTAGTCGGTTCCATTTAATTTATTTGTGATTAAGTTTTCGAACAATGTGACCCTTCACAACTTAAACCCATAGAACCTTTTAACTAAAGGATACAACGTTTCCGAAGAGATGGACTTTGTATGCATTAATTTAAAATCACACCCTTTCCTTTTAGAAAATATTTTGCATGAATACCTTTGCTAATAGACGTGTCTTCTTTTAATTAAAGGGGTATACTGTGTTGTAATACATTTCCAAACTCCCGATCAGATTAATCCACACTCATTGATAGTTTTAATAAAATATATCTCAAATTAACTGACAGTTTAATACCGTCTGTGAAAGAAAAACAATCCACATTATTCATTTAAAGATCTGTACGCCAGTGATCATTCGAAAAAAAATATATTAGAGTTGCTAAATTCATTTAAATAAAGAAAAATACAGTAGGTTTGAAGACACCTGGCACATTCCACTACTTCTGCTCGATTATGAGTATCAGATCAAACGAGTGAAAATAAAAAAAGTAAGTGATATGTACATGATATATTGATACGAGATTACATTATTTAGAAATTGTTTTTTTGACTTGTCTAATATAATAGATGAAATAACTAATTTGATTTGTTATTAAAATAATTTTATGTAAAATAACTAATTTCATTAATTATTTTAAATAACCAAAAGGGTTCCTTATGTAAAATTACTAATTAAATGTTTTATTTTACGTTCCGACAATATTTATATAAACCTTCGGTCCATACGTGAATTTTATTTTTCTAGAGGGAGAATTGACCATTTTTAATTTTATTTTTTTAAGAGGATATGATAAGGGGGAGTTTGGTACGTTTAACAAACAATGTTAAACATTACATAAGCTATTTGCAAGTATCAAAACTGTACTTTGTGTGCAGTGGCGAAGTTTGAGATTTTCGACAGGGGGTCAAAAACGTATATACCAAAAAAATTCTATAGAAACGGGGGTCAAAAACGTATAAACTCAAAAATTTATATATGTAAACTACATATATAAACTAGTGTGCGAAAATTTCGAGGGATCGAACACAGTAAATAATCAACGTCATGACAAACAAAGTTGTATATACAATTTGACTTTTCTAGTTGTCGCAACTACATACATAAATTAATCATAACTTTAATTAAAAATTTAACCCTCAAAATATAAAATATGGTTACGCATAATTTAAATATATTTCTACTCATAACCAACATATATATGAATTTCTACTCCGTATTTTATTTTCTCCATCGATAAGTGATAACCTTTGAATCTCATTTTAATCTCCTAATTCGGTTACACATAAATTTAAGTGTCTAATACTTTAAATTAATATAATCTCCTAACTACATTTAATAATATGTATACTTTGGACGTGTTAAACGAAATTTGGATTAAAAAAAAAACCAAAACAAAAGGTTGTGTAATCGGTACAAAAAGTCAAAATGTGAAAAAAATAGGTGTGGAGAAAAATAAGTGATATGCATTTTACTTTTAAAGCATAGTGGAAACTGAGTGCTAGAAACTATGTATAATATGATTAAATGCTAAAAGAAGAATATTCACGAAAACGATGGTATACTCGTAACAACTTTATTAGTGACATTTAAGTAATTGAGAATGTTGTATAGTGTAAGCTGATTAATTAACTTTACACTAACAATTGCGTGGATTAACATTGGAAGTATCTTGGGTTTACATATGTGGCGTGCGGCAACCGTTCGTTATCTACAAACCTCCAACTTCACATCCTGTTTATTTTTCTATTAATTTATAAAATTAGTGGGTATATACAGAATATATAGATAAAAAATTAATAAAAGATTTAAACATTTGCGAGTTATAGAGCTCTAAGGGCCAATACTAAAGTGAAAGATTTAAGGAATAATGAATTTTAATAATTCTAACTATTAGTTATTGACTGGCAACGGTTCCAACTTAAAAAATAACTAGTAGTTGTCTCACTTTTTCATATATTGTAAACCAGTGGATCTTTACTAAACCGAAAAGGATACGATAACAAAAAGAAATTAAGGTTCTTTGGTAAAAGTATTAGTTTACAATATGTGAAAAGATGAGACCACCACTGGTTATTTTTTAAGTTGAGACCGTTATCGACCAACGACTAATAGTTTAGATTATTAAAATCCATAATTTCCAATATTTAAACATTAAGTAGCGAGTTATAGAGTTACATAGGCGAAGGTTTTAAAGAGCCGGAGACTCCCCCCCTATTTTTGTTAAAATATTATGTGTATTACAATAGAAAAAAAAATTTGCAATGGTTAAATTTCACCAAAGTTGTCTCATATAACACAAAAAGTAAAGTTGTAATATGCCCAAATGTATAGAGCACGTGTTTTAGATTATGAAATGGTATTAAAATAAATACCAATATCGGTTCTAATACCCGTGTCGATGTTGGTCAGTCGGTATCGGTTTATCAAGTATCGATACGAGTTTACAAAAACAGTAAACTATCATTCTCATCCTTATGGTTTGGTCACTTTTTCGAGTTTCGCCCATTTTTTTCCCGTATTTGCATGGGCGAAGCTTAGTTGGGGGCTGGGGGGCGCCGATCCCCCGAACTTTTCGCTCAGTAGTGTTATATATATAGTTTGCGTATAGAAATTTTTGGGTATATACGTTTTCGACCCCCGGTTCTATAGAAATTTTTGGGTATATACGTTTTCGACCACCCCCCTCCCCCCCTGTTGAAAACGTCAAGCTTCGCCACTGCGTATTTGGATCCTTGTGCTTTCCAATTCTTGCCCTTTTCATCTAGCTGACTAACCCCATCCACGTTTTAACGTTTTGGAGCAATTTGTCCATTTCAACAAATATTAATTTATTCATTTTAATCCGTTCGTCCATTTCAACAAATATTAATTTATTCATTAATTTATCGACATTCCACATCTTAATGTTCTAGAGCATGGTTTGCATACTGCAGACATTTTACTTTTAGAAAACAAACTGCACCTTGGTGTCCAAGGGCCAAGATCATCTAGTGAGTAGTGACTTGAAATATAGTACCACAGGTGAGTTTCTAGACCCATTTTTAGACAGTCTTTGGGGAATGTGAATACTTAGTAAAGTACTATAAAGTAAAGTATGAAAGCTAATGTACGAATCTTAAAGAAACGAACGTTACTATGAAATGTATAGTATTGGCTTTCAGCCTGAATGTTGTCTAGGTAACGTTTTCAATTAATTATTGTATGTATTTGAAAGGATAGTTTAATGGATACACAACCTGATATATGAAATGAAAGATAGAGTCAAAGTGATGATTCATGTGATAGGACAGTTACCTCTAGGGCCTAGTAATCTATGGTCATGAATATAGTACGCGAGGAATATATGATATGGTGGTCACTGCAAGGCTGCAACTCTTGTCGTGTGTCCATGTTCGCGAAACTAATACAAGGAGAGCACATAGTAGAGGGTAAAAGGAAGTTACCTTCAAGGTTGCAAGTCTGGTTACGTGATAGGTACCTTTGGGGCTGCGTACTATATTCATGACCATAGATTACTAGGCCCTAGAGGTAACTGTCCTATCACATGAATCATCACTTTGACTTTATCTTTCATTTCATATATCAGGTTGTGTATCAATTAAACTTTCCTTTCAAAAACATACAATAATTAATTGAAAACGTTACCTAGACAACATTCAGGCTGAAAGCCAATACTATACATTTCATAGTAACGTTCGTTTCTTTAAGATTCGTACATTAGCTTTCATACTTTACTTTATAGTACTTTACTAAGTATTCACATTCCCCAAAGACTGTCTAAAAATGGGTCTAGAAACTCACCTGTGGTACTATATTTCAAGTCACTACTCACTAGATGATCTTGGCCCTTGGACACCAAGGTGCAGTTTGTTTTTTAAAGGTAAAATGTATGCGGTATGCGAACCATGCTCCAGAATGTTAAGATGTTGAGTGTGGATAAATTAATGAATAACTTCCCTAGTGAATGCAATTTTAATGCAAATGATAAATGTTAAACTGTTTTTTATGCAAAGCATGATGTGATGAAATGAAATTTATGGCTAATATTTTATATAAACTAGATCTCACTCACCGTAGCTAACTTTTGGTATACATGTTAGGTTAATGTTTAAGATGTTCGAAAATTCATGTGGATAGTTGATATGCACCAAATGCAACATATATATTCTATCAAATAAGATATAAAATTAACCCTTTTAGTGCTAATGTTGGAAAAACTGCGTTTCTTTGTATACATTTGATTTTCAGGATGAAAAGAGCTTAAATGTACAAAAGAAACAAATTAACGGCAAAAATCGGCATGAATACAAAAGAAGGAAAGTTGATACATTATACCAACCCTCCGAGCTTCACCCCAAGACCAAAAACAATGAATCAGAAGACAAGCACCGGGCCACGGGGTCGTGCCGTTGACTCAAGGGGTTGTGTAAGCATCTGGACTGATAACTCAGAAGAAGGAAGACATGGGGTCGTGCCCACTAGGCACGGGGCCGTGTGAAGCTTCTGTTTCCAGCTATAAATAGCGGTGCTTGGTTCCATTTCAATACATCGTTTAACAAACCACTTCTCTCACATTTGCCACCACTCCACCACCACAATACCACCATCATCCACCACATTCATCCATCTTTAGAGTGTATGTAGTAGTCTCGGGATTCAAGATTGAATGTAATAGTTTTTGTCAAACAATGGCCATCAATGGCTAATCTCTTACATCACTTGGTGAAGACAAGTCATTTATGTATTACTTTTGATTTCCAAGCTTTGGTTTACTTTTTAATTGGGTTTGTGTTAATGACTTTCATATCTAGTTTTTTATATTAAAAGTGAACTTTATTCTATCATCTCTTCATGTGATGTTGATTCACTCATTCTTGTCTTTACGGTCTATATAAAGCACGTTAACTGCCTGGGAGGGGGTTAGAATGGTGGTTTGGATAAAGTTCTTCCCTCGTTTAGTGTATAGATCATGCGAAGACTTGATTCAAGCTTATTAGGACTTCCTTTGAGGCAGATAACATCAAATCAGGGGAAGTAAGAAAGCCTTGAGTCCCTTATAAATAAAATACTATTAAAACTTTAAATCCGCCTTGCGGGAATGTATCCCTGTTGACTCAGACCAATATGGCTGAGGGTAGCGCTGCCTCCAAAAGAGGGACATGCCACATTTTGCATCAATAATTTACTTAATTATCTTTCATACTCCGGCCTTGTAGGACTGTATCCCTGCTGTCTCAAACCAATATGGTTGGGGGTACCGTTGCCTCCAAAAGAGGGGCATGCCATTATAACTAAAATAATTTCTTAAAAAACTTAAAGTACAGAAATCATCAAAGGATACATAAACGACAAGTCGGAACCAAGTGACTCTTCTTGTCTATTTGTTTCTTTTATTACTTTATTTTTCTTCTTTATTTTACTTATTAAAAATATTTTCTCAAAATTTGATTATATTAGACTTCGACGATATTCCGGTATTAAAAGCTCTTGTGTCCTTAGATGACCTTGGTATCTTACCATCACTATACTACGACTACGATGGGTAAACTTTCTATAACGTGTTGTAGAGAATGATAATGTTATATCGTGTTTTATAAATTTAAAGCTTAATAAAAAGAATAAAAAGGTACTAAAACAAATTGTAAAAATATACTCACCCTCGCTCACATCAAGTTTTTTGGCGTCATTGTCGGGGACACAAGGATCTTAAGAAAGTTTAAAATCAGCAGCCTAATCGTTTTATGCTTTTCTCATTTTTATTTTTAGGTTTTTCTTCTTTTTCTTCAGTTTTTATACTTTTTGCAGGAATAACACGGAGCCGTGTTTGATCAACACATGGCCGTGTCACTTCCTCAGTAACCAAAACTGTTTTTTGCTAGATAGAAGCTGCAGCACGTGGCCGTGTGACAATTACACGAGGTCGTGCTCAAATAGCAGTTTCTAAAAAACAGTAACGTTTGATCCCAACGGTTAAAACTTCATCTTGCAAACACGGATGTTATTGATTATTTTTACCCCGCCACTCTTACGGTGAATGATGTCAATTATGTGGAGGAATTCATAAAGATTTAGAATGCCCCATTCTAAATCTTAATCCCCACTAAATAATAGACCCATCGTATTCCTGTGACAACCACCTTAAGATGGCGGGAGTAAAAACTATAACTATCATCCACCTGAATACCATCAGACCTCGTCTATAAAAGACATAAACTCGGAAGAATTATGTCAAATAGAAATGAGGATTCTCCAAAAACTCAAATAAATCGAATCCATGATGAAGGCACGATATTTATCAAGGAACGAAAAGAAGGAGAAATGATGGAGCCACATTCAGAAATAGACAATGCCAAAGCAAACAATTGTACCCTAGCCCCTTGTGAAAAAGGAGGCGATAGTTGTCCCTAAATCGACCTCGCAGTGACGAACTCCTTAACGGCTTGTGAATTTCACAACAATGGTTTAGACCAGAGCGAGTCGACTCGCATCTTCTTTAACAAGAGCCTGGAAAAGGAAAATAGAGGATGGTTCTCCTACTTTTAGCTTAGGATTCTTCCTTTCTGGCAACCTCTTGCGTTTTCGTATCTCTCGCCAGAACCTAAGCTACGTTCGGCACTTCGGTGTTGCCCCAACCAGCAAGGAACCTCCCGATAAAACACGGTTCCTTAAAGACTCCGACAAAACTTCATAAGAACCCTAATAACACGGGGTCGTGCCCCATCTATTCTCTAAGCATGAGGGCGTGTTAGATAGTGTCTCCTGTATTAATCTACCACGGGGTCGTCTCTACTTTGGCATACCCATGTTTCACTAATAGACAACATTCTCTGACTCGTTGCAGGCGACACGAGGCTGTGCTTCCTGGACACGGGGCCGCGTCGACGTGTTGTTACTTTCTCTATAGTCAGCCATGAGGAGAACGTTTGGACCCATTCCTAAAAGATCAAGATCCTTCCTGATCTCACACACATACCTGAAAAGGTAGGTTCTTAAAAAGGTTTCTTTAAACCTTCTTGTCTTTACCACTTTTAGTCATTCCTCCTTCTTTAACCTCTAACAACCTCCATTGAAGCTTGAAGCTTCAAAGCTTCAATTATTAGGTTAAAAGCATAATTTTTAGCTCAAATTTTTGTAAAACTACTATTTTATAACATTTTTTAAAGTTATGTACGTTCAGAGATGCAAAAAAAACAAACAGTTTTAACTTGAAATAAAGGTTCTTGGGCTGAAATATCATAGCAGTTGGAGCAACATGGGGCCGTGCCTCACCAGCACGAGGCTGTGTAACTTGTCTTTTACTATAAACTTTAACGGTTTGTCATGTTTAATTACCATGTCGAGCAACAATACTGTCATTAGATCCAACATTATTGTCTACAGATTTTACCTACAAAATGTAACAGCAAAGAGGCAACTATTAAAGCATTAAGTTGTCAATAAAACAAGTCACTTCCTTGTGGTGGTGACATTTTCTTTTCCGAAGATCGGGAGTTTGGTAATTGCAGGCCTTGCGCTGCCAGATGAGCTAGAACTTCATTAAGTTTTTCAGCGGGTTGTATCATCTTCACGTTCAGGGCCTCATATCGTTGTTCTCTTTTCTCAGCCTCAATTCCCTTATTTTGTATTTCAAACTCAAGTTGTGCAATTCGTTCCTTTGCTGATCCTTATGTTCGAGGAACATGCCAAAATTCCCTGGAAGTTACTTCATAGCTAATCCCTTTTAAAACACCTCTTTACTTGCCAAATGCTACTATGATGGCATCCGTGCCTGATTCAAGGTCCAGGTCTACATCATTGATTTTGGTTTCACTTTCGACCTAAAAGAAAAATGTGAAAAGAATGTAGTGAAATGTTTATTAACAAAGTAAACATGCATTATGGTAAATTCTTGTATCCAGAAATAAACTTCTTTTTTCTGAAAGCTAAAACTCGAGGGTTGACAAACACATTACAGAAGAATAAGGCTTTGACGTGACAAGGTGCAAACTACTAATTCCCGAAAAAGCATGGAAATTTGGAGTAGAAGTCGCACCCCTTGGGGTGTCGGTTTCAATCTTTCGTTTAGACACAATCAACCCCTATACTTTGTAACCGCCATGTAACCGCCATACTTTAATCTAAATACGAATCAACCCTTGCACTAGGATATGAATGATTAGTATTTCATTCACCCCCTAATCATGAACATCCTTGAGTTGTTGTAGATCTTGAACTCCGAGCAGTTCTCGCATTGTAGCAAACTTGACCCTTGCTAGTGCCTTTGTTAGTATGTCTGCCCGTTGTAGTTCTCCACTTATGTGTTCCACATTGATGTCCTCGTTCTCCACGCATTCTCTTATGAAATGATAGCGTGTATCAATATGTTTGTTTCTTCCATGAAAGACTAGATTCCTCATGAGTGCTATTGCAGAAACATTATCAACTCTTAATGTTATCTTCTCTTCCTTCCAGCCTGTAATTTCACTTAACAATCTTTTAAGCCATAGTGATTGGCATGCTGCTGCAGTGGCTGCCGTGAATTCCGATTCACATGATGAGAGTGCCACTGTCTGTTGCTTCTGTGTGCACCAGGTTATAGGTGAATCTCCAAAGTAGAAAACTAGACCAGTAGTTCCTTTTCCTTTGTCTGTGTTAACTCCATAACTGCTATCGCTATAACCTGTGATCTTACATCCTCCTTGCTTCTTGTAGATGATCCCATGTTCTTTAGTCCCTTTGATATAGCGTAGTACTTGCTTCACTGCTTTCAAGTGATGCTCCTTTGGTTCTTGCATGAATCTACTAAGCAGGCTGACTGGGTAACATAGATCTAGCCTTGTATGGAGTAAGTACCTGAGAGAACCCATGCTGCATAACGTATCCTTTTGCTACTGTGATGGCATCCGTGCCTGATTCAAGGTCCAGGGCTACATCATTGATTTTGGTTTCACTTTCGATCTAAAAGAAAATTGTGAAAAGAATGTAGTGAAATGTTTATTAACAAAGTAAACATACATTATGGTAAATTCTTGTATCCAGAAATAAACTTCTTTTTTCTGAAAGCTAAAACTCGAGGGTTGACAAACACATTACAGAAGAATAAGGCTTTGATGTGACAAGGTGCAAACTACTAATTCCCGAAAAAGCATGGAAATTTGGAGTAGAAGTCGCACCCCTTGGGGTGTCGGTTTCAATTTTTCGTTTAGACATAATTAACCCCTATACTTTGTAACCGACATGTAACCGCCATACTTTAATCTAAATACGAATCAACCCTTGCACTAGGATATGAATGATTCGTATTTCATTCACCCCTAATCATGAACATCCTTGGGTTGTTGTAGATCTTGAACTCCGAGCAGTTCTCGCATTGTAGCAAACTTGACCCTTCCTAGTGCCTTTGTTAGTATGTCTGCCCGTTGTAGTTCTCCACTTATGTGTTCCACATTGATGTCCTCGTTCTCCACGCATTCTCTTATGAAATGATAGCGTGTATCGATATGTTTGTTTCTTCCATGAAAGACTAGATTCCTCATGAGTGCTATTGCAGAAACATTATCAACTCTTAATGTTATCTTCTCTTCCTTCCAGCCTGTAATTTCACTTAACAATCTTTTAAGCCATAGTGCTTGGCATATTGCTGCAGTGGCTGCCGTGAATTCCGATTCACATGATGAGAGTGCCATTGTCTGTTGCTTCTGTGTGCACCAGGTTATAGGTGAATCTCCAAAGTAGAAAACTAGACCAGTAGTTCCTTTTCCTTTGTCTGTGTTAACTCCATGACTGCTATCGCTATAACCTATGATCTTACATCCTCCTTGCTTCTTGTAGATGATCCCATGCTCTTTAGTCCCTTTGATATAGTGTAGTACTTGCTTCACTGCTTTCAAGTGATGCTCCTTTGGTTCTTGCATGAATCTACTAAGCAGACTGACTGGGTAACATAGATCTGGCCTTGTATGCAGTAAGTACCTGAGAGAACCCATGTTGCTGAACGTATCCTTTTGCTACCAGCCTTGCTTTATGTCTGACTACATTTCCGTTTGCATCTTTCTTTGTCTTGAATACCCACTTTAAACCTATTGCCTTGTGATCTCTTAGCAACTCTGTCAATCTCTAAGTGTTATTCTTGTTTATCGAGTCTAACTCAGCCTTCATCGCTTCAATCCATTTTCTGTCACTAGATGCCTCCTTGTAATTCCTTGGTTCTTCTTCAGCAAGTAGTAATTCTTGTGGATCTACTTGAATTTCCTCCGTTTCCTCGTATAGTTCTTCGAGACTTCTCAGTTTTACTGGAGTATCGCTAATACTCTCTGTTGTACTTTCAGATGTAGATGGACCTCTACTTGATAATCTGCTTGAACTTCCTGATGAGTTTGATTGTACGAATGTGCTGGCAGGGTTACATAGGAGTCTTGTTCCTCTTTCTGATCTACTCCTGAATCTTCATGATGTGGCCCGCTATTATCAGGACTTCCTGGTTCATTTTCTTCTAACTCTGGTGGGTTGTCACCTTCTTGAATGACAAAGTTTGTCCATTAGGGATTCCCTGAATATACCATTTCCATATAACTATCCCAGTTCCATGGTTGACCTTCCATGAACTTTACATCTCTACTGACACATATCTTGTGCTTTGCCGGATCATACAATCTGTATGCTTTTGATCCTTCTTCTATTCCAAGATATACCATGGGTTCACTTCTATCATCTAACTTCTTTTGTTGAAGTGGTAATACCTTAGCGTATGCTGTGCAGCCAAAAACCTTTAAGTGTTGCAGATTCGGCTTTCTTCCTTTCAATGCTTCATACGGGGTCTTGTTCACTAAAGCCTTCGTTGGAATCCGGTTTAACACATATAACGTATGCCTTATTGCTTCTCCCCAAAAATTTTGTGGCATGTTCATTGCTTTTAACATACTCCGAGTAATTAACAACATCATCCTGTTTCTTCTCTCAACCACTCCATTTTGCTATGGGGAATACGACGTTGTAAGCTGTCTTGCTATTCCATTGTCTTTACATTACTTGTTGAATTTTGTCGACGTGAATTCACCTCCTCTGTCCGTCCTTAGCATCTTTAACTTGGTTTGAGTTTCTGTCTCCACCTTTTCTTTAAACTGCTTGAAAGTTTCGAAAATGCTTGATCCTTGGAAGTTAGTAGATATGCCCACATGTAGCGAGTGCAATCGTCTACAAGTAGAAATATGTACTTCTTCCCAGCATGTGTTGGTGGGGATATAGGACCACACAAATCTTCATAGACTAAATCCAGAGGTCTTAAGGGTCTGAATTTCGCCTGATTAGGAAATGGTGTCCTACTATATTTTCCTAATAAGCATGCGTCACATACTTGACTGGCATGACTTATTTGGGGAACTCCATGTAACAAGTTCTTTCGAGTCATTTCCTTGATAACGTCAAAGTGTAAATGGCCTAACCTTGTGTGCCATAACCACGCTAAATCTTCTGTGTTTGAGAGCAGGCAGATTGGCCTTCCAATCTTCAATTTTACTTTATACAGCCTGTTCCTCATCCTCCTGAATCGCATTAGTAACTTTCTATTTCTGTCGCGAACTGTTTGTAAGTCTCCGTCCATAACTACTTTGCAACCGATTTCTGTGAGTTTTCTGAGGCTCAATATGTTGCTTTTCAGACTTGGAATGTAGTATACTTGAGAAACAATCTTCTATTTATGGTTCAGACATTCAAGCAGTATTGAACCTATGCCTTTAATCTCTACGACCCGTCACCGAAACGTACTTGCCCCGTCACCTTTTCATCTAATTCTATGAAGTGACTTCGCACACCTGTCATGTGGTTGCTTGCCCCGTTGTCTAAGTACCATAGACTTTCATCTTCTGTAGTGTACCTTTCTGGTTCTATGCGTTCTTCGTTTAACAGAACCCTTTCTTGAACAACGTTCTCTTCTTTCCATTAGCAATACGGGTGCTTCGTCTTCCTCGACGAGATTCGAGTGTTCTTGTACAACATCTTTCTCAGGACAATCTTTCTTAAAGTTTCCAAACTTCTGACACTTGAAGCACTCGATCTTACTTGTGTTTGTTTGGTTCCTTCCAAACTTCTTCCAATTATTAGAATTCCCCCCTCTAGGTTTGTATGAAGATCCTTCGTTCTTCGTGCTTTGCTTGTCTTTATTGTCTCGCCAATTTCCACGGGGTTGGTTGAACCTGCCACGCCCGCGGTTTCCAAACTGTCTTCCTCTACCAGTGTTGTTGTCATGATGTGTAAACATCAATTTATCTGGGCTCTCTCCTAGGCTTCCTTTCTTTAACCTTATCCTTTCTTCATAAGTCTTTAACCTTCCGACTGCTTCTTTTAACGTCATTGTTTCTAGATCGGAGTATTGTTCCATAGAGGCGACAATCTGAGTAAAGTTGTCTGGCACGACATTTAGGAGTTTGCGTACCAGAGTCGGTTGACTCAGCGTTGTCCCTAATTCACTTGCCCGTGTAACAACACCGTTTATCTTTGCGGTGAAAGTGTCCATAGTGTCGTCTTCCTTCATTTGCATCAACTCGAACTCTGACATAAGCGTATGCCAACGAGCCTTTTGTACCCGATTAACACCAACGTGTCTCGTTTTCAAATTTTCCCAAATTTCCTTTGCAGTCTTGCAACTTGAAACTTGCAATACAACATCTTTCGGTATTGCTTGGAACAGATAAACAATTGCCGCCTTATCTTTCTTAACATCCGTTTGCGTATTTTCTGCCGGTTCAATCGTTCCCCAAAGTCCGTTCGCTTCCAAAATCGTTTTGATGCGAATTGGCCAAACCGTGTAATTTGTCGGTTTCAAAATTGGACACTGAAATTGGGAAAGAAAACTTCCTTCCTTCTGAATTACTATTTGTGGATTCGGTCCGGTTACCGCCGACATATCCTCTGACCGAACAATCTTCACTTTTCAACAAACTTAATTTTCTTGGTTTTCACACAACCACTAATCCTTAACCTCATGTACAACCCGACGCGTAATAATCAAACAATCTATTCGCACTAAACCCCGGAATCAAACCCTAGATTCCTAACCCCTGGTTCGACCCTGAACCGAAAATAATAAACCGAATTGAACTTGCGAATTAAAAAAATAAAACCTGATCGCGAATTCCCTGCGATGCCGAGAGCCTGACGCTCTGATACCAATTGTTGTCCAGAATGATCTTTGATCTCTAGATCGCAAATGATAAACTAAATTTTATTGAATATTGAAATTTGAATACAATGGAATGAACGATTACAAATGAAACTATCTATCCCTATTTATACTAATCTAACGGGTACGAGTGTAGAGACATGTTCCTTCGTGAATAGGCATGTCCTTTGAATGAATGGTTGTGATCACACATGAAGAGGTGTGTCCCTTGTCTTCTAATCATGTCCGTTGATACGAAGAGGTGTGTTCCAAGTCCAAGAGTCGCGTCTCCTTGTGTGTGTGTGTGGCCGCGGTCGAGTGTGTCTCCCCAAGGGAGAAGTCGCACCCCTTGGGGTGTCGGTTTCAATCTTTCGTTTAGACACAATCAACCCCTATACTTTGTAACCGTCATGTAACCGCCATACTTTAATCTAAATACGAATCAACCCTTGCACTAAGATGGGAATGATTAGTATTTCAATTATCATGTACTGATTTAGTTTCATAGTTTATCTCTTTAAACTTGGTATAATAAATGCTAGACTTTTCTCATTATTTTGGTTAGTTGATTACTTTGTTAAAAGTGGTAAACCTTTTAGCTTGATCTTTGAATCTTTCGGTTCAAAATTGTTTGAATATAATCCCTAGTGGTTTAGCCATTTGAAGGTGCTTCCGTTTTTGAATCAAGAAACTTACTAAGTATCTCGAAACAAATCACTATTAGTAAGTTGCTACTAATTAATATTAACTTAGTTTAGTTCTTATTATGAACAATAATAATTGTTGAAGGTTATACTAAATTTCCCACTAATGTAAGTTTAGCAGTTATAACCCGACTTTCGTACTCCTCGTGAAGAGTGGCAACTCATCACACTACATTGTAATGGCACACACCCTTATATAAAAGAAATTTTTGGTTTGTTCAACACACAAATATATAACTTTATTTTCACATATGCTGAAACTTTCTATGTTATCTGATTATTAAATTTACATACAAGATCATATTTTAATATAAAAGTGAGGTACACACGATTTAGAAATCTATACATGATATTTGAAGAAAAATACAAAACCTACACAAGTCTGTCACCATTTATATGATACAAATATCAAATGAGACAAATCAGAAAGGGTTGTAAAGTAGTTATAGGTCTTTGGTATGACAAAAGGATGAAACTAGTAAAAGTTAGATTGTTAAAACCTTAAATTACCTTACAAAGCGGAGCAGCAGCTACAAATTATGTGGGTTTAATTAATCCTTCAAGTGAAAATTAGATAAGATTTAAATGTAAATAACTGTTGTCAAGAGAAGCTAAAGACATATAAAATATATTAACTATACAAATTACAAATTTTCTATGAACTACTAAATACCTTGTAATTTAATGTTTTCTTTTCTTACACAATAGCAAATCATTATTTATTTTTCAAGCACTCAAGCCCCATCAGCTAAACGTGTAGCAAACGAAGAGAGAGAAGGCAAACATTGTATATTGCAAAAACACACATAAAAATAAGCAATTCATATTTACATTTTTAATAAGAAAATAAAATAATCACTGTTTCTCGTATCTCTCTTGAATTCAAAAAGAAAGAACAAATAATTTGACAGTTGATTTTTGAATATAGCCTAGATACACCATGCTTGATCATATATATATATATATATATATAGGGGATGGATCATGAGAAAACTAGTTTAAATGAGAAAACCAAAAAACTAACAAAACAAGCCAAAAAAACATATCAAAAATTATTTTTTTGATTTTTTAATTAAAAACCGCTATATATATTATATAAAAAAACTTTTTAAAAAAAATAATAAAAAACATATAATGCACATGTACAGCATATACATATAACGCACATGTGCAGTACAAGTTTTTTTTTGAAAAAAGTTTTTTATACATAAAATGCAGCGATTTTTTATAAAAAAATTATAAAAAAATTGTATGTTTTTTTTGCTTTTTTTTTTTTTGCTTTTTGAGTTAGTTTTCTAGTTTTCTAATTTATATCTAGTTTTCTAATAATCCTCTATATATATATATATATAACAAATTTGACTAATAAATTAATATGTGTAAGTAAGAAATACTGGATTTTAAACTTTTAAACATTGATAAAATAAAATTATTGGTTTAAACTTTTTTGTGTGTTTTGAGGGTTCAATATGAAGCCATCAATAATACAACAACTAGGGAGGTGTTTGATATGTAGTAATATATTGTAAAATCATCAACTACATCGTTGCAAACTAATGAGTCATCTGGAAGTGTCGGGTTAATTCAACAGAGTAAGATAAGATTGTGCATGAACACTTTTTAAAAGAAACACATTGATTGAAATCTTAAAACGGTGGGGTCATTTATGATATTGTTGAAGGAATAAAAATGGGCATATTATTATTATTATTATTATTATTATTATTATTATTATTATTATTATTATTATTATTATTATTATATTATTATTATTTATTATTATTATTATTATTATTATATTTTTCTTAAATCTGATATTATGTTTGTTGTGGAATTTATAAAAGTATCCATATAGAAAGTGATAGATACAGTAATTTTGTTACGGAATTTATAAAAGTATCCATATAGAAAGTGATAGATACAGTAAATTAAAAACTATCGGCTCCACGGTATTAAGGATTTTAGTAAATTTGGTGAACGTATGACTTAGTTGTTCTAGAACATAATAATAATTTCATCTTACATTAGTTGATAATTATTTTAGTGCTTATATCAGTTTTGTAATTAACTAGTTTTATGTTTCATCCGCGTTATAGGATGATATGCCAAATATTTCTTAATTCCATAATATGCACACATGTGTTTTACTTACCTGTACGTACTTCTGATAATATGATCGAATAAAATTGCATTAAGTCAACCAATTAAAACAAAACGCTACCATAGTTTTTACATATAACTATAACGACTGACAAGACTGTAATTTTTAGCCGTGCGGAAAATTGTAATTTGACAGGATCAATGAGCGAGTGCCAGACAGCTGGCTGGCACGAAAGAAAATTACATCGAGTCAACCAATTAATATAAAACAATACTATTGTAACATTCGTCAAAAAACGGGTTTTCCAAACCCGCTTCGTTTATTAATCAAATATTCAGTTATAATTTTCGTTGCGTATTTAATGTTCATATTAATTTTAAACAATACATAACTAATAAACATTGTTAGAATTTTAAACCATAATTAATAAATAATAAAAATAAGTGAATAAAAAAAATAAATAAGGCTGCCGGGTTTCGAACCCGGGTCACCCGCTCCAACAAACAAACAACACACCACTCCGCCACACACTTTACTTTGGAATAATACTGAAATAAATAAAACTTAAAGTAAACCCGGATTCAAACCAGAGAATCACCGCGCACTCAGAGCTCGCAATCACCGGAAAATCCGGCAATCCGCGATTTTGGCTAAATCAGTCTTGACTAAAACGCTCAAATTGATGTCGACGTCGGTTATAACCGTTGCCGGCAATCAATTTCCGTCATAACCGACGGAAATCCTAACTCGCGGACTTTGACTCGATTCAGCCTGTTTCAACTATAAATACACTCTTGAACACTCTGAAAATCCTTTCGCTCAGAACCACGATCGTTTCCGAAGCTTAATTCATCTCAAAACACGTCGCCGGAGATATTTTACAGTCGTCGGACTTTCACTGGAAAACCGAGACTTACTTCAAATCGGTAAAATTCTCGACTCTTTTGTTTGCAATCCATTATTAGGAAAGTATTAACATAAATCGTTCAACCAGAATCTGTCTCAGACAACGTTGCCGGGAATTCCTGCACTCGCCGGAAAATCACTGGAAATTCCGAAGTCTCACTGTCAATCGGTACAATCATCTAAACCCCCTGATATCCCTTGTTCATTAACTTAATTGCACAACTCATTGATCAAAACTGTTAATTGATTCACTCAGACGGAAGTCACCAATCAGTGCCGACGACTCTTGCCGGAAATCTGAGAAAAACATTCTGTTCGGTACATTTTACTCCGTAACCCTCTCTATCCATTTCATTCCAATCAATTATATGTTCGAAGACCGATTTAAACAAGAACAGTCTGACATCATTGTTCTGTGTCTTTGTAAACGAAGAAGACGAAGTCGAACATGTGTATAAGTTTAATTAAAACTGAATATTTAACCGGGTTAGACACACAGTCCAGCGGTGGACTGTGTGCAACATAACACGCACGTCACGGGTTCGAAGCGCACACGTTACCGAATTTCAGAATTAAAACCAACATTTTTACAACTGAATCGGATCAAGTCACAGAATGTTTATAAGAATAATATAAATCATAAGTTAAACAGATATGACATACAGCCCAACTGGTTGGCCTGTGCGCACTCGAACCGAACGTCCCGAGTTTGACTCCGGGTCACTGAAGTCGGTTCGGCCATATTAAATCCGTTTTGAAATAAACCAAATAAAATAACAGTTAATTAGTATATATATATGATTAAAACAGAGAATATTTCGGGTTAGACACGTGCTCAGTTGGTAGAGCTGCGTGCACGTATACGAGAGGTCCCGAGTTCGAACCTCACTCAGCGCATATAATTAAGACAATCCGACCGCACGGTCAACGGTCAGTATTAATCTCAAATAAAATCCATTTATTTACCGAACCATTTCGTTATTATTTTAGGTTAGTTTTCCTCGTCGATCAAATCCCAAAACTCGTGCGCATCCAACGTCATCAAAGAACGCATCCAATGTGAGTGAATCTCTACCAATTCCCCGTTTTAATCACATTTTGGGGTGTATCATGTGTCGTTTAATTCCTTATTATATTTAAACACTTGTGCATCCATCATATCCGTGATCAAACGTGTATCCAATATGTATCAATTGTTGTGTGAATTATGTTTAGATTGAAGTTATCATTTTCAATACATGCATTTCATTAGGCCCATCAGCTCCCCGTGGGATACGGGTTGAGTATCAGGTGCCTCATTCGATCGGCTCCGTTAGATTGAGCCTTGATCTCACATACATCATCATTCATGTCACTCGATCGGCTCCGTTTGATTGAGCCTTGATCTCATATACATCATCATTCATGTCATTTACTCATCCAATGTGGTTTGTGTTTTGTTATATATATATATATGTTTGCTCACATGTGATTATTGAACAAATTTTCAATATTAAATACAACAAGAATTAATAACAATGTTTTATCAAGGTTCACTCGCCAACTTTTGTTGACCCAAAATATCCCCCGTTTTACACATGATACAGGTGATCCAGTTGAGGTAAGAAACACATAGGAAGCCCTAGAAGAATAAATCAGTTTAAGTTTTGGATTGTTTTACTTAGTTTCATTTCCTTGTAATTGTATGGATTTGATTTGAATATTTAAGTTGTAATTTGAATTTAATAAATATGAAACATTTTAGTAAACATCATGAGCTTTGGTGATAACCCAATTATGCCCCGACTTTTATTCCGCTGCGGGTCGGGGTTGACAGATTGGTATCAGAGCCATGACTATAGGGATATAGGATATGTTATTAGACCCTTAGAGCCTATACTATAGTTAATTAAAAATTTTAAATTGTTTATGCGTTACATACAAAATTCATGATGTTTATATGCTTTATGTTTATTGTTACATTCAATGTTATGCAAGCATGTTCATAAGTACATATTATTATACAATGCTCATCATGAATCATATCCTCATAACATATCATATCCATGCGAGCACACACCTCAAAATTCCCATGATTTTTGCAACGATTTTTGTATTTTTTTTAATCACATCAAAGTGAGTTCTCATGACGGGCATGTAGTAACTGGAAGGGTACGAGTACCGGTAGTCGGAACGTCCTGTCTAGGCTTGGCATTCGTATAAATCCAAAATAAAGGACCAGTTTGCCTACCTGGGGACTAACGATGAGAGTACGAAGGACCTATTAAGCCGAAGCATGCTATACCAAACGTCGTGTGAGCTAACCCCACTTTGAGTTGTCATTGTGTCTATACCTGGACACCCTCCTACCATACATCTCGCAATCATATTTCCTGGTTTTCATTCGGGTGATGCGAGTGTTAAACCGCCAACACCAATGTGAATCCTACTAAGCTAATAGTCATGGGGGCCCACATGACTATACAGGCGATGGTATGGGGGACATTGGAGGCCCAAACATGAGCAAACCCAAGACATCCTATGGATGTAGTTGCATTATTGATGATTATGTTTTTTTTTATTCTTTTAACGACACATGACACCTAAAAACTTCTTAAACTCACAATCTTCCTATGTATGTTCCTGTGGATGTCGGCTAGGCAACTACGTGGAGGTAGAAAGTCAGGAAGATCAAACGAACGCTTGGCCACCCAGATTGCAAAACAAATGGCCGCAATGCTTCCTGACATCGTAATTCAAGTCCAACAAGCTCTCACCGCGAATCCCATCAACCCTCCCAATCAAGAAGACCAGAACGTCGACAACCCTCCCTCCAAAAAGTTCTCCTACAAACACTTCAAGTCTTGCGATCCCCCAAAATATGAAGGGACCGAAGGTGTTACTACTCTCCTTCACTGGTTTGAAGAAATGGAGAACACCTTCCTCAATTGCGATTGTCCCGAGGATCGCAAGGTACGTTACGCAACTGGGAGACTGTTTGGGGTAGCCCTTACCTGGTGGAACACAGAAAAGGGTAAGCGAGGAGTCGAAGATGCCATGGCCTTAACATGGGAAGAATTAAGGGATCTCATGACAAGGCGCTTCTGTCCAAGAAGCGAAATCAAAAAGTTGGAAGATGAATTCCACTCGTTGAAACAAAAGGAAGGAGATCACACTTCCTACAACAAAAGATTTATCGAACTGAACCAAATGATCCCTAATCTGTTCACCCCCGAGTACCGCTTGGTTGAACACTACATTCGAGGTCTCCCCTCGAAAATTCAAGACTCGGTTCTAAGCACTTCGCCTGCAACACTTGAAGCCGCAATGGAACTAGCTACCGAACTTACCGAGAATCGCATCCGAAACGGCAAATTCAAGGATGAGAAAAAGAAAGCCCCCATTGAGGCCCAAACTCCAAACCATTCCATCTCCTCCTCAAGGTTTGCTGGTAAGAGGAAACGAAACAGCAGAAATTTTGCCGTCACACACACAAACGCTCCTATCACTGCCGCACCAATTACCCAAATTGCTCCCTCAGCTGCACCATTTAAAAAGCCATACACCGGCCCATACCCAAAATGCAACCGTTGTCAATACCATCACCTCCCCGAAACTCCTTGCCAACATTGCACCAGCTGTGGCCGTGCGGGTCACACTATTCAAACTTGTCGCACGCTTCAACGAATGAACCGCAATCAACCCTCAACCCAAACCCACCATCAGATAGTGGGTCAACCCCTAACAACCTTTACTTCTATCACCTGCACAACATATAGCCCAATCCTACTACCAACCCAACTACCCATGATGCAACCCATGCGAGCATGTTACAACTGTGGAGACCCAAACCACTTCAGGAACACATGTCCATGCTTGGTGAACATCATCCATGTCCAAGCTCAAGCAAATCCGGTAAACCAAGCTAACCAAGCTCCTCCACCTGCTAGAGGAAGAGCTTTCAACATCAACGCCAACCAAGCTAGGGCTGACAACAATGTGGTTAACGGTACGTTTCTCATCAATGGTAGTTATGCATCCATGTTATTCGATACTGGCGCGGATAAGAGTTTTGTGTCCTTAGAATTTGAACCTATCCTCAACCAAACTCGTGATAATCTCATGGAATCTCTAACGGTGGAAGTTGCTGACGGAAAACCAGTCTCATTAAACTCTATTATACGAGATTGTACCCTCACTAAACGATCACGATTTTCCAGTTGACCTCATTCCTATGAAGTTGGGAAGTTTCGATATTATAATCGGTATGGACTGGCTCAGCCAGCATCACGCTGAAGTAGTATGCCGCGAAAAGTTCATTCGCATTCCTCTTGCAGACGGTCAGACCCTACGTATCTTTGGAGAAATCCCTTCGAAAGGACTCAAATTAATGTCCTGCCTTCAAGCCCGAAAATATCTCCGCAAGAACCTGTCGCATTTCTAACTCACGTCGTCAAAAAGGGAACCAAGGAGAGGAAACTCGAAGACATCCCAGTAGTGAAATAATTCCCACAAGTTTTTCCTGACGACATTTCAGGACTTCCTCCCGTGAGAGAAGTCGAATTCCGCATCGATCTTATACCTGGCGCTACACCAGTCGCAAAATCTCCTTATAGGTTAGCCCAATCCGAAATGCAAGAGCTGGCTAGTCAACAGCAAGAGCTGACTGACAAAGGATTCATACGTCCTAGCTCATCGCCTTGGGTTGCACCTGTTCTTTTTGTGAAGAAGAAAGAGGGAACGTTTCGCATGTGTATCGACTACAGAGAACTCAACAAGTTAACGGTCAAGAACTGCTACCCATTATCTCGCATCGATGACCTCCTAGACCAACTTCAAGGCGCCACCTGTTTTTCAAAAATCGACCTTCGTTTTGGTTATCATCAACTCAGAGTACATGAAGAAGACGTCCCAAAGACCGCCTTCCGGACTCGTTATGGGCATTACGAATCATGGTCATGCCATTCGGTTTAACCAACGCCCCAGCTGTCTTCATGGATCTAATGAATAGGGTATGCAAACCCTACCTCGACCGTTTCGTCATAGTCTTCATCGACGACATCCTCATCTACTCCAAGTCTAAATCCGATCATGAACGACACCTTCGACTCATCCTTACACTCTTAAGGACTGAAAAGCTCTACGCTAAGTTCTCAAAATGCGAATTCTGGTTAAGAGAAGTACAATTCCTTGGACATGTCGTTAATGACAAGGGAATACATGTCGATCCTTCGAAAATCAAGGCAGTACAGGAATGGCAAGCGCCACGTACCCCTACCGAAGTAAGATCATTTCTTGGTTTGGCTGGTTACTATCACCGTTTCATTGCCAATTTCTCCCGTATTGCTGTACCACTCACGGCTTTGACTCATAAAGGAAAACCCTTCATATGGGGACCTAAACAAGAAGAAGCCTTCCAAACCCTTAAACAAAAGCTTTGTGACGCACCTATCCTCACACTTCCTGAAGGTTGCGATGACTTTGTAGTATATTGCGACGCATCAGGGCAAGGGCTAGGCTGTGTATTAATGCAAAGAGGAAAAGTGATAGCCTACGCTTCTAGGCAACTCAAGGTTCATGAAAAGAATTACACCACCCACGACCTGGAACTAGGAGCCGTTGTGTTCGCTCTCAAGATATGGAGACATTACCTCTACCGTACCAAGTGTGAAATATACACTGACCACAAGAGCCTCCAACATATCTTCAATCAAAAGGAGTTGAATATGAGACAACGAAGATGGGTCGAACTTCTTAACGACTATGACTGTGAAATTCGGTATCATCCTGGCAAGGCAAACGTGGTGGCCGATGCGCTCAGTCGAAAAGGTTATGCGAACTCCATTCACTTTCTATGTTCGCAAATCATAATCGACATCAAAGATCGAATCCGAGAAGCCCAACATGTATCTGTGACAGAAAATGATGTACGCGATGAACTGTCATGCGGAGCTGAACTCAAAATCGAAACCAAATCCGACGGCATCCTATACTATTTAAACCGCATATGGATTCCTGATCGCAACAACCTTCGTGATTTCCTCATGAACGAGGTGCACAAAACACGATACTCTGTACACCCAGGAGCCGACAAGATGTATCAAGACCTACGATACACCTACTGGTGGCCTGGCATGAAAAAAGATATCACTGTTTTTGTTTCCAAGTGCCTTACATGATCCAAAGTAAAATCTGAACATCAAAGACCTTCAAGACTTCTAGTCCAACCCGAAATACCTGTATGGAAGTGGGAAAACATAATTATGGATTTCATTACCGGGTTACCTCGCACCTCCAGTGGGTATGACACTATATGGGTAATCATTGATCGTCTTACAAAATCAGCTCACTTCATTCCGATCCGCGAGGACTTCAAAAACAAGAAGTTAGCTCGTATCTACATCAGCGAGATCGTAAGCCGTCATGGTGTACCTTTAAGCATCATTTCAGACCGTGATGGTTGTTTCACTTCACGAACATGGTGAGCTGTACAAACCGCCTTGGGTACGCGATTAGACCTCAGTATCGCTTTTCATCCTCAAACTGATGGACAATCTGAACGCACCATCCAAACTCTTGAAGACATGCTTCGAGCATGTGTCATAGACTTCAAAGGGAATTGGGACGCTCACCTACCATTAGTTGAATTTTCGTACAACAATAGCTACCATTCAAGTATCGGCATGGCTCCTTTCGAAGCTTTATATGGTTGTAAGTGCCGATCACCAGTATGTTGGCACGAAATTGGGGAAGCACAAATCACCGGTCCATAATTAATTCAAGAAACAACCGACAAGATCCATCAAATTCGAAACAATCTTCTAGCGGCACAAAGTCGTCAAAAGAGTTATGCAGACAAACGACGAAAGCCCTTGGAGTTTAACATTGGTGATCAAGTACTTTTAAAAGGATCACCGTGGAAGGGAGTGGTTCGTTTTGGCCAGAAGGGCAAGCTAGCACCACGCTACGTAGGACCTTTCAAGATACTCGAAAGAGTAGGTCCTGTAACATACAAGCTTGACCTACCAGAAGAACTCAACAGAATTCATCCCACATTCCACGTATCAAACTTGAAGAAGTGCCTCGCCGATGAAAACCCCCATATTCCTCTAGAAGACATTCAGATCGATGAATCTATGCACTTCCTTGAAAGACCAGTAGAAATCATGGACTTCGGAGAGAAACGTTTAAGACGAAGTCGTATTCCAATTGTCAGGGTACGCTGGGAGTCAAAACGAGGACCTGAGTTTACTTGGGAACGTGAAGACTCAATGCGTGAGAAATACCTACATCTTTTTCCTGTTACCACTACTACTTAAATTTCGGGACGAAATTTCTAAAAGTAGGGGATACTGTAACATTCGTCGAAAAACGGGTTTTCCAAACCCGCTTCGTTTATTAATCAAATATTCAGTTATAATTTTCGTTGCGTATTTATGTTCATATTAATTTTAAACAATACATAACTAATAAACATTGTTAGAATTTTAAACCATAATTAATAGATAATAAAAATAAGTGAATAAAAAAAATAAATAAGGCTGCCGGGTTTCGAACCCGGGTCACCCGCTCCAACAAACAAACAACACACCACTCCCGCCACACACTTTACTTTGGAATAATACTGAAATAAATAAAACTTAAAGTAAACCCGGATTCAAACCAGAGAATCACCGCTCACTCAGAGCTCGCAATCACCGGAAAATCCGGCAATCCGCGATTTTGGCCAAATCAGTCTTGACTAAAACGCTCAAATTGATGTCGACGTCGGTTATAACCGTTGCCGGCAATCAATTTCCGTCATAACCGACGGAAATCCTAACTCGCGGACTTTGACTCGATTCAGCCTGTTTCAACTATAAATACCCTCTTGAACACTCTGAAAATCCTTTCGCTCAGAACCACGATCGTTTCCGAAGCTTAATTCATCTCAAAACACGTCGCCGGAGATATTTTACAGTCGCCGGACTTTCACTGGAAAACCGAGACTTACTTCAAATCGGTAAAATTCTCGACTCTTTTGTTTGCAATCCATTATTAGGCAAGTATTAACATAAATCGTTCAACCTGAATCTGTCTCAGACAACGTTGCCGGGAATTCCTGCACTCGCCGGAAAATCACTGAAAATTCCGAAGTCTCACTGTCAATCGGTACAATCATCTAAACCCCCTGATATCCCTTGTTCAGTAACTTAATTGCACAACTCATTGATCAAAACTGTTAATTGATTCACTCAGACGGAAGTCACCAATCAGTGCCGAGGACTCTTGCCGGAAATCTGAGAAAAACATTCTGTTCGGTACATTTTACTCCGTAACCCTCTCTATCCATTTCATTCCAATCAATTATATGTTCGATGACCGATTTAAACAAGAACAGTCGGACATCATTGTTCTGTGTCTTTGTAAACGAAGAAGACGAAGTCGAACATGTGTATAAGTTTAATTAAAACTGAATATTTAACCGGGTTAGACACACAGTCCAGCGGTGGACTGTGTGCAACATAACACGCACGTCACGGGTTCGAAGCGCACACGTTACCGAATTTCAGAATTAAAACCAACATTTTTACAACTGAATCGGATCAGGTCACAGAATGTTTATAAGAATAATATAAATCATAAGTTAAACAGATATGACACACAGCCCAACTGGTTGGGCTGTGCGCACTCGAACCGAACGTCCCGAGTTCGACTCCGGGTCACTGAAGTCGGTTCGGCCATATTAAATCCGTTTTGAAATAAACCAAATAAAATAACAGTTAATTAGTATATATATATATAATTAAAACAGAGAATATTTCGGGTTAGACACGTAGCTCAGGTGGTAGAGCTGCGTGCACGTAAACGAGAGGTCCCGAGTTCGAACCTCACTCAGCGCATATAATTAACACAGTCCGACCAGTCAACGGTCAATGGTCAAAGTCAAAAAGTCAACATTTTTTTATTTATTTATTTTTATTTAATCAGAAAATTATTTAAAAACACTTAAAAATAATATTTTTAAAGTTAGAAAATGTCCTTAAACTCACAAAAATAAATCTAAAAATCTTAGTAAGATTATGAACTAAAAGTATTAATCTCAAATAAAATCCATTTATTTACCGAACCATTTCGTTATTATTTTAGGTTAGTTTTCCTCTCGATCAAATCCCAAAACTCGTGCCCATCCAACGTAATCAAAGAACGCACCCAATGTGAGTGAATCTCTACCAATTCCCCGTTTTAATCACATTTTTGGGTGTATCATGTGTCGTTTAATTCCTTATTATATTTAAACACTTGTGCATCCATCATATCCGTGATCAAACGTGTATCCAATATGTATCAATTGTTGTGTGAATTATGTTTAGATTGAAGTTATCATTTTCAGTACATGCATTTCATTAGTCCCATCAGCTCCCCGTGGGATACGGGTTGAGTATCAGGTGTCTCATTCGATCGGCTCCGTTTGATTGAGCCTTGATCTCACATACATCATCATTCATGTCACTCGATCGGCTTCGTTTGATTGAGCCTTGATCTCATATACATCATCATTCATGTCATTTACTCATCCAATGTGGTTTGTGTTTTGTTATATATATATGTGTTTGCTCACATGTGATTATTGCACAAATTTTCAATATTAAATACAACAAGAAATTAATAACAATGTTTTATCAAGGTTCACTCGCCAACTTTTGTTGACTCAAAATATCCCCCGTTTTACACATGATACAGGTGATCCATTTGGTTGAGGCAAGAAACACATTGGAAGCCCTAGAAGAATAAATCAGTTTAAGTTTTGGATTGTTTTACTTAGTTTCATTTCCTTGTAATTGTTTGGATTTGATTTGAATTTAAGTTGTAATTTGAATTTAATAAATATGAAACATTTAGTAAACATTATGAGCTTTGGTGATAACCCAATTATGCCCGACTTTTATTCCGCTGCGGGTCGGGGTGTGACAACTATAGCTTTGTCAATACTAGTACAATGATATAACTATAATTTTGAACTGTGTAATCGTAATTTATCATGACCAATGAGGAAATATCGAGGACTAAGCACGTATATTAACAAAGTTAAAGATTAAAAGTATATACAAAAACTCACAATCAATGAGTAAGTGTGAATCAACTTTGTAACACTATTCCCTCGTAATGATCATAAACTATGTATAAATTCAGTATTAACGAGAGTAATATATAGAGAATTAGGTTGTACAACAATTTTATATTGTTATAAAAGTAAATAATGATTAGGTATGAAAAAAAATCAGTATAGGTTCAAATTGTAAAATTGTTATAGCCATGCAACTTTTTAAAGAAATACAATATATTTCAGTAAAACTTATGAAAAAAAAAACTTAACCATTAACCACAAGCCGTATTTAGTTCTTTTACAAAAATCACTTACAGGAATTTCTTAGGGAATCTCCACTGTCAATCAAAACTTCATGAAATATATAAATAGAATTCATGTTTACCAGATGAAGACAGGGCGACAAGTGGGAAATTCAAGAACTTTGTAGATAAAGATATATTTTTATCTTTCATTAATAGATAAAATATTTAACCAAATCTATTAAATTTATAATTATAATATGTTAACAAAATTTACTTGATTTATAATTTTCTTTAATCAGTATTCATGATATGAAAAGGACAAAAACAAATACATGAACACAAACCGAGCTAACCTATGATAAAATATATCATCACACATATAAACTTTTCGAATGAAATCGGTAAGACCAGTGGGTGTGGTTTGGTTTGTCCCTTTGGGGACTAATCGTCACGTAGGCGTCACATCAAAAGGGTGGAGGACCATCCCCTTGGGGCTACCCAAGGGTGTGAAGGATGGTCCTCCCCTTTTTTATTATTATTTTTTAATTTAGTAAAATAATTAAAACAAAGTAAATAAAAAAAAAAAGTTACATTTAAACAAAAACCTAAAGTTACATTAAAAAAAACTAAACATTTAAAAAAATACAAGATAAATAAAAAAAACCTAAAGTTACATAAAAAAAAGCTACACTGCGAATTCCATTTTTTTTTAATTTTTCCCTTATCTTTTCTAAGATCTTGCATTCTTCCTCAGGATATGCGCTAATGTCGGTTGTCAGTATCCTCCATTCCTCGACTTCTCGCGCCTCCTCGATGGTGGGAGTGTAGCCGGGTGACGTGAACGGGAGTGAACTTGAGTTAGGATTATTTTGGTTAAATGGATCCATATTTTTTTTCAAAGTTGAAAGAGATGGGTTTATAAAAATGGAGAGAAAGATGAAGTTGTTTGTAAAAAATGGTGGGTTAAAATGATATATAAAATGGTATTGGGTAGGTTTTTTTTTAAGTTACCGTTCAAACTTTTGGGGGCCCACTTCTTTTACCATTCATGCCCGTCCCCAACGTCTCTTTTCTGCCGATTGGGACGAGCCGAGCCCCGGGGCCGGTGTACGACGTGGCAAGAGGACCGGCGCCGGGTTGGGACTACCCCACACCCAATGGTCTAATTTCAAAGAACTAAAAATTTCTTTTTAATTTTGAAAAGGAAAGTTCTATCTATAAATAAATTGCAAGTTGAAAGTCAAAAGCTGATAAGATTCTCATTTTAGAGTATTAATTTATTTAGAAAAATAGATAAAAACTTAAGAAATTAGTAGTGCGGACCTAGGTTATAGCGTAGGTGGGCGGACGCGTCACTTGAAAAGAAAATTTTTTTAAGACAAAAATCCCGACCGCACCCCTTAAAATGTTGATTAACACCCATATTCATACCCTAAGTAAATAATTTCCGGGTCACTGATAGTATATCATGCACACATCTAAGGTGTTGTATGAATTTATGAATCAAGATATTATATAACAAGATATTATATAATTCAATTGATCCAGTTATATACAAGAAGCTTAATTACACTATAAGATTGTGTCACGCCTGTCTATGATTTTAGAAGAAAATGACGCCGTATTATTTTTGAGCCATGTCATTAGTTCTTTTTTTAAAGTATCATGATCATTTTATTTTATGACACCTGGAACTATCGTTAGTTATATTTTCTTAGAAATTTTATATAAAATATTATTTCTTTTAACTTTTACACTTAATTATCTTATAAATTAATATGATGTTGACATGATCGTCTCTCCTCAACATCCTCTTAAACTGTTAATTTGTATTATATTATATTATATTATATATAAAAAATTAATTAAAAGGTTATAACTTAAGAAAATACCATTTTTCATCGTATTTATCATCACAAATTTTCTTGCATTCCAAAACTTTACATTACAATTGAGAAGACTCGAGAAGTCGCGCCCGGAACTATATTTTTTTGTTGTATTTTGGTGATATAAAAAGAACTGTTATTTTTGTTTGATGGTATGATCAACATTTGTTTCACGAGGTTTTTTTTATCTAAAACTATGCGTAATGGTTAATGTCTTTTAAGGAGCAGTTTTCGTCACATCAGTGTCATAATGTATTTTTAAAAAATTTGTAATGGTTAATATCTCTTAATGCCTATTTTATTTATCACTTTCCATTTTTTCTTCTCTTTGGACATTATTATAGAAATGTCCCTCCCTCTTCATGCCTTTATAACGCGAGAAGGACGGTGTTAGAGGCATTATCTACTCTTTCACACCGCTATAGTGTCCATTACGCATAGCCTAAATGAAACATATAAATAAAAAGGTAAAAATAGAAAGTGTTTTCTATCACACTTTTCTGCTTTTTTATTAGACAACTTAAGTTCAATTAGTGTTCATCGTTGTAGAACACTTGATATCTAAACAACCACTTAAAATATGAGTAGATTAGTGTTTGTGTGATGTAACCTGTTTTTTAGAAAATTATGTGTGGGATTGGTAATAATCAAAAACAAGTTGGATGAGAATTTAAACTACGATTAATTTATTTCTAAAAACTACTAGTTTAATCTAACTAGTGGCTATAGTTGTGTGAAATCTAGATTCACTGAATATTTTTGAGTCATGACCGACTTTCAGTACTATAAAGTAAAGTTTTACTCAAAACGGGTCCAAAATGATTTTCATCGCTAAATAGTCACTAATTACCATCAGATGTTCGCCGAAAGCTTTAAGTACATTTAACAAATATTATATTTCATATTGCTTGGGGCTTTAAGTACATTTAACAAATATTATATTTCACATTGCTTGTCGGTGATTACCTTCGTATCACCGACAAATTTAAAATAAGATTTTGTTACTACGGTTTTTTTCCAATGCTTGCGAGTTTGTATTTGTGATAGATAGGTCGTAGGTGATATTGTCCTAATGGTCGATAATGATCCCCGTAGGATCCTTTAGTAATGGTTGTCGGTATCCCACAACTCTTTTTATCATGGTCTTCAATGACGAATGACCGGTGGCTCCACCGAGGGACAACCAACATATATGGATATCGTTTATTAAGATCTCTAACTTGAGGTGTTTTTAAAAAAAAAAAAACAACACAATGAGGATTGTTTTTTGTTGTATTGGATCTTCTAAGACAAAAAGTATATTATATAGAAAAAAACTTGGTTAACAAATATGCTAAAAAGACGGTTAACGCAATTGGTGACAGGAAAAACTATGTTGGGTCAACTCTTGCGATGGCACGACGGCTGTCAAGTGGCAGTCGGCAGTATGGTTTTCTGGAGAAACGCTCAAGCCAAACTTAGAAGTCAGCATGGACCCGGTTAAGACAACATAGTCTAGCCGGAGTGGGGCAACGCAGCTCTCCAATTTAAAGAGTGCGGTAGCCTAATACAAGAAAGTCGTCGTTCTAAAATTAAAAAAAAAACTAGCCAAACTCGTAAATTTAATGCCTAGCGACCCTTTAAACCCTCTCATTTATTGTGTCTCGAATCAAACGAGCATGCACTTCGCACGTTATATAGATATAGATCTATAATTTTATATTGGAAAGCGAGTACAACAAAGAAAGATTGCCCTTAATAGCACTCTTAAGACTATGTTATGAGGTAACTAGCATAATCATTAACGTGCCATGTCAGCTATTAACTAAGGGAACACCGCATCTGGGGGTTAATGGGGCTAGTTAATGGGTTTGTTAATGCCGCTAATGAATGGGTTAACAGATGAACGAACATTGGTGTGGGGCCCATGGATGTTCTAACCAATCACATGTCATCATATTTTTAGTTATTGCTATTAGGTGTTTAGTTAATCCACAACATAATGTTAACGGATATTTCGTTAATCGTTAATTTCTTATACGAGCAATGACGTGAAAGTGATGTAGCAATGAATGTAGTTAAATCACAACAAGTAGTCAAAAAAATAAAATAAACAATTCGGCTTAATATTGTGTATAAAAAGTAAATCACATAATTTATGATTACAAAGGGGGAGACGTTTATGGGTTAACTTGTTACCCTAGGTGTATGCCTGTCTGTATATACATACTGTCACATCGTAATTAAATATAACTTTATATTTTGTTTGTGCATATGTGTGCCAAAATTCTTTTAACGAATTATCTATCCTCTATTGGATAGTTATGGTCTGTCACTGAAGCTTTTAGCTGGACAATGATCTCTTAGTCACCGGAATGTTGAATCGGCACTTTTAAAAATTACGAACAACCCCCTTGACCAATGTTTGTCGTTCACCTCTTCTTTTTTTTTCTTTGAGACTTTCTTTATATCCATTAATGAAAAAAGGTTACTATACAATTTTATTTGTACAAGGACTCCTCCAAGTTGCACTTTGATCCTATAAAATGCAGATGTGCTATTTTATTTAATTTTATATTTAGTATGAGTCAATTTCAATTTTAAATATTATAGTACTTTGATTAAGTTTACAAAGATAAAAAAAAACTTTGAACTTGCTAAAACTGAATCATACGTATGAATACCCCTAATAAACAATTTGGGTTGGATGCTAGGAAAAATGGAAGTAGATGCGTATGGAAAACCATTCCCATAATCAAAGGAACAAATATGTGTGGGAATGTTTTCTAAACTTAATATGAAATTAATTAAATGAAACGTCCATGGCATTATAGTCTAGTGGCATCTTAGGGGTGAGATAAGGTTTTGGGACCATTGGGTCCTAAGTTCGATTCTCATAAGGGTGGTTTTTTCAAATTTGTTGGGTTTTCTTCATTGGTGTAAATTAGTAGCATCAAGTGTGATTAACTGTAATTTGAAGGAGGTATATTTAGGAAAATACAAATAGCTAAACTAGTAGACTAGTATTTGTGTGAAGCCATAAATGAGGGTCTTCGGCCAATCATACACACAATCAAACCATAGCCGATGATATACAACCGGTGGAAATAATTTAACATGCTCCTTTAGTAGAAGCGTCGGGTTCACGGATGTTGAGAGTACTATGTGAGTGAAACTTTTCTAACAATGTAGTTTGCATGCCAATGCTGAAGATATTAGCATGTTGTTGTGCAACGGGAACATGAGGGCATGATTACGAATAAGGGTGACTTGTTCATCAACAAAGGAATGTCTATTTTAGTGTGGTTCACGTGTTGATGCTATAAAATTTGGTGTTGTGAGTTTCATTTAAGCACTATATCCGTTATGGGAGGATAATCCGTCGTTGTTGTGAGTCACAATAGTGCAAAAAAAAAAGTTTGATGGTCCAAGATTAGCCATGGAGAATTCCTTGCTGAGAGAGGGTTTAAAAGTATAAATGAGAGCCTCTGAAAAGGTGTTGATGATTATGTCGTTGATATTTAATAGAATGATGGTCGTGGTGTTGTTAGTCTTAATAATGAATTGCCATCTTGCAGCTTGTGAAGCCCAAGGTTTATGTATGAAAGAAGCAAATTGTTGGTACCAAACACAAGGGACTTATTTTAGACCATAAATAGCCTTGTTAAGACGGTATACATGTTTAGGTTTAACAAGATTAGTGAACCTAGGTGGTGGAGTACTACAATATACGATTTCATTAAAGTTGACATTTAACAATGCATTTTCTTTACAACTAGCTGGTGAATAGGCCACAAATGTGAGAGAAGAGGACATTGAACAATACGAAGAGTAGCGGGTTTCACCACATGGCTAAATGGTTCAACTTAAGCATTATGTTTAATACGATCCTTAAATCTATCATTATTATCGTATCTTACCAAAGTGGGTCTTGGAGAGCCTTTCTATATGTGGTTGGGCAATGCAGTTGAGAGCGGTGATAAAATATAAGGAATGGTAAAGTATCGATTGATAGTTGACTTGGCACGAGTGGTCATGGATGATCGTTTGTTAGAATGTGAGCATCGACAAAGGTGGTTTGTTGGTTTGAGTTTCAGTAAGTTGGTGCTTGAGAAGAAGGTGGTAGGTTTGGGTAAGTAATTAAGTTGCATTTGAGTTTAAGGGAGGGTAGGTTTAGCCGGTGGAAGAAGGCTTTTCGAGGGGTTGGTTGGATTGGTAGTGCTGGTTTGGCTAGGCTGAGGTGATTTGTTTGGGTTGTTGATAGGATGCTAATTAAGGAAATGGGAGTGTATAGATCGGTTAGTGGGTTAAATTATGTTCTGTTGGTTTGATGCAGGTGGTGTTTACATGTGAATAAAGAAAGACATCTTAGTTAAAATTAACATGTCTGGAGACAATAGATTTCCCTATTAGGTGGTCAAGACATCGATGTCCTTCTTTGTGTTTTGGATAGCCTAAGAGGATTTCAAGATATTAAACGTGGAGCTTTCTCATGATAGGTAATGGTGGTGAAGTAGGGGTTGGGGTAGCAAAGGAAATCACAGAATTTCATATGATCATAAGTGGGTGGTTGATGATGAAGGGATTCATGAGAGGATTTATTGTTGATTGTGGTGGTTGGAAGGATATTTAGTAGGTGAGATGCATTGTGAAGTCCTTCGACCGAATAGGTCATTGGAAGTTGTTTTTAAAAAGACAATGTGTAGACGATGTCATTTATAGTTCTCATCATTTCTACAATGTGGAGAGATATATGGGAAAGTGTGTGGTAAAATGCCATATTGATTAAAAAGCTCATGAAATTGTTTATATACGACTCTATTCCAATGTCCGTGTGAAGTATTTTGATAGGTGAGTTAAATTATGTATGGAATGAAAACAAAGGAGTTAAATATCTCTATTATTTATCGGAAAGGAAAAATTCATAGATAATTAGTAAAGTCATTTAGAAATAACACATAGTATTTTTATCTTGATGCGCTAGCAATGGGCAAGAGATGTTCACAAGTCAGTATGTAAAATGTCCAAAGCACCGGTAGTTTTATATGGGGGGGGGGGGGTTAAAATGGTAAACATGTGTTCTCGGCCAATTGGAAACTACTACAAATGTTCATATTTATAGTAATAGTAGAACAAACATGAGACATAACATAATGGTTGGGGTGCCTCAAGCTTTTATGGCCAATAGTCGAGTTATGAGTGTTGGATAGGAAAAACACAGTATGGTTATTTGATGATAGGCTTTGTGAGAGGGAATAGATCATTAGTGCTATCACAACGTAACTTTGTGACCTAGGTCTTAATATACATGAAAAAACAAAGGGGTTAAATTCAATTGAGAAGGAGTTATGTTTGGTGAATTGTCTAACTGGGATTAGATTTTTAATAATGGGGAGGGTGATAAGGACATTTTTTATCACAAAGGAGAGGTTGAAGTGTGAATGTGACAATAACCGATATTAGAATAAGGTAAACTAATTCCATTTCCAACGATGACAAAAGATGATGATTTAGGACAATTATTTAAAATAGTGTTTAAAGTACTCGTTAATCTAGTCATGTGTGCGAAAGCTCTAGAATCAAAGTACAATCCCATGAAGGGGCATTTGGAGATAGGTTTTGACGGGAACCAAGCAATTGTATGTTATATGGGAGTTTGTAGGCTCATTTTTGTCTGCAAATAATGGCGGGGAATATGACCTGAGCACACTATCAAGAGGTTGTTGCTCAAAGATCCATGTTTTTAGTGACTGTTAGTGTCGTTGATTCCAGTAATGTGGATGATTGAGTGCATTGGACTTACTCTCTCAAGTTGTTGTTGAGAGATCTATGTTTTATAGAAAAAAATCTAGACTCCACCCTTAGAAGTTTGATTAAGCACCTCAGTTGCCTCCCATGAAAAGAAATCTTAGCTTTGCCACTTACTAGACTTACTCTCCCGAGTGAAATTTACTTGCAAACTCTATTGGCTCTAGCTTTGACCTTAATGTTTCTATATGGTCTGATAGAAAGTTTCACCGTCCTGTCGATATTATAGTTTCTCAAATTTTCTCTTCACGATATCATATTCATATTTGACTTTTATAGGAATCGTTCGTGCAAATAAATAATTACAAATTTTATTCATAAATATCAATACATAAATGTAACGAAAACAGTAAATAATACAAGTATTCATGTTACAACTAAAATAACAGAAACAAGAGTAGAAACAAAAACGTCTTGTTGAGATCTTGCAGAACACATGGCCTTAAAACAAAATTTGGAGTCTCACGGTGAGAATCATTGTTTCAGGTACAACAGCCTAAGCAATTGCTACATCCTGGAAAGAACTCAAAAACACGAAGGCTAATACCTTGAACAACAAAATCAGAAAACTTGAAGTAGAGAGTAGGGTTGGAGAGTTTGTGTATGTTGTGTATTGCAAAAGTGTATCTTCAACCAAGGCCTCGCCTTGGTTTATTTATACTGAAACTTTGAATCAAAATAATCCACATAATTAAAGACGAAAAATAAATGGCATTGAACGTCTTCCATGCTCATTTATTTTGTATTTGAACTCAGAGACGTACCTGTTTGACTCGACAGTTTCATCTTTCAAACTAGAAACTGATCTGCTTCTTTACTCTGGAGTATGCTGAGAACCCGCGCGCAGGCGTTCGAGCTGGTTTTCAGTCCGCACACTACATAGTGGTCAAACCGCAGGTTCGTGCCATCCGCCATGTCATTCGTAAGCCTCACAAATGCACGCGCGCACCATTTGGGAACCCGCCACCTCGCCTTTTCGCCATCTCATCCACTACTTGTGCTGTGCCACCTCATCAGCGTACACATGGATCTGACCACCTATGTACATGACCATGCACACGCGGTCAGGAATACAAAAGCGGCTCTCAAACGGCTCGCGGTGATGCGAAATGCAAAGTGAGCCATGAAAGCGACACATTGCGCCCACGCCACGTGCGTATGTGAGTTAGGGTTTGCGAATCCACTAGTTTGTGGTGCTAGGGAACAATGAGGAAAGGATGTTTTCATATATAAGCCACTCATTTTTCTTTCCATCCTTCTATGTGGGACAAGTTCCACTTTTCCCTGCTCCTTTCCCTTCTCTTTTTCTCAACTTTCCTTAGTTCAAGTCCCAACTTTGAGTATTCGTATCTCATTTATCTTATCTCGGGTTTGGACGTGGTTTGGTTCATTGTAAAGCCCTTAAAACATAGAAAACAAACCTACAAAATTGTACTTATATTAACCAAAGTATAATAGGTTCTACTAAAATGCCTAAAAGTGTGAAAATTGTGAGAACGATTCCCGGAACGACACATGGCGCGCACTATAATTCAAATGGAGTGGCATTTTCATCATTTTGCGTTTCTTTTTTTATTTTACATTTTTCGTTCTTCCAAAGCGTTCAGCTTTTGGTCTATTTTTATTAACTTGATCCGTAAGGCTTCTTTTATGGCGTTTTTATCTTTCTTGGAGAACTTTGCTAAAAATATTTTGGTTTTATTTGATTATGACTTATATGACATTTTTATTTATCGTCGATGTTCTATATCTTCTTCTATTCATTTTTCATATTATCATGCATGGCGTCTTATAATATGTTGATATATTTTGTATTTTTCTTTGAGAAAGACCTAAAAAAGACAATGTTTAAAGGGCATGGCATTTTTTGTATGAAGGAAAACATGGCATTCTTATAACATATCATAATTCCTTCATTAAAGTAGTCAAAACATTACAACATAAAACTTATAAAAAATCAGAACAATCTAATAGTCTTCATCTGATGGGATTACATCAGAGATGTACCTATCACTTTCCTCTTCTGACTCATCAAAGTCATCATCTTCATCCTCCACATTAGCGTTTAATGCCATCAACTGGTGTAGCCTCCCTCACATCCTCCTTCAAACAAAAACACAATCCTGTTTCCTATAGGGTTTGAAGCCAATAAATCACAAAGTTGTTGAAGGAAGTGAATATTCTCTGTGTTAGGATTTGTTGCATCATGAATCTATCATCCTCTCCATTGTAATAAGTAACCGTCAGCATCCTCATTTGCTCATTCAAACTCTAACCTGTTACGATTGGTTTCTCAAAATCATCATCATCCTCGGCTTGAAATCTTCTCTTCAATCTTCTGATTATTGTTTGAGTCCTCTCACACTGGTTGGCCAATGGAACACCAATGGCCAATATCCCCCTTTTAACTGCCTCATCTATACCAAGTATGGCATTAATGGTTTTCACCATCATCCTTCGTCTGTTAGAGAACTTTATAACGAAATTGTTCTTTGACCTTTGGAACCTCCATGAAATAATCTGTACCATTTTTTTGATTATATTTGTTGTATATGGTGTTTTTTGTGCTATGGTGTTTTCTTAGTGATAATGATGAACCTTTGTATGGTGGTTTTTCTTTAGAGTAAATTACAAGTTTTGTCCTTTATGTTTACATCAAATTGCAGGCGTTGTCCTTTTTTTCAAAAGTTTACAGGCGGTGTTCTTAACCTTTCAAAATCTCGCACGTTATGTCCTTTAGGCAAAACCCCGTTAGATTTTTTGGTTAAATATGGTCATGTGCATTGCACATGAGGTCATATTTGTCTATTCACATTCCCAGGGGCTATTTTGTAAAAAACTTTTATTCAGGGACTATTTTGTACAAAACTTGAAAATAAAAACTAAAAAAATATATTAACTCTCTCTGTATATATATGGAATCCAAAAACTCCACCCGCAACCATCACCGTTCGCCTGAGATGTCGGAACTTGCCGGAAAGTTGGAACGACCAATACACAGTTGACCTTCAAAACTCTTAACCCACAATATTTGACTGTTGACCAAAAAAGCGAACTTAATTTCACAGCTTCACTGAAGTTCATAATTCTCTCAAAAACATGAAAACCATTATCTCATATTATCTTTCTTCTTCTTCCCCTGTTTCATTCTAGCAGTTGACACAATCACATCAAAAAGACACCTGAACATAAATCAAAAACTAGTTTTAAAAGGTGAGGTTTTTTAATTGGGTTTTTTTTTTAATTCGGGTGACAATTTTGATCTGGGTGAGAATAATCTATACATCTGCATTTGGTACAAGAAAATTGAGAAGAGAACATATGTCTGGGTAGTAACAGAGACACCCATTACTTCGTCGTACGTAGAGTTAATAATCGGCGACAACAACGGCAAGTCGTACTGGTTAATCAAGCCAAAACCACCACCACCACCAGCCGCCGCCGCCGCCACCACTATCGTAGCCCCTTCATTCTCCGTTCAAAAATCCTATATCGGTCGGTTATAGATCTCCCAGTTCAAAAACACATAAATGTTGAATCACACCCCCAGATCTGTAAGATTGGCCGAAAAAATCGGGCACTACCACCCGATCTAAGAATCCATTTTTTGAAGGGTGTGGGTTTCGATGGGTGGCAATCTCTTGTGTTTTTACTTAGGCGATTGAGACTCCGGCAAGATAGAGATATATGTTTCATGTGTGAGAGTTACCAATCTCTTACCCCTTGATTAACCGACGAGGGGGTGGTGATGGTTGTTTGTGGTGGAGGTGTAGAGAGGTAGATACAGATCCTTCATTTTTAATAAAATTTAATAAAATGGTGATATGTTTAGTTCATATATATCATTTTCATTCTATTACATTATAGTCCCTACACATTAAACATTTACACATAGCTCCTGGGAAGGCGAATAGAAAATACGCACTCGTATGCAATGCACATGATCAGATTTAACCAAAAAATCTAACTGGGTTTGGCCTAAAGGACATATAATGCAAGATTTTAAAAGGTTAAGGACACCGCCTGTAAACTTTTGAAAAAAGGACAGCACCTGCAATTGGTGTAAACATAAAGGACAAAACTTGTAATTTACTCTTTTCTTTATAAAATGCTTTTATGGCAGTATTAAATGAGCAATGACCGCAGTTTTCAATACTCAGACTGTTTATATTTTTGGCGCCAAACGAAAATAGATGCAACCGACCTTTTAAAATTTTTTAATAGTACTGCATGCTACGAAGATACTTTTTATAATTGTAAAAATAAAAGAAAGAAAGATATGATGTATCTTATTTTTTTTTCTGTTTTGTTGTGTTCCTGTATTAATCATGGCATGTTAGCGATTTAGTTTATTTTGGTGTTTTATGTAACAACAGGATCAACATTTATGTTGTTGCATGATATACTTTTGGCGTTTATGTCACAAGATAAACATACATTTGTGTTATGTTAAAACAGAAAATATGGCGTTTTTTAAATATGTAATTTCAGAACAACACACAATAAACAAAAAATGTGTAAAAATTAATTTCACGTGTTTATAAAACATGCAAAACATAACCAAAACAACTACACGCAACATACATTATCAAGACATAAAAAATATGGCGTTTTATAAAACTAGTATACTTCTTGGGCCATCCTGGCTTTATCCTATCCAAACCAGTTTCGTACATTGCTATTATATTTTTGCACCCAATTTTAAGAAAGTGGTTACTGATTTTTACCAAGGCCTTTCTTCTTTCATTTTTTGTGTGCAGGAGTATTTTTGCTGTTTACTTTATCCTTATTGTCAATCTTGTAGGTTATATGGGACGTTTTCATTTGCCAAACCACATACCCAACCTGACAGGCCAACGCCCACATATGTTACCATATGTCTCATTGTAAAGATTCCACAGTCGAGCCCGTTAGAATTTGTTCTCCATTCCATCTTCAGCCTCGCTATCTTAGCTTTTTTATCCTCTGAGCACTTCCGTGTTTTTTTTTTATCTTGCAATTAATTTGCAAAAGCATCTCACTGCCATTTTTACATTTTTGCAATTTAGTATGGCGTTTATCTAACTTGCAATATAATAAGAAGTTTTTACGGGAGTTTACCGTTTTGCCAACCCATCTGACATGCTTCTGTTTTATAGTCTTCTCATCGTGATAAGCACTAAAGTCTAATACTTCAACTTTATATTTTTGTAGATTAAAGAAGCCAATGTAGAAATAACGTGACCAAATTATTATTGGCATGAAGACCAGATCATAATCATTGATTGTTTTATCCTTTTTATCCCTTTTGAAGTGATCATTCTTCAAAAAAAATTTCATGTTTCTATTGAATTCACTATTTCGATGATCTTCTTCTTTTACAAATGTGTCTATCTGTAATTTATTATGAACGTTTATTAATAAATTATATTGATAATATTAATGGCATTGTTTAATTCAAATAAACCCTACCGGCATGATTTGGGTGCTGAAAAATCTTGATGATGACTCTGGGGCCTTAAATCATATATTCTTCATAGTTGAGGATGTGTCCCCAAGCTTGAACTATGCTGTTGTGTACATAAATTCTGGCCGCATGCTTTAGAATATCACCCTTGGGAGTTCTTGCACCCCTGTAATATTGAAGACAAGTATTTTGATAATACCAAATGGCGTTTTCATTAATAGATTCAGTCAACCTTAAGTTGTACAAACACATGCAATAACAAACCATGGTGTTTTTTGTTTCATTAAAACCATGGTGTTTTATGAGTTTTTTTACTTTCATTGGTGTTTTTAGTAACATAATCACATGCAACCACAAACAAAGGCTTTTCTAAGTTTTATGAAATGTACCTACCATGCATAAACACATCATGTGTAAATGTAAATTGAAACATTCTTCTCCTAAGTTTCCTTTGATGCATTGATAATGGCAGCTCGGTAGAGTAAAAGTGGAGGACGTTGATAGACGATTTGGTCTACTACCTCGGCTTGATCTATTTGGAATGGAATTTCTTTTTTGTCTTTCACGGATTAGCCTTTCGACTCCCTCCTATCGTAAGCAAGTCTTGAAGGTCGACCGATAACGAGAGTAGATTGATCAAGAGAGTTGCAAAGAAAATGATAAACTAAAGTAGAAGGCTCAAAGAGCAATCAATCTAAGTAAACGAGATAGAGTTGATCCAAGTAGAAAGATAGCTTGTGCCAGATCAATCGATTCCCTCGGACCTCTCCAACCCATTCCGGACATTGCCCCAATTCGCCCCTAGCAGCGCTCTCGAAACCAAACAATGCACAGGCAAGAAGGCCACGATTGAGTTAACGGAAGCGTGTCAAAAACATTCTTTTTGAAAAAAAAAAAAAAGAAGACTCAGCGCTGGGTAAGTGGTTAAGACTTTTTTCCCGAACGTTCTCAGCTTGTTGGTTGTGATATACTTTTCCCATCATCTTCCCATCCCCATTATCATTAACATTTGTACCATCTTTCCTCTGACTCTGCCCACTCTGGCGTTTTGCTAGATGATGGTTGAGTTGGTGTTAGTAGCTCAAATGAAGGCATATCTAATTTTTTTTCTTTTCCCCAGTTGGGGATTTTTCACCTTCTGGCTTTTTTGGTGTTTCTTCTTTTCTTCTTCTTCAAGCCTCTGAATATGATTGTTCACACCTTTCTAACCTTCAACAAATGTGGCGTTTTCACTTTGTAACTCAAATTGTGTTTTCTCATACATTGCAGTATGTTGTTCATACCGTTTTGTTATAGTTTTGTTTGTTTTTTTTTAAAATCTGCCATGAAAGCACCACTAAATTGTGTCTAGTCCATGCATTTGGATCTCATGTAGTGTTTTATTAAATGTTGCTACAGTTCTGTTTTCCAATTATGTCATGAAAGATTCACTAAATTGTGTTTCTGTTTGGAGAATGATAGGCTCTTGAATCTTATTTTGGTTCTCCAATGGTGTTTTATCAAACACATTGTTAGTACATATTGTCTATGTAATGTCTATGTCTTAGTCTTAGATCGAGTCTGTTTAGAATAAATGAGATTACGTTAGAAAAGGTCATATTTATGTAAATAGAAGAACAAGTTCCCCTGGAATCATCATGTTAGAACAAGTTCGGCCGAATTTGTTCAAGACAAGTTCGCCCGAACTTGTCTATTCCTAGCGAACTTGTTCAACTATAAATAGTGGTCCTTAGATTGTCATTTATAACTTTTGCAACTTTGTCACGACATAGGCGAAGCTCTGCCCGATCCGGATCTTACATGTAATTGGACTCAGTGATCAATAAACAACAGTTAAACGAGTAAATCTTACATATTTGATTAACACGTCATCTAGTTTCCGCCTATATGAATGTTAGATATCAAATTAGGTTCCTGTGCTAATCAAGGAGCGATCTAACAAGTGGTATCAGAGCCACTGATACCTGATTTGGTGAAATCATTGCAAGATCTACTCTATTTCATCTCATTTCTACCATTTTTCTTAACTTTTTCATGAAAAACAATGAACCTACGGATAAAATTTGATAAATTTTGAATATGTCAAGTAAAATACACTAAAGATAAACCTCTGAGAGTTTCAAGACCTAATTCAAACAAATTGATGTCGAAAAGTTGAAAAAACCATGTTTTGCAAAACTCAATTTGGTCGAACTTGTAGTCAAGTCCGCTCGAACTTATTAAAAATTCACAATTTTTAATCAAGTCCGCCCGAACTTGATTGATTTTCAAGGTTTTTAGCTCAAGTCCGCTCGAACTTGCTTAGAATCTCCTCAAAAGTTTCATCAAGCTCGCCCGAACTTGATCAAACTCTGTTGAAATTTTATTACAAGTTCGCCCGAACTTGCTTGTTATCTTGAATATCATACAAGTCTGCCCAAACTTCATCAGGGTGAAATTTTTCAAAACTTCAACACAAGTTCGCCCGAACTTGTGTAAAGTAAAATCTGATCTTTTCAACTGCACAAGTTCGCCCAACTTGTCAGTGTGCTAATCATTTTTTGAAGTTTGTGAACATGTTTTCAGCGATTCTCGTCAGTTTTCCTACGATGGAAGATATTCACAGTGCGTTTATGACGGCTTCAGCATCGAATGCTCAAATGGTGAATCAAGTTAACATTGATAACGAGATGGGTACGTCTGTGAAACCACCGAAACTCATGTGTATAGATGAATACCAGGGGTGGAAAGAAAAGTTTACGAACTGGGTTCAGTCTACATTCTTTCACAGCTGGGTTGCAGTTGAGATTGGCTATACATGGCCAAGAGATGAACATGAAAATGTTATCGATATAAGCAAGTTTTCTACTGCACAAAAAAATGCGTACGTAGCTGAAAAGAAAATGATCAGCTTAATTCAGCAGTCTGTGAAGGAAGATATCTTAGTGTTATTGCCAGAGTACAAAACTTCAAAAGATCTTGGGAAATCTCTAAAGGCAAAATATCATGGAAGTGCAGAAAGGTCAAAAGCAAAAAGGCGTTAATCATGAAGGAATTTGATATATTTACAATGATAAAAGTGAATCGATGAAACAAATGATCGAACGTTTTTGTCAATTTGAAGGTGATTATGAGGAGACATGGTCTTGAGAAGACGGAAGAAGAATACATTGATAAATTGGCTGACGCTTTACCAGAGGGTGAGTGGACGACATATCTCATGGTGCTCAAAGAAAGTCCAAGCTGGGAATTCTTCAAGTTATCCACTTTCATTGATAAGTTGGAAGGGCACGAGATGGAGTTGTTAAAAATTTCCAAGTCAAAGAATTCAAATGTTGCTCAAGATGTAGGGCTTTACTACAAGACAGGAGCTCAAGAGAATATCTCAAGCCCAAAGATCCAAACTACATTCATCGCGAATCTGAATTCCTCGAATCATTCGCCACAGAGTTAAACTCAATCATATCCTAACTATGATCAGAGTCCTAAGAATTCTTCATATTTGAGCACGGGTTCTAGTTCTTCATTTCAGAATCAGTCAAAGCAGAATAATCCATCGAATTCTGATCCAAAGTATATAAATGCAACATTGCAGTCAATTAAGCAACATTGTTTCTGAACAAGTGGCCAGACAACATATGGTACTACTCGCCATAGTGTTGGAATCCTACGAGAGTTTAGTGGCCAGAAAGATCGGTAATCCTGAAATGACCGAAGAAGATTATGATCAAGTGGATGAGGAAGAGCTTGAGCTGATGGACATCAAATGGTCCTTAGCCTCGATTATTCGAAGGGTTAATAAATTTGTTGCTCTAACCGGCAGAGACATCGGGAATTCAAGCAACAAATTAGGTTTCGATAAGACGAAAGTTACTTGCTTCAGATGCCAACAAAAATGGCACTTCAAAAGAGAATTCAAAAATCCAGAAGCGAGTGGCAACCAAAGTCCATTTGGAGGTGCAGTGATTATTACAAGAAGTCGCTACAATACAAGCCATTCCCAAAGAAGAATCAAATCGAAGTTCAAGAGAAACCAGCTAACAACATCGAGAAAGCTATGGTTGCTTAAATGAAGATGATGGTTTTGACTGGAATTCATACATTGCCAAAAAGACCGGAGTTGCTCTAATGGCTGAGATCATGGAAGACACATCTGCTGAGGATGCAGCCATGGAAAGCGCAATGCTAGAATATATTTACAATAAGCAGAAAAAGAGGAGATCTATCATCACACTAGGATGCAAAGTGTTTTTTTTTCTCCTAACATGACTTCTAGTTTTGCAGGTTGTTTTGGTAATTCAACATCTTCGGAGCATGTTGCTGAGGAGAAACCAGAAGTTGAAGAAGTCATCAACGTGTCCAAGGAGATGAATGAAGAAAACCTCACGGAGATTGCCAACAAAGCTATGATGGCAAATTTGACAAAGGTAGATCCGGAGGTAAAAGTTGTAGAAAAAAAAGTTGTTAAAGTGCAAATCGTTGAGGTTGAAAAACCTTGCACGAAATGTGCTAATCATGTGTTCAATGTGCTGAAAAGACTCAAATCATAGCTGAACTCAATGTGCATAATAACAATTTCAAATATGATTATCGCACAATGAAGGAAGCATATGATAAAATGAAAGATGATTATGGCAGGCTTGATAGAAATAACATTGAACAAGATGATACAATAAGAATGTTAAAAGCCACTTTAATGGAAAAAACAAAAGCTATTAACATTTACATAAACAACATTGCTGAAGAAAAACAAGAGCTTCAAGACATGAAAATCTAAACTGAAAGGGTAAGACAGCTTTTGAAAAGCTATACCACGAATGCTTATGTCATCGATCATATTCTTCCAACGATTCCGTCGGAAGATGATGTTCAGAAATCAAAAGGTAAGAAACGTGGGGATTATAGCAATGTTCCACCACCCTTGTGCGAAAAGTATTGTCGCAAGAAAGCTGAAGGGATGGAAAAGGCGCTTAACATTGAACTTTTGACTGATAAGAAAAATGATTTGCCTGAGAACATTGATATAACCTACACAAACGATGATGGCGAAGCAGTGGTTAAAAATGTTGTTCAAAATGTTTTGAGTGAATCTGATGATGACAGCATTAAGAGCGCCAACTCGAGTTCGAACAATTCTGAATCACAATCTGAAGATGATGATACATTATCGGAAGATAGTCTAAGTGATGATCCTAACGTTGTCATGTACAAAGTTAAGGAATCTGATAGACTATATTTCAATGACAGTTTTCTGATTCACAATGTGAAAGAAGACCAAATTGATAAATTGTTCAAACTTGTCGAACTATCATCAGGAGATTTGGAAAGAAATGAAAAGAAGTTTTATTCTAAACCTAAAAGAAACTATAACAACTACCGAAGGAATGGTGGTGACTTTCCTGAAAACCGGAGAGCGGGTTTGGGTTTGGAGGTTAAAGATGAACCGAATAAGAAATAGAAGTCATCATTTCACGAATACAAGAATAAAAACATGGATTTTGTGTATGGGACAAGTACGGTTCATGAAGAGAATTTGATTTGAAAGCAATCAAATGACGAGTTCAAAAAGGAAAAAGAACTTCGGGATAAGGCTAAATCCGCAAGTGGAGTAAAACCCACTCGTGGACATTCTCATGACACTCGGACTTGCTTCAAATGCAATGAAGTTGGTCACATTGCACGCAAGTGTCCGAAATCTAAGCCTGTGTATCTTCGAAGAAATACAAGTTCAAATGTTGAGAAATCTAAGCAACCAGAGATTGTAAAACTGATCACAATTCTAAAACGAAACAATGAATCTAAAATTGAAGTTAAACCTAAAACTGAATCGAAGTTTGAAAACTCAAATTTTGAGAAAGGTGAAACTTCCAAATCGAACGAAAACAAAGATTCAAGGTTTTACATAAAGAAAGCAAGAGTTAAATCACAATCCCGGGTTGCCAAAAAGAAAACAACAACATCTGAAATTGCAAAGTCTGATTTTGTTGAAACCAAGTCGACAAAGTGTCTGTTTCAAAAGATAAAACTGAAACTGTCAAAGTTTGTCCAAAACTTTCAAAAGATAAGAAAAGGTCAAGTTTGAAAACGATAATGTCGATGAAGTCTTAGCTGGTGAAGTTGTGGATGTCTACAAAGATTATTATCCCAAACCCAAGACCAAAAAGGCTTGGGTTGCACTTTTTCACTGAATGTTAATATGTGCAGGGGCTCCAAAATCCATATTATCAAAGTGGATTCTGGATAGCGGAGCATCGAGGCACATGACCGGGATGAAAGCACTACTTTTCGATATCAAAGCGATAAATGGAGGGTATGTAGGTTTCGCTGGAAAATCAAGGAGGCCGGATTGTAGCTGAAGGAAAACTTTCGAATGGTGTTGTGTCTTTTGATCGTGTTAATTATATCGCCGAGCTGGAGAACAATCTTCTCAGCATTTCACAGATTTGCGACAAGCAGTTCACAGTTCATTTCAGTGATAAGGAGTGCATGATACTTAAGCAGGGCTTCAAGATTCCTGATGAATGGATACTAATGCGCGCTCCACGCGAAAACGATCTCTACGTACTTGACATGGGTGTTGCTACCACATCGTCGAAATCAGCTCACTGTTTTGTCACAAAAGCCACGGAGAAGGATTCGATTCTATGGCACAGGAAGATGGGGCATATTCATCTGAGGAAAATGAATTTTCTGGTTCCAATGACTTGGTTGAAGGAGTAAATCTTCGAAGTTTCCACATGACGGAACATTGTCTTGATTGTAAGAAAGGGAAGCAGATTAAGAAGTCACATCCTAAGAAGATTCTTAACTCCATAAAGTTGCCGCTTGAACGTCTACATATGGATCTTTCCGGACCGGTGAATGTTCAAAGTATATCCGGAGATCTGTATTATTTGGTCGTCACAGATGATTATTCTCGATATTCATGGTTTTCTTTCAAGAGTCTAAAGATTAAACATTCGACAATCTTGTAATTCTCTTCAAGAAGCTTGAAAATCTATATCATCTACCTGTTAGACGGATTCGAAGTGATAATGGCACAGAGTTCAAAAACAACAAGATGAAAGAGTTTTGCAATGCCAAAGGAATTCTGCACGAATTTAGTGCATCGTATACTCCGCAACAAAATGGCGTAGCAGAGAGGAAGAACAGAACGTTGATTGAAACGGTAAGAACTATGCTTGCTGACTCAAAGCTTCCTGACAGCTTTTGGAGTGAGGCGGTTGCAGCGGCATGCTACACTTTGAATAGGGTCTTAACTGTCAAACCGACTAAAAAGACATGCTTCGAAATGATCAACCGAAGGAAACCAAATCTCAAATATCTAGAGTCGTTTGGTGCACCATGCACAGTGATTGATCAAGATGGAAAATTTGGTGCCAAAACGCTTGAAGGTTTCTTCGTTAGTTACGCTAGTCCACCCAGGAGAGTTTAGGTTCCTACTTTGAGAAGAGTGATCGAAGCACAACACGTAGATTGCTTTCGGTACACAGCTCCTATTCAGAGGAAAGGCGATGCGTGGTTGTGCAATTACCAATATTTGTGGAAGTCATTCGACTTGCCAGAAGAATCGTCTGAAGAAGAACTTGCAACTCTTTATTATCTTCAACAGTCGGCTAGCCAAGAACAGATTCTAAGGCCAATTGTGGTTAATCAACCCACTGTTGGTTCTACATCATCTTCTGGTGCAGGTCTGAGTAATAGTGGTGTTCTGGTTGAATAAGTTTCCGAAGCAGAAGCAGCACCTACTATAATTCCAGCAAATGTTTCCACTGAACGAGGAAATGCAACTACAGAGCCCATTATTCCTCAGAATCAGAATTCCGACTCTGATGAAGCTCCAACTTTCGACGATGATAGAGAATCTTCCTCTGATGAAGAACCCGAGCAGATATCCAATATCTTAAACCAATCTGTTGGCCCTAGTACTCAAAACGAAGCAACATCGAGTGCTCCTGAAGTTGATTTGATAGTTGATCTGAATATTTCGAATCAGGATAGCTCAGTTGATGTTCCTAGCGAGGATATGCCACGATCTTACTCATATCACCCTTCAACAAACATTATTGGAGAGTTACAGACTGGTGTGAGAACGAGAAGCCAGATCAACAAAGCTTTAATCTATACTCGAGTGGCTCCTACTCAAGATTATTGTTATTGTTCATGTTTCATATCTTAAATCGAGCCGAAGAATGTGAACGAAGCTTTGGGTGATGAGAACTGGGTAATTGCGATGCAAGAAGAGTTGTTACAGTTCGAGAAACTGGGAGTCTGGAGACTTGTTGACTTACCACCAAAGCGAAAGCGATAGATACGAAATGGGTCTTCAAGTGTAAGAGGGATGATCGAGGTGTGATTGTTAAACAAAGCTCGGTTGGTTGTCAAAGGTTTCCACCAGCAAGAAGGAATTGACTATACGGAAGTCTATGCACCGGTTGCATGCTTAGAGTCAATCCGCATTTTCCATGCATTCGCTATTTGGAAAGGTTTTAAAGTGTACCAGTTAGATGTGAAATCCGCATTTCTCTACAGTAAGCTACACGAACAAGTGTACGTCGGCCAACCACCGGGGTTCGTCGATCCATTGACCAAGAACAAAGCTTATCTCCCGGACAAAGCCTTATACGGATTACACCAAGCCCCGAGAGCTTGGTACGAGACGTTATCTCAACATCTCGTTAGAAACAGCTTTACGAGAGGCACAGAGGATAGTACATTGTTTACCAAAGAAGTCGGAAATCATCTAATCATCGTACAAATCTATGTGGATGATATCATGTTTGGTTCAACGGATGATAGTATGTGCAACGAATTCGAGAAGATTATGAAGAAGAAGTTTGAAATGTCTTCTATGGGCGAAATGAAGTTCTTCCTTGGGTTATAAGTTGATCAGTTACTAGACGGCATATTCATTCATCAAACGAAGTATGTTCACGATATTTTGAAGAAGTTTGAAATGGATAGCTCGAAACCGCTTTCGACTCCTCTGGCGCTGAATCACGGAATTTGCATTGACGAAACAGGAACCAAAGTGGATGATACGCTCTATCGGTCGATGATAGGATCTCTTATGTATCTGACGGCATCTCGACCAGATATCATGTATCCTACCTGTCTTTGTGCGAGATATCAGTTCAGTCCCAGAGTATCACACATGCAGATAGTGAAGCGAATATTCCGTTACCTGAAGGGATGTCCAAGCACCGGCTTGTGGTATCCAAAGAATGATAATTTTGATCTGACGGGATACGCTGATTCGGACTTTGGGGTGGACAAGCTGAATTCAAAGTCTACGACGGCTGGTTGCCAGTTCTTTGGAACTCGATTAGTAACGTGGCAATGCAAGAAACAAACCACGGTCTCTCTTTCTACCTGTGAGGCAGAATACAATTCTGCTTCCAGCTGTTGTTCACAAATCCTATGGATTCAACAACAGATGAGGGACTTTGGATTGCAATTTCTTGATACGCCTTTATATGTAGATAATAAGGCAGCAATCGACATCACTGAAAATCCTGTTCATCACTCTCGAACTAAACACATAGAAATTCGTTATCACTTCATTCGTGACTGCTACGAAAAGAAGTTGGTACGAATAGAAAAAATCCACACCGATGAACAAAAAGCTGATTTTTATACCAAAGCTTTTCCTTTAACAAGATTTTAGTATCTAATGAGGCTTAACAGTATTAAAAATTTGTTGACAGGTGCGGAGGCAGAGGTTAAATATGGATCGGACGACGAGTTCACGTGATCCACATTGGTTTGTCTATCTTTTAGATTAGTATTTCTTAAAAACTAAAATACAAAAATATGTTTTTGATTTTAGGGGGGGAAAATTGTGAGAAAATACAAAAACATATGAAAAATCAAGAAAATACGAAAACACATGAAAAATCAAAAAGTACAAAAACATTGAAAAAGACAAAAAGAATTTTGTGTCACAAAGGAAATGATAGTACATTAGTGGACTATCACAGTATGCTAAAGAATTATAAAGTTTAGAAGTGATAAAAAATTCTTATTGTGGATGTGTCGATAAGCTTTACACGTTTAGTACATTATTTCTGAGATATAAACTAAATTTTACAACTGCTTAAACTTGTGGCTTAACATCTCTTGGATATATGGACTTAGTACTCCGAAATTTTGTTTGAGAGGTTGCCTGATTCTGAGATACGAGGTCTTTATAGATGATTGATATCTGGGGTATTATACAAGTTCTTCTGATTTTTCAGAAGCAATAGCCTAAAACTTTTATAATGCTTTTGCTAAAAACCCTAAAACTGCATGCAAAATAGAAAGAATCGAAATATCTAATCATTTGCAGTGCTTAAAAGATTCCTTAACTGGAACACACCTTAAAGACGAGCCTTCATCTCTTTGTATGTACGGTAGTACTAACCTGAGCTCTCAAGGCCTCGCACAATCCAGATTCAGATATCAGTTACGCTATATTCACCTGTAAGATGAAATCTAGGGAATCTTATACGGGAGTATATTCTGAGATGGGAACCATAGTTAAGTCAAGTTTCATAATTCTACCTAAGATATCTTGGAACAATTGAGAAATGTGTCGAAGTTTAAGTGGACAAATATATCGACAATCTAGGTAAACAAGTTTAAAACTTAATGTCATCAAAAGGTAAACGGTACTGGTGATACGTCTCAATCAACTGATATGATCCTTAGACACGAATTCACATAAATATGTCTATAAATATGTTTGTACATAGTTTACTTGCTTTACAGATTAAAACCAAAAGATTTTCAGTGTGTTTTAGCATAAACTTACAATTATACAAAAAGATTTTGTTCTACACTAGTTTCTACAAGCCAATGTTGGAGAACGGATCTTCGAAGTCTGGTAAGGTGCTAAACTGGCGGGAATCTAAGTGACAACGGGCTGGGAGCTAATTTGCAAAATTTGATAAGCAAAACGATTAAAAGTTCATTAATTTGAAATTTGATTTTGAGAAAAACCAACAGTTTGTTCATAACGGGTCGAACCGATGTCATTAACTTGGACTTGGTCAACTGAGTGGACTGTTAAAACTGGTAAAAATTGAAAAGTTCAAGGTCTAAATTGAAAATTTTGAATAATTTTGATTTTAGATTGATCAAGTTTGCCCGGACTTGTAATTAAGTTCGTCCGGACTTGTATATGCTTGTAAAGTGTCATCAGATGATAAGTTCGCCCGGACTTGTTGCTAATCTTAATTGATTAGTATTGCAAGTTCGCCCGAACTTGTTAAGTATAAATAGATTACAAGTCCGCCCGGACTTCATTACTTGTTCTTCACAACTCAGAGCGAACTTAGGCGATTTTAAGCGAACTTCAATTTTGTCACAATTAAGTCGAATTGCTGCCCAAATTTCAAGTGAATCTTAGTGTTTGGCACACTAAGGATCATGGCAATGGTACGAATTTGGAATTTGGACTGTGGATTGATAGAGATTGATCGATATAGATCTGTTTTGAACGATTGGACATGATTAAAGATGTTTGAGAACAAATTGAACTGTAAAACATGTTAAATAACTATAATCGTTCCATAACAAATCATTAATTTGAATCATAAGGTCGTATATAAGTTGTTGCAGGTTTTCAGTGATAAAGATGACAAGTTCGCTCAAACTTGTCAACTTGTTCTTTGAACCAAGTTCGGCCGAACTTGTCTTCAATAGCGAAAATATTGATTACCTCACAAGTCCGCCCGAACTTATCTGCTTTATTTCAAAAATTCATGATTTGTGACAAGTTCGCCCGGACTTGTCTTACTTGTTACAAAATCAAAAGACTTAAACAAGTTCGCCCGAACTTATCTAAGAATGGTCAAAAAGGCTTGATAAGTTCGCCCGGACTTGATACATTTGTAATGTGTTATGTTTCTAATCAAGTCTGCCCGAACTTGATATTAGGGTTTGTGAAAATTGTTGAAATTTGCTAATTTTGTCTCGATTTTCGTGCTTGCAGAATATTCAGCTCTCGTTTATAAGTTTCACAATACGTGTATCACACTCGATAAGACTGTCTGTCCATCACTTGAAGCATATGACAGTATAATGAACTTTATGACGCGTATTCCTATTCACAAGGTGATAACTGAAAAGACAATGGTATATCGATCGCACGTCTACAGATTTTGGAATGCCGCATCCCTAAATGAAGACGGCACAGTGATTAAATCAGTGGTTCGCGAAGGGAATGAAGATAAAAAAATATCAGTGACTGAAACAGACATTCGCATAGTCTTGAATTTCAACGATAGTGCTGAAGATCCGATGGTGCTTAATGAAAGAATGGTACGAGGTTGTTTTTGCCGGATGGGATACAAAGGGCACTTTAACGAATCTACTTTGAAGAAAGGGGAGTTCCGAATCCCTACAAGTTTCTGATGCACGCAATTATACACGCTTTCAGTCATCGAAAGGCTGGATTGGATGATGTTCAAGATTACATGGCTTGCATGGCCACAGCGCTCGTGTTAAACAAGAAATTCAACTTTTCTAAGCTTGTGTTTACGCATATGAAGAACAACATGGGATCGAACAGGCTTGTGATGTATCCGAGGTTTATACAAATGCTGATCGACGACAAGTTCAAGAAAATTGCGAAAGATCCGAACGATATCGTATATCTTAGTCACATGGATGAAGTTACCGTAAAGAAGTTGATTACTCTCCAGAAGCAAGCTTCAGCGCCGATTGCAAAACCTTTATTTGGTGCTATAGTTTCTGCTGATTATATCACACCACCGGAATACAAATGGCGTAAAGATGATAGTGGTGACGAAAATGAGAAGACCGCTGAATTAGAATGGTTATCTACATTCAAAGAGAAACGCAGCGACTAGTTCCTAAAGAAAGTAGTTGTTGAAGAGAAAAAGAAATCATCGCGAAAGTCAAAGAAGATTGAAACAATGTTGATAGATGAAGAAGAACCTGTTAATGTTCAACCTGAGGCTGGTTCGAGTGCTGCAGTTATTATTGAAAGTCAAGAGAAGACTACACAAGAAGATGACGTTACTTCTGCAACTTCAGACAAAGACGAAGATAGCGATGATTCTATCGAAAGAGCGACAAAGAAAGCCATAGCTGAGAAAGAAGCAGAGGAAATTAAAGAAACTGATGCTGATTACGAACCGGAGATAGAAAAGGATTGAGATGAGGAGAGACCAAAGAAAAAGGCCAAAAGAGTTAAGTCCTCTGCAACAGATATAACTTTGAAGACTATAGGGTCTCCGAAAACCAAAGGCAAGAAAAGTCAGAAGCCAAAAAGCCGACGCTACATTGGCAAAAAGAAAGGCACAGAAGTCCCACAAGAACCTTCTGCTGCTAAAGAATCAGTAGTTAAACAAGAACCTCCTGCGGCTGAAACGATTCAAACTTCTGAAGTTCAAAAAACGATCGTACAGACAGGAGTCACACAAGAACCTCCTGAGTCTGAATTGCTTAAAATTCCAATCATACAATCACAAGATCCTCGACAACTTCTCAACCTGAAAGCTCAACACCTAAAGAAGTTCCAGTGTCTACACCGAAGAGTACGCTAAAGTCTACACCTAAGACTACTCCAAGGTCGAAGCTATTTGGAAACATTCCTGATGAGCCAGTGAACATTCAAGATTTGAATGATTTCTTTCCAGATTCTGACGTTGATGAACTTGAAAAGAGAGTTAAAGTTCTAGAAGACAAAGTGTCGAAGAATGAAATTGAGAAAGTTGCGTTAGAACAATTGGTGAAGCAAAGTGAAGTCGAGAAGGAAATCTTGAACGACAAAGTGAAATTTCTGGAAGGTGATCGAGGTTATCTGAAGGCGTTGATAGAAAGTCTGCAAGATGCAAATGAACGATTACAGAAAGAGATTGCAGAACTATTATCTGAATGTGATTTGAATGACCGAAGGTTTTCAAGGCTACAGAAGGTATTATCAAACAGTTTGGGGATTGATTTTGCTGCTGAATATGCAAGGTTAGATCTACAAGAGGCAAAGGAGAAAGCAGAAAAAGAAATGACTGAACAGGGGAAAGGCAAGCAAGTTATAGAAGGAATGCCTGAATCAACAGAGCCTATAGTTGAATCTGTGAAAGCTTCAGAGTCTGAAATTATTTCTGAGAAAGAGACTGAGCAAAAAGACGATGAAGAAGCTGAAGACGATGATAATGATGAACCTGTTGATGATACGAAAGACGACTCCGATAACGATGATGGAAACAATGATGATCAGGGTGGAGTTGGTCTGAAAGTTGTGGATGCTAAGTTTACTGATGATTTTGATTTTTCTTCGTTGCTGAATGATGATACAAACAAAATGGAAGATCAAAGTCATGGGGAGCAGAAAGAGCAGACAAGGGAAACAGATGTTGATATGATTGATGCAATTACTGCAATGCCTGGTTCAAAGAAATGCTAAAGCCAATGACAAAGGAAGAGATTGCTAAAGCGAAAAAAGTCCTGGTTCAAAGAAATGCCGAGAGAAAGAAAGTTCAGACGTCCATTAGCATTCTTTACTAGAGATGCAGATATATTATTGGAAGACATATTGAGTTGGGGTTGGTTGAAAGAACTAAATGTTTACGCCATCAAAAGAAAGGTTGGAGTTCAATACTTCCGAAACATGGCAGATTTCAAAACACTTCCGTATTGGGATGTAGAAGAGTTGGTGCAGACAAGGAATGTTACTTATCATATGAAGTTTATTGATCAGTTGCTATGGAAGATGATTAAATTCGAAGCGACGCAAGGGTTTAAGTACTGGAAATGTTTCATTCCAAAGCACCGAATCAAAACGAATAAGAAGACTGGTGAAAAGGATATAACATTGATTATGAAGCGTCCGCGAGCGATGAGAAACATGCCCCTAATGCCTATTGAACATGATTTCTATCCTTTGTTTAAGTGGTGGCAAGTTTATCCGACTACATGTGAAGCAGTGAGTATTGAGATTTAAAGATCATCTGGATATCACTAAAGAAAGAGTTGAAATGTTTCAGACAGAAGGATTAAGAGGGTTATGGAGGACGATACGCATACTAGACCCGATGTGGCTAGTGAACTGCTCGAAGGAATATATTAAATGTTTATTCTTCAGTACGATATGTTATGAGGAGAGTGAGAAGGAACAAGCGATGCAGTATCAGAGGATCGTGAATGTTTGTTACGCACATGGTGTGAATTCTGGAAGAATGTGGGAATCCAGTTGGAGAGAACTGGAGCGGAAAGAGTTTTTGAAGGAAGAAAGGCGAATAGAATGTATTTAGGTAGAGAGGCAAGATTGAGACGTTTTCAATTTATGACTAAAGTGCCACCTACTGACCAAACGCCGATTCCAGAGCAAGAACGTAGAAAGAAGCCGTACAAAAACTTCTTTGGACGCTGCAGATAAAGACAGAGCTTTGAAGACTGATCAAGACGAAGACGATATCCAAGGGGGAGTCTGTTAGTACATAATGTCTATGTCTTAGTCTTGGATCGAGTTTGTTTAGAATATATGAGATTACGTTAGAAAAGGTCATATTTATGTAAATAGAAGAACAATCGCCCGAATCATCATGTTAGAACAAGTTCGGCCGAATTGTTCAAGACAAGTTCGCCCAACTGTTCAAGACAGTTCGCCGAACTTGTTCAAGACAAGTTCGCCCGAACTTGTCTATTCCTAGCGAACTTGTTCAACTATAAATAGTGGTCCTTAGATTGTCATTTGTAACTTTTGCAACTTTGTCACGACAGAGGCGAAGCTCTGCCCGATCCGGATCTTACATGTAACTGGACTTAGTGATCAATAAACAACAGTTAAACGAGTAAATCTTACATATTTGATTAACACGTCATCTAGTTTCCGCCTATATGAACGTTAGATATCAAATTAGGTTCCTGTGCTAATCAAGGAGCGATCTAACACACATGAATTGTTTGCTTGTCTTCAACAAGCGGTAGATGCATATCCAAAAGTTTAAGAATTTCCCCAACATCCAACGGTAATCAACATGCTTCTTCAAATGAATTATCCTTTTCAGATCTTCTATTAGAAACTCCTAATCTTCATTCACATTCTTTTTTTTACTATTTGTTTCACCATTATACCTTATAATCTCATATTCTAACCTTTTCTTAATTGTAATCTCACTTTTCTATATCATTTTCATCCACATTATCATCTATGGTGTTTTCATCCCCTCATAAATCATTTACATATTCTTCATCTCCACCTTCACCTTTAAAGCCAATCTCACCCTCACCTTCACCCTTTCCTTCATCTCCACCATCATTTTCATCTCTAGTCTCTCCCTCACCTTTTCATTCATCTTCAACATTAGCCTCAACATCAACCCTTTTACCACCTTCACATGCAGCTTCACCCTTATTTTTTCCATCACCTTCACATGCATCATAATATTTTGTGTTTCATACAATCATGGTGTTTTGGTCACCATCAACCTCACCTCTTTCACTTTTACCTTCACCTTTACATTCACCTTCAACTTTATCTTCATCAACAATCGGTTTGTCATCCATGGAGTTTTATTTCACGTGTGTTTCCACCACATCCTTTTTTGTGTCTATCCTTAATTTTCTTGTTTCAACATTTTCCTCATATTCTTTGCTTGGACTGTCCACATCCATCGTCTCTATTCTGCATGGGTCCCCACTTGGTGTTTCAATATGGGTGGCATTTTCATTCCCATGTTTTCACATGTTTTTTTAACAAGTTTAGACATTGCGATGCCTTAATATGCACTAAAAGGCTGTTTGGATGTTCGACATTTGATTGCTCTAGCAAAGTCTTCATCTTTTGTTAACACTCTTCCAACTCTTTGAAGGCAAAGCCAACTTTTCAGCCATCACCTGTATAATAAAAAAGTAAAATAAACCTGGAGTTTTTGTCTTGTTTTTTTTAATTGTATAATTTACCTCCTCAGCTTCTTTCATGGTGTTTTTATCCATATCACTTTCCTCATTTGTGTCACTAGCTTCTTCTTCTCCATGGTGTGTTAGAACTCTATACAGGACATGATTTCCGGATGCAGATACTTCATATAGGCTGTTTGGCTTTCAATTTCTTCTTTAGCAACCCTTCTATAATAAGCTTCTACCTCCTCACCACCCATAGCCATGGCGTTTTGCACATGAAGGTCTAGATCAATAGGATTCTGAACAACAGGTTCATGATCAAAATCATTATCATCATCAATCTCAACATCATCATTAATGTCAACATCATTATCACCACCATCATCTTCATTCTCAACATCAATATCAGCATTACAACATCATTCTCAATATCACTATCAACATCATCACCATCATCATCATCTTCATTTTCAATAACCATGGTGTTTTCATGAACAATAGGTTCAAATTAAATCTTATTATCCTTCTTACCCTTCTTATCAGTTGTTTTTATAGACTCACAATGGCGTTTTGGTACCCCACCATCTAGCCTGTTAATCAATGCATTTTCAAAAATTTCTAGGCGTCTCTTTGATACCCACTCAATTTGGTAACCTTCTTTCCTTTCCAGCTGTCTAGTCATGTAAGCATCATTCACCAAAGACAACCGCATCAAAGGAAATTAATCTTAGTTTTGGTTGACCCTATTTTCAAACTATGTTAAATAAAATTAGTTCATACCGCCAGTACGAGAAAAGGTCACGTGAAATGTTTTTTTCGCGTCCATGCAATTTAGCTTGTTGTAAGCAATTGATCAAGTAATCACACCACTTCAGTTGGTTTATCTCAATGTTTGGTTTAACATTGTGCAAAAATGTTTAGTTAACAATTGAATTATCACTTGCATGGACAATCACAGTGAAGCAGCAGCTAGGAAACTTAGTTTGAAATTTCTCCCATAATCTTGCAAATTAGGTAGAATGTGAGCTAAATAAGTCCTCACCCATGGTCTTTTTTTATCCATTCGGTCCCGTTAAATTGTCTTATCCCCTCTTTAACTATTGGGTCAGTCTTTGATGACCTTTTCATCTTCACTTCCACCTTCACAGTTGGTATACGCGTTAACGATTCGACCAACTCTGGTGTGATATGAATCAGATGGTTGCAAACATTTAAATTGCTTGTTCTCTTGTCGTATTTTTTCACCAGCCAGTCGCCAAGCATCGTTGATATACTGTCTAGTTTCATATTCAGGGAAACACCAAATCTTATGCCCTGTACTGCTTCTATTTGTTTAGCATTAAAATTGTTAAACCAACATGTCAAGTTTGATGGGGATACTCTTGACAAAAACCCTAGTAGCAGTGAATTGATAAAAAGGTTCTTCTTGGTCATCAACATGCTGGCTCAAAGGTTTTCTCTTCTTCATGTTTCACCCCTTTCTACGTGTACCTTTTTTTTCTTTCAAACCTTCTTTGCCTAAAAAATCAAAAAACATATGGTGTTTTAAGGGTTTAGTTGCATCTTCAGTGTTTTTTTATATATTCATCACGTCATAGGCCACAATTATCATATATATGACGTTTTCACATCTATGAAGGCCACAATTATCATATATTTGGCATTTTTACATGTATAAAGTTCATAGTTATCTATATTTGGCAATTTTTACATGTTTTTACATCTATACAGTTTTATGGTCCAAATGTTACTTTTCGCGTTTTCATAAATTAACCAAAACAAACATTACATTTTTTCGCACAAACTCTATTGAATATAATCTTGTTTCGATGTTGTCTTCATTTCTTCTGTAGTGTTCTGTCGTTTGTCCTTAGTTGTATCCTTGAACCTCTTTTTGTCAAATCCTGTACATAAAGTATTGATGTTTAAACCCCACAAAATCCAATAGCTCAAAATATGTTACACTACATTTAACTCACTTTGATTTCTAATCTTGCAGCGAGTTTGATATTCTGACACAATAAAGTATTTAGGTTTTCGTGTTTACGTAGAAGTTTGGGAGGTTTTTGGGGGAAGTTATATGTTTCGGTGGTGTTTGAGTGCTTTATGTAGAAGCACAATTAATTTTTTACCTTTAATGACCCCCATGTCTTTTTGGAAGTTCTAGATATTTACAAAAACGCCACTGCTTCAATATTGCCCATAGATTGGTTTGATCTAATGGCCCGTAATAGCTCTCAGCGTTTTCACACTTTTGACTGTTTTGTCTAAATCCCGGCCTTATAAATATATTTGTCCACAGTTTGGGAAAAGATATACATTCTTGATGAAAATACACTTAATTTACCCATTTATCCAACAACTTCTTTACCGTGGTTAATTAGACTTGAATTGTCGTTTTCCTGACAATGTCAACCCATCAGGTTCCTCAACCCTTCGAATTGATAGCATTCTTTTAGCTAGGGACTTTCTCAAATTCATTAAATTTGGAGGGTTCATTCTGTAATATGGAGTTAAATTGTGAGTGTAAAGTATAATTTCCCTTTCAAAAACTTTGCACTAGCATAATAATGATATATATACGCAAGCATGTAGATAAGTAGCAATGGTTATGAACATTTTTAACACAATGATAATGAAAAAGAGAAAAAAGAAAGCGTGAATGAACAGAAACATTCAAGAACTAAGACTTAAAAGCATTATCCAAAGTGACATAATAGTCTTATCTAAAATAGCGTTTTTTCTATATTTAGCTCACTTGGGGTGAATATCCATGCTTTTAATAAAGTACACCCAAGAGGTCACAAGGGTTCAATGCATACATGTTAGTTCATTTTCCGATATGCAAGTCTTGTTCTATATTAAGATTTCTGGATCATCACGTAGTAACCATTTAAGGGAAAACCTTGATTGGATTTGAATCTTCTAAAAAATAAAGCATTTATAAAGAAGGCCACACTTATGTTATAGGGTAAAAAGATTGAGTATGAAAATAAAACTCCTCGACTTTAAACAAATTAAGGCAAACTCTTTGCATATGTTATGAAAAAGAAAAAAAAACTGAGTGCTTTCATGGCGCCTAAATACGTGCCATTTTGACGTGTATTATGTTTCCGCTAAAGGGTTACCCTCATACCGACCACCTAATATGCGTTTTGGGTTTACGTAAGAGTCTTTGTATCCAACAACTTTTAATGTTGTATTTTGGCAACAACAAAAACTTACGTGACTAAAACAAATAAGAAAAGATAGTATGTTTGCCAATACGGTTTCAATGGAAAATGATATTATAATAAACAAAGATGATATCATCCTCCTTATAAAAGGATCATTTTGATTGATTAGCTTTACTGTTTCCATATAGTGGGATTCCATTCCTGATTCCATTAATGACAGTGGAGTCCTAAAATTTGTGCAAAATTATGACATGCATAAAAATGAGGTTACTACCATGCTATATATAAAGCCCACTGCCCTTTCACTTGTACTCACCAAATACCTGTACACATAAAAAACACACACATATTTAGAGTTCATAAACATCAAAACAATATGATGTTTGAAAAACTAAAGCCATACCTATATGTCACATTCTTGCAATTTGGGAATGCTGGTTTAGTCATAATAGCCAAAGCTGCTCTTAACCATGGCATGAATCACTACACTTTTGCCACCTATCGAAACCTCTTTGCCACCCTAGTTATGGCTCCGTTCGCCCTCGTCTTGGAAAGGTTGTTGCTTTCGCTTTCTCTACCTAGATTTTTGCTTCTCTCTCTTATATACATATATCTGATATTGTTGTAATGACAGGAAAACAAGGCCAAAACTTACACTTTCAATTTTTTTCAAGATCATGGTGCTAGGCTTTCTAGAGTACGTTTGATTCCGCGTTCCTTTTACCCTAATAATGTTTTTTATATTATGTTTCTAATCATTTTCATGTTTTTATACAGGCCCGTTGTCGACCAGAACTTATATTATGCTGGGATGCAATATACAACCGCAACTTTCGCAGTAGCAATGTTAAACATAATACCTGCCATGACGTTTCTCATGGCTTGGATATGCCGGTAATGTTTCTATCTTCAACATGTTCACGTAAAGTTATTGCCTATATATTCCAAAAGCTTACGTATTGTACCCTCAAACCTTTTTGATTAAATAACATGTCCCCTCATATTTTAATAAATTTGTTTATTTTGGATAGGCTGGAGAAGGTAAACATCAAGAAAATATATAGCATTGGGAAGATAGTTGGGACATTAGTGACTTAGGAGGTGCAATGATAATGACCTAGTTGTTGGGCCAACTATTGGTTTGCCATGGACCAAGGGTTCAGACGTCTCGCAACATCAAACTACAACCCATGTGAGCCCTGGAGACAACATGAAGGGGTCGATGATGGTCATAGCCAGTTGTTTGTCATGGAGTTGCTTTTACATTGTTCAGGTATGGTGTTTCAAGTGTGTTTACTTATTACTATTACTTAGAAGCTATAACAATAGTAAATTTTTAACTAAATGAATCTTTTGTATAGGCGATTACGTTGAAGTCATACCCAGCAGAGCTATCTCTTACAGCTCTAATTTGTGCATCTGGGACATTGCAAGGGGCTATAGTGACAGTAATAGCTGAACATGGTAAACTTGCTGCATGGAAGTTACAGTTGGATGCTGGACTTATTACTATGATCTATGGTGTAAGTAATTTTGAAAATTATATTATATTAATACATAACTTATATTTCTGGAACTTTAATCACCACTAGAAAATTGGGCAAAATAACGACTTGTCGCAATTTCGGTCGCAAAACAAGATAAACCATAGAGATTTTTGCGACTGCCTTTTCGGTCACAAAACAGGATTTCTCACAGAGATTTTCGCGATCTCATTTCAGTCGCAAAACACCATTTGCATCAAAAAAACGACCGTAAATGCCCATTTTTTTAGCATGCTAGAGGAAACAAAAAAAATGAGTCTTGTAAGCTTATTCTGATCTCTGATTGTGTTTAACTGCAGGGGGTAATCTGTTCAGGATTGGGTTACTATCTAGGTGGAATTATACTGAAAGCAAAAGGCCCGGTTTTTGTGACAGCTTTCAGCCCGCTAAGCATGGTTATCGTTGCGGTTCTAGGATCTTTTGTTTTGTCTGAAAAACTAAACCTAGGAAGGTATGTATATATGTATATATATATCATCCATAATTAAACAAATGATAACATATCAAAAAAACATGTTTCTTGGAGCAGTTGTAAATAACTAATAAGGTGATTAATATGGAACATTCTGCAGGCTTCTTGGAGCAGTTGTGATTGTTATTGGACTATATTTAGTGATATGGGGCAAGATGAAGGATGAAGTTCCACCAAGTTCCAAATGTGACCCTGATGAGTTTCCACAAGTTGATCAACATATACCCATGACAATTAATGGCACAAGATTGGGAAAGCAGGATAACGATCGTGTCGCCATAGAAATACCATCAACTGATGAAAAATTTAAGAAAGTTAACGGAAATTAGAATGCGATTAATACGAATCTATTGTAATCCTGGACTCCACTTCTGTCCAGAAGTTTTTCAATCGAATATATTTTATGTTGCATAAACGTTTTTAGTATCTGATGCAAGCATGAACTATCACATCTAGTCATCATGCTAACACGGCTCAACATGTTTACTTTTTGGAATGGTGCTTGTCTCCACACATACAGTTATCCATGTATGCACCCACACTCAAGTATGAATGGTGTATTATTGAGCTTTTTACTAAAAAACTGATTACATCATTTATTTCTCGTTAGATATATGAAAGTATTTATAGCATGTACGCAAAAAAAAAAAATAAAAGAAATAATTAATTAATGTATGAACATGTTATTAAACATGATTCTGGATGCTTACTGCTTTTAATCGATGAAAGCACTAAATTTCACACGTGGCAACTGGATATTTTTTGGTTTAGATGTGGGAAATCGGGTAGGTCGGGCAGAAATGGATAATGGTAAGATGGAGACTTTTTTTTATTATTAGTTTTTTAATGTAATGGAGTCATATCATTTGGGCTGGGTTGAGTAATTGGGCCCATGGTTTTTTCTCTTCATTCATTCCTTCCTTTTCTTTTCTTTTCTATTGCTTTTCTTTTTCTACTTCATGGCATAATAAGGATATACGACACACGAACACGTATTAAACTAATTTTCACAACTAACAATGGAACTGTAATGCATCGTAGAGATAGTGCGATACATCAGCTTCAAAGTATATGGATAAAAAGGTTTCTAAACTTTCAAGTTAAACTTTTTCTTTTTGATAGGGATGGTTTATTTTACAATGTTTTACTATGGTAATCGGTTATAACATTTGATTTAACTTGACTTGTAGTTGAATGATATTTATATCAAGTAAAAACATACCTAACTCTCTTAGTGGTATATTAGAGCATCTCCGAAAGAAGACTTCCAAAACAATGTTATGTAATCAGTTGTTTAAATTTTAAAAGTTGTCTTTCTTGTAATGTACTCTCTACACTAAAAAACAATCTCATCTCCTCTCGCTCTCTTCTCTCCTTTCACTCTTCTTCACTAGTTTGACCCCACCCTTCCACAAAAATGACCCTCTCTTGTTCTTCTCGTTTCCACATTATACTCTCTCTCATGTACATCACATTATATATCCTAAATAACACCCTCAAACTCTCCTGTCGCATATGATGCTCTTAGCATTTACACAGAATATGAAACGATAGTACGAAATATACCATGATTCGTCATTTATAGATACTAATATTTCTTTATAAAATCATTAACTCGTTAGTAAAATGATTGATTTAACTATTATAACGCAAACTTTAAGATCATGTATTGAATAAGTTTTTTAAGTTTGAGATAGCTTGCAAATTTAACTTTGCAAGGTTAAGGTTAGTTTTCGTAAACAACGTATACTATAAATCAATTCAACTTTACCACATGAATTACTAGTCAATAATCTCTAGTAAAGATAACAATCATCAATAATTAATTTGGGAAAGTCTATTAGAAATTCGATTGTGAGTAAAGGCTTCATTGACGGATTAACAACGTTTTTGCTAGGGTTGGTATTTTCACAAACACGTATTTAGCAATTATCACTAAGTTTTAAATGTGAATGACCATGATCGACAATGACAGACAAAGTAAGATTTTGATCGACTTAGAATGACTATTCACTAGTAGAAATAACTCTTTTTCATGGGGTTCAAATTGTTTTTATGTTTTGTGAGGGGCGGTTAGGTGGCAAAACCGTGCAACAAAGTGACAGTAATTTTTATTAAACAAAAATCCGCCTAAAAAAGTCATTGCACCCAAAAAACAACCTTTTTGGACACTTCTTCCAATCCACCAAAAAAAAAATACTCTTTTTGATATTTTTCTAAAACTAATTAAATTCGCGCTTCCTAAAAATGTGTCCCCCTACCGCTTCCTAAACCTAATAAACCATTTCACATCCATTCTCTTCTACACCCATGCAATCCACAATCCCCACCACCCCACGAAAAACATTTGACATGGTGGAAGATTGTCACACCTGGCTCATAGTGGATTTGGTGACCAGGGTATGATGATTGTCTATAGTTTATGACAACTATTAAATGTGTAAATACTATTCATAACCAATTTAAAATGTCACATATCCAAATAAATTTCCCAAATAATAAAAACAATATTCAAGATGTAAAACATAAAATGAATATCCAGTTCATTTGACTAAGGCATTTCCTACGTCATCTACATCCACGCTCGTCAAACCTGATTTCCTGTATCATGTGTAAAATGGTTTTTGGGTCAACATGTTGGTGAGTAAACCTTTATTTAAATAAAATAATTTGTTGTTATTATCTTATAAAATTGGTTAACATACAAAAAATGTGTTAATGAGACATTCGAAACAATGATCATAACAAATTCAATAAATACCACAACAATAAAATAAAACACCAACCAAGTGCGACAAATACGACACTCGACACTGCTAGACTTAAGCGCCGAAGAGCGAATCTAAATGATGGTGGCGATACTAGGCTACGACCCATAGAACCTAATCAACCAGTGGATCCACGTGAGAAACTGCGACACAAAGCGATTAAACAAACAATGTGACACTGAGATATAAAGTGAGTAAACAAATAAATGTCAAATATATAGCATATAAACTACACATTAACTTTGCATCTTGATAATTAAAATAAATGAACCTTGAGAAACATTGCCACACGTGATACACCCTAAAAAGATTAATTATAAAAATAGAAAAGAGTTATGCGGTTCGTAAGTAAAGTATCGTGCGAGAATGATAAATGTCAAGAGATACAAGTAACCCTAAATTGTAAAATAACACAAACATTAAACAACCAACAAGAACATAACCAAATTGAATCCTATTATTTTGGAACTTTTGTATAATCTAAAAATATGTGAATTATGATACAAATAATTAATTATTATTTTTTATTATTTCGACGGAACGTCTTGTGTCACCATGGTTTCTTAGATCTTAAAGATCCGGATGAGATCAGAGATACATCACCACTTGGAAGATTCAAAGCTTTCTCGACATACGTTAGCTAATATTTATAAAAATAATCAAGGTGGGAATAATATGTAAAAGAGATGAATTGTGACGGGTTATTGGTGGGTATTTGTATCTAACTTATTTATGGTAAATTGGGATGCTAAATATTGAAATTATATGGCTGGATTAAAGATTGTGTTTGGCGGTTCGCGTCCCTTTTAAAAGAAGATACACAGCCCCGCACTATCGTTTGCAACAGAAATAAATGTGTCGTTTGGCTTAAATACCAAATGATAGAATGGTATCGTTTGATAAATGTTGATGTCGTTTGAAATTGTAATATGTCATAATTAATTCAGATGTTTAACTCGTTTCTCGTATAACTCGATACATATAATGTTTTATAATAATACGAATATACTATTGGGACGGGCCTAATTTTCGTTATCACCTAAGTATCATAAAAATCGGAGTAAGTTCAAATATAATATATTTTGTTTATAACGATTCAAACCAGTTTACAAATGATTCGGATCTGATTTTTAAAAGGGGTCGAATTTTTCTAACCCATTTTTGGCGATTTACAAAGATCTAGTGACCGATTCTGTGATTTTATCTTATCTTTTCATCTTTTGCTCTTTTATGATCGCTTGTGATTAATTTTTGACATTGTTGTTTAGTTTCTTTATAAGTTTATCCTTATTTTGATGTTTAGTTGTCTTCCCCAAATTATTTAGGCAACTGATTATTTGATGGAGATGTACAACATATGTAACAAGAAAGAGAACTTATCATGAAGGTATGCAATAATTTTGACTTTTTTGGAACCGACAATGGCAAAACCTAGATCTCGTGTGTATAGAATGGTGTGACTGATAAATCAAGTTCTTTTAGGACTAGTGTGGTGATTCTCGTTGGAAGGAAAGAACCTACCATGAACCGCGGAAAATGGTCTCTAGCGATAACAACTGTAGCCAAAAAATTTTTTATAGTTATTTGGTAAGTTTTTTTTGGCGGTCCTTGCATAAATCTGGGCAATTCCCAGACCACCAAAAACACAACAATACATTTTGCGGCGATATTTGTTAGGGCGGTAATAAAAACTCCCAAAACCCCCCTTTTCCATCACCTATGAAAATAAGATTTCTAATAGCGAGATCAATCCCCTAGATTGACTTAACATTGTTTTGAGTAATTACTTTTTATCATAACTGACATGCATTGACCAAGGAAAAGTAATAGAAAAAACTTTTGAACACCCAAAATAAGCAAATTTATACCAACAAAAGGCCATATGTAAGGAAATAAAGGAGGGCAAGAACACTAATACAACATGAAAAAACTAGGCTATAACATCACCAAAGCTAAAACTACATCAGTGATTCAAATGATTGCTAAAAATATTAGACTTATGCTTAATCCACAGTAAAAGACAACTCCTTAACATCATCAGCAATCTTAAAACAAGAAACAGAGAAGCCTTTGAAGAGTTTATCGTTACGATTAAGCCATAGCCTCCAAAGCACGAACATTAAAATAGTCAGACTAGCCTTCTTCTTCTTTTTCGTGCCCTCCAAACTTTTAATGATACCATGGAGGTCCTTAACCGAAGAAAAAGGAGTTCGGGATCGGGACCTCAAGCTAGAAAAGAAATTGCCATAAACAGACTTAGCGATAATACAATAAGCCAATAAATGATTAGCAGAGTCTGGGATTAAACCGTACATAGGACAAAGCACATGAAGAAATTCACCTTTTGGGTTGCCTAATTATTCCATTTAGTTGGCTGGGTCAATTGAATCTAACCGGTATTTGATGCAAGATCTTCTTTTACAATCACGACATTGAATTTTTCACCCATATCATTCTTACATGACCATGAGTCTGGTTTGTCACGAATCCGAATCTGGCTAAGAAACTCAATAGTCCTCATAGGTCCACCCAAACCATATCCGAATGAGGGTATATTAGCCACTCACATTGCCAAGAAATCACCTCACATGTTTTAGTATAACAATCCATAGAAATTAGCCTTTCTTTTCCTATGCTAATTCGAAAATGGATAGGAACTTAACACATAGCATACCTTCGGTGATGGAGCTTCACCAAAAGTTCCGCGTGGGTGGAAAGTCATAGAACCCGAAAAAATTTCCCTATCGCTATGTTTCCGGTTATATTTCGGGTCGACAAAAAATATGTATATATTTCTTGGACGAAATATCTATTTCTTGGACAACTTTCGCTAACCATAACCTTATATCTCAATGCATCAGCAAAAAAAAAGGAATATAAATGCAATATTAACTGAATACATGTGGTTAGGATACTGAGTTGTATAACATAGCAGTATAGGATGTAGTAAGAATGTATATCTGATTAGGGGTTTCATATTGAGCCTACGTGCCCATTAGGCTCAATACTAGAAACCCTAATCTGGTATACATTCTAATAAGTAGGACATAGACCGCGTTCAGCAATTCACAAAGATGGGCATGGCATCGAAATTATTTTTTAATATAAAAAAGATAATGCATTATTTTCATAATGATAGCTATAAACTTGACATATATGTCATGCTTGATATGTATCGTTCTTACTTCTCTACACTTTTGGATGGAGCCTGAAAAACAAACACTTTGAAATATTTTGTATTGTACATTTCTTTATACAAAGGGACAAAGTTACATGGTTCAATATAAGTCAAATGTGGAATTTTCATAGAAACGTAAGATCTTCGTAAGTTATTTGATATCGGATTTGGTCTCACTAATGATAGAATATATATGGTGTACATAAATCTCAAGTTGAGAAAAGACCCTCACAAGATAAACTTTAACAAATTATCACATTTTAATAACATAAATCACTACACATAAAAGATTGGAACTTCAGACACTTTTTGGTCAAAGGAATCATATAATGGCCACTATATAGACTATAGCTAGAGGCATACTTTGAGTTAAATACATGGTTGGTCCCTGTGGTTTGCAAATATTGCAGGTTTGTTCCTAGTGGTTTAATAATTACAAAGTTGGTCCCTGTAGTTGTAATTTTTGCACTCGGGTGGTCCTTACCACTAACCTTTGTTAGATTTCTCAGTTAAATTATATTAAATGACTACAATACCCTTACTTATTAAAAATAAAACAATATATTTTCTTCTACCCTAAACCACTACCACCACCACCACCATTGAACACCCAGCACCACCACCATCTCTCTTCCACCACCAATAAACATGCACAACCACCATCTCCCTTTTTCCATCAATGAATACCCACATCCACCGTCTCCCCTCCACCACTTAACACCTATTAGACAATCTGCACCTAATGAACAATCAACACCATACATCTGACTAGCACAAAATGCATATCCAAACACCAGCAAATCACATATATCTGCAAACTACAACAAATCTTTATATCATCAAAGCAACTACTAAAAACCCCTTAAACCACCCAAATGCATAGTTCACCAAAAAAAACCACATAACAAATAGTAAATCTTAACACCCAAATCAAAACACCAATCAATACCGCAAACTGTTTGGGATCGAACCATGCCATTTTCGATGATGCTATGAAAAGAGATTTAGGGATGATGCTGTTGAATTCGATTTAAAAGTTGGTCTTATGATGATGAATAGAGTCAGTGATGGTGGTGCTCTGCCTGTTGTTGAGGTGTTCGCTGCTGTTGGTGGGTTTCAGAGTGGGTGGGTGTTTTGGTGTTGGTGGATTTTCGGTGTTGGAAGTAAGACGATGGTGGCAGTGGTTGTTCGATGGTGGAGATGGAGGAGTTGAGGTGGTGGTGAGTGTTAAAGCGGTGGTGGTGGTTTCAGAAGAGGGAGACCTAAGAAGAGAGAGAGAGAATGTGTGATTTACAGAGAGAAAGAGAGATGAAGGATGAAAAAGATGACGGTGGGGCCCACCCATCTTTATATCTTTTTTACTTTTCAATTGATTAAGGGTAATTTAGTCATTTTACATATATTTAACTAAGAAATTTAACACAAGTTACTGATAATGACTATCCGAGTGCAAAAATTACAACTACCGGGATCAACTTTGTAATTATTAAAGCACTAGGATCAAACCTGCAATATTTGCAAACCACAGGAACCAACCAAGCATTTAACTCATAAACTAATATGCAACATGGAGTTTCAATTGAATGATAACTCATACACTCTCTAACTCTACTTCTAATTTTCACATTTTTTTAACATCCATAAGACTTGAACCCTCATCATTTGTGTAAAAGAAAAACAAAAAAACAAAATTTTATCCAACTACTGATTACAACTAGACCAAAGACCCTTTGGTAATATATATGTCATACTACTTAAACAAAGCTACATAGACAAAGGCTAAAAATCGTCTTGAACTGGTCGGCATACAACATGCTACGATGTGTGTTCGTAATAAGCCATCTCAAATTTTAGGTTATTTTTTATATTTCTTGATAAAAAGTCATTGCCATAGTGTACGCGATATCAATGAAAAGTAGTAACACCATTTTGAAAAGTTGTGTCGACGATGTATCGTTGATATACCTTGAATTATTTTTTCACTTTAATAATATTTTGTATTAATACGTACGAGAAGAAAAGCTTAACTTATGGGTTTGACCCATTTTGACGAATTAAAATGGGTTTCACCCCAATTCGAAATCATTCACTTCGTGGATCATTTTCGGGGCATCTTGGAGAGTTCTTGAGCCATCCTAACATCAAATTGAAGATTTCAATCCCGAAAATTGAAGATTCCAAGATGCAATTCATGAATATGGAAGGCTAATCCATCAAGATTATTCCCGGGTGTAGGTTTATAAGTTTTAGGGTTTTTTTATGCACAATTGAGATGAACTTCTTCTTGATTATTGTTTGATTCGGATTGTTGGTGATTGTAAGTATTGTGGTCAACTCGTGATTGTTAAGGTTTCTTTACACTTTTGACATGGTTAGATTATGATTGCTTTTGTTTATCAAATCAACTAGGGTTTGTTTCATGTTCTTGGTTTATAAAACATACATTATTTGTTTTTTGTGTAGTGGAGGTTTTCTTGCCCCATTTACATGCATTAGATGATGATGTCTACAACTAGTTTTTTCCTTAATGAATCCAATCTATCATTTTGTTTTCAAGTAAAACTCAAATTCATTGTGTGTGACTAATTCTATTTATCTACAATTTTGAAACCCAGGTTTGATTCATTTACTAATAATTGTTACTAAACCAAATAATCATTGTTTTCAAATTACTAATTATATCAAAGCTTTTGTTTGTGATTTCAACAACTCAAACATAGATCATTCATTGATTTTAAATCAATTCAACCTTCAAGATAACTAGTAAACTTTGTAATTGTTTTGTTCATTCATTTTGTAAATAGTTTAGATGATCAAACAACTTGTGCAATACTAACCATATGCTCTTCATGGATACGATACTCGACTTACCCTAGCTACCTAGGTTAATTGGGTTTTTGCATGATCAGGACAACACAGTCATCACCCTATCTCACTAATAGTAGCATTTCGCACATATAGTTTACGAAGAGTTTAGCCAGCGAAAAGTATGTTAAGCCGTTTCACCTGTGGATTCAAGCCACTCAATCTAGATTCTCAATCATATTACGATATGGGTAAGTATTTGTTCAATATTCTTACACTGCTTGCATGGTCGATAGTCAGATTTGTGGTATATAGTATTGATGTATGATTAACTACTCAAAACATTGGTATTGTCATCTTAGGAGATGATGATACATTGTTTTTTTGGTCAACTAGAGGATATCATAGAGTTGAACTGTATACTTGGTTGCTCAGCTGTACTATTTCTTAGTAAATGATTCAAGTCATCAAGTAAGAGCGCATTAGATAAGAACAACAATATTGTTGTTATTGACGTCAACGTGAATGTTATTTGGTAAGGCATGGTGTGATGCTCAACAATACATTTTAACCACGCAAGCTAACACAAGTTTTGTATCTCTAAGATCCTTTCAAACACTGAAAACTTTAGGATCATTCATGTATGAGTGTTGTTAATGAGATAGATGTATTGGACGACACTTAATCATCTAATTATAACTTGGTTGTCGACTCGGGCTATGAAGTTGGTGAATCGAGGGCACGATTTTTTGATGATAACATAGATGTTGTCCATGACACTAGATAATATATTATTACTTAGTTGTCAACTTAGACGACATGTCCATGCGGATGAATTTAGGTAATGGTGGTGCCTCAATTCATGCTACCCATCACAAAGATTGACAAAAGAACATATGGAAGAAATGAAACAACAGACGCAACAAAAAAATGCAAGAATGACAACAATATCAACAAGTGAACAAACAAACGCAAATCAACCTATAAATAAACTTCGTAATTCGCAAAACAGAAATGAAAATGCTGAAAATTAGTTACTTTGTTTAGTTTTATATGTATGATTTTAACAATTTTATAAACATTTTGTAATATTATGGTACATTGCATTGTTTTTATATAAATCGTCGAATAAACCTTGAATCTAAAAAAAATAAAAAGAAAATGCTTGAGGGCCTATGGCGACGACATGTTGTTATAGACCTTTAATTAATTAAATTTAGTGGCCTCTATAGACGACTTGTCGTACCTTTAATTTATTAACTATTTTAGTGACATGCAGTGTCGACTTGTGTCGCTACAAGGGCAAAATTAGTTAACAAAATATTCTTTTAATTTGTGTAAATAATGACGAAGACCTTTTTTCGGTAAAGGTTCACCTATATTAGCGATGCTATGGCTATGACTTTGAAACCTATAACGATGACGAATCAGCGACGACATGTCGTAGACAATCCCTGTAAGGAATTGTTATAGCCTTTACTTTTTTTTTGTTGCCACAGCGTAAGTTTCTTGTATTGTTCATGGAGTGGAGAAGATAAATGAAGCCAACTTTAATTGATTCAATTAATTACTTTAACAAAGTTTTAGAAATCATTAACACTTTTCATCCTAATTATAAAATATAATATAACAACGATTTTCTTTGTATGAATCATTACTCAGCTAGACTTTACTATATAACAATCTATCTTTAGTAATAGCTTGTTTTATTAGTAAACTTACTTTTTGTTCCAATTTAATTATTTTACTCTGGATATGTGAAGCCAAGGTTTTGGACTATGGCAGCTGGAGTATAGTTGAAAATTATTATGATAATTGTGGTAAAAGGCTATAGCAGGAGTCAGAAAGCCAAAAATGATTAAACAATGGTCAATTTGGGTTATCTAACAATGAAATTCTTTAAAACTATATAACCAAAACCTTAGGAATTTAAGACTTAGGATATCCATGTAAAAGATGTTGGTTTCTTTACCTTATTTTACTACTCACTAATGTATGCAAGTTTAAACGATTTTTGTAGCATGATATCACCCGACTTTCAGTAATTAAATCTCACAAGATTTTGACTACAAACATTTACCTATTCTATAGCACAAAATCAGTAAGAGCACTAATGATAAATGAATACATCTTTTCTTGTCATTTTCTTCTGTTCTAGATAAGTTATTTTTTTATAAACAACAAAATCAATACATCTTTTCTCGTCATTTTCTTCTCTTCTAGATAAGTTACTTTTTATATGTGCCTAATAGTTCTTTGAGAATTAAAGGCCTTTTGACTATTTTAACAAGGCCTCCCCTGCATATAATATCACCACAGAAATCAAACACACATACATCCAACCTAAAGCATATATCCAATATGAACCCCCACACATTCATGAACACACATAAAAACACAAATCATACAATACACATATCATATATCCAATCTGAACCCCCACACATTCATGAACACACAAAAACATAAATCATACAATTACACATGTGCACCCTACATACCCACGATGAAGTGTCCAACTTTTCTATGCATGGATGCTTAATAGTTCTTAAATGGTTTTTTTTAATCCAAAACCTCACACTTAAGTGTATTAAAAGGCTTTACTTTGCCACTGGACCATCAACCCCAACAACAAAAGTTCTTCAATAGTTCACTGTGTTTCCTTATTCTAGTAGGGTAACTTTATTTGTATTTGAGCATGATCTAATTATTGAAAACATATCAGAAAATGTGCTCAATTAGTTCTTTGTGTTATCTAACTAGTGAGATTTTCTCGTGCTTCATGGCGAGAATTTAGTCGGTATCAGCTCGGTTCGTTACAACACCTACATTCGCTATAGTATTTAAAAAAGAAAACATTACATCGATAAAGAACAATAAAAACAAATATCGATACCGGTACCGATATTGTTCGGTCGATTTAGTTTCAGTTCGTTTGCATTCAATGTTTATTTTGTTCAACATTGCGATATTTTTTTTTGAAAACAAATACGCTGTTGCTATCGTACAAAAGTGAATCGAAACCAATTGAACAACATCTGTATCGAAGCCTGAATTTGTTTTTTTGCTTTCGCTTTCGATAAACTAATAACATATTACTACCATACCGTACCGAACTAAACCCAACAATATCGTACTGGTATATAGTCATTATTATGAGAAAAAGATATGTTTAAAATCAATTAAAGTAATAAGAAAAAAATAAAATAATGAAAACTTAGAAAAAACAATATTAAAATCTAGTTTATTTTATTTCAACACTGCGATATTTTTTTTAAAATAGATATCGTGCCGCTATCGCACCAAACCGAATCGTAACCAATTGAAGAGCATTGTATCAGTACCCATTAGGGGTGTTCATGGTTAAGTTTGAAATCGTGAAACCGCTCAAACCGGTCATTGGTTTGGTTTCACGGTCGGTTTTTTCTTTTACTTTCGGTCGATCGGTTTCAAAATTTTCAAATCGTAACGAACGGTTTGGTTTATGGTTTATACTAAAACCCGTCCATATAAAACCGGACCGGACTATGAGACTAATTTATATTTTAGTCTTTTATATATTTCATAGTGTATTATTTATATGGTTTGAAGTATTTAAGTTTAATTAAAACATAATTGGTGGCACTGAAGTGGGTAATTTGTGAATTTTCTTGTAATGTGTTTTTAGGGGTTATTTAAATTACACTTCAACCATTGTAGGTTCACTTGGAGGATCAAGATTAACCTACTTTCTTTTGTTTAACACACACACGAGTGCGGAATCCAAGTGTATATGCAAACCAAAACAAGAGCACAACCAATATAACAAAAATATATAACTTCAAAGATTCAATATATTGATTTGTAGAGAGACCCAGTACATAAACTTTTGACAAACTGCTTATCTCTCAACCTGCACTCTTACAGAACCCAAATAACATATGTGGGTATTTATAGGCAAGACCCAGCTAACACCCACGAATAATAGGCATGTCCCACGAAGAACAGGCCAGGCCCACGAAGAAGGAGGTTCTTCGTGGCCTGACCCAGAACAACCTATAAGTCCCACGAAGAATGGCTTCTTCGTGCCCTTATTCCAACGAACAACATAATCACCACGAAGAAGTATTCTTCGTGGTTCTCATTTAGTTCTTCGTTGGAGTTTCATATATATACATGCAATTAATCAACAAGTTGTTCGTTGAATACCCAAACATAAAGCAAAATATGATACTCATATTACACATCATCATGACATCATCATAATGTCATTCCACACATCTTCTTTCTTGTATTGCAAGTATCGGTCGTACGACGGAGGAATGTCATAGACTTCGGTCTCGAACCGAACCGAGATGAGCTGAGCCGAACCGAATCGAACTAAACCGAACCGAACTGAGCCGTATCCACAATATGCATCAACAAACTCCCCCTTGAATGCTGCTCGTGATGGTTCGTTCTTCAAACTGTTCGGATCTTCAAATGTCTTCACTTGTCACAGTCAAGAGGTGCATCAGCAAACTCTCCCTTGAATGAGAAAGTAAATAAAAGAAAGACATATTTTTGTATTTTTGAGTTTTTTCTCATGTTTTTGTTTTTTCTTAAAATTTTCTCCCCCTAAAAAGCAAAAAGTAAATAAACAAAGAAATCTTTTTGTATTTTTGACGTTTTTAAGAAAATATTTACAAAAACGATTAGTCGATGATGATTTACTCGGGTTTCACCTTAATGCCATTTATCAAAAGCAAATAATCAAATCGAGATTTATCAAAAGATTTTGTAAACAAGTCGGCACGTTGGTGATCAGTGTGAATTTTAACAACATCGATAAGCTTCTTTCATAATAATCTCGTATGAAATGATACTTAATTTCGATGTGTTTTGTTTTCGAGTGTTGTGCAGGATTACGGGTAATCTGTAAAGCAGTTTCATTATCAACATGAATAGGAGTAGTTAGAAATTCAAAACCGTAGTCGTGCATCTGCTGTTGGATCCATAAAACCTGGGAACAACAATTAGAAGCTGCAATATACTCAGCTTCACAAGTTGAAGTAGCCACACGGGTTTGCTTTTTGCATTGCCACGTGACTAAACGATTTCCAAGAAACTGACATCCTGCCGATGTTGATTTTGCATCAATTTTGCAGCCACCGTGATCAGAATCACTGAAAGCGACCAACCTCGAAGTTATCATCCTTAGGGTACCAAAGACCAGTGTCTGGACATCCCTTCAGTTAACGAAAAATCCAATTGACAGCGAAGAAGTGAGAAGACTTTGGATTTGATTGACAACGAGCAAGTAGGCATGTCGGATACATAATATCAGGTCTTGATGCTGTGAGATACATGAGAGATCCAATCATTGCACGATAAAGAGATGGATCCATACTATCACCCGACCCCTCAGGAGTAATCCCATGATTCTAAGCTAATAGACTTCCAGCGAGCTTTGAATCTTCCATCTGGAATCGCTTGAGAATATCCCCGACGTACTTGGTCTGATAAATGAAGATCCCTTCCTTAGATTGATGTACCTGTAAACCTAAGAAAAAGTTTATTTCTCCCATTGCGCTCATCTCGAATTTCTCTTGCATTTCCCGTTCGAATTCCTTGCACATTTCATCATTTGTAGACCCGAAGATGATATCATCCACATATACTTGAACCAGCAACAAATCCTCACCCCTTTCCTTGATGAAAAGAGTGCAGTCGATCAAACCTCTTCGAAAACCATTCTTGAGAAGATACAAGATAAAGTCTCATACCAAGCCCTCGGAGCTTGATGAAGAACATACAACGCCTTGTTTAGAAGCCAAATCTTATCAGGATGCATTAGATCTTCAAAACCAGGCAGTTTCTCAACATATACCTCTTCTTCAACCACACCATGAAGAAATGCACTTTTTACATCCATTTGATACACAGTGAACTTCTTGTAGGACGCATAAGCCAAGAAAATCCTTATTGCCTCAAGACATGCCACTGGAGCATAAACTTCATTATAATCAATGCCTTCTACCTGTGCAAAGCCCTAAACAACCAATCTTGCCTTGTTACGCACAACAACACCTCGGTCATCCCGTTTGCACTTGAACACCCATCTTGTGCCAATCTTCTTATAGTTCTTAGGTCTGTCAACCAGTTTCCATACTCCCAACTTCTAGAACTGTTGAAGTTCTTCCTGCATGGCTTCCACCCATGAATCTTCCTTCAATCCTTCTTTCCAAGACTTTGGTTCTACTTGGCAAACATAGCATACGAAAGACCAATCGTTTTGCTCCCCAGATTCTCTAATAGCTGCATACAATCAAGCATTCTGATTGTTTCTCAGCTGGTTATGTGTCTGCACACCGCTTTGAACATTTCCTATAATATTCTGCTGAGGATGAGTATTATGAATTCGAGTTTCTGGCACATCAGGAACACGAGCGTTGATACCCAAATTGTTGAAGTTCAAATCAACTACCAGATCAATATCTGGCATCGCCGAAGACGTTGAAGCATTACCTTCACCAGTACTTACATTGTTATCCACAGAAGCACCTTTAGATACACCTTGAACAGGAACTGATGTAGCTTCATTTGCATCGTGATATTCTTTATCTTCAGACGAAACGTTGTAATCAGCTGCATCTTCAAACACCTCATTTTGACCAATATTGTTAACCGATGCTGAAGCTTGAGGATTAACAATAATCGGTCTCACCAATGACGAATCAATCGCAGTATCACTTTCCAATAACATCTGTGTGCTGCAGAAGCTTCATCAAAGGTTGGCAGATTAAAGGAACCAAAAAGACCATCATAGTCAAACATCCACGGATCTCCCGGAGCCCTAACAGACTCAGTGTATCGTTGAACCTTCACTTCACCCCATTCCTCTATCTTTCGAGTAGATAAATTCCAGACTCTAAAATTTGGAGTAGCATACCCAAGAAAGAAACTTTCGATCGCCTTTGCCCCAAACTTATCATCCGGCTCAATCATAGTGCATGGAGCTCCAAAAGGTTCCAAATACGACACATCAGGTTCCGTCGATGCAACAGTTCAAAGCAAGTTTTACCATGTCTTTTCACTGTAAGAACCCTATTTAGTGTATAACACACAGTTTCCACAGCCTCCCCCCAAAATTGAACTGGAAGTTGTGATTCCACTAACATAGTTCTAGCAGTTTCTATAAGCGTCCGATTCTTCCTTTCAGCAACACCGTTCTGTTAGGAGTATAGCGAGAACTGTATTCGTGCAAAATAACTTTGGAAACACAATACTCATCCATAACCCTATTCTTAAACTCAATGTCGTTTTCGCTTCGAATCCTCCTTATCTTCAAGTTGTACAAGTTTTCAATGAGGGTAAAGAGATTCTTGAGAATATATGGAGTCTCGCTTTTGTGTGCCATCACCGCTATCCATGAAAATCTTGAGTAGTCATCCGTAACTACCAAGCAGAAAGCATCACCAAAGGTTGTCTTATGTTTAATGGGTCCGAAAAGGTCCATATGAAGACGTTCCAATGGCTTGTTAACAGTATTGATTTTCTTGATAGGATGTGATTTCTTCGCCTGCTTTCCTTTCTCAGCATGATACGCAGACGTCTTGAGGATAAAGTTTTTGACAGGCACACCATTCACAAGATTGTTCTTCACCAGATGGTTCATCTTCCTCAAGTGAATATGTCCCATCCGTCTGTGCCATGAGATAGACTCCTTCTCGGTAACTTTAGAAACGAAACATGCAACTTGTGCAGTCGTCGTAATCTCTTGGCTCATATCAAGAATATACAAGTCATTTATCCTTGGAGCCGAAAGAAGAATCCATTCCTTTGGGATTGTAAAACCGAGTTTCAACACATAGCAGCCAGCATCATCAAAATGCACGGTAAACTTCTTGTCGCAAATTAAAGACACACTAAGAAGATTGTGATCAATTTGTTGCACATAATTGATCTTGTCGAAACTCACCACACGATTAGAGATCATACCCTCTCCAGTGATGTATCCACCTTTATCTCCAGCAAAAGCGACATAGCCTCCTCTAATGTTTTTCACATCATACAGAAGTCTAAGATCGCCTGTCATGTGCCTAGATGCCCCACTATCAACGATCCAATGACTGTTAATAGTTCCTCCTGAAGCACCCTGACTTGTTGAGACTGACACATTCGCTATAAATGCGGTGTTGCAAGAGAACGATCCATCCTTGTTGAACAACTTTTCAACTTCCCTTGCTGCAACTTCAGCCTTCTTAACTAGCACCGATTTCTGGTTGTTCAGCTTCTCAGCTTCTTTCAGCAGACCCTCAACCTCAGCATCAATATCCAATTTTACTTCAAGATCCGAACCATACCCTCCAACACTTGAATTTTCTTCATCTGAAGTACCGCTGTAACGTGAACTGTCATCATCTTCGGAAGCTTCATCCCTTTGGACCGATTGCACATGATTGATGACTTTGGCATAGCAGGAAGTACCCCCTTGATTACCATCACCCAGTTGAACGGACCAGTCGCATCCTTCATCAGCTTGTACCACCAATGCTCAGTTTGTATTGGAAGACCCTGCTTGATTTGGGTTGTTGACAGCCACTATTCCTCTTTCATTATTCACTTGGGTGGTGTTGGATGTAGTTTGGTTTCTGAAAGGGTTTTGGTTTCCTTGCTTCGCAGGTCTTGTGCATTCTCGTTGGAAATGTCCTTTTTCACCACAATTGAAACAAGTAACAGCATCCTTATCAAAGCCGTACTTAGTATCCATTTTGCTCTCCAGACTTGTTCTCCCCGTTCTAGCCATATAATCCTTTGCTCTTCGAACTGCATTCGCAAAAGCCCATTTGATATCCATAAGATCCATCTCGTCTTTGTCGATTTGTTGGTAGTCCTCATTTGTCAAATTAATGTTTCCAATTTGACCAGCTACCAAACCACAATAAGCACTAATCATGGTGTTTAGAAGCTCCATGTGTTCCTTAGCAATTTCTACACTCACCTTGGAAAGGTGTGAGGTATCAAATCTCACAGTGTTGGGACTTTGAGGTTGGAAATTGTTTCCATAACAGGCTTGTTGTGTTGCTTGTTGAGCACCAAAATCTTGAGGTTTTGGTAAGAAAGCACTAGGATCAAATCCTTGACTGTATGATTGGGTTGATTGATCTGGTTTTGGTGGTGGTGGCATGAACGGATTTGCATTTGATACAAATGCCGTTTGTAATTTCGGTTGCGAAGAAGTACCAACACCTGCGTTGATGCCGCCAAAATACATTTTAGGATTCTGAGGAACTGGAACTCTTTTTGCTTTTCGAATTTCCTCTTCATCCTTGTTTTCCAACTTCTGAATGAATTCATAGATTGTAATTGAATCTAACACTCCAGTGTGTTTAAGCAAATATATGAATTGCCCCACTTTGGTGGCAACGCATCAGCAAACCTTGATACTATTTCCTGTTGAGATGCATTCACATGATATGAGTACATTTCACTTAGCAAGTGATAGAATCGAGTTGTCATATCATTTAGCGTCTCATTTTCCATAAACAGAAAACCTTCAAACTCCTTCTTCAGCAAGTCGTGCCGAACTTTTCTTGTAGCTGCATTTCCCTCACCTCTTGCTTCTAATGTATCCCACAAGTTCTTGGTTGAAGTACAATAGACGAACTGATGATAGATATCTTTGTGAAGAGCTTGTGTGAGAATTGCAAAGGCCTTTTTCTCAAGGTCATAAGCCTTCTTGTCCGATTGTCATGCTTGCCAAAGTAGTTGGGTTAGAACCAGCTTCTTCAAGTGTGACATTGTAAGGCATGGTAAAACATGTCCATAACTCAGTATTTTGACCAAGGACATATGTATGAAAACGTCCCTTCCATGCGGGATAATCATTCATATGATTCAGTTTGGGTGGACGATTGTTACTACCCGCTTCACTTTTGCTTATCAGTAAAGTTTGAACGCTTTGGTTTTGGTTTGCGACACAAGCCCACTGACTAGCGGTAATCACTGAGGCTTGTTGAGGCATAAGACCTTTGACCCATGACATGTCGGGGCTTGAATTGTGAAGTACCTTGACTCGTACTGGTCCGTACTGCCCCAATCCCAAGGATTAGAGCTCATTTTGATTAGTTAAAACAAAATATTAACTTGAAAATTCAAAGTTGTTAAATTTGAGCAAGTTATGAACTCTCTGTGAAAATATTATAACACACTTTCACGAAGAAACAGTGGACGAAGAATGAATATCTACGAACAACTGTTGTCTACGAAGAATCAGTGTCCAACGAAGAACTGGTTCTTCGTTGGAGACTTGATCAACGAAGAATAAGGATTCTTCGTCAGTAAGAAACCAACGAAGGATTATTCTTCGTTGAATGATTGTTCGCAGGAGATGGTTCGCAACGGGTTGATTGTTGGTTGCCAATGATTCTTCGCAGGGATCTGGTTGGTGAGATTTTTCCTAAAATAGAAACATTCTTTTTCTGACAAAGAATAAGCAAAGATTTGTTTCCAATTTTAGTAAGATTTCAAACAACCTAATGTCCAGTGGATCCTTTGAACACCTTATCTTCACCAACCTTTTCCGGTGACTTTTCCGTAAGGTATCGCCGAAAAGTTTTCCGAAAACAAATTTTGACGAAAAATCCTTCCACAAACTTAACTAACAAGTATACACTTGTTTTAGTCGAGTTTATGCAAAGATTAGCCTCAAACAACAAGTTAAAAACAAGTTTTAGAACACTTTTCTAAAAATCTATGTTTTTAGCTTTCAAGTTTGAAGTACCGTCAAGAACACATCACTAACAAGCTTACATACATGGTTTTCCTAGGTTTTGAACAAGGAAGAGAGCCAAAGCTCTGATACCACTTGTAGGTCCATTTGGAGGATCAAGATTAACCTACTTCCTTGTTGTTTAACACACACACGAGTGCGGAATCCAAGTGTATATGCAAACCAAAGGAAGAGCACAACCAATATAACAAAATATATAACTTCAAAGATTCACTATATTGATTTGTAAGGAGACCCAGTACATAAACTTTTGACAAACTGCTTATCTCTCAACCTGCACTCTTACAGAACCCAAATAACATATGTGGGTATTTATAGGCAAGACCCAGCTAACAGCCACGAAAAATAGGAATGCCCCATGAAGAACAGGCCATGCCCACGAAGAAGGAGGTTCTTCGTGGCCTGACCCACGAACAACCTATAAATCCCACGAAGAATGGCTTCTTCGTGCCCTTATTCCAACGAACAACATAATCATCACGAAGAAGTATTCTTCGTGGTTCTCATTTAATTCTTCGTTGGAGTTCATATATATACATGCAATTAATCAACAAGTTGTTCGTTGAATACCCAAACATAAAGCAAAATATGATGACATCATATTACTACATCATCATGATTCCACACATCTTCTTTCTTGTATCGCAAGTATCGGGTCGTACGACGGAGGAATGTCGTAGACTTCGGTCTCGAACCGAACCGAGATGAGCTGAGCCGAACCGAACCGAACTAAACCGAACCAAACTGAGCCGTATCCACAATATGCATCAACAAACCCCTTGGATGCTGCTCGTGATTGTTCGTTCTTCAAACTGTCGGATCTTCAAATGTCTTCACTTGTCACAGTCATCCCTTGATTTTATTTTTATGAAATTACCCTGATACATTCCAATTTTAAATAATCTTATTGATAAAAGTGTAACACATTTTCTGTAACATAGTAATGTGTTTAAATCATAGATACATAATGAGTTTTTAGACACGTTAATTTATAAAAGAAATCGGAGAGGTCAAACCGTGAAACCAAACCGGAACCAAACCGTTGGTAGCGGTTTGGTTTGGTTCGCTTTTAATTTTTAACGGTTTGGTTTCGGTTTTTTATTATCAAAAAGCGTTATTAACGGTTTAGCTCACGGTTTAACTCAAAAACCGTCCAAACCGGACCATGAACACCCCTAGTACCCATATTTATATTTATTATTTTTGCTTTAATAAACTGATAACGTATCGCTAATATATTGTGCCGAATTGAAAAAATCGTACCGGAATACATTCATTTTTATGTGATACAAAATATATGTTTAAATTCAATTAAAGGAGGAAGAAAATAATAAAATAATAAAAACCTAGAAAAAAAAACAATTTTAAATAAATTTAAAACACTATTCATCACTACTTACTAAGAATATGTATAATAATTATTTAATATATATATATATATATATATATATATATATATATATATATAATATTTAAATTCAATTAAAGTAGAAGAAAATATAAAATAATAAATAATAAAAACCTAGAAAAAACAATTTTAAATAAATTTAAAACACTATTCAGCACTACTTACTAATAATTATATATATATATATATATATATATATATATATATATATATATTCAATGAAAGTAGAAGAAAATAATAAAATAATAAAAACCTAGAAAAAAACAATTTTAAATAAATTTAAAACACTATTCATCACTACTTACTAATAATATGTATAATAATATGTATAATGTTCTTGGGAGACTTGTAATCTCTAAATAGTCTCATCATTGACCATCTCGAATCAGTCAGTAGCATGTACATAGACACCTAAAATAAACCCTTATGTATACAAATCTAAATCAACAAGGGGATGGAGAAGAAGAAAAAAGAAGACAGTTTCCCATATATTTTCACCAATCCATGAGCCACCTAATGACCTAATCGCATACGAGTTGAGCTCTTAACAGAAAAAGTACTTACACTTATTGCATCATAGTCATGTATTGTGAAGCGAGTTCTTTCTCGTTGGCTTCTTCCACATATGAACAAACATATCTTGAGAACTTATAAAAATCGAATGCAAAGGTCATCTAATCTAATCTAATACTAATAAAGGATTCCAATAATACCACATGTCATTCTCTCCAATAATTTAGTAATACCATTTAACAATATTATTAATTGATATATTAGTTTAATTTTTAATGCTTAGAATTGTCACTGTATAAAAAATATAATTAGAAAAAATATTTGTCTATGGTTTAGATTAATTTAGTCATAGGATCCTGTAAAAAGGATAATTTTCGTGAGAAGTGTGAGAAGACATAAAAATTGACAAATAGATATTAAGTTTTGGACTTAGGCATTATGTTTTGAGTTGTTTTGGTAAAAAATAACAAACATAACAATTTAAGACACAATCCAAGAATTCTAGGCTTAAAACTTAAAAAAAAACACGTTATATCATGTTCATACATATAGATGCACATGTTCATTTCTAATATTTGTAATGTAAAAAGTAGTGTATTATAGATCGTAGTGTAAATGAAAGTGCAATTTTCTAATATTGGTAATGTATTAAAGAATTTGTCAAAGAAATGATACATATGCACATGGATAATTGTTACTCGAATTTTTTTTTTGGTTTTTTAGTAAAGAAATATAGCGATTTAAAAAAAAAATTGTGTGTGTTTTATATTTTTTTAGGTATTTTTTGTTGTGTTCACATTGGTTCTCGCAATAAAGGGTAGTTCCTAACGGATCTTTCTCCTATATATATATATATATATTATATTATATTGTATATCAGAAGGATAGAAAGAAAACCCACTTAAGTTAAGAAAACCCAAGAAAACCTTATGTAACAATTTTGTTATTTTCTTGTAAAAAAATTAGGGAATGTAATTTACATGTTGTTGAACGTTTGTAACAAAAAAAACATCGAGTGGATTTTTTTTTTCAAAAAAAATTCAAAAAATACATTTTTTAGCATATATATACAAAAAACTCAATTTTTTAACTTAAGACAACTGGCTTATGGCATTAGTTTTGACATAATGGACGACTATTTATAAATGTCGGCACGAGTGGCTAGGGAAATTCTTCACAATTTTTGTGCGTATATTATTGAACTATATATGAAAAGGTACTTGAGAAAACCGACGTTTAGTGATATTACAAATTTTGGAACATCACACAGATTATCATGGTCTCCACGGGATAATCGGTAGTTTAGATTGTATGAAATCGGAGTGGAACTTTGTCCAACTGCATGGCAAGGCTCTCACACAAGCGGATATCATGGAATGTCGGCAATGATGCTTGAAGCGGTTGCATCACAAGATCTTTGGATCTTGCATGCATTCTTTGGTATGCGCGGTTAACATACGATATAAACGCCATACACCACTCAACCCTTTTCAATGATCTAATAAATGGTATTGGACCGAAAGGAACATTTTTTTGTAAATGAGGTTAAATACAAGTATGGGTACTATCTTGTTGATGGAATTTACACCGTGTGGGCTAATTTGACTTCACTTTACTTAAGATTAAAGAGATGGGCCGGGTGGGCAGTAAAGGCTCATTTAGTAGACAGGGAGCAGCAAGCACCTACTCCTATCAAAATGAAAAGAAGCTGAACTTCAGATGTTCCCGATCTTGAATTTATTTCATTTAACTCCCTTCTTTTCTGCTAAGGAAAGACCTAAACCCGTGACGTCTCAGCTTACTATTTACTTATGTTTTTTGTTTGCAAATCGACTGAACTTTTAGAATTTCTTTTTTTACATTGTATAGTGAGAAAGCTCACCCCTGCCTTTAGACGAGATCTTATATATGATTCTCGTAAACCCTAGGTTCTTTCTCTCATGGCATTTCGCCCGCCCGTTTCATTTCCTTTTTCCGAAGTTCGTTCAGTCATTAAGCATCCAGTTAGCTCTTCATATTTCGTAGCCTATTATCCCCACTATATTGAATTCTTTAAGCCGTAGGAAGTCCGTAAAATGTGAATAGAAGCTAATTCTACGACACACGAACAATCTATTGAAAAAAAGGACGAAAGAGAAGAAAAAAGGTGTTTACTTGCTTAGTCAATCGCACCAAAAATCGAATTCCATTTTTATTTCCTTCTTGATCAATGACAACTGAAGCTGTTGATGCATATGTTTGTTGCCTACGTCATCGTATAACATCGAGTCTGTGTATAGGAGCGAAATGTTAAGTTTATGTATCATGAGAGACAAGTTTCCCGAACTTGTATGGTTGCATGAACAAGTTCGTCCGAACTTGGTCATGCAACATTTGGAGCGAACTTGTTCTCCTATAAATATGAGTCTTGATCTCATTTGTAAGATTCAGAGATTTTGTAACTTGGACGGGAAGCTCTGTCCAAGTGTTTCCAGGATCTCTAACGTTTGAACATTAATGAAACAGTGATTAATCAGTAACAAATTAGTATCCAATGTCACCTATGCAAACGAATTCCGCACGTTTACCTTAGGTTTGCCAAATTAGGACCCGAACGATCCGTACAACGGACCTTCAATTGGTATCAGAACAGGATTGACCTAATATGAAAACATTGGACATAGAAATTCACATCTTCTACTCATTTCTTTCATTTTTAAACTTTTCTTGGACATTAACGGACAAAATGGACTAATTTTCAAGTATAATACGTAAAATCCATAATAGTAAAACCCTTGAAAAGATCAGAGCTTAAAACAAACGAATTCATGTCGAAAATTTGAAAAAACCATGTTTGAAAACACATGTTCGCTCGAACTTATCATCAAGTTCGCTCGAACTTGACTGAAAAATTCACTTTTTGAGTGATTTTTCATCAAGTTCGCCCGAACTTGATTGATTTTTCAAAGAGTTTCACTCAAGTCGCTCGAACTTAGCTGTTTTTCATCAAATTTAATCAAGTTCGCCCGAACTTGATCAAAATTTGTTGAAATTCTTTACAAGTTCGCCCGAACTTGCTGTTTCTCTTGAATTTTCACATAAGTTCACTCGAAATTGTTTTCAACGTGATATTTTCATAAATCTCAATACAAGTTCGCCCGAACTTGTTAAGTAGCTGATTTCCATAAGCTGTGACAAGTTCGCCCGAACTTGTCCAAATTTTCTAAAAAAAATGCATGAAAATTCAGAAAATTTTAAAGCTCTAATATGGTAAAAACAGTTTTCGGAAAATTCTAAACGTGTTTAGCGAACCGATACGTTAATATTGTCGATTAAAACGTCGGTTTTTGCTTAAAACTTCTGAAAACTACATTGTTTGTCTGAAATGGAAGTTATTGATTTTGAGAAGATAAATGATTGGTTTGATGGTATTGGGTATTTGAGGAATAAAAATGACAATAAAATACTTGGGTTAAGAGATTTGAACATTTTTTATGAAAAAAGATGAATCGTTGAATCAGTTGAAAAAAATGCTATGATGTATTACTTGACAATTTAAAAGAATACAATATAAGAAGAGTAAATTGCACAAAACATCCTTTATGTTTCCTCAAACTTGCAGTTCCAGCCTTAATGTTTAAAACTTGCCAAAAACAACCTTTAGTTTATTTTTGTTGCCGGTTCAGTCCTTTCTGACTAGCCAAGTTAATTATCCTAGTTTAATTCCCTCACATGCCTAACATGTGAGGGTATATTTGTCATTTTAGGTTTGTTTTTTTTTTCTACAAAAACCATTCTCTTCTCTACTCACACACAAACACACACAGACCATTCATCTCTCTCTGCCTTTATCTACCACCACCACCACACACCTCCACCACCTCATCTACCACCGTCCACCAGCCACCACCACAACCAACAAACCACCGTTAAGCACCACCGCCCCCTGTCTCCTGCCGCGAAGCCAAGCACCACCGCAAACCCTAGCCCCCACTCCAAGAACCCACCCCCGTTTGCAACCACCACCACCGCCTTCGTCGTTCCAACACCGCCAAGAACATCAAAACCCACCACCGCCGTCGTCGTTAGATTTGGGGGTTTTGTTTGAAGATGAAGAACATCAAACCCACCACCGCCGATCTCTCTCTTCTTTCCCTCTTATGCAGGTCTATGGAGGTGGTGGCGGAGATGTGGGGGTGGAGGTGGTGGTGGAGATGAAGAACATCAAACCCACCACCGCCGTCGTCGTTCGATTTGGAGGTTTTGCTTGAAGATGAAGAACATCAAACCCACCACCGCCATCACCACCGCCATCAAAACCCACCACCGCCGTCGTCTCCTGCCGCTCCCTCTCTCTCTCTACGGTCTCTCTCTCTCTCACCGATCTCTCTCTTCTTTCTCTCTCTCTCTCTATGATCTCTCTCTCTTCTTTTCTCTCTCTCCTACGGTGGTGATGTATCAGGTGGTGGCAGTTCAAGATGATGGTGGCGGAGTTATTTGGGGGTTTTGGGGTTTTGTCGGAGGTGGAGGTGGTGGCAGATGAGTGTGGTGTCGGAGGTGGAGGTGGTGGCAGAGGAGGTGGTGTCGGAGGTGGAGGTGGTGGCCTCTAGCCGCTTGTTTTGATGACGACGACAGCTAGGGTTCTGATGGTGGCATGTTGGTTGGTGGTTCAGATGGTGATGGGTTTGTCTGGGTTGAAGATGGTGGTCAGTCCTCTTGGCTGTTGGTTCAAATATGGGTTCAATACATTGTAGTCGGAGATTACGGGATAATTCATCGAAGGAGGTTGTGTACAGGTCGGTGAACAACGGGTTTTTAGTTTTGATGATGTGTTTTTTGAGGGTTTTATAAGAAGAGGAAACAAAATGACGAATATACCCTCACATGTTAGGCATGTGAGGGAAATAAACTGAGATAATTAACTTGGTTAGTAATAAAGGACTGAACCGGAAACAAAAATAAACGTAAAGGTTGTTTTTGGCAAGTTTTAAACATTAAGGCTGGAACCTGCAAGTTTGAGAAAACATAAAGGACGTTTTGTGCAATTTACTCATATAAGAATGTCAAGTGCTGAACAGATTTCAAAATTTGCAGAAGCGTTACCTTCAGAATGGGATGCATATTTGATTGAATTGAATAAGGATTCTATATTTTCAAAGTTTTATCTAAATGAGTTTTTCTTTAAGCTTAAAAACCACGATTTAGAAATTATAAAAAAGAAGAAAGCTTTGATTGAAAAGATAGAAGAGAAGATAGATAAAATAAGCTTGGATGTGGTTTTTGAAATAAGCAGAAGAATCAACATATGTCTTAAAGCAAAATCTGTTATGAAATATGATATTAAGATGGGTTGTTATATAGATGAAAATATGAATCATGTTGTTGATTTTACTAAACTCTTTTCTGCAGGTACACTCAAGACAGATTCAACTCCAAAGAATGAAGAATCAACTGCATCAACAAATGAAGCTTCGAGTTCTGAATCTATGTGTTCAAGTTGTGAAAAATTCAGATCTTATAATGTTAAACTTTTGAGAGATGTGGAAAGTTTGACATTAGAAAACAGCAATTTTATAAAATCGAAAATGATTTGAAAAATCAAATAAAAATTGTTGAAAATAAAAAATCTGTTTTAAATAAAAATGTTTTTGAAAAAAAAATATAATAAACTCGCATCTTGAAAAAATCAGAAAACTTGAACAAGATGCTGAGATTGATAAAATAAAATTGTTGATTTAGAAAAGAAATTGAAAGGTTTTGTGACCTCGTCATTGATATTAGATCATATTTGTCCAAAACCTATCAATGAGAATAAAAAGAAAATTCCAATACGTGATAAAGTCACAAATTATGACAATGTCATAATTGAGGATTGTGATGATGATACCGATGATGAAAGAGCTAAAAATGATAACATAAATATTTTTAAAAATAAAAAAAATTCAAGAGACTGTTCTACAATCTACTGAAAAAAGGTGAATGCTCAACGCAAAAACCTTCTAATTAGAATGGAGAACGAAAACAAAAAGAAAAACAAAGTTTTAAAAATTCTAAAAAAAATCAAAAGAAAAATAACAGTTCATCGGTACGAACCAAAATCTAATCGAGTCAAAACAATTTGAAAATCAAAACTTACAAAAATTTGAAAATAAGTGGTGCAGGTCGGACCGCAGTGCTTCAACGTCAAATCATGTTTATAGAAGAAGCATGAAAGATCGTTACCACACATCAAATCAATGTTACGATTTGAGTGTATGATTTGATAGAAAAGATCGATATGATAACAGGTTGTGTCACAAATGTGGGATAAAGGGACACATTGCTTGAAAATGTTTACAAATTAATCCCAAAACCTGTTCATATTGATAAGAAAATTTCTGAAAATTTGAAAAACCAACTCAGGTTTTGAAACAATGTACAGAAACTACAAACAAGATGAAACAGTTATTACTAAGTTTTCAAATTTTAACACTGGTGAATCCTTGAATAGTAATGAACAAAAAGTTTCTACATTGTACTTCAAGAAAGCTTCAAAGAAAAAACAAATATGGTTGGTCAAAGGAAAGGAAGTGACACAATCTTTGAAAATTGAAAGTTTAGAGGACTTTCCAAAATTTGAGAAAGTCCAAAATAAACCTGATTGTGAAAAGAAAATCAAAATTAAGGTTGAAGAAACAACTTCTAAGACTGAAAAGGCTTGGGTGTCATTATTCAACTAATTGTTTAAATCTTTTGCAGGAACTTCCGAGGAAAAAGCAAATTACGGAGAATAGAGATTCGTGGCACACTTTGAAGATAGGTCGGGTTATTAAGTTCTACATAAAGGCCTTATTACATTCAAATAACTTTTCCTTTACATTTTTTGAAAAATTTTTCAAAAATACATTCCAATAAATGTTTACTTGAAAATTTTTACAAATTTTATGAAGAAATTTTAAAAATTTCACAGAATCCTCATGGTTGAATAGACAAAATCCAGAGATATAAATCATTTATAAACACAAAAGTGTTAAGGTTTTTGTCATCATGAGGGGGAGAGTGCTTTAAAAGAAAAATTGTGAAGCGGTAATGGATGGAGAATTGAAGTGATTCTCATCAGTTGGTCAATGTTTTTTTATAAATAAAAAATTCCAAAAATATGTTTTGGAATTTTAGGGAGAGAAAAAATTTTCAGAAAATCCAAAAACATATTAAAAGCGAAAACTACAAAAACATGAAAAAGGCAAAAAGAGTTTTGCGTGTATAAAGGAAATTATAGTACACCAGTGGACTATCACAGTATGCTAAGGAATTGTGAAGTTTAAAAAGTTTAAACAAGTCTTACTGTGGATGTGTCGATAGGCTTTACACGTTCAGTAAATTGTTTCCGGTGTATAAACTAAATTTTACAACTGCTTAAACATGTTGCTTAACATCTCTTGGATATATGGACTTAGTACTCTGAAATTTCGTTTAAGAGATTGTCTGATTCTGAGATACGAGGTCTTTGTAGATGATTGGTATCTGGAGTATTATACAAGTTCTTCTGATTTTGCGGAATCAGTAGCCTAGAACTTCTATAATGCTTTTGCTAAAAACCCTAAACTGCATGCAAACTTGAAAAGAATCGAAAGATCTAATCATTTGCAGTGCTTGAAAGATTCCTTAATTGGAACACACCTTAAAGTCGAGCCTTTTGTCTCTTTGTCGATACGGTGGTATTAACTTGAGCTCTCAAGGCTTCGCATTAACCCAGAAACAGATATCAATTACGCTATATTCACTTGTAAGATGAAATCTAGGGAATCTTGATGCGGGAGTATATTCTGAGATGAGGACCATAGTTAAGTCAAGTTTCTTAATTATACATAACGTATCTTGGAAAAATTGAGAAATGTGTCGAAGTTTAAGAGGACAAACATATTGACAATCTAGGTAAATTTGTTTAAAACTTAAAGTCTCAAAGAGGTCAATGGTACTAGTGATATGTCTCAAAAACTGATATGATCCTTTAAAACAAACTCAACAAAAATATGTCTGTAAATATGTTTATACATAGTTAGAGTTTGATATTCATTACATAAAAACAAAAAGATTATATTATCTTTTAGTTTCGACCATTGGTGATGAAAAGTTGATTTTCAAATTTCTAGAGTTGCTGAACAAAATATAAAAACTTTTGAAAATTAATCTGAAAAGTTTAAAAGTTCATTAAGTTGAAACTTACATTTGAATAAATGTGTCAGTTAGTGTCAAAATGTTTAATCAAGATTATTAAGTTGAACTTGATACATGAATCAAATATTAAAGGTCATTAATTTGGACTTGAATAACTGAGAGGGTTTAAAAACTGTTGAGGAGATTAAAATTTGAAATGTTGGTGTTTTTGAAATTTCAAAGTTTGAATCTGAAATTTTTCTTTGAGTGTTTGAAGAAATTTGAAAAGGAAGTAGATTTTAAGGGGGAGCTAGATAAAAACGTTGATTGAAATTACCAGAAAGCTCAAAGCAAGGGGGCATGGTGATTAAAGTTTTATCAAGACAAGCTCGAGAAGAAAAGAGAAAATGATTGTAAATGCTATGAAGATCAAGGAAGTTAAAGTTATTCAAGAAATAAAGATCAAGAGAACATTAAAGACTCAGGAACTTAATTGAAGAATGATGACTACGGCAACATCCAAGGGGAGTCTGTTGATGCATATGTTTGTTGCCTACGTCATCGTATAACGTCGAGTCTGTGTATAGGAGCGAAATGTTAAGTTTATGTATCAAGAGAGACAAGTTCGCCCGAACTTGTATGGTGCATGAACAAGTTCGCCTGAACTTGGTCATGCAACATTTGGAGCGAACTTGTTCTCCTATAAATAGGAGTCTTGATTTCTCATTTGTAAGATTCAGAGATTTTGTAACTTGGACGGCGAAGCTCTGTCCAAGTGTTTCCATGATCTGTAACATTTGAACATTAATGAAACAGTGATTAATCAATAACAAACTAGTATCCAATGTCGCCTATGCAAACGGATTCCGCACGTTTACCTTAGGTTTGCCAAATTAGGACCCGAACGATCCGTACAACGGACCTTCAGAAGCATTGTAATCATATCCTAAAAGGCCCTATTCTATAAAGCACAGATTTTATCTAGGATTGCTACGTGGCCAAGTATTTGGTACTAAGTTTCCTCCTCCTTATTTAGTAACAAAATAAATCAGAAGTAGGATCAAAATGAGAGTTAGAAGCATAAACAAAGGTGAAGTTGTGAGTGAGAAATACAAGTTTCGTATATTCATAGGAATCAATGGGAGAATGGAAAATTTCTCAAGCGGGCTAGTAAAATTATTCTTTCCATTTTTTTACCCATTTCTTGGGTAAAGTATCCAAACTATATTTGAAAATGAATTGGTTATCCATAAAGATAAAGAAAGCTCATAATGTAAATGAATTCCTCCGATAGTTGGGGGGACCATATAAAAACATCAATGGAAGGCACCTCAAGCCCTTCTGCTGATGCAGGGCCCATACCCCACCACGGGAATACTATTTCTAATTCAACGGAGGGGCCAGCTAGCCCGGATCGCTTTCCGCATGAACCGGGAGATCTACTCCGATGCTTACTGGAGATAGACTCCTATGCTAACTTAAGTGTCTTTGTTCGGTTTTATTTGTTATGTTGTGTTTAGTTGTTTGGCTAGTCAATTTAAAACCACCTGCTAGAGGTTGTAACCATCCAAACGATCCCACTACAGGCTCCTTTTGACATTGCACAAAAGCCATTACTTTACTTTCAGCTAGCACTAAAAAGGCTACTCATAGTAGAAGTAATTATTCCAAGTATTTGTCAACTCACATAGTCGCACCTACCAGCACAATAAGACGACTACCCCCTGCACGCCACTAAACGACGTTATTTAACGCTTTGGTTCGCCCAATACAAGAACTACAGCCTAGCTTAAGGCTACCTATTTAAGGGGGGGGGGGGGGCTGAAAAGGCCTAGAAAGACAAGTACAAGTAGGTCCAACAACAAAAATAGAATAGAAATCCTAAAAACCAGGGATAAACTGATCAAACTTCCAGGTGTTTTTGTGAAATCATTTTAAGAGATGGAACCCTAGATCCTAAAAGAATAAAGTTTAACAAAGTTCAGATGGCGGCACACAAAGACATCGAGCGAGCATTTGGTGTTTTGCAGAAAAAGTGGCGCACTTTTAGCATGCCTTGTTGATTATATGAAAAAAAATCAGATAAGAAACGTGATGTACGCGTGCATCATTGTACACAACATGATTTTCGAAGGTGAAGGATGTGCAATAGTTGAATATTATGGCGAGGAGCCCGAATCAAATAACGAAGACATTAGTGATAAGACAGAACGCCGAACCAAAATCTAATCGAGTCAAGACAAATTAGTTCAAACCTTCGAGCTGATTTGGTAGAACATGTTTCGACGCTTCCTAGATTCGACTCCAATGAATCTGAAGATGATTTTTTTTTTTTGTAATGTAATGTAATTTTTTATGGTAGTTATTTAATATACATAAAATTTGTTTTTAAAATTAGTTTCCTAAATTCTATGATTAATATAAAAAACAAAAAAAAATTTAGGTGCCACATGACACTCCAACGCGCCTAGCCACGCCCCTTCCACACCTTACTTTTTTGGGCGTGGACTGGTGGAGCCCACATCTACCACGTGTCGAGCAATACCCCCAACTCAAGCCCCTCTACACCCCATAGTCTAAACCATGTTTAGGTAATGTGTTATCGTTTACCTAATAGAAGCTGACTTAAAGCTAGGTGATAAAAGGCCTTTAATTTACTTTTAAAATGATCACTTACACCAAAATTTCTATCTAATATAATTAATAAGGCTGAAGAGTATGGGGGTTATGGTTGAGTCATTAATCGTCATGTAGGATGATTAATGAATTTGCTACATCACCCTCTTGCCTTATCCATCATGATTTGTATGGATTAAAATAGCAATCATTGGCCTGCTTTCCTTTTTCTAATTTTTTTCTTTTCACAAAAAAATTAAAATAAGGGAATAGTTGTTTGAGTCATGACCACACCCTTAGGGTCTGTTTGGTATGTGGTAATGGAATAGACGATGGAATGGAATGAATTATTATTGTGTGTCGTTTGGTAGGCAAGAAAAACGAAGGAATAAAATCGGTGGTGAATGGTGGTGGGCGGTGGCAGTGATTGTGGGTGGCGGGGGCGATCGGTTGTAGTGGCGACTAAGGGTGGCGACGATGGGTGGCGGTGACGGGGCTGGCGGTGGTCGGCGGTGGGTGGTGGCGGCGACGGCAGTGGACGGTGGCGGCGACGAGTGGCCTTAGCGGCGGAGGTGGTTGGTGACGACGGTGGTAGGTGGGTCGCGGCGGCGGCGGCTGTCGAGGTAATGGGTTGCCGGTGGCGGTGGTGTTGGGTGTCGGTGGTTGGTGGTGGTAGTGGGTGGTGGTGAAGGTGGTGGGTTGTGGTGTTGTTAGTGAAGGGTGCAAGAGGGGATGAAATGAAAAAAAAATATGGTGGGTGGAAGGAATGATTTTGAGGGAATGGAATGCCTTATGGAATGGGTGATTCCATTCCATTGACTAACCAAACACCCTTTTCTTCATTCCCTCATAATGATCTATTCCATTACGCCTCTCATTCATGTATACCAAACACTACCTTAGGGTGGTGGTCTTGGATGGCAGATTCAAAATGAGTGACATGACGCTGATGTAGATGGTCAAGATGACCATAAAAGTCTTGACCACACCCTATAACCTAACAATATATATTGATTAACAATCACTAAATTTAGTTTGAAAGAAAAAGTTCGCTTTTGTTTGCCATGTTATAAACATGTATTTTTAATTATTAAGTGATGTTTATAGTTTTTTCGTGAATTAATTACAATGAAAAAAAGACATTAGCTAAATGTAAAGCATCATTAAACCGGCCACACAAAATTAAGTTGCAAAAATATCGGGGAGTATATATACTATGTGATGTTTTGAGGTCATTGGACTTAGTGCCAATGACACAACTTTGTAACTTAGAAACATATAGCCTGTGTAAACGATGAACTACGAGAGCTCGTATTTTGTTGTGGGGATCTTGAATTGTCACAAAATTGAACTTGAATGGTTATATAACTTAATTTGATACATACTCGTGTGTTTTGGTGGTCGAATTTCCAGTATTAATGGAACTCCACAAGCCTTTATATGTTAAAACCTAGCGTGTGGCTTTAGGCAAACACATAGTTACGTAAAAGGGAAATTACACGTACGCATGTGTTCTCGTACTATTGTCATCAGTTTCTTTATGAACTCTTTAACCTTGTTCATTTTATTTTCTTCATTTCTTATATACCAAATGGAATATGTAGTAATTAAGTATAGAAATTGAGGTTCGCACATGAAAAGGCCAAGAGTTATTAATACATAAGAAAACGAGTATACCGGACAGGTTAACCGGCCTACAGCACTCTCTCCCCAGAATGTCGCAAGACGCAACTGACTCACAATTCTAAAGCCAAGCCAAGGGGTGGGGTTCAAGCTGCTATCTCTGCCCCACATTCGCGTTTATACTTAGACTTTGGTTGAATTTCTCCAATCATCGTCGTGGGTTTGTAACCCGGATCTCCAATGGAGTAACCAAGATGCAAACCACTAGACCACCTTGAGTGGTTTATTAATACATAACATAAGATGTGCATAATTATAACTAGTACTCTAGTAGTTTATCAGTTTTAACTAAATATTGGAAGAAAACGACTGGACAGGTGGTAATTACATATTAATTTACAATGGTCATATCTTCAAGTTGCTTTCCAGACAATTAAAATATAGATTGAAGTATAACGACACTTGATAATCACAAATTAGTCTAACATCATAGACTTAAACTATGACAATTAGATAACACTCTCCAATAATCATAAGTAGTTGATTATCTGTATGTCGACATGATGGGTTATTAAAAATAAAATTAAAAAATGCATGTGGTTTGGTTCGCTTGCGCATATGTATTCCGCCTCAACGACGTAATTAAATTGGATGATATAAAGTCCACATTATTAGCGTTTGAAAGTCAACTTAAACCAACCAAAAAGTCAAATATGGACTTGGGGGCATACTGACTTTTTAGGTTTACCATTGAATGATCTTAAAGCTTCTTAGACTAATAATAAATGAAGTGCCAATTAATCCCTCAACTATATTTAAGTTGTAGTTGTATAGTTATATGTTGAAAAGTATATTTCAAAAACAAGTTCATAGTGGAGACATTTTGGTGGTTAAGGTGTGTGTCTCATGACCAAAAAATCAAGGTAATATTATGATGTATTTATTGTAGAAAATATACAAAAAATTGTTAAAGAAAATCAAAAACAATCTTTTTTATTTCTTGTTTATTTGGTGACTATTCAATTATTTCAATGGACATCCCAATGTTTTTGTTTAAGTACTAATTAACCGTGACCTTTTATATACACGTCTTCAAAACATCCCAGAATAGTTTCCTTTTATTTATTTTAATTAATTTGAAGTATACGCACATTATATAATGCTTCATTTAGCAGAAAATCAATTTCAAATAAAGATTACGTAAACCATATACACAACATTTATCTATTTATCTATTGTTTAACATGTAATACAATGTCATCATGTAATCAAATAACTATTTTTTTCTCCAGTGTTTTATGTGGTTCGCACAACTTTTTGTTGTGTTCATGTATATGTGGAACACATAAGGGCGGACTAAGGGCTTACCAGCGCGGGGTAAGCCACCCATTGATATCTATCCAAACAATAAGAAACTACATATTTTTTAGCTTGCCCCTTCCCCAAATTTGTTAAGCTCCTTCCCAAATCGGCTAATAGTCGAGCTTTCTCCTCCTAAATCCCTGAACGATTGCTCTGAAATCGATATTCATAATCCCTGAAATCTGAATGCTTCTCATTAATTGTCTTGTTAGGACTCATTTTGCTTTCGATGCTTGTTCCTCTTGATTTATCCCTGGACAGATTAGGTTATTTCCAACAAAGGTATGTTTTTTATTTAAGTTGTGTAGTGTTGTTGTCACCATAAATAAGTAGGCTTGATTTGCTTTCAGTTTTAGTTTTCACATAGTTGGGGTATTGTTTGTAGGTTTATGATCTTCGGTACTTTTAAACATGATTAATCCTTTGTCATAAGCTTTTCAACTTAGATTCTGTGCTAAAAATGTGTTATTGCTGATAGACTCTTGTTTTTAAGGATGCAAGCTTTAACTATAATTACATGTGGAAGCACACTAGATGTTTGATGTCATAATGAATTTAGAAACACAATATTTGAACGTTTACCTGTCCTGATAACAGTTTACTTTTTGTTTCACTTATATTTGCAGCTGTAATTTTAAATATTATATATAAATTCTATTACAAGGAAGTTTTCTGATTAAACCCTAGAACTGGATTAGGTTAGTGGAATAAAAAATAAAATAAAAAACATTTCTGTGGCTTGATAATCCCCTCCTAAAACTTCAACTCTAAAGCCATTGACTTTTAATTTTTATTTTTTAAATATTAGAACCAAAATTGGTTTAATAAAAATAATAAATCCACATTTCATCGTAATAACAAATGCCATCATCTCCCACGTTATTTGATCTCTTCTTCAGAAGAAATAAAATATAGTTAAAATCATCATCATGTATAAATAAATAATTGTATGGTAAACATTTTATAAAATCTACAAAATCTGTAATTAATTTACATATATAAACAGAAACATGAAAGAGGAAAATTTGCTATAATGATAATAATAATCACAAGTACATCTAAAGTCCATCATATAAATAACTCAATTGTTGTAGGGACTACCTTCCTGAATTGAAACTCCAAATCATTCTCTGTGGGTGTTAAGTTTAAATCCAAACTAAAAGCTTTTTGATTGTTCACTTTTTTCACTACCGACGAAGACGAATCATCCGATGCAGAAGACTGGTTCTCGTTCGTCGTAGTCGCTCTATGCCTTCTCATATGTCCTCCCAAGGCTTGACCTATCGAAAACTCTAGCCCACATATCGAGCACTCGTGTGATTTAGGCTTCGCAGGCACTAAGGTGGTTCCATGAGCCAAGTCACCATGATCATTATTCAGCCGCGGCTTCTTGTGGCTAGCCCTATGACCACCTAGTGCTTGAAAAGATGTGAACTGACGGTTACATGTTTTGCACTCAAAGATGCGACCTGGTGTGTTGTCATATGACTCGTTGGTTGCCGGACCCCTTGAAAGTAGCATCAAACAATTAGCCATGTTGTTTAGGGCCGTGTCTAGCTGGGCTTCTCTCGATCTCTTCATCGGTAAATACATCATGCTTAAATAACAAAGAAAATCAAGAAACAAGATATAACTTTCTTGAATATGAATATAAAGATGACTTAAAGGGTTTCTTGTGTGAAAAGAAACAATTATGAAACAATTATGGTTTGTATTGAAAAATGAGTAGTTGTTCTGAGGGATGGGGTATATATAGGTGACAAAGTGTTGACTTATATAAGTTTGACCAAGGAGTGTGGATGACGAAAGTGACACGTAGTTGCTTGTGGGAAAGGTAAAGGGTATTGAACACGTACTTGTGAGTAAAAAGTCAAAGGTTAGTTAGCCGACTCAGCCGTCATGGACCACGTGTACTTGACAAAGAACCATAACTCATTGGGCAGCCGATAATTCAACGGTGCCTAAAGTGAGACTTGTACGGATTCTAGAAGAGTCACCGTTGGAAATATCTAAACGTTAACGATCAGATTTTTTTAATAAGTGCCAGAATTTTTATAGCAAATAAATCGAACCTAATGTGTTCATATTCTTGTTTATTCAAATAAGTACAAAAGTAGGTGATTCATATTTTAATAACTTGTTAGAAAGTATAAATTAACTTACGTTGACTAGGCAAATTTCGGGGTTAAATAAATGAATATAATGACTTCATTAGTTGATTATACATTTAAATAACAGATTTAAACATTTAAAACAGATTATTAACAAAACATTGAATTACATCTACCTAAGTCTTTCTTTTTTTAACAGAATGATACAACTTGCAATAACTTTATTTTAAATTACATCAATCTAATTCTAATCGACATCATGTTAGAAATTGAATACTGGTCATCGCCTCAAGAGCTAATAGCATCTACCACTCAAATGTAAACTGGAATGGTTGTTCTACCGGATGGTTTGTGTGAGATAAGCATGAGTCAGTTCAGTAATGAGTTTCACGGCTAGAAAAAAAAAATTAAAAAAATAAAACAATCTTTGAATAAGATTGTCAAGTTACAAATATACATCCACTCTTAAAATTTTAATTCTTAGAATAAATTGATATCTTGTAAAAATCTCGACTGATCTTCGATGAGTCGCCGATTAATCATATTCAGATGTTCACTGATTAATGACCGATTAATCGCTAGATGGTCAATGACGGTCCTATTCTGCGCAAATTTTGGCTAAATCCTGGCCAAATTTCGACCAAACCTTATAAAGTCCCACCAATTACTTACAAAGATGGGTTAATGGAGGGTTAAAAATGTCTTCTTTAAAAAAACTACATATAAAAATGTGTGTGTATATATAGAACTAAAAATTACGTATAAAAATCTCAATCGATTAATCCTTGTTAATCGTTAATGTTAAAAACAAACAAACTTTAATCTTGTCATACTAAATATAAAATAAAAATCTTCTCATTTTTAAATGAAACAGATATATTCTATTAAACTGATCTACTAATTAATTGATTAATTAATTTTAAAATACTTATTATCTAAGGTATTATAACTTTGTTTATCTAATTTTTTTATTTCTTTAATTATAAAGTCTTTTGTTTATACCGATATACGTAAGAGTCGTGGATATCTGATTATCTATAATAAATTAACAATGATATTGGTTTCTTTGGATGATCGACTTGTAGTTTTTATTTTAACCAACATGTCGTAATTTATATTATTATAATAGTAAGTCAAAGAAAAATTAATGTATAATATTGAATAAGTCTTTTATTTTATTTTTGAGTTGTCGGTGTAGCAAACTAGCAAATAATCCAAGTGTAATTAAAATATATTATCTATACCAGACGTTACTTTATTTGCGGTATATGTCATTAGTATAGCTTTAAAAAAAACAACTGATTCAAAACTCTCTAAAAATTAATTAGGCCTAAATTCTTTGTTTCATTGCTTTATACAATTTGTAAAACCCTACTGGAGTAGAGTTTTTCCTCTAGTTTTTCTTTAACGTCTTATTTTTTAAGTTTTATAAGTTTGTTTTATGGGTTTTGTAGCATAATCACTTGATATGTTATTTGAAAATTTGATTAATGTGTTATATGTAGTCAGCAATTTCCTTGTATGTTAGATTGGTATTTTAATATGTACTAGATTAATATTTGCTTACATCAATTAAAAGATACAAGAAACAATATATGGAGCATGTCACTCACATCTGACTTTGATTTTCCTTGTAGCTCTGTTAATTAATAATTATCCAGATTAATAATTTATATTATATATATTTTTTAAGTAAATCTGGCAAGGTTTTGTGGTATAAGCTAATAGTGTGGTTATCAATTTGTAACAACGAAAGGGCTTTGAGTTCAATCGTATCTAGATGTTTGTTAAGGTGTAGTCATTTAGTCCATAGTAAGCACAAAGGAGTATTTAGGAGTAACATGTTTGGTCATTTTTACAGAGATGTTAAAAACTGCCTAATTCCTGTGAAATGGTAATTACACCCGTTTGCTTAAACAATTTATAACACTTTCAGACGAACACCATGACTGTCACCTCTTCATCATGTTCCCTCTCCGATCACCTCATCACCCTTATACAAACACCCAACACCATCCTCACCCCACCAACGCTTGATATCTAAATCAAATTGAGATCACAAATATCTAAAATAAGGTGAGAGTCCATTGCACTCGTCTGTCGAAGATGAGGTGAAATGAAGAACACATTCAGTGATGGAACTTTGTTAATTTTTTTGTGATCCTTAGCTAGAGTTGTAATTGGAGTCGAATAACAACAATTTTTTCTCTTGTAATGGGAAGCATCAGCATGACCATACACCATTGTTGCAACTTCGTCAGAGAAGAAAGAGGGTAACAAGCAAAACTGCGGTTGTGGGGAGGGTTTGTATTAAGGGGCGCAGCTTCTAGTGGGCGACCCCCTGAACTTTTCGCTCAGTAATGGAGAGTATTTGGTTTTTTGTATAGAAATTTTTGGGTATACACGTTTTCTGACCCCACAGTCTGAAATCTCAAGCTTCGCCACTGGTTGGATATATTATATTTTTTAAATTTCTTAATTATATGTTATAAAGGTGTAACAGTTTCTTTAATGTTTAACAGATTTTACCAATATAAAAGAACCAAATGTGTTATCGGTGAGTAACAACTAACTATATACAATATTATATATATATGGAATGGATCATGAGAAAACTAGTTTAAATGAGAAAACCAAAAAACTAACTAAAAAAGCCAAAAAAAAAACATATCAATTTTTTTTATTTTTTTTTATTAAAATTCGCTATATATATTATATAAAAAAAATTTTAAAAAAAACATATAATGCACATGTGCAACATAAACATATAATGCACATGTGTAGTACACATATAGTGCACATGTGCAGTACAAGTTTTTTTTTTTTTTTATACATAAAATGCAGCGATTTTTTTATAAAAATTGTATGTTTTTTATGCTTTTTTTAGCTTTTTTAGTTAGTTTTCTAGTTTTCTCATGATCTCTCCATATATATATATATATATATTATATATATATATTGTCAAGAAAAAAGAAATTCAAAATTGGAACATGATCCATGCCATTTACTCTAGATGTTAGTTAAGTTGTCTTGCGTAGTGTTAGTACTTAGAGTTGCGTGTTAAAGTATGTTAGGTTGGTATATAAAATACCCTAAACACCTATGCTCACTTGACATGCAAGTTAAAAAGACAAAGGATAATTTTGAAACTTACTTTGCTTATCATTCATGTTTGCCTTTAGTATATGTTGACTTTGAATTTTTATTTATTTTTTTTATAGGTTAAGTTACTTATTAAATTATATAATTCAAGTTGATTGTTAAGATATATACTAGATTACTATACAAATTAGGGTTGTCAACAAACCGAACGAACACGAACAAGACCATGTTCGTGTTAGTTCGTTAAGGAAATGCAAATGTTCTTGAACACGTATCGAACGGAAGTTTATGTTTGTCTTGGTTTGCTAAAAAAAATTAGTTGTTCGCGAACAGTTCATGGACATTGTCACGAACACAAACGAACACAAATGAATACAAAACAACATTAAACTTGAAATTAAAAGAAAAACGCTATTAACCTTAAACATCTGTCACAAGTAGTCAAATACAACTATTAAATAATAAATCAAGAATTCAAGAAACAAGAAGTCTACTACAAGCACAATAGGATAAATCAAGTTTATCTAACTTAAGACGTGATTATCTAAAGTTACTTAGACATATATCAAAAAATATCTTCCGTGTCCAACTTTTTTATTTGTTCAGATAAGGGTTTACATTTTACTAACTTTTTTAATATAATTATTAACTAATGTTTAGGGAGGGAGTAAAACTTGTGTTACAGTATTTCATACTAATAGTTTCGCCTATTCATTCGTTGGGCAAGCACCCTCAACGTGTATTTCTTTTCTTTTTTTTTCACAAATTACATAATTGTATGGTGAGCAGTAAGGGTGGTCGGGGCGCCCCGTAAAACCCACCATCACGGTCGTGAAGCCCGTAAAACACCGTCTCAAATGGGTGATTCATGGTGGTAATTTGGTGAAGATGGTTGGCGTGATATAAATCACGGCCATGGAAAAGACCTAGGGTGTGAATTTGACCGTTCATATTATATAAAAAAAGAATCATGTTATGTGAGGAGATCGAAGAAGAAGATATTTGTATGTTGAATTGAGGAAGAAGATAAATTGCTTCTAAAATTACACAATTAGTCCCTTAAATTTAAAATAACTAAAACACATTCAACTTTTAAAAGTAACATAACTATACCCTTTAGTTTAAAACATCTTTTGCTTTTTTGAGTAAACTAAATAAAATGGTCCCTGAGGTTTGGTCACTTTTTTCACAAACTTAAACCTTTTGAATCTGTCTCTTTGGTGCAATTTTGTTGCCATTTTCATCTAAAGGCAAAATCTAGTCAGACTTTTCAGTTAACATCCAGTTTTTTTGTCTTTTTCCTCCCTTTTAGTGAAGAGCAAAATTGTTAGATTTTTTATAATTTGTTATAGTAAAACGTTAAAAGACCATTTTGTCCTTCATTAAAAGGGAGAAAAAAGACAAAATAAAAATTTGATGTAAACTGAAAAATCTGAGCAGATTTTGAATTTGGATTAAAATGTCAACAAAATTAAAACCAAAGGGACCCAGCTTTAAAAGGTTTGAGTATTGGACTAAAGTGGTAAAAATGACCAAACCTCAGAGACCATTTGTGTCACACCCCGACCCGCAGCGGAATAAGAGTCGGTGTATAATTGGGTTATCACCAAAGCTCATGACATTTACTAATATGTTTCATATTTATTAAAGTCAAAGTGACATTCCAAATAATCCAAACATGTCCATACAAAACAAATAAAATAAACCAAACATAACAATCCCAAACTCTAAATCATTTTATTCTTCTAGTCCAATCCTATGTGTTCCTAGCTGCTGCTGGTTCACCTGTATCATGTGTAAAAAATGGGGGTTTTTGGGTCAACATAAGTTGGGAGTGAACCTTATTAGATAAAACCATTTACTTGTTAGTTTATCAATGAAAAATTGTGCATAATCATAAATGAGCAAATGTAAATAATCAAGCAGTGGCAAATAGCAATCACAACTATAACATACAATAACATATGATAACATACATTAACATACCAACAACATACGATAAATAACATAAATGAAACTGTGCGATCAAGGCTCAATCAAACGGAGCCGATCGTGTTGCATGTACTGAAAATGAAAATGTCTGTGCGATCAAGGCTCAATCAAACGGAGCCGATCGTATGTGGGCACGCCGGGTTCACGCTCATAATGAAATGGGGAACATGCTCAACGCTTATATTGTAATGGGGAGCGGCGGCCTATGAAATTGCATGTACTGAAAATAATAAATTACATCTAACAATAACTACACAACAGTTGAAACAAACTGAATACACATGTTCATGATATGATTTATGCACAATGGTTTAAATATAATATATATATATCAAGACACATGATACACTCCAAAACGTGATTAAAACGGGGAATTTGTAAGATTCATTCACATTGGGTGTGTTGGATTGGAGATGGTGACATGCGCATGAATTGGATGAGCGGAACAACGAGAAATACTAACCTAAATAATAACGGAAAAATATATTAAATGAGTGGATTTTATTAAGGATTTTAATGAAATTTTTAGATATATTTTTGTGAGTTTAAGGCTATTTTCTATCTTTAAAAATGTTATTTTTAAGTATTTTTTTAATTGATTTTTAAATTAAATTAAATAAATAAAAATATAAAAAAAATTGTTTATTTTGCGTTGACCGTTGACCGTTGACTTGTTGCCTTGTTGACCGGTTCGGTCAGTGGAATTGTTTGCGCCAGGTGAGGCTCGAACCCGAGACCTCCCGTACGCGTGCACGCAGCTCTACCAACTGAGCTACGTGTCTAACCCGAAATAATCTTGTTTTTAATTATATTTATATACTAGTTCAGTTTAACCAAAATTCTTTTAATTTCAAAAACATTTTAATTCAACAAACCGGTGCCAGTAACGGGTTTCGAACGCGTGACGTGCGACTTAGTGTTGCAGACAGTCCACCGCTGGACTGTGTGTCTAACCTGGTTAATATCTCGGTTTTTATTATACTTAACAACTAACGGGATTAACCCGATTCAGCTTTTATCAAAAAGGCATTTTATTACTTAGAGGGTGCGTGTATCAGGGATCGAACTCGTGACGTGTGCGTAATATTTGCACACAGTCCACCGCTGGACTGTGTGTCTAACCCGTTCAAAATAACAATTTTAATTATACTTATAGTGTTATCACAATCATCTTCTTCATTGAATTTTACAGGCAGTCGATTATACCGTTATATCTTGTGTAGTTCGATTGTTAAACATTGTACAACCTAATATGAAATGGCAGAAACGATAATTAGAAGTGAACATACCGATGAACGGTTTATTTCAGAATTCCGGCAATGTGTCGGTCCCTGTTTTTATGCTCTTCAACTGAACAAGACAATTAACCGTCTTGATTAGCTAATCGTGAAATTGAAGTGATCAGCAAATGTTAACAGAGGGTTTGAATGCCCTTACCGATTCTCAGATGAACAAAGAGGTTTTCAGGACTTTTCCGGCGAACTGAAATTAGCTGAATACAGTGCCTGAATTCGATTTCAATTGAAAGGTTTAAGTTAGAAATAGCTTAACAATTGTTGGACTACAACGTTATTGAAAGAATTACCGTTTTGATGATGAATACGGTTTTCCGGCGAATCTTGAAGAAACTTCCAGCGAGTTGATTTAAGCGTTCTGACGGACTGAAAGTGTGACGAAAGTGAAATGGAATGTTGGCCTGATGTTTCTGAGTCGCGAGAGGGATCTTGAGTTGAAGTAATTGGGACTTTGATTCTTTTCGGTTATAAAAACCGATAATAATGAAGATTGATGTTCAATCACTTCTGAATTGATTAAAATCATCGGTTCATCGGTTATAAACGTGAATGTGCGAGTAATCAAACGATTTGACGATTGAATTGCCGATTTCCGTTTCTCAGTTGGCGCAACCGGTTTAACCGAGTTTGTGTATAAATGTTATTTGTTTCCTAGAGATAACAGAAAACAACAAGTGGCGGAGTGGTGATGTGTGTGTGTGTTAAGTCTTTGAAATTGTAACCGGCTGACCCGGGTTCGAGTCCCGGCAGCAACTTTTTATTTTTATTTTCACTTTTTATCAAATATAATTTTTATAGTTTAGTTTGTTTATTAATTATGTATCATTAAAAATCAAAATAACCATGAATATACATCGTGATATTTATATCTTGATGTTCGATTACAAAACGGAGCGGGTTTTGGAAACCCGTTTTTGACAAATGTTACAGTATCCCCTACTTTTAGGAATTTCGTCCCGAAATTTAAGTAGTTGAAGTAGTAGGAAAAAGATGCGGGTATTTTTCACGCATTGAGTCTTCACGTTCCCAAGTAAACTCAGGTCCCCGTTTCGACTCCCAGCGTACCCTAACAATTGGAATGCGACTTCGTCGTAGACGTTTCTCTCCGAAGTCCATGATCTCTACTGGTCTTTCAATAAAATGCATAGATTCATCAATCTGAATATCTTCCAGAGGAATGTGGAGGTTTTCATCAGCGAGGCACTTCTTCAAGTTTGATACGTGGAATGTGGGATGAATCCTGTTGAGTTCTTCTGGTAGATCAAGCTTGTATGCTACAGGTCCGACTCTTTCGAGTATCTTGAAAGGTCCTACGTAGCGTGGTGCTAGCTTGCCTTTTTGACCAAAACGAACTACTCCCTTCCACGGTGACACTTTTAGAAGTACATGATCACCAATGTTAAACTCTAAAGGCTTCCGTCGTTTATCTGCATAACTCTTTTGACGACTCTGAGCCGCTAGAAGATTGTTTCGGATTTGATGGATCTTGTCTTTGGTTTCTTGGATCAATTCTGGACCAGTGATTTGAGCTTCCCCAATTTCGTGCCAACATACTGGAGATCGGCACTTACGACCATATAAGGCTTCAAAAGGTGCCATGCCGATACTTGAATGATAGCTGTTGTTGTACGAAAATTCAACTAATGGTAGGTGGGCGTCCCAATTTCCCTTGAAGTCTATGACACATGCTCGAAGCATATCTTCAAGAGTTTGAATGGTGCGCTCAGACTGTCCATCAGTGTGAGGATGATAGGCGGTACTGAGATCTAATCGCGTACCCATAGCGGATTGTACTGCTTGCCATGTTCGTGAAGTGAAACGACCATCACGATCAGAAATAATGCTTAACGGTACCCCATGTCGGCTTACGATTTCGCTGATATAAATACGAGCAAGCTTTTCGTTCTTGAAATCTTCGCGGATAGGAATAAAGTGAGCTGATTTTGTAAGTCGGTCAATTATTACCCATATAGTGTCATACCCACCAGAAGTGCGAGGTAACCCGGTAATGAAGTCCATGGTTATATTTTCCCACTTCCATACAGGTATTTCAGGTTGGACCAGAAGTCCTGAGGGTCTTTGGTGTTCAGCTTTCACCTTGGAACAGGTAAGGCACTTGAAAACAAAAACAGCAACATCCTTTTTCATTCCAGGCCACCAATAGGTATATCGTAGGTCTTGATACATTTTATCGGCTCTGGGTGTTTAGAGTATCGCGTTTTGTGAGCTTCCTTCATAAGAGTTTCGCGAAGATTGTTGTGGTTAGGAATCCAGATACGATCTAGGTAGTACAGAATACCGTCAGATTTAGTTTCAAATTTTAGCTCAGCTCCACAGGACATCTCCTTTCGTACATCATCTTCCGTTATCGAAACGTGTTGGGCTTCTCGAATTTGATCTTTAATGTCGGTTATAATTTGCGAACATAGAAGACGAATGGAGTTCGCATAACCCTTTCGACTAAGTGCATCAGCCACCACATTTGCTTTGCCAGGGTGGTACCGAATTTCACAGTCGTAGTCATTTAGAAGTTCGACCCATCTTCGTTGCCTCATGTTTAACTCCTTTTGATTGAAGATATGTTGAAGACTCTTGTGGTCAGTGTATATTTCACACTTAGTACCATAGAGATAATGCCTCCATATCTTAAGAGCGAACACAACGGCTCCAAGTTCTAGGTCATGAGTGGTGTAGTTCTTCTCATACGTCTTGAGTTGTCTCGAAGCATAAGCTATAACTTTTCCTCTTTGCATTAGAACGCAACCTAATCCTTGCCCTGACGCGTCGCAATAGACCACAAAATCATCACAACCTTCAGGAAGAGTGAGGATTGGTGCATCACAAAGTTTTTGTTTAAGAGTTTGAAAGGCTTCTTCTTGCTTGGGTCCCCATATGAAAGGTTTTCCCTTATGAGTCAAAGCCGTGAGTGGTACAGCAATGCGAGAGAAGTTTGAAATGAATCGACGATAATAACCAGCCAAACCAAGAAAAGATCTTACTTCAGTTGGTGTACGTGGAGCTTGCCATTCTTGTACTGCTTTGATCTTTGAGGGGTCGACATGTATTCCCTTATCATTCACTACATGTCCGAGGAATTGCACCTCTTTTAACCAGAATTCACATTTGGAGAATTTGGCGTAAAGCTTTTCCTTCTCTAGAAGTGCAAGGATGAGTCGAAGATGACGCTCATGATCAGATTTAGATTTTGAATAAATAAGAATATCATCGATGAAGACTATAACAAATCGATCAAGATTAGGTTTGCAGACTTTGTTCATTAGGTCCATGAAGACAGCTGGTGCGTTGGTTAAACCAAATGGCATAACCATGAATTCATAATGGCCATAACGAGTTCGGAAAGCAGTCTTTGGGACGTCTTCTTCATGTACTCTAAGTTGATGATAGCCCGATCGAAGGTCGATTTTTGAAAAGCAATTGGCACCTTGAAGTTGGTCAAGAAGATCATCAATGCGTGGTAAAGGATAGCGATTCTTGATTGTTAATTTGTTGAGCTCTCTGTAGTCGATGCACATACGAAACGATCCATCTTTCTTCTTTACAAAAAGGACAGGTGCACCCCAAGGCGATGAGCTAGGACGTATGAATCCCTTGTCAGTCAACTCTTGTAATTGACTGGCTAGCTCTTGCATTTCAGAGGGGGCTAACCTGTAAGGAGACTTTGCAACTGGTGTAGCACCAGGTATAAGATCAATACGGAATTTGACTTCTCTAACTGGAGGAAGTCCTGAAATGTCGTCAGGAAAAACTCGCGGGAAATCTTTTACTACTGGAATGTCTTCAAGTTTCTTCTCCATGGTTCCCTTTTTGATGATATGAGCTAAAAACGCGACATAATTTTTGCGAAGACATTTTTGGGCTTGAAGACAAGACATTAAGCTGAGCCCCTTTGACGAGGTTTCACCAAGGATTCGAAGAGTCTGACCGTTTGAAAGAGGAATACGTATAAATTTTTCGCGACATACAACTTCTGCCTGATGTTGACTGAGCCAGTCCATACCAATTATGATATCAAAACTTCCCAGCTTCATAGGAATAAGGTCAACTGAGAATTCGTGGTCGTTTAAGGTGAGTGTACAGTTGCGTATAATAGAACTTAATGAAACTGGTTTCCCGTCAGCAACTTCTACCGTTATAGATTCCGTGAGCTTATCCCGATTTTGGTTTAAGATAGGTTCAAATTCTAAAGACACAAAACTTCTATCCGCACCCGTATCAAATAACATAGATGCATATCTACCATTTATAAGGAACGTACCGTTAACCACATTGCCGTCAGCTCTGGCCTGGTTAGCGTTGATATTGAAAGCTCTTCCTCTTGTAGGTGGAGGAGCTTGGTTCGCTTGATTCACTGGGTTGGCTTGGGCCTGAGCATGAATAATGTTTACCAACCTTGGACAGGTGTTTCTGAAATGGCTTGGGTCTCCGCAATTGTAGCAAGCCCGCATAGGTTGGCCCATAGGATAATTGAGTTGGTAATATGTTTGGGCTAGGTGTTGGGTGGGCGGATATAGTAGGGGTTGTTGGGCTTGACCCATTATTTGTTGATGGGTTTGGGTTGAAGGCTGGTGGCGATTTGTTCGCTGAGGCATGCGGCAGGTTTGAACAGTATGACCTGCGCGACCGCAGCCGGTGCAATATTGGCAAGGATGCTCAGGAGAATGGTGATATTGGCAACGGTTGCATTTTGGTAACGGGCCAGTGTAAGGTCTTCTGTATGGTGCGGGTGAAGGAGCGACTTGGGTAATGGGTGCAGCAGGAATTGGGAGGTTGGTTTGTGTAACAGCGAAGTTTCTGGTGTTGCGCTTCCTCTTGTTAGCAAACTTAGAGGAAGAGATGGGATGGTTTGAAGGTTGACCCTCAACAGGGGCTTTCTTTTTCTCTTCTTTGAACTTCCCGTTGCGAATTCGATTCTCGGTCAGTTCAGTTGCTAGCTCCATAGCAGCTTCAAGTGTTACCGGAAAAGTGCTGAGGACTGAATCTTGAATTTTCGAGGGAAGTCCTCGAATATAATGCTCAATCAGACGATAAGTTGGGGTGAACAAATTTGGAACCATTTGGTTCAACTCCAAGAACCTCTTGTTATAAGTGGTATGGTCTCCCTCCTTCTGCTTTAGAGCATGAAATTCATCCTCCAACTTTTTAATTTCACTCCTAGGACAGAAACGCCTAGTCATGATTTCCCTTAACTCCTCCCAAGTTAAGGCCATTGCATCATCAGTTCCCCTCTTCCCTTTTTCAGTATTCCACCAAGTGAGAGCTACCCCAAATAGTCTCCCGGTGGCGTATCGAACCTTGCGATTCTCGGACAATCGCAGTTGAGAAAGGTGTTTTCCATCTCCTCGAACCAATGTAGGAGAGCAGTGACACCCTCGGTCCCTTCAAATTTAGGAGGATCACAAGACTTGAAATGTTTATAAGAGCACTTGCTGGTAGGAGGGTTGTCGATGTTCTGGTCATGTTGTTGGGGAGGGTTAGTAGGATTTGTAGCAAGGGCTTGTTGTACTTGGACCACAATGTCAGGCAGTATCGTGGCCATTTGCTTCGCGATTTGTGTGGCCAAGGGTTCCTGAGACCTTCCTGATCTTTTACCCCTTCGTTGTTGTCTGGACGACATCCACAGGAACATACATGAGAAGATTGTGAGTTTATGGTGTCTTTTTAGGTGTCATGTGTCTTTAAGAAAATGAAAATAACATAAATATCAATAATGCAACTACATCCATAGGATGTCTTGGGTTTGCTCATGTTGGGCCTCAAATGTCCCCCATACCTTCACCTATATAGTCATGTGGGCCCCCATGGCTATTGGCTTGGTAGGATTCACATTAGTATTGGCAATTTAACACTCGCATCACCCGAATGCAAACCACAAAATATGTTCATGAGATGTTTGGTCGGAACGTGTCCAGGTGTAGACACAATGATAACTCAAAGTGGGGTTAGCTCACACGACATTTGGTATAGCATGCTTTGGCCTAATAGGTACTTCGTACTCTCATCGTTAGTCCCCAGGTAGGCAAACTGGTCCTTTATTTTGGATTTATACAAATGCCAGCCTAGACAGGACGTTCCGACTACCGGTACTGGTACCCTTCCAGTTACTACATGCCCCTCATGAGAACTCACTTTGATGAGATTTGAAAACACAAAAATCATTGTAAAAGCAATCATGATGTGGTGTGTGCTTTCATGGATGTGATATGTTATGAGTATATGATTCATAATAGGCATTATATGATAATATATACTTATGAACATGCTTGCATAACATTGAATGTAACATTTAACATAAAACATATAAACATCATGAAATTTTGGCATGTAACACACAAAAATCTTATAAGTTTCTAATCAACTATAGTATAGGCTCTAAGGGTCTAATAACCTATCCTATATCCCTATAGTCATGGCTCTGATACCAATCTGTCACACCCCGACCCGCAGCGGAATAAGAGTCGGGGCATAATTGGGTTATCACCAAAGCTCATGACATTTACTAATATGTTTCATATTTATTAAAGTCAAAGTTACATTCCAAATAATCCAAACATGTCCATACAAAACAAAGAAAATAAACCAAACATAACAATCCCAAACTCTAAATCATTTTATTCTTCTAGTCCAATCCTATGTGTTCCTAGCTGCTGCTGGTTCACCTGTATCATGTGTAAAAAATGGGGGTTTTTGGGTCAACATAAGTTGGCGAGTGAACCTTGTTAGATAAACATTTATTATTGATTTACTTGTTAGTTTATCAATGAAAAATTGTGCATAATCATAAATGAGCAAATGTAAATAATCAAGCAGTGGCAAATAGCAATCACAACTATAACATACAATAACATATGATAACATACATTAACATACCAACAACATACGATAAATAACATAAATGAAACTGTGCGATCAAGGCTCAATCAAACGGAGCCGATCGTGTTGCATGTACTGAAAATGAAAATGTCTGTGCGATCAAGGCTCAATCAAACGGAGCCGATCGTATGTGGGCACGCCGGGTTCATGCTCATAATGAAATGGGGAACATGCTCAACGCTTATATTGTAATGGGGAGCGGCGGCCTATGAAATTGCATGTACTGAAAATAATAAATTACATCTAACAATAACTACACAACAGTTGAAACAAACTGAATACACATGTTCATGATATGATGTATGCACAATGGTTTAAATATAATATATATATATCAAGACACATGATCACATCCAAAACGTGATTAAAACGGGGAATTTGTAAGATTCATTCACATTGGGTGTGTTGGATTGGAGATGGTGACATGCGCATGAATTGGATGAGCGGAACAACGAGAAATACTAACCTAAATAATAACGGAAAAATATATTAAATGAGTGGATTTTATTAAGGATTTTAATGAAATTTTTAGATATATTTTTGTGAGTTTAAGGCTATTTTCTATCTTTAAAAATGTTATTTTTAAGTATTTTTTTAATTGATTTTTAAATTAAATTAAATAAATAAAAATATAAAAAAAATTGTTTATTTTGCGTTGACCGTTGACCGTTGACTTGTTGCCTTGTTGACCGGTTCGGTCAGTGGAATTGTTTGCGCCAGGTGAGGCTCGAACCCGAGACCTCCCGTACGCGTGCACGCAGCTCTACCAACTGAGCTACGTGTCTAACCCGAAATAATCTTGTTTTTAATTATATTTATATACTAGTTCAGTTTAACCAAAATTCTTTTAATTTCAAAAACATTTTAATTCAACAAACCGGTGCCAGTAACGGGTTTCGAACGCGTGACGTGCGACTTAGTGTTGCAGACAGTCCACCGCTGGACTGTGTGTCTAACCTGGTTAATATCTCGGTTTTTATTATACTTAACAACTAACGGGATTAACCCGATTCAGCTTTTATCAAAAAGGCATTTTATTACTTAGAGGGTGCGTGTATCAGGGATCGAACTCGTGACGTGTGCGTAATATTTGCACACAGTCCACCGCTGGACTGTGTGTCTAACCCGTTCAAAATAACAATTTTAATTATACTTATAGTGTTATCACAATCATCTTCTTCATTGAATTTTACAGGCAGTCGATTATACCGTTATATCTTGTGTAGTTCGATTGTTAAACATTGTACAACCTAATATGAAATGGCAGAAACGATAATTAGAAGTGAACATACCGATGAACGGTTTATTTCAGAATTCCGGCAATGTGTCGGTCCCTGTTTTTATGCTCTTCAACTGAACAAGACAATTAACCGTCTTGATTAGCTAATCGTGAAATTGAAGTGATCAGCAAATGTTAACAGAGGGTTTGAATGCCCTTACCGATTCTCAGATGAACAAAGAGGTTTTCAGGACTTTTCCGGCGAACTGAAATTAGCTGAATACAGTGCCTGAATTCGATTTCAATTGAAAGGTTTAAGTTAGAAATAGCTTAACAATTGTTGGACTACAACGTTATTGAAAGAATTACCGTTTTGATGATGAATACGGTTTTCCGGCGAATCTTGAAGAAACTTCCGGCGAGTTGATTTAAGCGTTCTGACGGACTGAAAGTGTGACGAAAGTGAAATGGAATGTTGGCCTGATGTTTCTGAGTCGCGAGAGGGATCTTGAGTTGAAGTAATTGGGACTTTGATTCTTTTCGGTTATATAAAACCGATAATAATGAAAATTGATGTTCAATCACTTCTGAATTGATTAAAATCATCGGTTCATCGGTTATAAACGTGAATGTGTGAGTAATCAAACGATTTGAATATTGAATTGCTGATTTCCGTTTCTCAGTTGGCGCAACCGGTTTAACCGAGTTTGTGTATAAATGTTATTTGTTTCCTAGAGATAACAGAAAACAACAAGTGGCGGAGTGGTGATGTGTGTGTGTGTGTTAAGTCTTTGAAATTGTAACCGGCTGACCCGGGTTCGAGTCCCGGCAGCAACTTTTTATTTTTATTTATTTTGTTTTCACTTTTTATCAAATATAATTTTTATAGTTTAGTTTGTTTATTAATTATGTATCATTAAAAATCAAAATAACCTTGAATATACAACGTGATATTTATATCTTGATATTCGATTACAAAACGGAGCGGGTTTTGGAAACCCGTTTTTGACAAATGTTACAATTTGTCACACCCCGATTTCCAACACATACCCGGTGGGGAGTAACGTGACGTAAGTTGATATCATCATAGACAAACAACACAAAATAGCACAACGGAAGTCTTGTAGTAAAACTATTATTACAAACGTGGATGTTCAAAGTTTAAAATAATAATATACAGAGGTTTGTAATAAGATTCACAGGTGGATCGTAAAAGTACAAAATGAAGTTCAACATACTATAGGCAGATCTAAGGACTTGCAAGATCCTCATATATCAATACCGAGCAGCTTCCAGCCTATTTTCGTATTGTACCTGTAACTTAGTCTTTTGAAAATACGTCAGTTTTCACTGGTAAATACAATTAACCAACTCGTTTTGAAAACATTTCAAAATTGATTTAGGTGCACAAGGCACGAAAAATCTTTTATAACTTGGGACAATTAAGAATTTAAATCTTGTATACAGTTTTATATGTTTATCAATACATACGGGGCCCAATATAGAAACCGAGACATGATTAACCGATACACCATTTACGAACCCACAAAGGAGTTATCCCCAACTTGTGGGTAAAATTATTTAGCATTCACATCTGCCAGGTGTATGCCTACACCCTTTTTTAAGGCGTGGCCATTAGTAACTTAAATGAGCCGAGGATATCCAGGACACGGTCACGTTAACCCCCAATGTTTAAGTTATCAAACAATACAGATCAAAACGGGTTATGCAGATTTGATAGCCACAATCCGGCTAAGTGATCCCATACGCAACCAAGCGATAATAATTTACCGTATCCCAAGCCCGTATAGGGAAAATAAGTTAAAAGTAGTTACCTGATTTAAAACTTGATTCAAGTGCAAGATTAAATTAACTCAGCCGTATTCAAATTAGATAAGTGAAGGTAGCATTTACTAGAAGACTCTAGTCTGGAATGATGGTATAAATAACCAATTAGAATGCTAACGGGTCCTATTTAAGCCATTGACTTAGACCAGCTAGCTTAAAGGATAAATAACGGTACTAAACGCTAGATTAAGCGATGACCGGAATAGAATGTAGTTTAAACCCAACAAGTACTAAGACTTGTATAATATGGGTAAACTATTTACATTCTGGAAATTGAGATTAAAATGATAAGGTTAAACCCGTTTCGGTTAAATTACGTAAACTAGTTACATAAGCTTAACCGTACTCATATAAGCGATATCGGGTAACCGAATGAGTCATGAACAAGTTCTATATGCCATTACAGTTAAACAAGTTATAATATCAGTAGGATATCAACTTGTATGCCCGTTAAGGTTTTAAAATGAATCCATGCCTCATAAGGGCGTTTTAGTCATTAAGTGACGTATAACGAAACTTGCATATATTCTGATGTTATGATTATAAACATTCTGGAAAAATACTTAATTTGTGATATAATATCAGTAGTATATCAAACATATGTGTGGTTTATAGTATAAAACCATACTATGCACCGTAGGGGCATTTTGGTCATTTCACACATAGTTTATTAGCTTATTTGGGTTGTAAAAATATTTTAAATAAGTTATAAAATCAATAGGTAACAACTCTTGGTTGGTAGATATGGTTTAAAACCATATTATGCGCAGAAACGGCTTTAAAGTTGTTAAATGATGATTTATGCGATCTATCGTGAAAACTGATGTTATGATCAGATTGATATAATCAAAATATGTTATTTAATATACCATATCAGTAGGTATAAGGTTTTGTAATAAAAGTATTGATTATAACCATTTTAGATGCCATAAGGGCATTATCATCATTTATCGATATAACACAGGAACTCGTACACAACTCAGAATATAAACTGATTTAACATCCCAAATAATTATATTTATGATATTACATCATTAGGTAATGAGTTTTTATAAAGAGATATGCTTAAAACCATTTTAGGTGCCGAAAGGGCATTTTGGTCCTTTAAAAGCATGATTTGCGATTTTATAACAAAACTCAATTTATGATCAGAATTATAACATCATAATATGTTAATTACATTAAAATATCAGTATGTAATTTATTTGCAAGTTTGTAAATGTTCAAAACCTTATTTTTAGCAAAATGGGCAATATAGTCAAAGTATGACATTTTAACAGAAACTTGCATAAAACTCAAATTACTATTATGATCCAGTAACACAACCTCAGAGGGTTATGCTACATAATAATATGATCATAATGGGACCTTAGATCAGTAACAAACTAATCTAAGTCGGGTCAGAATCGAAAGTCAAAGCAGAAGTCAAACTTCGGGACTTTCGGTTGCGAACCGACCATAAGACTGGAATTGACGAGCCGAACATGTCTAACATGTCTAATAATTATTACCAAGTTATTAAAATGTTAAAACATATTTTATAACACCTACATTATCAGATTATGATTATTTCAAAATCTGTCGCTTTGACTTTTTAAACATTGATATGTTGACCCGTCAATTGACCAAGCAAATGTGATTCTTAGGAGGTGCCTTCTTGAGGGACTAACACCTAACATATTACGATCATGTAGCCATGTTCGCCACGAACAATGGCTGGACCATAACGGTCTTAACCGAAAGTCAAAGCGTTTATAGAAAACGCTTGACTTTTGGCTATAAAAGCCTATAAAATGAAAAGAGTATAGGTGGAACACTTAAAAGTGGTCCAAGTGAGGTGCTATTTATAGTTGAAGAGCTTGAATGTGGATCAAGACAGGTGTTAAGGGTGTTGTAGGATGATTCCAGGTGTCCATGGTCATGTAAGAACCTTCACAAGAGTGGCATTTGCAAGATAGGTCGCACCATGGCAGAGTTTCTTGGCCTCCAAACAAAAATGCCACTGGCAGTCCCTTACGGACTGTAAGGGGTATGGTCTTACGGTCCGTAAGGACCCTTCTGGCGCCCATGGTTTTTGTCACACCCCGACATCCACGTGTCTACCGGTGCGCCCGGAGGAGAGTATCGTGACGTACAGTTGATATCATCATAACCAAATAAGCATAACACAGCGGAAGGCTTGGAATAATTAAACTATTACAACCGATAATGTCTAGTGTCCAAAATAAATATATACAGACATGGTTGTAACTAGATCCACAGGCGGATCAAAATACATACAAAATGATAACAGACTATAGACAGGCAATTCCTTAAGGTCGCAACACCTTGGTTATTCGCCCCGTAGCTCTCGGCCTATTCCGTACTTGCAACCTGTAACTTAAGCTTTTGAAAATACATCAGTTTACACTGGTAAATACGCTCAACCGACTCATTTTGAAAACCTTTTCGAAAATGGTTTTAGGCGCACATAGCACATTTTCTTAAATAAATTGGGATAGTACAAATGACCTTGTATACAGATTTACATGCTGGCTTTTACATATGAGGCCCGGTACAGAAACCGAGACATGATCGACTGACACACCACTCTGAACTTTCACAAAGAAAGCAGATAGCAACTTCCCAGTGTATGCCTACACGCCATGTTATATTGTCGTAGCCACTACCAATTTAGTGAGCCAAGGATATCCAGACACGGTCAAGCCCACCCCAATGTTTTATTTCAGTCAAAACAGATCAAAACTGGGTTATGTAAGATTTCAGTTAATTATCACAACTGGATAAAACATTATCCATACCCGACCAAGCGGTAGTAATCTACCGTACCCCAAGCCCGTATAGGGAAAATAAGTTAAGAGTATTTACCTGAATTGAAGTTCGCAAGTAATCCAAATTCAGCCGTATTCCAGAACAAGTACAGGAGCAATCTACCGGGAGGCGTTCAGTCTGGAGTGATGGTAATTAATAACCAATATTAGAATTCTAACGGGTCCTTAGTTAAGTCCTAGACTTGGACCGGTTAGTCTTACGCTAAATTGTGATACGATACGATACGCTAGATTTAGCGGTGACCGGAATAGAATGTTAATTGGACCCGACAAGTAGATAGACTTTTATAATATGGGAAGACCAATAACATTCTGGATTTTGATAAGGAATGGGCAAAGTTAAACCCGTTTTGGTTTAAATACGCAAACTAGCTATGTATGCTTAACCGAACGCGTATAAACGAAACCGGGTAACCGTAAGAGTCCTATATAAGTTCCATAATGAGATATGCTTAAAATATGTTATAAAATCAGTAGCATTTGCAAAGACAGGCCCGAGTTATATTTAAACCGATTTATGCCTTACAAGGGCATTTGGTCGTTAAGGTTTATAAAAGATGTTTAAAATAAATCTGATGTCCAGACCTTTATAAATCTGTAAAAATACTTATTTTATAATGTTATAATAGTAGGATATCAAATATATGTGTGCTTGATAGTTTTGAAACAACTATGTCCCGTAGGGGTATTTTAGTAATTTCACACATAGGTTTGAAGCCAAATTTGGGATTCTGAGTTCGGGACTTGTACTTACTGTTAAGATGTTGAAAATAAGTTTATAAATCAGTAGGTAACAAGTCTTGGCTCATAGTTATGGTTTTAAACCATACCATGCGCCGAAAAGGCGTAAAAGTCGCTAAAATGCCGTTTATTCGATGTTTATGATAAACTGGGGTTAGGACCTGTTTTATATAACCAAAATATGTTATTTATCATGTATAATCAGTAGGTAAAAGATTTGGTAATAAAAAGTTTGGTTAAAGTTATATTACGCGAAAAAGGGTAATTTAGTCATTTATCGGCAATTAACGAATCTCAAACCCTCATTCAAGTTATAATCTGAATGAATATCCCAAATGGTCCTACTTATCATATTACATCAGTGAATATATCATCTTGATGATAAAACCATGTTAAATTCTTCTAAAATGCCGAAAAGGGGAATTTTAGCCATTTAGATACCATAAACGCATCTTTTGCGAAAACTCAGGTTATAATCAGATTCTAAACATTATCATAATCAAATTATGTTTACAATCTGTATAGGTTTTATATTTACATGCATGTGTGATCAAAATCATGATTTGCACAAAAAGGGCCTTTTTGCAAAAGTAAGAATTTTACGGAACTTTGTAATAAACTCAGATTTCTAAGGAATCGAGAGATGAAACTTTAGACGGTCATTCTTAATATGATCATGGTCTCAAAATGGTCAGAAGTCAGTAGCAAAAGTGACTTGAAACAGGTCAGAACCAAAAGTCAATGAAAAGTTAAATATAGCGACTTTCGGTTGCGAACCGATGCTAGACCGAGATTTGACGAGCCGAATCAGTTGGTATATGTTCTAATACTTATTGTTATGTTGTTAGTGCATCAAACATATTTTATAACATCCAGATCGTTAGTTATGAATTTTATAAAACTGGATAGTTTGACTTTTATTGACTTTTCGGTTGACTCGTCAATTGGTCATGAATTCGTGGAAATCTGGAGATTCCCTCTTGAGGGATTAACACCTACATTCTTACAAGAACGTAGGAACTTTCGTTACGCACAATGGTTAAGTTATCACGGATTAGAACAAGGTCAAGGCGTTTTTACGACAAGACTTTGTTCTTAAGCAATGAACTATAAGAAATCCATTTAGCACAAATTAAACACTTACAATAGATTCAAGTGGTTGCTAAGAATGGATTGAAATGCTTGGAAGTGATCAGGAGCTCCACTAGCATGAACTTGATGAACCAAGGTTGATGAAACTTGGTTGCAACTCAAATTTTCATCACATATGTAGCCAAGGAGGTGTCCAGGAGGTTCACCAGGTGTTTAGAACTGATGTAGGATGAGTACAAGTGTCAAGATACGTGTCTTGAGGTGCTAGAAGGTGGCAAACTCGTGAAAATGTGCAGAACATGCAAGCTGCCACGCATTTGTGGATTTTCTGTCGTTGGCACCCTCTCGCGGGGCGCGAGAGGTGTGAGCCCAGGTGGGTCGTGGCCCGCGACCGGGCTTCGGGTCAGCCATTCAAGTTTACAACTTGGCAATTTCAGTCCCTATACTCTTTTGGCTCATATATCTCTCATTTATGGCACTTATGGCCCTTTTAGTTAAGTTATAAGTATCCTGGAAGATATAACCGAGCAACGAAATGTCCCGGTTTCGCAAAATAAAAAAAATCACTCAGAGGTGTAATTTAAACATGTTGACGCTCTTAATTCTTTAAATTAGAGAATTTCCGTCCAGAGGTTTATTAATTAACATAACAGAAATTTTGTCCTTCTCGTTTAACACGTGCGAGGATCAATGTGACATGTGTCGGAAATTTATTGGACGTAAAAACATGAGGTCTTACAGTTTTGAATATGTTACGGACCGTAAGGACTTAAGCCTTGCGGTCCGTAACTGCCTGTCAGAAATGCTCATTTCTCCTCTCTTAGGTCAGTAAGCACTTAGGCCTACGGTCCGTAAGGGTCACTCAGAGGCCAAATAAATTGGCATGTTGACACTATTAACCCCTTTGAAGAATCACTTTCATTAAAGTCAAGAATCGTCCCTTGACTTATATCTATTGTCGTTCAGAGGTCATAAAATGACATAACGACATGATTGGTCCCTCTCGTCCAACACACGTGGCACATTCGAGAGTATGGACACGTGTCTTGATATAATTGGACACAAAATTTCGAGGTGTTTCATCATTTTGGCAATTTACTCTTTTTTTTACTTTTTTTTCACAAATTTTCATAATGTTTATAAAATGATAAAATTTATATGTTTATAGCATTTTTTGTCTTTTATTTTTTTATAAATTATAAAATTTCCGATTTTATGACATTTTTTAATTTCTTTTATATATTTAGTTTTTATATAATAAAACTTGTTTTTAATTTCGTTTATAGTTTAAAAAAAATTCAGTGAAGGAATGTGATGGTGTAATGAATGGTGTAAGTATGATAGTGAAAATGTGATAGAATGAGGTATTAAATAGTGATTGGATATGATAGTGTAATGAATGTTATAGAGTGAAAGGTGCCATTTTAACCCCAAGACCACACGGTGTGGAGATGCTTGAAAAAAATGAGTGTTATGCGACATGTGGACGACACGTAAGCATGTGTTACAAAATTGGCGTGGTGGAAAAAAGGGGTATGGTAAGGGCGTGGAAGAGGGGCGTTATTCGACACGTGACACCAATTTAATATTGTTACTTTCTATTAAAAATTATATCAACAATTTAATTTAATTAAAAACATTAATATTAACCGAATAAAAACATAAATTTTAAAAACCACATAAAATTTAAGTTACATAAACTTAAAAATAATAAAATTACATAAACTTAAAATAAATTACATAATCTTAAAAAAAACTACATAATCTTAAAAAAGTTACATAAACTTCAATCACCCTTTTCATCTTCGTCAAAGTCGTCTTGTGGAAAGCTCAAAATGTGTTCAATTAAATTCACTCGAAGGTTGTGATGTGTTGTATCATGTTTAATTGCAATCAAGTTCGCTTCTTTTTCTTGATACTTAATTCTATGGTGTTTGGTTGACTCGTCTACTCGTGATACTCGCAAATTGCGTGTCCCGCATCCTCCAAAATCATTTTAAATTTTTTGTAAAAAAATGGGAGAGATTAGGTGGTTGGGAAGAGATAAATGGATAATTGAGTGTGTGGTTTTTAAAAAATGGTATGAAATATGTTAGTACATATAAGTTTTGTTATTTTTTGAAGTTTTTTTTCAAAGGTCAAACTAACAGTTGAACGGCTAGTTTGAAGCAACCAATAACCAAGTTCCACGTCGACTCGTGTTATCCCTCCACGCCGGTGGAATATCTCTCGCTCAAATAATAACGCCATGCACAACGCAGGGGGCGATATGGGAAGGTGGGCGTTGAGTGACAACAACGCCGAGGAACGACGCCTACACCGTGTGGTCTAAGAAAAAAGACTTTGAAATTTATCTATCACTTTTAGTTTTGTTATTACTAGGGATGAGCATACCGAAAATAGTGGTACCCAACTTCCTCAAAAATGAGTATCGATACCGGTGCCAAAAATACCCGGTTCGGTACCGGTACCGATATTTGAAGGTAAACACTGAAAATACCTGATACGGTAAAGTTCGATACCAATATATACCAGTACCATTTGCTCACCCCTGGTTATTACAGTAGATGATTTAAATCTTCATTCCCGTTGTACATGGTAACGGGACATGACAGCCCTTCTGGTTAAGATGCTACACTACATAAGAACATATGTCCAGAATACTTAACTATCGTTAGGACAAATTTGCAACCAAAATCCACAAACTTCTAAAGCATACGGATTGAAGCTGTCACATCTAAAATAAGATTACTTTGCCCATTGGTAACATATATTCTTGTCATAATTTTCTTATCATTAGCGTGACACTACATCAACTTACTGGTCTACATCAACTTAAATTTACTAGATCGTGCTTTCTTTTCACAGGGCTGACATTTGTAACTGAGTCAGCCCCACAAGTATTCAGTTGCATGAAAACCCTAGACACTTTCATCCTACCATGTTCATTTTCACCACCTATTGATCCATTAACCCCATCTAGAACCTCAGATGAGCTCGAATTCGATTCCTCCGTACTCATCACGTGCTCGGGCTGCTGTAGTCGTTGCTCGTCTGTCTGGCTCGCTGCATTTGGAGCGAATTTGGCAGCGAGCTCTCGGTTGGACTCGCATTTGGCCACTAGGTATTCGTGTGGATTGTCAAATGAGCTCCATGATTGATTTCTTTTTATGACTGTAGCTTCTGATGCAGTGGTTGAGGTACTGATGCTGCTGGTACGGTTATAAGTCTCTGGCTGGTTTTCGGACGTTCGGGGAAGCTCTGATCCTTTGAGGATGTAATCGTGGTTGTTTGACGGTTGAATCAAGTCGTGTTCGGATGCATCATGCCATACGTAACCGTTTTTGTAGCTCCTGGGTTAGATCCAGAAAATTTCAAGAAAAATTACAGAACTTATATTTAAACTAGGCAAGCCACGCTACTCGAGTTCAGCTCGAAAAAAGCTCGAAACAAGTCGAGTTTAAACAAGTAAATGAGTCCGAGTTCAAGTCGGTTCACGAGCCTAAATGTGCATGTTATTTATATAATTTATTATTAAAAATATTGAATTTATATTTAGAAAGCAATATATATATATTATATAACCTTATACAAATGATAATACGATTTAATATAAATTAATTTATAAATAAACGAGCTGAGGTCGAGCTTAAAAAGCTACCCTATGAGCCGAGCTCGTGCTGGACCCCTCATGAGTTAAATGATCTCGAGCTCGACCAGGCTCGTTCCAACCCTACCTTAAATCAAGAGGAAACCCTGATTTGAATGATTAATTGTGAATTAAATTGTGTAATTATGATTGTAAGTTTGTACCGTTTGAAAGACCATGAGTACATGTTGGCTGTTCCTTTTCCTCTATGACAATTCAAGGTGTTCATAACATCTGCAGGCAAAACGCAAAAGTAAATACATAATCTAGTGTTAGGATTAGAGACAAATGAATTTAACGTGTTAAGCATATAAATAACTAGAGTTTAACATGCTAAGCATATATATAACTAGAGTAGTTATGCTAACACTAGAGTAACTATTATTACTCTTTTATAATTTTTTGTAGTATAATAAGCCTACTTCAGAACTTTAGAGTAATAATAATTACTCTGGTTATTTTTACGTCTAGTAGGTTAATTTCGTTTGTACACAATCTCACCCCTACAGAATTACGTAGACAACATCTGTACGAATTTGTGAAATCAAGCACGTAAAACGGTTTACCTCTAAGATACAGACCGTGTGGAGAAGAGAGAGGGACGTCGATGAGATGAGGATGTTCGAGGTGGCCGTTGCGAGATAGGTAGTATAGAACGGGAACTTTTCTTATAGATTTAAAACTGGGTTCATTCCAAACTGGAATTTGATCGGAAGCATTGTTGATGATCAGCCTTTCGTTTCCGGTTATATGATTGCGAGTACTCCAACTCTTCCGGGGGATTAGAAGCTCCTCGCTCGTTCTGGAACTAGCTGCCATGAAAAAAGAATGGAAAGGTTAGTTGAAGGATTGTGAAGCCATGAGTTTTGTTATATATTGTTGTGGTGTTTAGAGGGGACAATGGAAAAGGGTACAACTTGTTAGTTACAAGTAGAAGTAGAATAATATAAAGTTTGAATTATATTTCTTAATGTGGTTCATGATGAAATTTGTTAATTGAAATTTAAGTTTTATTTGGTTAAAAATAAATTAGAATTAGAATTAATTTACACGGATTTCTTCATATAAAGGATCTCGGCATTTTTTCTAAAAAGAAATTGTAATATTTGATCAGTCCTTGCATTTGTCACCCGCACTTGTTGGGGCTAATCTTGTCATAACTCAAAAGTCGGAGTGTGCTAGGTGGTTTAGTTTATTTTTAGTGGAAGATTAATTATTTATGGTAGTTTTATTTTATTATTATTTAGGTTTCCTATTTCTAGTCTATGTATGTTTCTTGGGCACCAAGATTGTTTAGTATAAATAGGGGTTATATGTTTAGGGTTTATGTACCTTCAATCTTAATCAAAATATTTTTTCTTGTTAAATCTTTTTGTTGATTATATTGAAGAAGGCCTGATTTCCAACAATTGGTATTAGAACGGATCAATTTAGAATACGTGTTATTATCGATCAGACTGTCAACCAATTGAAGGTTCCATTGAGCATTTGACGGCATATGGAAATCGAGTAAAAGAATCGGCAAATTAAAAACGAATCTGGTTTGAAGTCGTTATTGTTGAATCAATAAATTAAGGTTAGGCACTTTTATTGGAATCCTCAAAGTGATAGTTATCAAAAGAAGGTATTTGCGGTTTCTATTGTTTTCGAACAAAGAAAAAAACAAAAGTCAAGTTTATTTTTTTTTTGTTTAAAAAACAAGTATGGTTCAACCGGATAATCAGGCGTTGGTTAATGTTAAGGAGAACAATACTATGACTCTTCAATGTCCGGTGTTATCTTCAACAAACTACACGGTGTGGGCTATGAGAATGAGGGTGATTTTCAATGTTCACGGGGTGCGGGAGTAAATCGAACCGGGTACGGGTGTGGATGCCAAGAAGAATAATATTGCAATCGCTCTCATGTTTCAAGATAACCCGAAGAGCAGATTTTGCAAGTTGGAAATCTCAAAACAGCAAAGGAGATGTGGGATGTTCTAAAAACCCGCCATCTAGGTGTAGATCGGATCAGAGAGGCAAGACTGCAAACTTTAATGGCGGAGTTTGAAAATCTGAAGATGAAGGATCAAAGTGCCATAGACGAGTTTGCTAATAAGTTGTCAGAGTATGCCTCTAGAGCCACCTCACTTGGCTCGATTATAGAAGAAACCAAGTTAGTCAAGAAGTTCCTCAACGGACTGCCAAAGCGGTTCATTCATATAGTGGCTTCAATATAACAGGTGGTGGACTTGAAGACAATCGGCTATGATGATATCGTGGGTCGGCTTAAAGCTTATGTAGAAAGGATTAAGGACGAGGAGACTCAATCCGGTAATCTAAACCAACTTTTGTTCACAAAATTGGATGAAAAAGCAAAGGAAAAGGAGCACAGATGTGAGCATTGCGGTTGTGGAAACTCGAATCGAGAAGATCTTGGACGAGGCCGAGATAGAGGTCGGGGGTCTGGGAGAGATCGAGGAGATGTCGAGTACAACGGGACAAAAGCCACGTCAGGTGTTACAAGTGCAATGAGTTCGGCCATTACATATCGGAGTGTCCAAGGTGGGAGAAAAAGGAAGAGGTGAACTTGACCCGATATGAGGATGATGAACCAGCTCTAATGTGAAGAAAGTGATTGTCAAGATCAAAGGGGTGATTGTTGGGGCTAATCTTGTCATAACTCAAAAGTATAAACTTGCTAAGTGGTTTAGTTTATTTTTAGTGGAAGATTAATTATTTATGGTAGTTTTATTTTATTATTATCTAGGTTTCCTATTTCTAGTCTAGGTATGTTTCTTGGGCACCAAGGTTGTTTAGTATAAATAGGAGTTATATGTTTAGGGTTTATGTACCTTCAATCTTAATCAAAATATTCTTTCTTGTTAGCAATGTCATAATCATCACCATATCATTGCCCTGGCCACCCTTGTCATCACCACCCCTACGGCCACCATCGATGAAGGTGGCGCAAGTGGCAGCGGTGACGGCGATAATTGTGACAATGAGGTGGCGGCAGGGGCGGACCTGTCATATAACGAGCCGTAGCACGGGCTACGGCTCAACTTTATATCGGTAGTGTAAATTTTTTTTATTTTTTTTCGGTTTTTATACAAAGTATACCCCTAACAACTACGACGACACCCCAAAAAAAGTTTGTATGTGTTGGTAAATTTGCAAACTTGAATGGAATAAGTGATCTTGCGCGTGTAATTATGGTTGAAACGGGAACACATAGTTCTTGTCCTTTAGTTTATCGGGTAGTGAAGCTAGCTTTGCTTTTAACGGTTGCAACCGCAACCGTTGAAAGATGTTTTTCGAAATTGAAGCTTGTCAAGACGGATTTACGCATTTGAATGGGCCCGGAATATTTCAACAATGCTATGGTTTGTGCGGTCGAAAAGGATTTTTTACATAAAGTAAAAGACGATAATGTGATGGAACGATTTAAAGTCATGAAAAAAAGAAGAAGACAAATCTATTCGGTTTTTGTTTGACTTAATTTATTTATTATCGTTTTTTTAATATTGTATGATTACACGGTGAAAAAAAATTTTTTTTGGATACCCCTGACTTTATGTTCTAGTTTCGCCACTGGATGGTGGTGTCAATGAAAAGTGAAGGCGGCCTGACGATGGTGGCGGTGAACGGTAGGTGGTGTTGGGTGATTAATAATTTAATACCAATACCTTTGTTGTTTTATTACCTAAATGTTTTACAAAACCAAATTTCTTTGATGGATTCCAATTCCTTTAGACATTTCAATTTCAAACCCAATTTCTTCAAAATCACTTCCTTTGACTTACTCCAAGCCTTTCAACAAAATTTGGTTCTACCAAACGTATCATTAGTTGTTATGGTCATTACAATGTTGATATGGGAGTAAAAATGTCCAAACTTATATACATATTCATTGCTTATGAAAAAAACAAAATGTAGACAAATTATTTTTTTTCTAATATAATCTTGACACAAGTCTCTTAAAACTAATTATGTGCCTCTTCTTAAACGAATGCGTCTTTCTCTCAGAGTACAACAACGAAATAGTATTTATATTGTCGGGGATAATTCTCGCCCCAAGATAGGACGGAGTTATTTAATATTTTAGGTTTTGTAGGAAAAATAAGAAGTTATATATGTTTGAGAGTTCTCCTCTAAAGCAGATTTTTTTTCTAGTATTTTGTCAAATGAGATTCTTCTTCCATAAATTCTTGCTCTAAAAATGAAACCATGGCTCACTTCTACACTCACAAAAATTGAAACCGAACATTTTCAATCAATCTAGTATCCAGGTAAGATTAAATCATAATCAAATGGAGTTAATTGGTCAAACTCGAAATTGCCATGTTAGTTATGGCACGAGTTGAAAAGGTAACTTTTAAAAATACAATGGCAACTCTCAATTTTTAAGTTTCAGTACCAATACTGTCATGACACTTATGAATCGTCATCAATGCCACAACCTTACCACCGTTGTCACCACACCCAACCACAAAACGCAACCACCCGCCTCCACCTACCATCGCTATGATCTAGGTCGTTTTGACTCAACCTGTTTTCCAAAGCGATCTATATAATACCCGAAAATTTTATCCAAACTTTTTTCAATCCGCCACACCACTCGTTTTGCAACTCGCATATAGAACTTATATTATTCTACTAGCTAGCTCTGATCCATTTTCAAAATATCCAAATAATAAAACTTGGTATTACGTTATGAGTTTCAATATTAAAATATATGAATGATTGGTAGGATTTGGAACACGGGGAGGATAAAGCCTAGATAAGTAACGTGTGTAAGACAAAAAGGTACGACATATGACAACACACGATTTCCCCCGCACCTGGTGGCCCGTGCCCTGATGCATAAGTCAGTGTTGATTTGGTAAAACCATGAGCCATGGCCAAGTTTGTACCCGTGACTCAACCCCACGATTCAGCACTGTGGTTGTGACCCCACTTGTTATATTTACATCCGCACAACACCAATACACCATACCAAACATAATTATTTAATCACATTCTAATATATATATATACACATTAACTATCATGGAATTAGATATTTTAATCATTTTTTTATCATACACCATACAAACATAATTATTTAATCACATTCTAATATATATATACATTAACTATCATGGAATTAGATATTTTAATCAATTTTTGATCAAATAGAAATTGACTTTTACAAACACATCCTAATACAATGAGAAAACACCTGCTAAAATGTAGTTGGCACAAATAAGCTTTAAAAACAACGATAGGGTCCATGAAAACAACCAATCAAAACAATATGCGTGTAAAATGCCTGCTAAAGTTTAGCTGGCGGTTTGAAAGTCAGTTAGACCTTTGCTGGTGGCTAAACCTTAGTTGTCGTTTTTCTAAAACACGTAAACTTTAGCTAGCTGTTTACACATGTATCGTTTTGATTGCTTGTTTTTGTAGATCCATAGAAAATTCTTAGGTATTTTGTGTTGGATAATTTTAGCCTTCTAAGTTGACTAAGCTTGTGTCTCGTACTCTAATTGGTTGCTTTGAGTCTAGAGATATGTTTATTTTTAGTGGGCTAATAGTCAATGCCTATTATGACTTTAAATTTTGTCGAAATTAATGTTTGTTTTGATGTTTTTCTCTAAATAATAATTATTATTTAATGAAAACTAAATACGAGTTTAAACTTTAGGTTAAGTAATAGTAAAGATATTCCTAAGAGCATGTCTAATTCATTCCTTATAACTTCATGTATGATATAATTTTTCTCTTTTCTCATCATTTTCTTTCATTTACCAATTACCATATCTTTTAATAGTTTCTTAGACATGTGTTTTAGCCACCACTGTAAACAAGGTCTCGCGGGCCGAGCACTCGCTACAAAGTAGGTTGTCAAAGCCTGAGTAGCCTTCATCTAGGTCGAGTACTCTCCGCCTAGGTCGAATACTTTTCAAGTACTTCAACTCCGACTAGGAAATGTCTAGTAACTTTTACAACCATAGTTTTACCTTAAACATAAATTATAATTCACAGCCGATAAAGTATGTATGCTTAAGATGATTTTAGACAAACTATAATTTAAGGCTTCTTCCCCTCATGAAAAGCCTATATAATACGTTCTAAACCCAACCTCCTAGATTTCTAAAATGTTTGTTCAATTACGAAAAAGAAAAAAGAAGAAGAAGAAGCAAAATATAAGGTTATAAGGTTTAATTTTTTTTTCTTTTTTCTTTCTTTCTTTTCTCTTTACTTTTAAAGGCGAATTTCGTACACAAAAGCACCTCATCAAAAACCAGGGATGGCATCAACACAACAAACAAGCCACATCAAATCAAAATTACGTCAGTTCGACCATTCTATGCATTTCATTTTAGCACATTCGTTAACCAAAGATATCAGAGAGATTTGACATCTTCGACAATTCCTTCAATCTTGATTTTCTTGTTGGAGAAATGCTCTTCGTTCCTAACTTTCTAAAGCCGCTAACACGCATTGATAACAATCCCATGAAAAACATATTTCTATCTCGCCCCCATTCTTAACGTATTGAAGTTTCAATAAATCCTTGACTGAAAACTCGTAGATTTGAAGAACCCAACACCACGAGTCAACCGCCTGTGAAAGAAGGGTAAAGCATTTCTTCCTTACTTTGGCATGAAATTAATGTTAATATATTTCACACCTACACAAGAAAACTAACAAGCTAGATTGTAGTTGATAAGAAAAGCTCAATAAATAGACAATGCATAGGAAAAATAATCTAACTATTTAATTTCTTTCACTAAGGTTGTCTATTTATTGGAAGTACTATAAGTTAATTATGTATTTATTTTGCAAGGGAAATTAAGTTGGAGTTAAAACTTGTTTTTCACTATTTCTAAAATATTTAGATTATTTTTCCAAAGTAAATATTCATATAGACTTTATAGAGTTTTGTTGAATATTCACAATATGATGATGATGATTGGAGAAAGTGAATTATAAAGTTTTGACTTTAGAATTTTATAAAAAAAACTACCAGAATGATAACACATTTTCTTGAGTACTTGATTTTTAAGAAACCAAACAAAGAATACGACTCTTTATTTAACTTTGGAGGTATTTTTGTTTATTATTAATACACATAATAAATTTAATAATTTCTAAATCAATATATATAACAAACCTTAATGAAAATAATATTGATTATTCAGTTAAGTTCGAGTTTTTCGATTTGAGTTCGGTTTTCTACTCACTCCTACCTAAATTTAATCAACATTTTAACATAAGTTCTAAAACTCACCCTAAAAATGATTAAATAAAAACATATTATGCTTATAAACGACAATGTTTGATGAATTTGAATGATGAGATATCATATTATTTCTATACATACATATACATAACAAGCCTCCCTCATGGTTAACTAGTTTAAGTCGTACAATATAAAATGTAAGAAACTTATAGCGAAAGAACAAAAAGTAATTGCGAAAATGTTGTGTTTTCAAAGTCACAGGCATAAGTCATCCTTCCGAGCCCACACGTCTTTAATTTCTTCTATAATAACACGATATGTCTTTCGTCTCCTTTTTTCTAGCTTATTGTTAGTTGGCTTGTTACATTAATAAACTAATTTATATCCCCTTGACGGGTTGAGTTATAATACAAGTATTTAAAAATAAGAATCCACTAAAAAGTGGCAAGTGTCCTAGGAGAAATCAAGTGAAAAGGGTAATTTTATTTACAAGAGTAAAAGAAAAATATGCACATGCAAGTCACATGCTATTTCCTCCCCCCACCCATTTTTGAAACGTTCGTAACTTTTTTATACATCATTTGTTTTAAAAAACAAATCATACTATAAAATCGAGCTTTTTTTGTCTTTAATATTAGTACCATATTGTTATATTTAAAAAAAAACTCAGTTGCTTATTACACAATAGACATGAGGTAAAACACAATGGAAAATATATCAAAAACACAATCAATGACAACAGATAAAAAAAGGACACAATGGACAACAGACTAAAATACAATGATCATAACGTATAACACAATAGCCATAACATATAACACAATAAGTATCAAACAAAATAAAAACACTACTGATGATAACAGATAAAAAAACACAATTGAAAACAACAGATAAAAGACACAATGGATAACAAACTAAAACACAATACACAGCAAACTAAAACACAATGAACAAGAGATTAAAATACAACGGACAATATATTAAAACACAATGGATAAATGATTAACCAAAATGACCATAACCAATAACACAATGTATAGAAAACTCATATATAACACCATCTTCATTATGTTATATATTATGTTATAGATTCTTATAAAAACGCAATGGGTAGAACCCAAATTAACATAGTGTTATAAGTTTTGATAATAAAACAATGTATTGAAAACCTACTAAAACGTAATAACCAAAACCCAGTTAACAGACACAATGACCAAAACCTTTAACACAATTCAAAAAAACCTAGTAAAAATGAAATTTTATATTTTATTTTTATATGACAATATGATACTCATATTAAAGATAAAAAACGCTCGTTATTATGGTGAATTTTTGTTAAATATTGTAACATCCGTCAAAAACCGGGTTAACCAAACCCGCTTCGTTTATTAACCGAACATCCAGTTAACATTTCGTTGCGTATTTAATGCTCAAATTAATTTTATACAATACATAATTAATAAATATATTAGAATTTAAAATCTATAATTGAAAATTTATAATAAATAATAAAATAAAAATAATTTGCTGATGCCGGGTTTCGAACCCGGGTCAGCCGGATAAAACCTCTAAGACTTAACTCACACATCCCACCACTCCGCCACTTGTGTTATTTGATAATATATCGAAACAATTAATACATATAATAAAACTGGAAATCAAATTCAGTCAACAGCGCGCCCATTTCGCATTCGCCGGAAAATCCGACGATTTCGCCAATTATCGACGGTTTCTTTTGACTTAACGTACGTATTAACATTGACATCGGTTATAACCGATGTCTAGTCCCGCGACATCAGTCATAACCGCCGGAGAAAGGCTGACCAACGAATCAAGACTGAAATCAGACCCAATTCATTGTGATTCTTCCCTATAAATACACACCCAAGTCTCTGGAAACCATTTCGCTCAAAATCGCACCATTTCTCGAATCAATTTCACTCGCCGGAGATTTTCTGCAATCATCGGACTTTCGCCAGAAAACCGAGACTCACATCAAAACGGTAAATACCTCGACTCTTTCGGTTTCAATCCATTGTTAGACTATTACTAACTTCAATTCATCAACCAGAATCAATCCCAGACGACGTAGCCGGTATATTCTGCTTTCGCCGGAAAACTTCTGGAATTTCCAAATCACGCTGTGAATCGGTATAATCATTCAAACCTTCTGTTAATCATTGTTTAGTAACTCAACTTCACATCTAATCGATCAAAACTGTTGATTGATCCGAGCAGACGGAGTTCACAAAACAGAGCCGACGATCCTTGCCGGAGTTCTAAGAAAGACATCTGTTTCGGTACATTCTTTCCCCAAACCCTCTCTGTCCATCACATTTCAATCGCTTATAAATTTCGTTAATCGAATTAAACAAGAACAGTTGATTAATCGTCGTCTGTATCTTTGAACGAAGAAGATGAAGTCGAACTTACGTATAAGTTTAATAAAAATCATTATATTAACCGGGTTAGACACACAGTCCAGCGGTGGACTGTGTGCAAACGATTAACACACGTCTCGAGTTCGATCCTTGACACAACCTCACTCACAGAAATAAAAATGTTCTTTTTAAAAAACCGGACCGGATCAACTCGCTGGAAGATGTTAAATTTAATAAAAATCAGTATATTAACCAGGTTAGACACACAGTCCAGCGGTGGACTATGTGCAACACTAAACCACAGGTCCCGGGTTCGAGACCTGTTGTGTGCACCGGTCCGATGTAATTAAATCCTTTTTAAAAATAAATGATTTCTGATTAAATTAAATAGTGTATAAATATAATTAAAATCAGAAATATTTCGGGTTAGACACGTAGCTCAGTTGGTAGAGCTGCGTGCACGGGTACGGGAGGTCTTGGGTTCGAGCCTTACCCGGCGCATACATACACACGATCGAACCGGTCAAACAGTCAACAGTCACAGTCAAACAGTCAACGGTCAATGGTCAATGGTCAACCCAAAAAGTCAACATTTTTTTATATTTTTATTTATTTATTTAATTTTAAAAATCAATTAAAAATACTTAAAAATAATGTTTTTAAAGTTAGAAAATAACCTTAAACTAACAAAAAATAAATCTAAAAACCCTATTAAAATTGTTAATAAAATCCACTTATTTACCGTACCTTTCCGTATTATTTAGGTTAGTTATTCCTCGTCGATCAACACTCCAAACTCGTGCGCATTCAACATCATCAAACGAACGCACCCAATGTGAGTGAATTCTTACAAATTCCCCTTTTTATTCATGTTTTGGGGTGTATCATGTGTCGCGTAAATTAATTCGCTTATTCAAACTCGTGCTATACCATTATATGATCTAAACTTAGAATGTAAATATTGTTTGTTGTTATGTATTACATATTGTCAAGTTGTATGCAAATTATTTATTAGGCCCATCAGTTCCTCGTGGGAGACGAGTTGAACAACGCGTGCCTCAAAACTCATTCATTAGGCCCATCAGTTCGTTGAACAACGCGTGCCTCAAAACTCATTCATTAGGCCCATCAGTTCATCGTGGGAGACGAGTTGAACAACGCGTGCCTCAAAACAATCAATTGTTGTATGTGTGTGCAATATTTAATATTATGTGTTTTGTGAATAAATTTACATCTACATTTACTCATATGTGGTTATGCACTTTATTTTATAATCAATACAATAAACACGTTTAAATGTTTTCACAGGATTCACTCGCCAACTTTTTGTTGATCCAAAAACCATTTTTACACGTGATACAGGTGGACAGGATGAAGCAAGGAACACATAGGAAAGTGCCTTAGAAGAAAAATAATGAAGCCTAGAAAGATGTATAGAACATGTTGAACTTATATGATATGATTGTATGATCTCCATTAAATTGTAATAATAAATATGAAACATTATAATAAATGTCATGAGCTTTGATGAAAACCCAATCATGCCCCGATCACCTTTTCCGCTGCGGGTCGGGGTGTGACAAATTGGTATCAGAGCTTTTGACTATAGGGATATAGGATAGGTTATTAGACCCTTAGAGCCTATACTATAGTTGATTAGATTTTAAATTGTCTATGTGGTTGCATGCAAACTTATGATATTTATTTGTTTCGTATTTATTACACACTCAAATGCATGCAAACACTTCCAATATTACATTTTGTGGTACATAGTGAATTATACTTACAGTCAAACATACATACTTACATACACATTCATCATACATATTTTAATGTTCACATATTCAATTCATCTTTATACTCCCGTTATTCAAGATTTTGTCGCATTTTTCATTTTTCAAATCTCATTAAAGTGAGTTCTGCGACGGGCATGTAGTAACTGTAAGGGTACAAGTACCGGTAGTCGGAACGTCCTGTCTAGGTTGGCATTCGTATAAATCCAATATAACGGACCAGTTTGCCTACCTGGGGACTAACGATGAGAGTACAAAGGACCTATTAGGCCAAAGCATGCCACACCAAACGTCGTTCGAACTAACCCCACTTTGAGTTGTCACCGTGTCCACACCTGGATGCACTCCGAACTTCATACGTTACATACATATTTCTCGATTTTCTCCGGGTTTTAGTGTACGTAACCAGGCTAACACATGCGAACTATATGAAAAACCCGATAATCATGGGGGCCCACATGATTACGAAGGTGAAGTATGGCGGCATGCAAGGCCCAATTACGAGCAAAGCCCAAGACATCCTATGGATGTAGTAGATTTATTATTCTATATTTATTTTATGACTGTTCATTCCTAAATACGACACATGACCCCTAAAACGTCCAACTCATACTCTTGATATGTATTCCTTGTAGATGTCTCCTAATTCCGCTCGTAGGAAGGTGAGATCAGGAAAAGCCCGCGAGCGCATGGCTGCCCAAATCGCTCAACAAATGGCTGCCGTAATACCCAACATTGTAGTTCAAGTTCAACAAGCCCTTACCGCTAATCCCGTCAATCAAGAAGATCAAAATGTTGTCAACCCTCCCCCAATTACCACTAAATGCACCTTCAAGCATTTCAAATCCTGCGACCCTCCAAAATACAAAGGGACTGAAGGTGTCACCACTCTCCTCCATTGGTTTGAAGAAATGGAAAACACTTTTCTAAATTGCGATGCGCATGGCTGCCCAAATCGCTCAACAAATGGCTGCCGTAATACCCAACATTGTAGTTCAAGTTCAACAAGCCCTTACCGCTAATCCCGTCAATCAAGAAGATCAAAATGTTGTCAACCCTCCCCCAATTACCACTAAATGCACCTTCAAGCATTTCAAATCCTGCGACCCTCCAAAATACAAAGGGACTGAAGGTGTCACCGCTCTCCTCCATTGGTTTGAAGAAATGGAAAACACTTTTCTAAATTGCGATTGCCCCGATGATCGCAAAGTGCGATATGCTACTGGTCGTTTACTTGGAATAGCACTTACATGGTGGAATACAGAGAAGGCCAAACGAGGTGTTGAAGATGCTATGACTTTGACTTGGGAAGAGTTGAAGGAAATCATGACAAGACGGTTTTGCCCAAGAAGCGAAATCAAGAAATTGGAGGATGAGTTCTATTCTTTGAAACAAAAGGAAGGCGACCACACCACATACAACAAGAGATTCCTCGAGTTAAATCAAATGGTTCCCAACTTGTTCACTCCTCTTTACCATTTGATCGAGCACTACATCCGAGGTCTTCCTTCAAAAATTCAAGACTCTGTAATAAGTACCACACCTGCAACTTTGGAAGCAGCAATGGAGTTAGCTACAGAACTCACCGAGAACCGCATACGAAATAAGGACTTAAAGGAGGAGAAGAAGAAGGATAAAGCATCAACTGAAACCTCAAACTCCACCCAAACCGAATCCCCTTCTCAACCCATCTCTAAGAGAAAACGAGATGGGCAACTTTTCGCTGTCACCCAACGCAATCAACCAGCCTCACAAGCCGTACCCCTCCAAGCTATCCCAATCACTCAAGTAGCACCCAACTCAACTTACCCAAATAAGAAACCTTACCTTGGACCTCACCCTCAATGTAACACCTGTTTTTATCACCATCCATCTACCTTACCTTGTCGACTATGTGCGAATTGTGGACGCTATGGTCATTTGAGCAAGGCTTGCCGCACCTCTCAAAACCAAACCTCACCCCCTACTCAAAACATGATCCAAACATATCAACAACCCCAATACCCCATGTTTCCTTATGTTCGAGCTTGTTTTAGTTGTGGCGACCCTACTCACTTTAGAAACACGTGCCCTCGATTGGTTAACATCATACACGCCCAAGCTCAAGCAAACCCACTTAACCAAGCAAATCAAGGAAACCTAATCACTAGGCCACCAGCAAGAGGAAGAGTTTACAACATCAACGCCAATCCTGTTGAAGATAATGTCGGCCCAAACGAACCACCCAACTAGTTTTCTTCACCAAAAATCAAGAATTCAACTCCAACCGCTTAGTTTTATGTTTTCTTTATGTTTATCTCAATCTTCACGTATCTCAATTATAAATTGGAAATTGTATCCAAGAATCTAATGCGAATTACTATTTCAGTTTCGTTTTATACTCATTGATTTAACATTCATATCATCATACCTCACGACGTATCTCAGTCTCATCATTTAAAGAAGTTGGGTAGTGTCTCACTTCTACATAGACTAACCTCTCCATCATAACAAACAGAGAGGTACTGTCATCATTCAAACATGTATACTATCAGAATTAAGGCTCAAGCTTTGGTTGTTGTGTTTGTTTATGTTTTAGAGTCACATAGAACTAATCATAACTTGCGGATAAAGCCAATGAAAATTGGACAAGAATATGGTGGATACGCCGCTGGTACTTCCTATATATAAGTATTCTTGTCAAAGGATCAGAGGCATTGTCAGGCGGTTATGAGAAGTTCCATGTAGGATTTAGTAGTGTCTTGGTTGAAGTTTGTTTTATACTCACTGATTTAGCATTCATATCATCATACATCTCAACGTATTTCAATCTCCTCATTTAAAGAAGTTGGGCTGTGTCTCACTTCTACATAGACTAACATCTCCATCATAACAAACGAGAGAGGTACTGTCATCATTCAAACATGAATACTATTAGAATTAGGACTCAGGCTTTGGTTGTTGTGTTTGTTTATGTTTTAGAGTCACATAGAACTAATCATAACTTGCTGATAAAGCCAATGAAAATTTGATAAGAATATGGTGGATACGCCGCTGGTACTTCCTATATATAAGTATTCTTGCCAAAGGATCAGAGGCATTATCAGGCGGTTATGAGAAGTTCCATGTAGGTTTTAGTAGTAGAAGTTTTGTTTTAGGATATAACCTTATCTTTCCAAACGTATCAAAACTCTTGTGCATAAAATCATACTTAGTCAATCAACTCTGTTTATCAATATTCTTTATCGTAGGCAACAAAAAGCGATTCCTGTAGCAGGGTATTCAACCCTTACAAGGAACGTTACCGTCTCAAACAAAATTTAAACTCTTACTCCCTTCTAAGTATGTAATTGTCAAATTAAAACACCATCCTTTTGAGTCAAACATGCCACTACTTAAATTTCGGGACGAAATTTCTAAAAGTAGGGGATACTGTAACATCCGTCAAAAACCGGGTTAACCAAACCCGCTTCGTTTATTAACCGAACATCCAGTTAAAAATTTCGTTGCGTATTTAATGCTCAAATTAATTTTATACAATACATAATTAATAAATATATTAGAATTTAAAATCTATAATTGAAAATTTATACTAAATAATGAAATAAAAATAATTTGCTGATGCCGGGTTTCGAACCCGGGTCAGCCGGATAAAACCTCCAAGACTTAACTCACACATCCCACCACTCCGCCACTTGTGTTATTTGATAATATATCGAAACAATTAATATATATAATAAAACTGGAAATCAAATTCAGTCAACAGCGCGCCCATTTTGCAGTCGCCGGAAAATCCGACGATTTCGCCAATTATCGACGGTTTCTTTTGACTTAACGTACGTATTAACATTGACATCGGTTATAACCGATGTCTAGTCCCGCGACATCATTCATAACCGCCGGAGAAAGGCTGACCAACGAATCAAGACTGAAATCAGACCCAATTCATTGTGATTCTTCCCTATAAATACACACCCAAGTCTCTGGAAACCATTTCGCTCAAAACGCACCATTTCTCAAATCAATTTCACTCGCCGGAGATTTTCTGCAATCATCGGACTTTCGCCAGAAAACCGAGACTCACATCAAAACGGTAAATACCTCGACTCTTTCGGTTTCAATCCATTGTTAGACTATTACTAACTTCAATTCATCAACCAGAATCAATCCCAGACGACGTAGCCAGAATATTCTGCTTTCGCCGGGAAACTTCTGGAATTTCCAAATCACGCTGTGAATCGGTATAATCATTCAAACCTTCTGTTAATCATTGTTTAGTAACTCAACTTCACATCTAATCGATCAAAACTGTTGATTGATCCGAGCAGACGGAGTTCACAAAACAGAGCCGACGATCCTTGCCGGAGTTCTAAGAAAGACATCTGTTTCGGTACATTCTTTCCCCAAACCCTCTCTGTCCATCACATTTCAATCGCTTATAAATTTCGTTAATCGAATTAAACAAGAACAGTTGATTAATCGTCGTCTGTATCTTTGAACGAAGAAGATGAAGTCGAACTTACGTATAAGTTTAATAAAAATCATTATATTAACCGGGTTAGACACACAGTCCAGCGGTGGACTGTGTGCAAACGATTAACACACGTCTCGAGTTCGATCATTGACACAACCTCACTCACAGAAATAAAAATGTTCTTTTTAAAAAACCGGACCGGATCAACTCGCTGGAAGATGTTAAATTTAATAAAAATCAGTATATTAACCAGGTTAGACACACAGTCCAGCGGTGGACTGTGTGCAACACTAAACCACAGGTCCGGGTTCGAGACCTGTTGTGTGCACCGGTCCGATGTAATTAAATCCTTTTTAAAAATAAATGATTTCTGATTAAATTAAATAGTGTATAAATATAATTAAAATCAGAAATATTTCGGGTTAGACACGTAGCTCAGTTGGTAGAGCTGCGTGCACGCGTACTGGAGGTCTCGGGTTCGAGCCTTACCCGGCGCATACATACACACGATCGAACCGGTCAAACAGTCAACAGTCAAACAGTCAACGGTCAATGGTCAATGGTCAACCCAAAAAGTCAACATTTTTTTATATTTTTATTTATTTATTTAATTTTAAAAATCAATTAAAAATACTTAAAAATAATGTTTTTAAAGTTAGAAAATAACCTTAAACTCACAAAAATAAATCTAAAAACCCTATTAAAATTGTTAATAAAATCCACTTATTTACCGTACCTTTCCGTATTATTTAGGTTAGTTATTCCTCGTCGATCAACACTCCAAACTCGTGCGCATTCAACATCATCAAACGAACGCACCCAATGTGAGTGAATTCTTACAAATTCCCCTTTTTATTCATGTTTTGGGGTGTATCATGTGTCGCGTAAATTAATTCGCTTATTCAAACTCGTGCTATACCATTATATGATCTAAACTTAGAATGTAAATATTGTTTGTTGTTATGTATTACATATTGTCAAGTTGTATGCAAATTATTTATTAGGCCCATCAGTTCCTCGTGGGAGACGAGTTGAACAACGCGTGCCTCAAAACTCATTCATTAGGCCCATCAGTTCGTTGAACAACGCGTGCCTCAAAACTCATTCATTAGGCCCATCAGTTCCTCGTGGGAGACGAGTTGAACAACGCGTGCCTCAAAACAATCAATTGTTGTATGTGTGTGCAATATTTAATATTATGTGTTTTGTGAATAAATTTACATCTACATTTACTCATATGTGGTTATGCACTTTATTTTATAATCAATACAATAAACACGTTTAAATGTTTTCACAGGATTCACTCGCCAACTTTTTGTTGATCCAAAAACCATTTTTACACGTGATACAGGTGGACAGGATGAAGCAAGGAACACATAGGAAAGTGCCTTAGAAGAAAAATAATGAAGCCTAGAAAGATGTATAGAACATGTTGAACTTGTATGATATGATTGTATGATCTCCATTAAATTGTAATAATAAATATGAAACATTATAATAAATGTCATGAGCTTTGATGAAAACCCAATCATGCCCCGATCACCTTTTCCGCTGCGGGTCGGTGTGTGACAAATATCGTATGAATATCAACGTTTTAAATTGATGGGGGAATTGGCATGTGACTTGCATGTGGAGAGAGAAAATCGATAAATGTAGGATTCTCTTTATGCACTTCCATTGTCACACCCCGACCCGCAGCGGAAAAGGTGATCGGGGCATGATTGGGTTATCATCAAAGCTCATGACATTTATTATGCGTTTCATATTCATTATTACAAATTAAATGGAGAATTACAATAAATGTTACAACATGTTCTAACTAACAATCTAAACTTCTTTGTTCTTTTCTAAGGCATATCCTATGTTTTCCTTGCTTCAACCTGTACACCTGTATCATGTGTAAAAGGGTTTTTTGGATCAACATAATGTTGGCGAGTGAATCCTATGGAAAACATTTGAACAAATTTATTTAAATTGATTATGAAATATGTGCACAACCAAACATGAGTAAAAATAGATGTAAACTTAATCAACAATCATAAGATATTAAGTGAAACACACATGAACAATAATGGAACATTTAGAGGCACGCGATGCTCAACTCGTCTCTCACGAGGAAATGAGGGGCCTAATGAATGAATTGCATAACCATGATAATATGAATGACACAACTACAATCAATATAAACTCAATGATATACACATAAACAATAATGAATTTGATTTGTGGCACGCGTTGTTCAACTCGTCTTCCACGAGGAACTGATGAGCTTAATGAATGAGTTTCATATAATTTAACAAACGGGAATAAGTAATCACAACAATATAAACAATCTAAGTTTAGGTCATGATGTGGTATGGCACAAGTTTAAATAAATAAGTTAATTATTTTCATAACACATGACACACCCCAAAACGTGTAATTTAAAAGGGGGAGTTGTAAGATTCACTCACAGTGGGTGCGTTCGGTTGATGATGTTGAATGCACGCGAAGTGGTTTTAACCACGAGTGAGATTTAACCTAGATAAATCGCATTATGGTTTGGTAAGTAAACGGATTTTATTAATCTATTTTAGTAGGATTGTTGGGTGTATTTTTGTGAGTTTGAGGCTATTTTCTAACCTTAAAAATGTTATTTTTAAGTATTTTTAATTGATTTTTAATTAAAATAATTAAATAAAAATAAATAAAAAAATTTATTTTTCTGACCGTTGACCGTTGACCTGACCGTTGACCGGTTCGAATTGTGTATACAAGTGCGCTGAGTGAGGCTCGAACCCGAGACCTCCCGTACGCGTGCACGCAGCTCTACCAACTGAGCTACGTGTCTAACCCGTTTTATATCTGATTTTAATTATATATATATATTAATTAGTTTAAACCGAAATTCATTTTATTTTAAAAACAGTTTAAATCTATTTGGACGGTGCGCTCCACAGGTCTCGAACCCGGGACCTGTGGCTTAAACTAACACACAGTCCACCGCTGGACTGTGTGTTTAACATGTTATATAATTCGATTTTTATTATACTTAAATACAAATTAGTTATTTCCTTTTCTGCCTTATTTAAAAAGAATAGATAATTGTCCGAGTCGGTGCAGAAGACCGGACTCGAACTCGTGACCTGTGATATAAACAAACACACAGTCCACCGCTGGACTGTGTGTCTAACTTGGTTATTATTCCGGTTATTAATATACTTAACATATAACTGTGGCGACTCCGGTTCAGTTTAACAAAAAAATGATTTTTATTAAGGCAGCGTGTGTGAACCGGGATTCGAACTCGAGACGTTTGTATGTTTAATGTGCACACAGTCCACCGCTGGACTGTGTGTCTAACCCGAGTAATTTCTTGATTTATATTATACTTATACGTTACAGCGGTTACATCGTCTTCTTCATCCAGTTATAACCAGATATAATGTCTGACTGGTTCGAGTTTTTATTCAAGTTTCATTAGCGTTTTACAGTTCATTAAGGTGAGATAAGGGTGAAAAGATAAAGAAAATAAGAGAAGAGGTATACCGACTGGACCCTCTGTTTTCCGGCAGAACTCCGGCGACAGCAATTCCTTCCGGCGACGAGTGTCTTGTAGCAGCGAGTCTCCAGGGAGCTTACAAAGGGTGTGGGTATCTCCGGTATAAGCTCAGGGGCTCAGTGAGGTTCAGAAATGAGGAAACCGGTTTTCCGGCGATGAGCAGAGAAATTCCGGCGAGTGGAATTATGCCGAGAAAAGGTGTGGTTTTGAGCGAAAAGGTTTGCAATGGGTTGAGGGTGAATTTACAGGGAAAATCGAGATGTATTTGGTCTGATTTTCGACTGGATTCGTCGGTTATAAAAACTCCGGCGGTTATAGAAAGTGTCGCGGACTCAAACGTCGGTTATAACCGATGTTCTAATAATAATTTACGTTATAACTGAAAATGGTGTTAAAAACTCGCGAGATTTCCGGGATTCCGGCGACTGAACTAATGGGCGCCGATTTTGAATTCGTAACGTCACTTTATGAATTAAATGATTTCAATATATAACAAACAAAACAAGTGGCGCAGTGGTTTGTGTGATGTGCGATAAGTCTGATGTTGAACCGGTTCAGACCCGGGTTCGAAACCCGGCAGAGTACTTTTATTTTTATTTTGCGATTTTCAACAGTTTTTCAAAAACTAAATATATATTCCCGTATAATAATCGATTACGTATCGTTTAAAAATATTTTGGGCATTTAATTCGCAATGAAATTTTTGACTGACTGTTCGGTTGATAAACGGAGCGGGTTTGGTAAATCCGTTTTTTGACGGATGTTACAGTATCCCCTGCTTTTTAGAAATTTCGTCCCGAAATTTAAATAATGATATATTTTGACTAAAAGGATGATGATGTTTAGTTTGACAGTTGTATGCTTAGAAAAATGAGGGTTTAAGTTTTTGTTCGAGGCGGTAACGTTCCTTGTAAGAGTTAAGTACCCTATTCAGGAATCGCTTTTTGTTGCCTACTGTATAAGTATTGATAAGCAGAAATGATTTGCTAAAAAATGATATCATGCATAAGAGTTTAGATACGTTTGGGAAAGTATGGTTATATCCTAAGGCAAAACTTCTAACACTACAACCTATATGGAACATAAATAAAAACACAACAGCTGATATTTGAACATAAGTAAACACAACAGCTAATATTCGAACATGAATAAACACATCAGCAAATATTTGAACATGAATAAACACAACAGCAAATATTTGAATCCACATTCTGATAGCATATATGTTTGAATGATGGAAGTTCCTCTCTCGTTTGTTATGATGGAGAGGTTAGTTTATGTAGAAATGGATCACAATCCAATCTCTTTAAATAACATGATGATATAAATGTAACACAAATTCCAACCAAGGCAATACTAAATCCTACATGGAACTTCTCATAACCGCCTGATAATGCCTCTGATCCTTTGGCAAGAATACTTATATATAGGAAGTACCAGCGGCGTATCCACCATATTCTTGCCAAATTTTCATTAGTTTTATCCACAAGTTATGATTGGTTACCAAGAAACTAATAAATCATACATAGAACTTCTCATAACCGTCCGATAATACCTCTGATCCTTTGACAAGAATACTTATATATAGGAAGTACCAGCGGCGTATCCACCATATTCTTGTCAAATTTTCATTGGTTTTATCAGTGAATTATGATTAGTCCTATAACTCTACAACCAATACACAAACATAAAATACTGAAATGTAATATATCTGTGCGATCAAGGCTCAATCGAACGGAGCCGATCGTATTGCATGTACTGAAAATGAAATGGATGTGCGCTCAAGGCTCAATCAAACGGAGCCGAACGTATTGAATGTACTGAAATTGAAATTGTGTGCTCAAGGCTCAATCAAACGGAGCCGAGCGTATTGCATGTACTGAAAATGAATAACTTAACCACACAAACAGCCTATGCATGGAACCTCTCATAACCGCCTGATAATGCCTCCGATCATTTGACAAGAATACTTATATATAGGAAGTACCAGCGGCGTATCCACCATATCCTTGTCAAATTTTCATTGACTTTATCCGCAAGTTATGGTTAGTTCGATGCGACTCTACTACAAACACCACAACCACAAGATACTGATAATGAAATTGTCTGTGCGCTCAAGGCTCAATCAAACGGAGCCGAACGTATTGAATGGAATTGTATGTGCGCTCAAGGCTCAATCAAACGGAGCCGAACGTATTGAATGTACTGAAATTGAACAACTTAATCTAAACAACCATCACACAATCAGCCTATGCATGGAACCTCTCATAACCGCCTGATAATGCCTCCGATCATTTGACAAGAATACTTATATATAGGAAGTACCATCGACGTATCCACCATATCCTTGTCAAATTTTCTTTGACTTTATCCGCAAGTTATGGTTTGTTCGATGCGACTCTACTACAAACAACACAACCACAAGATATTGATAATGAAATTGTATGTGCGCTCAAGGCTCAATCAAACGGAGCCGAACGTATTGCATGAACTGGAAATGTAAATTGAAATGTGCGCTCAAGGCTCAATCAAACGGAGCCGAACGTATTGCATGAACTGGAAATGTAAATTGAAATGTGCGCTCAAGGCTCAATCAAACGGAGCCGAACGTATTGCATGTATTGAAATGTAAAATGAAATAACCGATCAAGGCTCAAACAAACGGAGCCGATCGTGCGGGCACGCCAAGATCAACCGCATAATAAAATGGGGATCCAACTCAACCTCATGGATGGGGAGCCACGGCCTCGGCAAATGCATATACTGAAAACAATATATAATATACAATAATTACTCTAACAGTCTAACACATGGAGCCTCTCATAACCGCCAGATAATGCTTCTGATCCTTTGACAAGAATACTTATATATAGGAAGTACCATCGGCGTATCCACCGTACTCTTGTCAAAGTTTCATTGGCTTTATCCTTAAGTTATGATTGGTTTGATGTGATAAAGAAAAACATAAAACTAAACGATAGGAGTTGAATCTGGATCTTCGGCGAAGAGGACTAGTTGAGTATCTTCATTTGGGCCGTCATTATCTTCGACAGGATTGGCGTTGATATTGAAGACTCTTTCTCTTGCTGGTGGCATGGTGGTTGGGTTTTCTTGGTTTACTTGGTTAACTGGGTTTGATTGGGCTTGAGTGTTGATAACGTTAACCAATTGAGGGCATGTGTTTCTAAAGTGAGTAGGGTCGCCACAATTGAAACAAGCTCTAGCATATGGGAACATGGGGTATTGGGGTTGGCGATAAGTTTGGGCCATGTTTTGAGTAGGGGAAAAGGTTTGGTTTTGAAAGGTGCGACAAACATTGCTCAAATGACCATAGCGTCCACAAGTTGCACATAGACGACAAGGTAGGGTATGGGGATGGTGATAAAAACAGTTGTTGCATCGCGGGTGAGGTCCAAGATATGGTTTCTTATCTGGGTAAGCTGAGTTGGGTGCCACTTGGGTGATTGGGATAGCTTGGATGGGTATGGCGTGTATAACTGGTGGATTTCATTGGGTAGCAGCGAAAAGTCGCCCGACTCTTCTTCTCTTAGGATTGGGTTGAGAAGGGGATTCGGTTTGAGTGGAGTCGGAGGTTTCAGTCGATTCTTTATTCTTCTTCTTCTCCTCCTTGAAGTCTTTGTTTCGGATTCGGTTCTCGATGAGCTCTGTTGCTAGCTCCATTGCTGCTTCCAAAGTTGCAGGCTTGGTACTTATCACAGGGTCTTGAATCTTTGACGGAAGACCACGAATGTAGTGCTCGATCAAACGGTAGAGGGGAGTGAACATGTTGGGAACCATTTGTTGTAACTCGAGGAATCTTTTGTTGTAGGTGATGTGGTCTCCTTCCACTTGCTTCAATGAGTAAAATTCATCTTCTAACTTCTTGATTTCCCTCCTTGGGCAAAATCGTCTGGTCATGATTTCCTTCAATTCGTTCGAAGTTAAGGACATAGCATCTTCCACACCTCGTTTGGCCTTCTCTGTGTTCCACCAAGTAAGTGCTATCCCATATAATCGACCGGTAGCATATCGCACTTTGCGATCGTCAGGGCAATCGCAATTTAGAAATGTGTTCTCCATTTCTTCAAACCAATGGAGGAGAGCGGTGACGCCTTCAGTCCCTTTGTATTTCGGAGGGTCGCATGATTTGAAGTGCTTGTAGGTGCATTTAGTGGTATTTGGGGGAGAGTTGATAATGTTTTTGTTTGCTTGATGGACAGGATTTGCGGTGAGTGCTTGCTGAACTTGGATTACAATGTTGGGTATTACGGCAGCCATTTGTTGAGCGATTAAGGCAGCCATGCGCTCGCGGGCTTTTCTTGCTCTCGTCTTCCTACGGGCGAGGTTAGAAGACATCTACAAGGAATACATGACAAGAGTATGAGTTGGATGCTTTTGGGTTCATGGGTCGCATTAGGAATGAACATTCATAAAATAATTATAAATAAATGAATCTACTACATCCATAGGATGTCTTGGGTTTTGCTCGCTGTTAGGCCCTACATGCCGCCATACTTTACCTGTGTAATCATGTGGGCCCCCATGAATACCGGTTTTTCATATGGTTCGCACGGGTTTGCCAGGTTGCGTACACAAAAACCCGGAGAGAAAATCGAGAAATATGTATACAACGTGTGATATTCGGAATGTGTCCAGGTGTAGACACGGTGACAACTCAAAGTAGGGTTAGTTCGAACGACGTTTGGTGTGGCATGCTTTGGCCTAATAGGTCCTTCGTACTCTCATCGTTGGTCCCCAGGTAGGCAAACTGGTCCGTTATATTGGATTTATACGAATGCCAGCCTAGACAGGACGTTCCGACTACCGGTACTTGTACCCTTCCAGGTACTACATGCCCGTCGCAGAACTTACTTTGATGAGATTTGAAAATTGCACAAAATCTTTGGATAATGAGAGTATGAAAATAAATTGAATACATGAACATCGATATATGTATAATGAATATGTATATATGTATAATGAATATGTATATAAGCATGTATGTTTGACTGAAATGTAAACAAATATGAAACAAATAAATATCACAAGTTTGTATGTAACCACCTAATCAATTTAAAATTTAGGCAGACTATAGTATAGGCTCTAAGGGTCTAATAACCTATCCTATATCCCTATAGTCATGGCTCTGATACCAATCTGTCACACCCCGACCCGCAGCGGAAAAGGTGATCGGGGCATGATTGGGTTATCATCAAAGCTCATGACATTTATTATGCGTTTCATATTCATTATTACAAATTAAATGGAGAATTACAATAAATGTTACAACATGTTCTAACTAACAATCTAAACTTCTTTGTTCTCTTCTAAGGCATATCCTATGTTTTCCTTGCTTCAACCTGTACACCTGTATCATGTGTAAAAGGGTTTTTTGGATCAACATAATGTTGGCGAGTGAATCCTATGGAAAACATTTGAACAAATTTATTTAAATTGATTATGAAATATGTGCACAACCAAACATGAGTAAAAATAGATGTAAACTTAATCAACAATCATAAGATATTAAGTGAAACACACATGAACAATAATGGAACATTTAGAGGCACGCGATGCTCAACTCGTCTCTCACGAGGAACTGAGGGGCCTAATGAATGAATTGCATAACCATGATAATATGAATGACACAACTACAATCAATATAAACTCAATGATATACACATAAACAATAATGAATTTGATTTGTGGCACGCGTTGTTCAACTCGTCTTCCACGAGGAACTGATGAGCTTAATGAATGAGTTTCATATAATTTAACAAAAGGGAATAAGTAATCACAACAATATAAACAATCTAAGTTTAGGTCATGATGTGGTATGGCACAAGTTTAAATAAATAAGTTAATTATTTTCATAACACATGACACACCCCAAAACGTGTAATTTAAAAGGGGGAGTTGTAAGATTCACTCACAGTGGGTGCGTTCGGTTGATGATGTTGAATGCACGCGAAGTGGTTTTAACCACGAGTGAGATTTAACCTAGATAAATCGCATTATGGTTTGGTAAGTAAACGGATTTTATTAATCTATTTTAGTAGGATTGTTGGGTGTATTTTTGTGAGTTTGAGGCTATTTTCTAACCTTAAAAATGTTATTTTTAAGTATTTTTAATTGATTTTAATTAAAATAATTAAATAAAAATAAATAAAAAAATTTATTTTTCTGACCGTTGACCGTTGACCTGACCGAATTGTGTATACAAGTGCGCTGAGTGAGGCTCGAACCCGAGACCTCTCGTACGCGTGCACGCAGCTCTACCAACTGAGCTACGTGTCTAACCTGTTATATATCTGATTTTAATTATATATATATATTAATTAGTTTAAACCGAAATTCATTTTATTTTAAAAACAGTTTAAATCTATTTGGACGGTGCGCTCCACAGGTCTCGAACCCGGGACCTGTGGCTTAAACTAACACACAGTCCACCGCTGGACTGTGTGTTTAACATGTTATATAATTCGATTTTTATTATACTTAAATACAAATTAGTTATTTCCTTTTCTGCCTTATTTAAAAAGAATAGATAATTGTCCGAGTCGGTGCAGAAGACCGGACTCGAACTCGTGACCTGTGATATAAACAAACACACAGTCCACCGCTGGACTGTGTGTCTAACTTGGTTATTATTCCGGTTATTAATATACTTAACATATAACTGTGGCGACTCCGGTTCAGTTTAACAAAAAAATGATTTTTATTAAGGCAGCGTGTGTGAACCGGGATTCGAACTCGAGACGTTTGTATGTTTAATGTGCACACAGTCCACCGCTGGACTGTGTGTCTAACCCGAGTAATTTCTTGATTTATATTATACTTATACGTTACAGCGGTTACATCGTCTTCTTCATCCAGTTATAACCAGATATAATGTCTGACTGGTTCGAGTTTTTATTCAAGTTTCATTAGCGTTTTACAGTTCATTAAGGTGAGATAAGGGTGAAAAGATAAAGAAAATAAGAGAAGAGGTATACCGACTGGACCCTCTGTTTTCCGGCAGAACTCCGGCGACAGCAATTCCTTCCGGCGACGAGTGTCTTGTAGCAGCGAGTCTCCAGGGAGCTTACAAAGGGTGTAGGTATCTCCGGTATAAGCTCAGGGGCTCAGTGAGGTTCAGAAATGAGGAAACCGGTTTTCCGGCGATGAGCAGAGAAATTCCAGCGAGTGGAATTATGCCGAGAAAAGGTGTGGTTTTGAGCGAAAAGGTTTGCAATGGGTTGAGGGTGAATTTATAGGGAAAATCGAGATGTATTTGGTCTGATTTCCGACTGGATTCGTCGGTTATAAAAACTCCGGCAGTTATAGAAAGTGTCGCGGACTCAAACGTCGGTTATAACCGATGTTCTAATAATAATTTACGTTATAACTGAAAATGGTGTTAAAAACTCGCGAGATTTCCGGGATTCCGGCGACTGAACTAATGGGCTCCGATTTTGAATTCGTAACGTCACTTTATGAATTAAATGATTTCAATATATAACAAACAAAACAAGTGGCGCAGTGGTTTGTGTGATGTGCGATAAGTCTGATGTTGAACCGGTTCAGACCCGGGTTCGAAACCCGGCAGAGTACTTTTATTTTGATTTTGCGATTTTCAACAGTTTTTCAAAAACTAAATATATATTCCCGTATAATAATCGATTACGTATCGTTTAAAAATATTTTGGGCATTTAATTCGCAACGAAATTTTTGACTGACTGTTCGGTTGATAAACGGAGCGGGTTTGGTAAATCCGTTTTTTTGACGGATGTTACATCCATTATCTTCTTTTCCGTAAAACTAATCTCAACCCTTCAAATCTAAGATCAATGGACTAGAATCCTTCTCACTTTTTATTTATTTTATCCTTTATATTTGATCCTAATCCTCCACGGATCAAGATCAAGGGAAAACCCCTCCAAGTTGTGAGAACTTAGAGAACTCGACATTCCCGTGCGAGTTTTGCCCATATTTTTTTCACATCACTGGATTAAAATGTTAGAAAAGACTGCTGTAAAAATACTAAAAACAAAATTCAAAGTGGTGTTTTTCAACCTCTTACAGTAACTGTAAAAAGGTGATGACATAAGCATGAAATCACTTTTTACAGCCTTTACGGCAGCCCTGGAAAATTTTTTTTTTGAAAAAGTTGATTTTTTAAGGATTTTTGGTTAAAAAAAATTTGAAAAAAAAAACCTTTATTAAGGGTGAGTTCTCTAACTTCTCACCACTTGTATGGATTTTTATTTTACCCTAACCCAATCTTAATCCTCGACTTGACATATCATCTAAATTGACATATCATCAATTTATATCTACAATGACTATTCGTTGTTTTTACCTAGCTTTATAATTGTTTTTCTTGGCAATGTTTTAAATTAGTGGGTTACGCTCGAGCGTTGCGATAATTCAGTTTTGAAGAAAATTTATACTGAAGTGAAACGTGGATAATAAAAATATATCGCAATGATATATTCAGAATTTATAATTCGGTCGCCATCAGTTCCGTTCTTTACAATGCCAGTACGGTTCCCACTCATTGCAACAACATAATAGAAAACCATAAAAACATAAAACCAAATACCGATACAAATTCTGATAATAATGATATTGGTACATTGGCCGATATCGGTTAGGCTTTTCACGGTACTAGCACTTGCTATACCTTACGATAGCAAACAATACTTTGATCTTTATACAACTTCTTTCTAAACAAAATTCTTAAACGGAATCTCAGGGAAAAAAATAAAAACAATTGTGTATTCATCGTTTTATAAAAAATTAAACACAACTGTGTATCTGAAAAAAAAAACAAATCAAATAGATTAAAGCGTATAATACTTATAGACAATGTGAGAAATTGACGATTAAAAAATAATATTTAATCTATGATGTTTATTAAAACCTATTTGTATACATATTAGTAAGTTATGGCCGCATGTTATAAGGCTCAACCAACTCATATTGTTAAAGAGGCACAGAACAATTGCTATGGAAAGAAGATATTATTGAATCTTGAATTTACGATGATTACAATCTGCCATCATATAGGCTATGGATATGCATGGAAGTACATAAATCTAGGAGAAGTATTAGGAGGTTTAACAAATAATTCTACAACAACTTTGACCGTAAATAATGTGCACATGATTTGAATTCAAATTTAATATTATTGGCGGGCCCCCTTGATAATTGTAACCAAAAACAACAAAATGAACACCGACTATATAAGTTTTTGTATTAATTTATAAGCACCAACAATAATGGATATTGAAAAGGCTCTAGCTTATGTGGCTTCTACCAATAAACTTATGTAAATATGCAGGATGCTCCTATGACTGAGAATGGTGTTCAAGAGACAAGACATGATCCTGTTCAGGCGAATACCAAGCTTTATATTATCATGCTGACCAGGTAAAGGATATCAATGCTAGACTAGAAAGAATTGAACCAAAACATCTTCAAATACTCAGGTTAATACTTATGTTCTTGGGGCTACCAATTTTTCTATCATAATTCTTTTAAAAAGCAACCCGAATTCCTTAAGTGAAGTAACCCTTTTTAGAGGTTCGATATCCTTATATATTTAATGGAAGAATGCTTGCAATTAGTTTATGAATGTATATTTCATGTAGTTGGATTTGGAGAAAGGAATGGTGGGTGACTTGGCGCCCAACGTGGAGGATTATAGTCGATCGGTGGCAAAGATGATTGCAGCCGGGTCGTGTCAGTTGGTTAAAGGAATATTGTGGTGTGGGGATGTGACAATTGATAGGTTTAAGTGGGGGAATGAGTTTTTGAAAGGAGGATGGAAGTCGGAAGTTAGTCCTGAAGCTTTGAGGAGAATGTGGAGGCATATCCTTTGACCTTTTTGACTCAACTTTATATTTGATTTAGTGATTCTTTTTATTTATCTTTTTGTGTTATATATATATTTGAATTGAATACCCTTAAGTTAGGGTTCATCGTATGTCCAAAACCGAGTAGTTTTCCTATTTCGATTTTGAGATTGAGTATTTTTTCTATTTTGATTTACAGGTCAATACACAGTTATACTTCTTGAACCTAAAAGTCAACCAAAATATTGTTTTTTTCATCATGCATTTAGATAAAAACAGATGTCTTAAAGAAAAAATTTCAAGATTATTATTATTATTATTAATTTTCTTTTGAAATGTAATCCTTTTGCTAACGGGTCAGGTTATTTGCGCAGATCACTATTCAAGCTGATGAGCAGCTGATAGGTTTAAGTAAGCCTAGAGTAACTAAAGTAAGGAGGCCTGTTTTCTTAATTTATAAGTACCATGGTTGTTGTGTCTTTTTTATATTCATTCCATTGTCTTCATGTTGAGTTGCTATAATATCTCTGACTTTTAGTTTAGTCTTTTTCTTTAAATGTGACAACAAACTTGGTATCCCAATAAAAAAAACTATTGTATATCAATCGTGCTTGAGGAGGCTACAAATGGTACATTCGTGGATCATCCACTTGCTTTAGCGAAGCATGCTTCTCCTTATCGGCTTAACTCATCAGAAACCATAAAACAAATATCGATTTCAACTTTCACACTATTATTCCAGCAACACGTATATAGATTTTATGCTTATTAGTATTTTATAGAATTTATTGATTAGGTAAATTGATTGTTGGATTGATTAAGTAATTAACTAAATTGATTAGGTTTGTTCCAAATGCAAGTAAGGTATAGTATACCGACCCTGTGATACTTAGTACACTTACAAACGTTCATAGTTTAAAATTCTAAGAGGGTCACATAAAGAAACACGGTGGCAGCCTACGTACTTTTTATTATCTTTTTTGTAAACATATGCGAGTAAACTAATGTATCAAGGGAGGTTATAAACCTTTTCAAATTATGACAAAATAAAGTGGACCCCTTTATACAGAGATGGCAAAATGTGAATCCTTTTATTGCCACCAGGGAGCACTTTTACATTTTGTTGTAATCATCTTAATATTATATTTAGGATGAACAATTCAAGTGCTTTCATGGTTTCTGGTTAGTTCAGTTGTTTAAACTTCGTTTCCCATTATAATTTATGTAATCTAATGATGGTGTTTGAATGTTTAGTATTCAAAGGATTGTTGCGACCAAGTCTTTGATCAATTTTTCCAATGGTACTTAAACTATGTAATCTAATGATGGTGTTTGAATGATTAGTATTCAAAGGATTGTTGCGACCAAGTCTTTGATTAATGTTTCCAATGGTACTTGAACTATTTGTAATAATATATTAATATCTTTTTTCTTATTATTATAATAAATGATTCCAAATAATGCCACAATTCTAATATAAAAAAGAGATTACAATTCATCGCCAATGTGGCACTTGCCACTTGGTACTTGGTGTGCTCAACGATTTCAAAATATCAGGCTTAGCAAAGCATAGGTTAACGGTTAAAGTTACTGTTCCAGTAATGTTATCATGAAACATTGACCAGGGGAATGGTTTGTGCAACGCTACAAGTAAAAAAACTGTACAAACGTCTGGAGCAAATATTGGCAGTCGCACTTATATACCTATAATTAATTTGATTCCTTTTTATAAAAAGTTTCCTTTTGCTTTTCAAACGAGGTAATATTCACTGGCCATATGTTTCGCAATGACAATCAACAAAGTCAATGGACAGTCACTTTTTAGAGTTGGTTTATACTTAAGACAACCCGTTTTCTCTCATGGTCAATTGTATGTTGCTTTTATCAAGGGTAAAAACACTAGATGGAGTCAAACTACCAATACTTGACAACAATGACAAACCTACATATAGAACAACTAATATGGTTTAAATAGAGATTTTCAACGAATTGTGATCGTTGTATATTCATGTATTTCAATTTGTCATTGTACTCTAATATATTCGTTTGTGTTGTAACGTGTATACAGTTATAATATTTATGTCAACGGTGATAATGAAGACATTTTCTTTTAGCAACCCGTGAAATTCGCGGGTTCTTAAACTAGTTAAAACCTATTTGTATACATATTAGTAAGTTATGGCCGCATGTTACGAAGGCTCAACCAACTCATATTGTAACCAAAAACAACAAAATGAACACCGGCAAATGATACAGTAGTGATAATGTAATATGCCCAAAAGAATATTGACATGTGCTTAAGATAAATCTACAACCATAAAAACGAATACCGACACCAATTTCAATGATTCTTGTAGCGGTACCGATGCTCGAGCGATACCGATACGATTCGTTACAACACCGATCAAAAACTACAAAACACTAACAAAGGTTACGATAACATATGCACCAGACCGATGTTCGGTCAACATCGATTTGGTACGTTACAATAGTGGTACTTGGTACAGTTTATATACCAAAAAAATGAATCTGAATACAACTTTGTTTTCAAAAATATTTATATTGGATTGTTGACAAACAAATTATAAACAATGGTGATTTCAGTTTTTTTAAAGGTTAAAGAACACTTTTCCAATAAATTTTATATCAGATTGACAAAAACGGTAAAGTAGTGCATATCAGTTAAAAAAGTTCATAAAGCAAAGTTATTAAAGAAACTTTAATTTAGTATAAAAGTAGAATTAAGCACCCAGCGTTGCGGCGGGGCGTAAAACCATGTCAAATAGTACAAATGTCACATCACCGCCACGACCAACAATACTGACTCGACTTAGTACTTGTGTGTTGCGACGAACCTGTCAAAAAGGAAAAATAGACGTATAAGCGTTAAACCACACATGCACGTTGCTCCATGTTAACTCGTAATTTTTGAACTAAACATAAAAACGTTGAACCACACACGTACGTTGCGCCGAACTAACTCGAAAAATTTAGAACGAAACGTAAACGGAATATTTTCGAAAGATGAAAAGTATATGGGACAAAAGTTGAAAGTAAAAAATTGTAAGGTTAAATTGCAAATAATGAAAAGTTTTGAGTTAAAATTAAAAAAAAATATGTGGGGTTAAAATTGCAAAAGGTAAAAACATTTGGATTATGAGTAAAAAATCAAGTTTTTTTTTTGAAAAACACCCAACGCCTATGGTACAACCAACCAAAGCTAAAAGTTGTTACTTATTTATAACATTTTAATTAAATGGGTTAGAAGCATATATTAATAATTGTACAAGGGGTGAAACTGAAATTAAAAGGATAACAATAAAAAATACAATTATTGTTCATGTAATTGTAATTGTATATATAAACTAGTAAATTTCCCCCCGCAATGCGGCGGGTTCAAATTAAAGTAACTCGGATTTGTGCAGTAAAGACCTGAATCTTTCTAAACAAAAGTTACGTAAAACGTAGATAAACTGAAGATGTACATAAAAATAAGTTAAAACGTATATATAGGCCGTATTGCGAAAGAAACTTACTCGAAACAATATATACCGAAATGTACATAAAAATAAGTAAAATAATATGTTTTTTAAGTTAAAAATGGTACCGCACGTTGCGAGGGCCTGAAACGTAAAGTCGAATTTGTAAAACAAGATTTATGCCAAAACATATATCAATTGAAAATGTACAAAAAAAGCAAAAAAACATATTATATCTGAGCCTACCTATTTTTCAAAGAAACGTAATTAACTTAAATTTATACGACACATACCTAAATATAATCATGTAAAAATTGATTATAGTTTTTTTAGATAGTTGAAGGGTTATAATTGTCAATACTAAATGTTGAAGGGTAAAGGCTTAACAAAAACTTACTAAAAGAAAAAAAAAAAAACGTAATCAACTTAAATTTATATCAACACGTACATATATATAAACACGTAAAAATGATTTTAAAACTTTTAGAAAATTGAAAAGTTTTAAATGTCCTAATAAATGTTGAATGGTAAATCTAAAATAAATAGAAAGTTACTAAAAAAGTAAAAGAAAAATATTTTTAAAAAAACCAATAAACAGCTACCATGTAACAACCTCCCAGTGTTTGATCCTCCCTCTTCTCATTGTATGGATTATAGAATTGAAAATGTAACAAAAGTGCCTTTGGTACACTGCATTGCCCCATTCCAAGAAATTAAGGATTCTAGTCCCATCATGAGAATTTGTGTGGTATTATTAGGAGCAGACCATAGTCCCATCATGAGAATTTGTGTAGTATTATTAGGAGCAGACCAGATTGCCATTAAAAAATCAATTTAATAAGGTTTACTTACTGAGAACCACCGTTGAAGTAATTGCTAGTCGGGCGGCAGGATGGAAATTAACGATTAATCAGAGATTAATCGAAATTAATGGGATTAATTTGATTAATCGGTGACTAATGTGGGATTAATCGGCACTAGTCGGAATTTTTACAATCATGCTGAGAACATAAATTATAGCCATAGAAAGCATTTAGATCATTCGGTATGGTATACCGTCCCCCACCATACCATCTTTAATGCGTTCTATAGCGTCTCTTCTCAATTTCCTAGGCGCTATGGAGGGGGCTTCATCGCAGTAATGAAGCTAATGGAATGTGCAAGTGGAGCCCAATAATTCCAACCAATTAGATTTTTTCTTCTTTGATTTCCTTTTTTTTGTAAGTTTGTTTAATAAAGAGCTTTAAAGGAACATTATCCCACACCATACAAGTTAATGTTAAAACCACTGCTTATGTGGTGAATACGTGACACTATAAAACCCCCACCCAACCTTATAATGAAAGAGTTTAATCATAGCCCTCATAATAAAAAATTAGAACTTTCACATTATAAGCTCTACCATTAGAGAGCTAAATGTGTGGAATTTACGAGAATGGAACAGAAGTGTTACAATTAAAGCAGAATTCCAATTGAAGACACAAAGAATTAAATAGAATAATAATGAAGAGGATCAACGAAGAACACTCAATGCTTATTATCACTTTATTGAATTGAAAGAAAACATAATTTGCAGAGAACAAATTAATTAAAGAAGAAAAGAACTAAGTACCAAATTAATCACCTTAGTCAACTAGCCAATGTGTCAACACTTTTCACGGTCACTTCTTTAGAGCTAATTGTATCCATTATATAAATCCACCACTTGTGGCCTAGTGGTAGGAGACTTGGGTTCTCTAGTGGAGACTCAAGTTCAATCCCCACTTATATTACTTTGATAGATAAGGCAATGATAAATAGAGCCTAGCTCTCTTGCTGAGATGTCAGGCTCTATCCTCTATCCTGAACCTACTCGGGTTTTTGTCCCACCGTGTGTTACGTCAGAGAGTTCTGCTCTTGTGGTGGGCCCCAACGACTGTCAAGTGGCAGCCGGCAGAACGCCCAAGCCAAACTCTGAAGCAGCGTAGCCTGGTTAAGACAACATAGTCTAGCCGGAGTGAGGCAATGGGGCTCTCCAATTTGGGGAGTGCAGTAACCTAATATAAGAAAGTCGCCGTTCCAAAAAATAAAAAATTGTATCCATTATATAATGTAACTGGACATTTATATGCTTTTCCTTTCATGATAAACTTGATTCTTGGACCATTATATTGGCCATTGATTATCACAGTATATCACTATTATAATTGCCAAAGATCAGTCACACATCTCTTGTACCATTAAACATCTTAAGATCACTTAACACATTCCCAATGAGCCTTACCAGGATTTGCCAAGTACCTTCTAACCTTAATGCATACCCAATATCAGGTCTTGTACATTAGGCTACCTACTGCATTATCATAAGGTATATTCTCATAGCAGCTACTTCATCATATGAGCAAGGTGAATCTTTTCCTGACAATTTAAAGTGTTGACCCAAAGGAGTAGTTACTAACTTGCTATTTGTTCTCCAATTAGACAACACTTTCTTCAAATAAGACCTTTTGAGTTAACTTTATAACCTTTTTCGTGGCCCAAACCCTCCCGGGGCTCGAATCTTTTTGTTTTTTTTTTAAGTTTATGTTGTATAACTTAGCATATATAGGTATTGAATCGGAAAGGGGATGGTGAAGCGAGTGGTTTAGTGGTTTGCACGTCGCTTTAGTATTAAGAAGACCCGGGTTCTAATCCTAGGGGTCGTCTAACTTAGTTGATTTTTTGTTTCTATTTGTTTGTACTTGTTCAATAAATGCAAATTACATTATATCGCTAATTTTCTTAAGTTAATGTGAATCATTTAGTTACTTTCCAAATTTAGTTCAAAAATGATTATTTGAATTAGTTCTTAAAATATTTATTCAATCTACAATCAGCTATCCATTTCAAACTTGTACTAAACATTAACCAAAAATCAAATTGTTTTGAAACATATAAATAAACAACACAAAAGTCTAAGGCTAAAACATAGGTAATAGGATGAAGGGTGTGGGGTGTATGGATTGGATCATCAATCGCCACCTAGGACCATTAATAAATTGGATCATTTTTCAGTATTTCCTTTTCCTTTTCATTTAAAAAAATTAAAATAAGAGAATAGTGGTTTGGGTCATGACCGACCACACCGTTAGGGTAGTGGTTTTGGATAATGGATTAATAATGGGTGACATGACGTTGAAGTGAAGGGTCATGGTAACCATGAGAGTTATAACCACACCCTATAGCCTAAGTCTTCTACGTGCCATCACTCATGTATGTTAGTAATTACGCTTACTTGGAAATAAGCTTAAAATATATATGTTAGTTTTTTTCTGGTGAATTCAGTCAATACACAGTTTACAAAACAAAGACAAGCATTTCTTGAGATATGATAAATAACATGTGAGCTCTAGACGTTAACGGGCCGGCTCGGGACGTTTCAGGTCATTAACAAGCCGGTTCGGTTCGAGATGTTTCCGATTGTTAACAGGCCAAGTCCGGTCGAGACGTTTCGAGTCGTTAACGCATCTGGTCGGGTCGGGGCGTTTCAAGTCGTTAACGGGCTAGGTAGAGACGTTTCAAGCCGTTACCGGGGTCTGGCAGAATCTAGACGTTTCGGGTCGTTTACGACGTGGTTCAGGGACATTTCGAGTCGTTAATGGTCCGGGTCGGGTCGAGATGTTTCGGGTACGTAACGGGTCAGGTCGGGTAGAGATGTTTCAGGTCCGCATGGCTAGTCGGATCGAATTGTTGCGGGTTGGCGACGGGCCTAGTCAAGTTGAGACGTTTTCGACATCACCGATCAAAGATTCCAATGACTTTACTTGAATTCCTTGAAAAATATGGAAGGATTTTGAATTCCTTTGTTTAAAGGAATTTGAAAGAATTCATTTTCAATTTCAATTTCAATTCCAATGCCTTTGCTAACTGAACACGACCAAGAATGGAATTGAGATTTCAATTCCTTCCTTTGTTGAAACGAACAAGATAAGGAATAGAATCTAAATTCAAATTCCATACAGATTCAATTGCATTCTGTGAAACGAACACTAGCTTAAGGAACTCATTTGTGTGGACAAAAACATGTCACTTTTTTCTGAATTTGCGTACATTTTTATGTCAGGAGAGAGAATGCGTGAATGTGTTTCTTTTTTTCAACGTTACATTTTTTGAACTTTACATGTTACACATTTTATGAGTTTTGATAGCAGTTTTTTTCAAATTTTTTGAACTTCAACCGGTACAATTTTCAACTTTTTCAGAATTTACAAAGGCTTTTAGTTTTGCAGTGCACGTAACAAAACATTACATTTTTTAGGAAGTTTTTTTTGTGTAACACTTACAGACAGACACACTTTTGTGTCAGAGTGTAACAAATTCTTAAACACACTTTTTGTACTTGATATGATCTCCACCATTTAAATGAATGGATACTGGATCTCGTTGGTTTTCTTAACTCACCAACATTTTCATTTAATTCTTCCCTTATAGGATAGGACTTGATAAAGACCTATATTTATATTTGGTGTTTGGGTCCTCTTACTGTCTTACTAATACTTGTGGGTTGGATGGTCCCAAAGTTGGATAAACATATCATCAACTTTTATTTAATATATTTTTGAGTCTATTGAGCTGAGCTCATCAACTTTTGTATACTTAAGACTTTTATTACTTATTTCTAATCATCAATCCAATACTTGATACTTAGTAGTATATATGATTATAACTAGCATTTCGTTTATAAATATAATGGCATTTTTGCCCATTTGGCAGAATTTGGCACAAGTAACATGATATTGTTGAGTCTGCTAGCCATAACAAAATAAACCACATGAGTCATGACCACATGCATAGACCAAAAACATGTTTCATACCAAACACAAATAACAAATCTTATTTAAAACACTAAAAACAATTGAAAGTCCTTAACCTACTTCCAAAAATGGCAAGATCAATTTCACTACTTCATAACCAGAAACCAAACAATCAATCAATAATCCGTTACCGGAAGTTGGTCGTGTTCACCGATGAATATGTTGTCGTATATAAGGGCTGCAATGGCGGCACCAATAAACGGGCCAACCCAATACACCCAATGGTGCGTCCATGTCCCACTCACCACGGCCGGGCCAAAGCAGACCGCTGGGTTCATTGATGCACCATCAAACGCACCACCAACTAAAATGTTGGCACCCACGATCAGACCGATCGCCAAAGGTGCAATAATACCGATATTTCCTTTCTTTGGGTCCACTGCGGTGGCGTACACTGTGTACACTAAGCCAAAGGTTATAACGATCTCGAATACAAGTGCGTTTCCGATGGTAACGTCTGCTGATAAACCGAACGCAGCTGTTTCCTGCAATTTAGATATAAGTTTTAAATCAAATTCTAAAATATTATTTTGATATTACTGATATTAGAGGTGTGAAATTTCCAACACAACAAGACAACATGACAAGAATCTTACGTGAAAATTGTGGTTTGGATTTAGCCTAAACAGGTCTGGGTCAGTTTCGGGTCAAATATGTTTTCATGATTAGGTAATCATGCAATATAAAACAGTAAAATTAATTGACTTATGACAATATAATTTAAATAGAATTATTTTTAACTCCTATTTTATCCTTAGAAGTTCATAATTTTAGAGTATTAAAAAATAGAAAATAATATAAATCTGGTTAACTTATTGTGTTCGCATCAACCCGCAAATATTCTTGTGGTGTTTGGTTCATGTGTCTAACTTGATTTACGGGTCCATGTCAAACTTTTGGGTTTTGTGTCATGTTGGACCCGTAAACACGACTCATTTAACACCCCTAACTAAAATCTTACCATTCCGCCGGTGGCATACTGGAGAAGCAAACACGCAACAACCGCCCCTACTAATTGTCCGATCCAATACACAATGGCACTTAGGAACGAGATGTTTCCACCTATGAACGAAGCAAAGGTGACAGCCGGATTCACATGACCACCGGAGATATTTGCACCAACTGACACCGCCACAAACAAGGCGAATGCATGTGATAGCGACGCCGCGATCAATCCTGATGGAGTGCCTGGTGCATCATATGTCAACTTACCTGATCCAAAAACAAAACCATAAATATAATAAAATAATAGAACTTTTTTATGTTCACATTGTATAATTTAGTAACATAGGAGCATATATCTATATATAAACATACTGTAAGCCATGCAATCCTTGACCGGCGAATACGAAAATGAATGTCGAAATGAACTCCGACAGGCCAGCCTTGAGTGTATCAGGGTGGCTGGCCTCCCCCGGAGTTCCGATGGTAATTCTGTAAAGAGGCATCTTTTGGGTGTCACAAAAATTAATCAGTTGTTGTGATAACTGATGAGTGAGTTGGGGTATGTTTTTATTAAAAGTGTTGTGTTTATAAATGACAGAAATAACAGCCAATGAATCGGTAAATTAACATGCCCAGTAAATGACACATGTATGGTGGTCATTAGTTGATGTGGTGGTGACTCGGATCTTGAATTATTAAACCTTTTATACTAGCAAAAAGGATGATTTAAGCTTGCAATTTTAACAAAAAAAAATATTAATTCTATAAAAAGAGTAACAAAACTTTGGAAAGCTAGAAACTAAAAATCCGATCAACATCAAGATTTAAGTTTGCAATTTTAACAAAAAAAAATATATGAATTCTATAAAAAGAGTAATAAAACTTAGGAAAGCTAGAAACTAAAAATCCGGTCTACATAAATTCAGTCAGTTGGTTCAACCGGTCTAGCTCATAACCAACCAGCCAAATAAAGATAGCAAACCAATTAAATAAACGGTAAATAAGGATAAGCAATCGGTATTGAGTACCGAAAAATACCGATAGTGGTACCGTACCAATCAAACTTCGATACCAACTCGGTACACATGTTTGATGTTTTTCGGAATCTATGCTTTCGATTCAGTACCGGTTCCGTACGGTATTTTAATCACTTTTTACTTTGAAAACTTTGGAAAGCTAGAAACTAAAAATCCGGTCTACATCAAGATTTAAGTTTGCAATTTTAACAAAAAAAAATATGAATTCTATAAAAAGAGTAATAAAACTTTGTAAAGCTATAAACTAAAAATCCGGTCTACATCAATTCAGTCAGTCGGTTCAACTGGTCTAGCTCATAACCAACCAGCCCAAATAAAGATAGCAAACCAATTATTTAAATGGTAAATAAGGATAGCAATCTGTATTGGGTACCGAAAAATACCGGCATTGGTACCTTACCAATCGAACTTCGATACCAACTCGGTACACATGTTGGATGTTTTTCAGAATCTATGCTTTCGATTTAGTACCTGTTCCCTACGGTGTTTTAATCACTTTTTACTTTGAAAACTTTGGAAAGCTAGAAACTAAAAATCCGGTCTACATCAAGATTTAAGTTTGCAATTTTAACAAAAAAATATGAATTCTATAAAAAGAGTAATAAAACTTTGGAAACCTAGAAACTAAAAATCCAGTCTACATTAATTCAGTCAGTCGGTTCAACCGGTCTAACTCATAACCAACCAGCCCAAATAAAGATAGCAAACCAATTATTTAAACGGTAAATAAGGATAAGCAATTGGCATTGGGTACCGAAAGACACCGGTAGTTGTACCGTACCAATCAAACTTCGATACCAACTCGGTACACATGTTTGACGTTTTTCGGAATCTATGCTTTCGATTCAGTACCGGTTCCCTACGGTATTTTAATCACTTAATACTTTGAATACTGTACCAAGGATTTTTAGTACCGGTACAGTACCAAGCTTATCCCTACTACTAAGTCTGACCGGCCTCTATAGCTCTGGGAGTGGATTCAGGATATTAATAGCTTAGTTTAATTTATTTTACTTGATGTGTATTTTCTAAAATAACTAGAAAGTACTTTAATTAATAATTGTATTTACAAAATCAAAAGCATGTACAAATCTACAAGGTCAAGATAGTAAGGGGAAAACAAACAAACAGAAACAAAAATGGAAGAAAAAACAAATACATTACCAACTATCATTCTACAATCAACAAAACAATATATCATGAAGGCTTAGATTCAATCCTTTGCCTCCAAAAGAATATGCAATCTACAAACCTATTTCTCACCTCATTAATCCCACCATGCCGCTGCCACAAACGCCACCACCACCACCACAACCTGCCACCAATACCTATAGAAGCCTATGTTGACGTAAACCCTTTCCAAAATGAGGTTGCATTAACCGTACATACAAACCGTTTTTCGACATTAATGAATCATGGGACCCTTCCTCAACAATTCGACCTCCGTTAAGAACAACAATATTGTCAACATGTCTCATCATAGCAGCCCTATGAGCTATAAGAATAGTCGTCTTGTTCCCCATTATTAGTGTATCAAGAGCCTCCTGAACCACCCGACTTGATTCCGACTCGATCGATGAACTCGCTTCATCCAATAACAAGATCGGTGCATTCTTTAACACGACCCTAGCTATAGCAATCCGTTGCTTCTGACCCGGGGTTAAGTCCACACCCCTCATTCCCACATGGGTTTCATACCCATGAGGCAAGTTACTGATAAAATGGTGAGCATTTGCTATTCTTGCGGCCTCTTTGATTTCAGCTTCGCTTGCATTATGTCTTGCATAGATTATATTTTCCCGAATGGTGGTTGAGAAGATTATCGGTTCTTGTTGAACAACACCGAGGTGATTCCTTAACCATCTCAAATTGAATAGTTTCAAATCCCGACCATCTAAATTCACCTGCCCAGCAACCGGGTCATAAAACCGCTCGATCAACGAGATTATTGTGCTTTTCCCGGATCCTGAAACGCCAACGACTGCAACGGTTTGACCACCATTGACTTTAAGGCTGAAATTGCTTAGTACAAGAATCTCAGGACGGGTCGGGTAGGAAAAGTCAACATTCTTCAACTCGATACTCCCGTAAACATTTGGTGGCTTTAAAGCAGTGACATCATCTGGATCAATCTTCGGGACACGGTCGATTATTTCAAAAACCGAAATCAGAGATTTTCGTCTTTTGAGAATGTATGGAGCTAAACCGAAAGGCTCCACTAGGGCAAAAGTGGCAAAAGAGAAAACCATGTATTCTTTAATGGCAGTTGGGAGATCCACATGTCGGTTTTTATACGTGCGAGCAGTGTACCATAGAAGAAGAGCATTGCAGGCGAATAAAAGAAACTGTGAAAACCCGAAAGCAAATCCAATCGCCATCCCGTGCAAGAAGCTTTTTGTGAATATCTTGTGTAACTGTAATCTGTATAGCTCCATTACTTTGTCTCCTGCACAGAACGATACAACGGTGTATATATTTCTAACTGCGTCTTCAAGGACTAATGATGCTTTCCTGTGCATTTCTTGTATTCCCTTTGAAAATCCAGCTAGCCAAAGTTTCTGCAGAATTATATTGTGATTTGTGAAATGTAAAAAAGTTGCAGACATAACAGAAAGCCCTTGATATATTACAGTCTCGTTAAACAGCAATAGTTTTTATTACAGGTGGCAATGTCGACCCGTTTTTTTATAAATGGGTCGAATTTGGTTATGGATTATCTCTAACTGGTCAAACAGATACCATTAAATAGCTAAAAACGTAAGGGGTCAAACATATATAAGTTCGCCGATTTGACTTACAAACTCATGTGGGCCCTATGCAGTTAAACACAGATATATCGGTTATCGGTCCCCATGTAAAATATCTGTGTCAAATATCAGTCAGAACATCGGTACCGATATTACCGGCGATATTGACCGATATCCGACCAATATATCACCGATTTCCCGATATCAGTACCTCTATTCTTAGTTCAACCATTCGTCTTTCTCCGTATTGCTGCTATTAGTGTTTAAAGTCTTAATTGTTAGTGTTAAGTGTAGTGTTTTAAGTCTTAATGAGTTCCGACTTGCTACAATTGTTAGTGTTTTGCAAGTTGCAAAAGGTTAATTTGTTAATAGTAGGGAGTATATTGAATTGTCACTTGTTAGTGTTAAATTGCTGTATATATAAATACTACATGATATTAAAATGTCCGATATCCCACCGCGATAAACTATATCTCAAATATCTGTCCTTGACCGAATATCCGATTTTTTACCGCATTAACTGCGTAGTGCGGACCACTTAATCTCCTAAATCATTTTATTCAGAAAGTAGATTATTAATGAACTTATATAATTCTCTAATCATATTTGGCACGCTAATTAGTTAAAGCAATGGTATTTTGGGTACTAGACTAGATGTATACCTGAGCAATGGCGGAAACGGTGAGAACCGGAAGTGTGCCCAAAGCCACGAGTGCTAAACGCCACTGAAGAAGCATCCCTATCAACAGTGCCACAAGTACAGCTGTACTATCTTGTATAAATATAGAAAGTCGGTTGCTGAAGGCAGCTCTCACAAACGTTGCATCGTTTGCTAATCGCATGGATAATGTATCAGCACTGTTTTCTTCTTCATCAAACCATCCAACTTCATTACGAAGCATTGCTGTCATAAACGACGAATCATACTGTTAGGATTTAGATCACACACACACGATCAATAAACAAAAGCAATAAGAAAAGTAGACACGAGATTTACGTGGTTCGGTCACAGTGTGTAACCTACGTCCACGGGGGCAACTAGGGTTTGTATTTTTATTTAGTGATAATGTTTACAAGTACAAGAGATATATTTATAGGCTAGAATTAGGGTTAGTCCCTTGCTAAACAAGTAACTAAACAACTGGGCCTAAAACACTTAAAGCCCATTAGGGTTAGGCCTGGCCGAACCCTTTCCCTTCTTCTCTCTAATTCTCGACTAGCCTTAATGGGTTGGGCTGAAGACAACATCTCCAACAATCTCCCACTTGGTGTCTTCGGACCTCGAACTGCACCATCTCTTCTGTACTTCTGTAAATGAAAATCCCCCTTCAGCACCAAACCCTTTGGTAAACTAACGCTGGATTCTTAGCACCTGGACATTCTTCAGACTGATTGTGATTATTCCTTCACTGATCAATCCTCTGACAAAATGATACCTCATCCCTATGTGCTTCGTCTTCCCATGATAAACGGGATTCTTTGCAAGTTTCACTACACTTTCATTGTCACAATACAACAGGTAGTCAGCTTGATTCTTCCCTAACTCTTTCAGAAAAGCTTTCAACCATACTAGTTCTTTGCTGGCCTAAGCTGCTGCCATGTATTCAGCTTCTGTAGTAGATAAAGCCACACTTTTCTAAAGTCTAGACATCCAACTCACTGCTGTTCCTCCCACTGTAAAGACATATCCTGTAGTGCTTTTAAATGTCTCTTTACAGCCACCCAGGTCGGCATCTGTATAACCCTTGAGAACCACATCTTTTCCATTAAAACACAACCCCATCTTTGACGTACCTTTCAAATAACGAAGCACCCATTTAACTGCTTCCCAGTGTTCTCTTCCCGGATTTGACATAAAGCGACGGACAACTCCAACTGCGTGTGCTATGCCAGGTCTTGTGCATACCATAGCATACATTAGACTTCCTACAGCAGATGCATAGGGAACTCTAGCCATATCAGCTTTTTCTTCTTTTGTTCTGGGACACTAATCTTTAGTAAGCTTGATGTGACTTCCTAAAGGCGTGTTTCTAGGCTTGGTCTTCTCACTGTTCATACCAAATCTCTAACACTTTCCCGATGTACTTCTCCTTGGATAGTGTCACTGAGCCATCTTTCTTGCTTCTGGTTATACATCCCGAGTATCTGCTTGGCTGGACCCAAATCCTTCATCTCGAATTCTTTGGACATTTGCTTCTTTAACTTGCTTATTTCTTTCATATCCGAACCTGCAATTAACATATCATCAACGTAAAGTAACAGTATGATATAAGAGTTGCTAAACTTCTTCAGATAGCAGCAATGGTCCATCTGACATCTCTTGTACCCTGACCTCTCCATAAAGTTATCAAACTTTATGTACCACTGTCTAGGTGCCTGTTTAGACCATACAAACTCTTATTCAACTTGCAAACCCAGTTCTCTTTCCTAGCAACCTTGAATCCCTCAGGTTGTGCCATATATATGTCTTCATCTAGGTCACCATGTAGAAAAGCTGTTTTCACATCTAGTCGCTCTAGATGCAACTTCTCAGCAGCTATAATGCTAAGAAACAACCTCATGGTAGTCATCTTCACCACCGGAGAGAAAATCTCATCATAATCAACTCCCTTTTTCTGCTGAAACCCCTTGACTACTAAACGGGCTTTGTACCGTTTAGAACCATCGTGTTCTTCTTTGACCCTGAAGACCCATTTATTTTGTAAAGCTCTTTTATCTGGCGGAAGCTTAACTAAGACCCAAGTCTCATTTTTATCTAAAAAGCTCATCTCATCCTTCATTGCATGCTCCCACAGGAGAAATCTTTCGTCTTGACTGCCTCAGAGTAGCTTTTGGTTCACCGTTTTTTTTCTGTCAAGAGAATATAATTAACTGAAGGATTATATTTATTAGGCGGTTTACTAACTCTGGTGGATCTCCTGACCCAATTTTCTGACGGGTCAGGCTGCTGTGGAGGCTGTTCTTCTTCATGCTCTGAGCTCCCACTGTCAGAGACTTCCCCCGTCTCATTATATCCACCTTCAAACTCTGGTCCTTGGTCATCTTCATAATCTGATTCGGGTTCTATAACTGGTTCATTCTTTTGACCGTCAGTGTAAAACTCAACAGTTTCTTTCTGAACCTCTGACTTCTCCGATATCCTGTCTTTGTACAGCTCTGCTTCATTGAATTCGGCATGTTTGCTTCTGACTAGCTTTCTGCTTTCATGATCCCAAAGCCTGTAGCCCATTTTATCGGACCCAAATCCAACGAGCGTGTACTTCTTTGCTTTGGCATCTAACTTGTCGCCTTCAAGATCATTATCATAAGCACTACACCCGAAGATTCTCAGGTGATCATACTCAACTACTTTACCCTTCCATTCTTCCTGAGGAATCTTGAATCCCAACGGTACTGAAGGCCCATGATTGATAAGATAGGCTCAGTGTTAACCGCATCAGCCCGAGAACATTTTTGGGAGCCCTGCATTTAGTCTCATACTTCTGGCTCTCTCACACAATGTTCTGTTCATCCTCTCTGCAACCCCATTCTGTTGCGGAGTTCCTGGAACAGTCTTTATCATCTTGATCCCTACTCTCAGCACAATAATCTGTAAATTCTTTGCTGATGTATTCACCTCCGTTGTCAGACTTTAAGCATTTCATCTTCAATTCAGTTTCAAGTTCAACAGCAGCTTTCCATTTCTTAAATTTATCAAAAACTTCAGATTTATGTTTAAGAAAGTAAACCCATACCTTTCGTGTTGAATTATCTATGAAGGTCACATAATAGCGAGATCCTTCAGGTGAAGCAACTGATGTCGGCCCGTACACGTCTGAGTGAATCAACTCCAATTTCCGAGCTTTTGGTGCTCTCCCTGTCTTCACAAAAGTCACCCTCTTTTTCTTGCCTAGGATGCACGGTTCACAAGACCTTTTTCAGTTAGCTTTCCTTTGGTAACAAGCATCTTCATCCCTTGTCACTCATGTGGCCGAGTCGTTGATACCATAACTTTGATAGACTCGGCCCATCAGATACTACATTAACCCCATCGGTTGGTACCTCAACCATTATAAAGTACCCCTCTTCTTTCCTTAGCAATGACCATACTGCCTTCACACACTTTCCATTGTCTTACCAAAGTGGACATCATATCCCTGATCATCAAGCTGACCAATGGATATCAACATCCTCTTCAAACCAGGAATGACCCGAACATTCTTCAAGGTCCAAATGGTTCCCAATGGTGTTTTTAAGTCAATGTCTCCAACCCCTGTAATATCAAGACTGTGATTATTAGCCAAACGAACTTTACCAAAGTTACCTGTTCGTAGATTCTTCATCTTCTTTGTCCTAGAAGTAGCATGAAACGATGCTCCTGAATCCATAATCCAATCTTCAACAGTATTTTCGACACAACAAATAAGGGCATCCTTTGAATCTGAGGCTGTGGTAGCATTCACCTCCTTTTTATCTCTATGAGGTTTAGTACACTAACTTCTAAAGTGCCCATGCTCATCACAGTTCCAGCACTGTATGTCTTTTCTTGGTTTTGCTGGTCTTGACTTGCTTCTTTGTTTTGACTTTGACCTTCCTCTATTTCCACCTCTATTATTACTTCTCCCTCTCCCTTCCAGTACTGAGCAACGAACTTGTCTCTCCAGAATTCCTCCTCCTTGAGTCCTCATTCAATATCAAGTCACGAACTTTAGCAAAAGTGAGGGTCTCAACTACCCCAGTGACTGTAGTAATAGTTACTAACCAGCTGTCAGGTAATGAGAACAAGAGCAGGCATGCTTGCAATTCATCATATATCTTGAATTTTACTGAATTCAAACGAGACAAGTGAGAATTAAATAAATTAATATGCTCAATAACAGAACTTCCCTCTTTCATGCGGGTGTTGACTAACTCCCGTATCAGAAGCACCTTGTTGGCAGGAGACGGCTTCTCATACATATTCGACAAAGCCTCTATGATTCCTCGTGCTGAGGTTTGTTCAGAAATATTGTAACCAACATTCATTGAAAGAGTGAGCCTGATAGTTGACATAGCCTTCTGTCAATGGCTGTCCACTTATCCGTTACAGGTGAAGAGGAGGCTCTTAAGGCTGCTCCAGATCCTTCTGTATCAGCAAATCCTTGATTTGCATCTTCCACCATCCAAAATTCTTCCCATCAAACTTCTCAATTCTGACTTTTCCGTCATCAGTCATCTTGCTGAATAACAACGTGAGAGAATAAACTGAAAAACAACCCTGAAATCTGACCTCGAAAAACGTGCAAAAAACCCGAAAAACGCAGCAGCGAAAATCGGTACAGAAAACCCTTCTGTTTGAGCGACGGCGGCTGAAACCCTAATCTGGTTGGCGGCGGCAGCGATCCTGCGGTTCTGGCAAGGTGGTAGGCGGCGGCTAACAAAACCCTAATCTGGGTTAGGTGGCGGCGGCGGTACCGGTTGCCCTAGAGTAAAGCTGCGAAACTGCAGCAAGTCGGTGGGTGTCGGCGACGGAAAACCCTAGCGGCGGCTAGGTGACGGCGGCGAAACCCTAATTAGGGTTTGCGGCGGCGGCTGGAGGTAGGAGGTGGTAGGCGGCTGATGTGTGTCCTTGATCAAGAGTCCGAGCTCTGATACCAGTTGTTAGGATTTAGATCACACACACACGATCAATAAACAAAAGCAATAAGAAAAGTAGACACGAGATTTACGTGGTTCGGTCACAGTGTGTAACCTGTCCACGGGGGCAACTAGGTTTGTATTTTTATTGAGTGATAATGTTTACAAGTACAAGAGATATATTTATAGGCTAGAATTAGGATTAGTCCCTTGCTAAACAAGTAACTAAACAATGGGCCTAAAACACTTAAAGCCCATTAGGTTAGGGCTGCCGAACCCTTTCACTTCTTCTCTCTAATTCTCGACTAGCCTTAATGGGTTGGGCTGAAGACAACATCTCCAACACATACGTAGTGATTACAATGGAAATTTCAACTCATTTACTTATCAATGGGCCGACTTGGTTCATGTTTAGTCTCTTAATAAAGGGTATAATTAACAAAAGTCGGCTAAAAAAAGTCATGATCAAAACTGGATTAAAGTCACCTATATTTTTTAATGCATAAAATCTCCTAAATCATTTTATTTAAAAGGTAGATTTTCACTGAATCTATGTAATTCGCAATCATAGTCGACACACTAATTATTTAAAAAAAACATAAACTTGAAAACTGCACAAAAAACGCTTTGGGTCAACTGGTCCACTTGAGTTTGCAAGTAAAAAAACTATAAACTTATTATATAAGCCTATCATCTCTCACCAAAAACTACACATTTTGACCCCCCCCCCCCTCCCCAAACACACACGCATTTTTGCAAAAAAAAAAAAAAAAAAGTCGATAGACGAAGAACATGTACTTCCTAGTAGGCCTGTAAACGAACCGAACGTTCATGAACTGTCCGTGAACTTGTTCGGCGGAAAGTTCGCTTATTTTATAAACAAACGAACATGAACACAATTATTTGTTCATTTAATTAAACGAACGAACATGAACACATGTTTTGCTCGTTCATTTGTTTGTTTATGTTCGTTTACGTTCGTACTATTGGTTTAGGTTTTAAACAAACGAACATAAACAAACACCAACATGCCCATTTTCGTAATAAACGAACACGAACAAAAAAATGTGTTCGATTAAATGTTTGGGTTCGGTTAAATGAACAAACACGAACATGCCTCTGTTTGTGTTCGTTCAGTTCATTTACAAGCCTAGTTGCTAGAGAAGGAATTACTAACCGGAAAACATCATTCTCCTAACTCGCTCAGTCATTTTCTCCCCCATAATACCAAAATAAAAGTGCTGCAAGAAGTTTGCAATAACGGTAACAACACCCATACAGGCAATGATTAAGCACCATTTATCCACTTCATGTCTCATATGTTTATGATTCTCCTTTTTATAATATTCTGTCACAATTAACGCAATCACATAAGCAAGAAGCGGGTTAAAAGAACCAAAGATTGCAGCACCCATACTTCCCAGAACAGCATAAAGCCATTCAGCAAAGCTAAGCTCTACAAGCCTCCACATTGGTGGCTCTTTCCGCTTTTCTTTCACCTCTTTAACTTTGACCGGATCATCACCGAAGTGAGAATTTGGTCGACTAAAGGTTTGTGAGTGTGAACGCTCGTTATTCGGGTCAGATGTTAAAAGTGGTGAAATGGGTGATTCGGGATCCGACTCGTGAGATGTTTGTCTTTGAATAGAAACGACATCGATTTTCGGCAACTCAGGAAGTCTCATCTCGAAACTGTCTTGTCTTTTTATGGATGGTTGATTGTTGGGTCCATCTATGTGGGACCCATTCTCAAATGTTCTTTCGGGTGGGCTCGGGTTTCTTGGAGATTCATGTGAGTTATAAGCAGAATCGGGAGACCGAGCAGATGCATGTAGGTTGGAAGCTCTTTGAAGTGATGGTGATTTTGCAAATTTTGGGGATGATGATTCTTGATAGCTGTGACTTGCAGAAGAATCTTTTTCAATTTGGAAAGTTCCCGTCTCGTAGGTTCTCACAGGCATCCTGAAATCATATGAAACAAACATCAAATCATAGGTGACAATGTTGACCCGTTTACTTATAAATGGGCCGATTTGGGTTGTTGCATTCTATCTCAGATGGATTATAGTTAAAAGTGTAATTTACCCCTATTTATAAGTGGAAAAGAATGAACAAAAAGCGTTTGCAGGTCAATCCAAACCCCAATTCGACCCTTACCAAACATGACCCATTCCAACCATTACTCGTTTCGACCTGTTACCCAACCCACCCTAGCTGCCGTCTTGCCACCTCAGCATCAAATATTCATACTATATTAATTTGGATGCAAATTAAAAGCAACACCAGGAAGTTATCAACCATAAGATTTTTTCGGTATCACACTTACCTTCTTGGGAGTTTAGCTGCTTCTTCACATCTAAGAAGCTCTGCATACAACCCATCGGAAGCTATCAATTCATCGTGGGTCCCAATCTCCATTAGTTGACCTTCCTCCATAACAGCTATGAAATCAGCATTCCTAATTAGAGAGAGCCGTCTAGCAATTATGATGGTTGAACGACCTAGCATCAGGAGATCTAAAGCCTCCTGAACTGATTTTTCAGCTTCAAAGTCCAATCCACCAGTGACCTCATCAAGAAGAAGGATAGACGGGTTGGATAGCACTGCCCTAGCAACAGAAAGTCTTATTTTCTGCTCTTCTGTTAAAGATAAACCGGCCCTCCCTACCTGGAAATACACATTTTTCATTATTTATCAGGTTAAGGGATACATGGTAAGAATTGAAGGCGACAAAACAGGTAGGATCGGTAACGGTCAAAATGGTTAACTCTGTACGAGTAGGATCAAGGTTGGTTGACCTGAACACTTTTTCTCCAAAAGAAAGTGAATATTTTACAAATAACTAGTGTGTCAAATATGATCAAAAAAGTTAGATTTAAGTGTCATATTCATCCATGTGGTTTGTCCAGTTATGCCAATCCAGGCCAAATTTGTACCATTTTGTCCCTGACATTCTTTAAACATGCTAGTTCTGTCCAAAAACTTAACATTTGTTAAAACCTGCCATTTAATGAAGGTAAAACCATCACTTTCCTTTTTCTTATTTTCCCTTTTTAACCCTATTAAACGGAAAATAAAAATAAAAGAAAAACGGTGTAAAAAAGAAAGATAAAAAAGGGAAAAGACACTTTTACCCTTCATTAAAAGGCTGGTTTTAACTGACGTTAAGTTTTTGGACGAAACTAGCATGTTTCAAGAATGTCAAGTGAGGAAATGGTAAAATTTTGAAATTTGGCCTGGACCGGCATAATTGGACAAACCACGGGGAAGAAAATGGCAGTTAACTCAAAAATTTATATTAATTCAATAGCAAACTCATTTTTTGAAAAACTTGATTTATTGGAGGTTATAGAAGAAAAAAAAAATTACACTTCAGAAAGCTTTCCTTTCGACCTATTAGATTAGATATAACCATAATGTGAGTTAAACTATTCATAAGTAAATAAGTCAAAACTACCATATGTGGTAAGAATAAATTCCTTTGATTTGTACCTGTGTATCATATCCTTTCTCAAGTGAGCTAATAAAAGTATGTGCATGTGCAATCTTAGCTGCATCTTCGATTTGAAGTAGAGTAGCATTTCTTCCATACGCAATATTGTCTCTGATACTCAAGCTTAGTAAAGCAGGTTCTTGAGTCACTAGACCTATTTGGCTCCTTAGCCATTCCAATTTCAGGTTCTTGATATTCTCTCCATCCAAAAGAACTTCCCCTGAAAAAGACAATAGTATATTAAAAAATGACACAGTGGTTATACTATATAACTTATATATTGGTAATATGAAGGTAGAATGTGATTGAATACCTAGTGTAGGATCATAAAACCGTTCCATGAGTGGTATAATGCTACTTTTACCAGATCCATTTCTTCCAACAAGTGCAACGGTTTTCTTTGCAGGAACAGTGAGGTAAAAACCACTTAAAATCGGGATTTCAGGACGAGACAGATAACTGAAATACACATTTCTGAACTCGATGTTTCCTTGTACAGAATCAAGAACGCTTCCATCGTGTTTAACGGTTGAGGATGAACGGCTAATCATCTCAAAAAGTCTATATGCAGCAATCCTTCCTTGCTCAAATGAATAGAAGTTGGTGGCTGCTTGATTCAACCCACTATTGAAAACAAATAGCATTTGATAAATATATCGGCATAATAGGATCATGTAGAGCTGGCAAAAATGGTGGGGTCAGTCAAGTTGGGTAACTAGTAAAAAGAGTCAGGTTCATAGTTGTCAACAGTGAATAGCGGTAAGTAGCGACAAGTTACCTACATGCTATGTAGCGATAGCGACGAAATAACACCCGGTATCTCATGTTCAGCGATACAAAAGTAGAAAATTTCAGAAATATTTTGCATGTATATTTATCAAAAATAGTTAAAATACACTATCAATAATCATCTAAATATGCTACTTTTTTCAATCGTGAAACAAAAAAAAAACCCTTATGGGTATTGATATATAATATTTATAAAAAAAAAATTACAGAAATGTCGCTATTTGTCGCTAAACACCATACAGCACCATACGGGTGCATCGCTACGTAGTGCGCTATAGCCGCTATTGACAACTATGGTCGGGTTGAGTAAACTTTTTTTTCTAAAATTCAATTTTTTGAGCTGACACTTTTTTAGAAAATTTAATCTCTTCTATGATCAGTTAGTGACTTAGCCCTGTCAAATACAGTTGCAAAAATCATATCATTTGAACAATAATCTGACTTTTCGGATAACTTGATACACTTTGGGAGACTTTTGACCTGTTCAACCCAGCTAATCCATTTCATTTTTAGTTGATTTTTTTAACTACCATTTACCATAACCCATTTATACAGGTCAAAAAAAGGACAAGTGAATAGAAGATGCTTACAGGCCACTTAAAATAACAGCAAAAAGAGCGGTTACTATTTCTCCACCCTGAGCCTTTCCATGTGTAACTAGAACTCTTCCAACGTAAAGTTGCAAGGCACATGAGCAAATTGCAAGCCCGTATGTGAACCCGAGCCCCAGTCCTTGCACAAGACTTATCAGTATACCATATCTCAATGTAGCTTGTAGTGAGGCTGCATATGAGTACTTTGCTAATGTTTCATTTGTGAATGCATATAAGGTCCTAATGTATGAAATCGCCTGTAAAGTATAAAAAAAATATTTTAATTTAATCAAGCAATCAAGCAATAAGTATATTAAGAATTAAGAAGAGAGAAAAATGTAATGACTTGTTCAGCAATGCTAGCTGCTTCAGCGTAAGCATCTTGAATATTCTCAGCAAGTCTGTGGAGAAATATATTTGATATTCCTCCTGCAGCAACAATAAATGGGCCAGTGGCTAGAGTTATGAGAGCAATCTGCCAACAGTTGATAAAACCAATTGCAAGCCCACTGAAGAATGTAGCCATGTTATGAATATAATTACCAACCTGCATCAATAAAAATGATAGATATAACGCAGCTTTACATAACTATATGAATAAGCAAAAACCGGTATGATAAGAGTATGGGACATTTCAACAATGTTGGCTAAATGAGTGGGTCGTTGGGAAACATTCAACTCATTTGACATGTTCACCTTTGAACTAATGTACTCGATTAGACCTGTTTGGCTTGTTTGAGCAAACAAGACCAATATAGACCCATTCACAAGGAGAATCTAAACTTACTTTTTCACTAAGAGCAGACTGAATGAGCAATACATCACTCAATACTTGACTCACAATATCTCCATTGTTCCCATAGGTATCGAAGAAACTCATATCTTGATTTAGAAGTACTTGGACATAGTTAGACCTGATAACAGCAGTTTGCCTTTCTCCAGTAAGAATCCAACATGAAACCTCTGAAAGCAAGAGAGATTAGATATAATTACAGAAAATAAACATTGCATGATGATTAATATGATAAAAATATTTACCAATCCAGCCAGCAGCGAAAACACCACCAGCAATATAAACAAGGGTCAGAGCAAGCTGCAGAAATCATTAATAAATTATCAATTTTTATAAAAAAAAAAGTATCCACACTATTTGAAGATCGCATGAACAAATAAACAAGCAACAAATTAGATATCTATGTCATGGCTTAATGATATCTAGACTCACGATGTAACATGAGTTTTCTTTCTTTAGACATAATGAAACTTTATTTATTTAAATTTAGATAGTACAATATTACAGTGTGAGAAAAGAAAATAATACTTGAAAAGAATCAGAAGATAAGAGGACTGTAGTGTAGCTTAGGCTATTACTCTGATGGGGTTTCACTAGCAAAACAAGATTCAAGAATTCAATTATAGTAGTAAATCAATTAATATTCTTCAGTTCTTTTTGCTCAATGTGTCTCTGTATTTATATTTTAATTAACCAAAGGTGTTACTTAAAGCATGTTTTTCATCAAATCTCACATGTAACGTTTGTTTAAAAGACTTATCATGGCAGAATCTTATTAGATACTCTATGACATAATATATATTTCAATTTTTATAAGATATACCATAGGAGTGACTAGTGTGAAGATCAAATCTGAGTTTAGGTAATAAACACTTAATAAAGATGACATTAGTTCTTCACTAAGTCGTCTCTGTTTTACATACTAAAACAGGAGACCTGTTTTATTTCTTAAACAAGAGTCATCTAATAGTTTCATTAGCAGATCCCGATGCATCATCGTACGGATTATTTGTCTTTGCATCTCTAGTTGACCCATCTCACCATTTATATTTCCATTTATAATTTCTAACCTTATTTATGCTGTTTCTTAACATTGCTTAGGTCAGAATTTAATGATAAGAAAAATAATAGTAGCTGTGAACAGAAAGATAATTTTTGCTGGTATTTGTTACAGTTGTATATGTAACAACTAACAACAGGTGGACAATGAGCGGATCGGGTGATGGGTCAAACCATTCAATTTAAAAACAGGCAAACAGGACATGGCTAAGTATAATTCTCCTTATTAAGTGAAAAAAAAAACCTTTATTGCTCCCCACCCAACCTTACTTTCTCAAAACCATAGTTATCGATAGCGAATAGTGACAAATAGCGACAAGGTACCTATATGCTACGTAGCGATAGCGATGAAATAGTGCTCGCTATTTCGTGCATAGCGCGATAAGGTAATAGGAAATTTAAAAATATAAAAATTAGATAAGTATAATTTATATACGTAGATACTGTTAATTTTATACTTTTATGCATAAATTCAGAAGTTTAATAACCAAATGTAAACTAGCGAATATAGAGGGGGTTAAATATTTAAATACACAAACTTATTTTACACTTTTTATGTAAAAATTAGAGTTAAATGCTTGGTTGGTCCCTGTGGTTTACCATTTTTGCAGACTTGGTCCTAAGAGTTCACTAATTACAGAGTTGGTCCTAGTGGTTGTAATTTTTAAACTCGGGTGGTCCTTGTCACTAACCTAAGTTAGATTTTTCAGTTAAGTGTATGTGAAATAACATATTTACCCCTCAACAATTAAGAAAAATAAAAATATATAAATCATAATTATTAATAAATTCAAATGGGGTCCCATTTTTATTTAATATTATAATTGTAACTTAAACCCGTACCCCTACCTCTCCCTCACCCCCACCCCACCTTCTTCTTCAATCTCCTGAAGAACTTCATAGGCCACCCCTAACCCTCCCTCCCCATCGTCGGAAAAACACCCATTCAACCGCCACCATCAACCCACCACAACCGCCGTCATCCACCTCCACCATCGAAAACAATTACATTATTTCATTTTATTTGTATGTAATTTAGTGCAGTTGCCACTCTTATAAATTATCCACAAGTCTTAGGCTTATTTGATTGGAATTTGTGCAACTTTCAGGAATTAAGTCACAGTCTATGGCTTATTTTGAAATGGACAAACTGAAAATTGATTATTTTTATAGTCTTTGGTAGCAAACTTAAAAGTTGAGTCAAACTGAGATATTTGACTACGGAGAAGTTCAAACTGTTAAGAGAACTGTTGAGTGTTGGTGATAATTAGTTTCTGTTGATAAAGTGGAGGTGCGATGACGGCCGTTGTGGTGGTGGTGGTGGTGGGTTTAGGGTAGAGGTGGTGGTGGGGCGTCGGGTTTATGTGTGGTGTTCGGCTGGGACGGTTATGCGGGTGGTGGTTTAATAATGGTGGAAGGTGGTGGTTAAATGGTGTTTGTGGTCAGAGGTGGTTTGTGTTTGAACGGGGAGACGATGTTGTTTGTGGTGGTGATTTTCGGTGGTTCGTGGTGGTGCGTTGGTGTTATAACAGCAGTGGTGATGATGGTGGTTGTGGGTGTTGGTGGTGGTGGGTAGGTGGTGGAAGAAGATGATTTTTTTCTAGTAAAAGTGAGGTTGCAGGTTTGTTGCAGGTTTGAATGGGGAGATAAGTGAAAAGGGCGGGCTCCAAACATTTATAAAATACTTGTTTAATAAATAATAAGGTATTTATTTATTATATTATTAACAAGGGTAGAATAGTCATTTTTAATAGACTTAATTGGAAAATATAACGGCCATCCATAGCAAGGACTACCCGAGTTTAAAATTTACAACCACTAGGACCAACTCTGTAATTAGTGAACCCTTAGGACCAAGTCTGCAAAAATGGTAAACCACAGGGACTAACCAAGCATTTAACTCTAAAAATCATAAGTCTTAGGGGCTAAATATAAACCAGTGAAAAGGTTAAATGTTAAAATACCTAAAGTTATTTAACCCTAGAAGTGTAAAACACGCCGCTACTGCACCTTCTTCCTGGTTCGCATCTTCTTCTCACAGGTTGCCGGCCAAAAAGCAGCGCCGGCATTATCGCCGGTGGTCGCTATCTGGTCAATATTTGGTCGCTAAGAACCTTGTGGCGGCATATAGGCGCCACGCCACGCTATTCGCTATAGCGTCCGCAATGGACGCTATTAATAACCATGCTCAAAACCGTTTCACCTTTCCTTCCTCTCCCCAGCCCATCTTCTAAAAGAACCACCCGGTAATCACCATACAGTTTCATGCCATCACCTATCAGATTTGCTCATTGCAAGTTGCAGGTTAGAATTGATATTTTCAATATGGGCTATCGGTTAAAATCAGATCTTTTTTTAGTTCTTAGTTTTGTATAAAGTTGCAGCTATGGCTCCCTATCCATAAAGCTTCAACTAACTAAAGCTATTACTATAAGTGGTATATGAATATCTACTTCAAATGACACATTGACACCTCCTAAATCATGTTGCACATGATGTTCTAAAATTACTACTAATAGTGGTATATCTACTTCAAATGCCATCAACTTCCAATCAATCAAAATAAGTAATTGACTTAAAGATATAAAGTTTTAAATTTTTTGGACTCAAATTCTGCCATGAAAGAAAGTTCACTACATGCCATGCGGTTTCATTGCCGATAAGCCTAGAGTAACTGCAATGCAAGTCTGCAACCCTACAAAGATGATATTTTGTTCAATATTAACTTCAAAGATTCTAAAAGTACCAAATGCAAGGGAATGACTACATCTGCTCAATTCCGCAATCCCCATCCCTCATAACACCAAAGAGCCTCCATGCAAACACGGTCACCCTTTGAGAATGTCCTGATAGCGACGTTTTATTTATAAATAGAGGGCACACATACACATATATGTGTGTATTTCATATTAATGGTCTAAAGCATACACGTCTATATCTATGTAGGCATACGTGTATATGTGTATGTAATTACGTATTAACATACATAACTACATGCGTATGCACACAAACACATGTATGAGTGTCTATCTTATATAGGGTTAATTGTATTTAAGACGCTCCACACAATAAGTGCATGGTTCTACCACCCTTTAGAAAACACACAAGTACTTAGAAGTTTCATACTATCATGATTCAACTAATTAACATGATATATGACGAACGAATTTGTTCCATTTTCCACAGTTTTCAAATTGAAGAGCACAAAATAACAACATACATTTTTCACATGTGTTGCACCAAGGTACATTTTTCACACTGAAGAGCACAAAATAACACAATACATTTTTCACATGTGTTACACCAAGGTACATTTTTCACATTGAAGAGCACAAAATAACAAGATAGTTACAATAGCTGCAGAAATTTCCTCCGCCAATACCAAATACTTGGAATATGTCATTACTACAAAACAAAACCCATAGCTGCATGTCTTATGTCCGACTCCTTAAAACGCAGTACATATCATAATACCAATAAAGATTTTGTCTAAATTCCATAAACATTCATATGTTCACTAATATCCGAAACGTAAAGTTCCACGTAACAAGTTTCTAGTGGATGCTAGAAAGGTGAAACCTAATACTGTGACGCACTATTAGCTTTTCGGAAAATGTATAAACTCAAGCTTACTAGTGCTTCCAAAAGAATTCAAATAGATAGCCATGCCAAAAAGTAAAAAATTCATCCCATCTTTTATGTTCAGTACATAAAGAAATCAACTCAAGACGTGCTATAGAAAGAAGCAAATCATGATCCATAAAGTAAACATCAATAAGCACCAAATACAAAGAAACAAAAACCTTGCCAACTGTTAAACTTGAACCCTTTTTACTTGCTAATGCTGGAAATGATCTCTAAAAATGGATTAAACCTTTCAAACTCAGTATAAACCCCGTCATGATACCTTAATACAAGCTATAGACCTATAACCTATTAATGTACACTTCTACAACATATTTATAATACACACACAGACAGTATACAGCTCCTTACATCCTCTCAAATAGAAAAAATTTAAGTTCACTCATGCAAAGGTACTTAACTCTCTACTTAACTCCATAAAAGTAAATACATTCCGCGATACTACAAGTCACTATATGTTTTTTTCCAGATTAACCCTACATAACATGAACATAAGAGCCTAGTATGTTACCGAGAAATTGGAATCTAAATCTTCATCAATCAAGCAGCTAACCAAAAACCTTCTAGCCTCAGAAACGATATGAATCCGATTAACAGACTAAACGTATAGTAACTTAATAACTCATAATATTTTCACTTAAAGCAATAAAGTTCTAATATACCTCTTTAAACCTATGAAACAGCATATCCGGACTCTGCTCCCCATGACTCAGCAACTGAACAATCTTCGCAAAATAATGCAAGTAAACCACAAGCGCCGTCCCATGCGCCGCCGCAGCAACCGATCCAACCACCATAAGCACCCAATCAAGCCTATCAGCACACGCAAACAGCCTCGAAAACGGCACCGCTTCCGGCGGCGGCTCGATCTCCTCCATCTCCTCCACCTCATCCTCCACATCCGGAGCTACCGCATCCGCACTCGCGTCCATGTACGGCGACGGCGACTCCGGCGGCTCCGACACCTCCGACACCGGCGTTAACGGCTGCTGCCGCGGCGGCGACCAGCCGAACAATCCTCCTCTTGATTGCATCATATTTACAGTAGTTTCAAAACCCTAACGCAACAATAACCGCTAAATTCGAAATTAACGGCTTTAAAACCCTAGAAATCGTGAAATTTGGAGGTTATGTTCATCGATCCGGTGAAGTATGATGAAATTATTGCTGTGATTGTTGTGAGATTTTGTGTGTGTGTTTTAGTGTGTGTGAAGATTGAAGGTGAAAGTATGAAGATGAGAAAGTTGACTCGAAAACTGAAGTTTGTTTGATTCCATATGGTGATTTGTTGAAGTTGTCTGCGGAATAAGTTGGTAAACGACGTCGTTATGTGCGTCGGGGATTGTAGGTGCTGCCGGTTGCTGCCGTCTATCGGAGGAATAATATCTGCAAATAAGTCCCTTGAGTTTGGGGTTTGTGGCAAATATGAGTCCTTAAGTTTGTTTTAGAAAGTTTAGAGGTGTGCTTTTATGATTATTGCTTGCTTTTGCTTTTTGGGGGATGAAATAAGTTGAGATGTAAAAGTTGGAAGAATATTTAGGGTTTAAAAACTTTAATGTGCCAGTCAAGTTTTGGAAATGGAAAGATTGTTTTACAAATATAGTCTATTCCAAGAGTTAATGATGTTTATGTTATACACAAATTAAAATATATATATATATATTATATATATATATATATATATATTCCAAGAGTTAATTATTTATTAAAGTTATTGTACAAGATAATCTTAATACGTGTATGTAATAAGGTTATTGTACAAGATGATCTTAGCATACAAAATGTAGGAAACAAACTGGGCTGTCGATTTACATGATCAATGGTTGAGATTAAGTGATCATAAATTTAGAATTCACGTGACTAAAAACAAGCGAAAAAGCGATGAAAATGGCAAAATAGGAAAATTCAGTATTGTTGACTTATAAACCAATGGTCAATGAATGCCTAAATCACATACTAGATACTTAATGTGAACCTAAATCCAGAATCATGTACCATGTGTGCAAAAACAGTAACAAATGCTCGATATAATAATCACGTACCATGTGTGCAGGAAGTAATAAAACAATTAAGTTCTCATTATATTGAATATATAATCTTGTTATAAGACTCTAATACAAATGACATCATACAATAAAAATTATAATAATGTAATTACGTACTGATATATAATCATGTGACATTACACTTGTTGCATATGGTACATGATTATAGATGTAGGGTAGCATTGAGCATTTGTTACTGCTTGCACATATGGTTCGTAACGACGTATTGAAACATAATCACGTAACTATATAGCTTGTAAAATAAAAAAAATAAAAATTAAGGAAACTATAGCAATAGCCTACTCAAGTTAAAGAGATAAAATGCTCGTTAATACAAGGTAATTTTTTATTTTAGTATTACCTGTGAAAAAAAAATGTAGCTGTTTTGAAAATTAGGAGTGAAATAGATCATGCATAAAAAGACCATATTACATTTCCCCTTAAATTAAAAAATGGCACATGTCATCTTGAGGTTGTCTTCTACATTTTACACACTAATTCTATCTTATACATGTCATCTTGTAGTGATATATATATAAAGTATAAAAATGTTGTAAAATAAACATGTTGCTGAAAGATTAATGATGGATAGTAGGTGTAATAAGTTTGTTACTCTTATGATGAGAAGAACATTTTCTGCAACATTCACTTGTTTGTCTATCCATGACATGATGTCTCGTTTTAGCATTGACAATGTATGTGGAATTAACGAAAGTAAAATTTGATTGGCATTATCTTCATTAATTATTTCTTATATAAAATACACTAATGTAGTAATCAATAATCAATGTTATCCCGGTTAACTTCGATTATATTGATCAAGGATACGTCTAATTTACTCACATTTTCATTTATATCTATTGAAGGTTATTTATTTATTAAATACCAATTTTAAACATCACACTTCATACGTTGTTAATTCAAAGCGACACAGTAGGAACCTATTGGCTTGGATGTATAACGTCAACTATAAATATGAAAGATCCTTTACATTGTTTTGAAGTTCATTGATCATTTCATTATACTCGAATGGTAAATTCCGAAAAGTTTAATAATGAAAAACTAATGATAATACACAAAACAAATGAATATTAAATATTAACAAACATGTAATGCATGCACAAAATTGTATGTCTTAGGCAGATTGTGTCGAGATAAGAATAAATGCTTGATGACAATAGCCAAGTGAAAAGTAATGGCAAATTCATTTAAGTTAGGATTTATGCAGTGGTGAAGCTTGAGATTTCTGACCGGAAGGGGGGTCGAAAACGTATATACCAAAAAAATTCTATACGAAAACTATATACATAACACTACTAAGCGAAAAGTTCGGAGGGTCAGAGCCCCCCCCCCCCCCCCCCCCCCGCCCGACCCCTTCTATACTTCGCCCCTGGGTTTATGGAAATTTTGTAGGATGTTTAGCATTCAACATGTATTGGAGCAAACCAAATTTGAGCCGAACTATGAAATCAAATTTTGTTTTTCGGTTTTCCGATCTGGATAACATCAATCTCGAACTCCAATTTTTGTTTTCAAATAAATATTTTCTTTTTTAAACCAACCCAATTCAAATATCCGAATTTAATATATATATATATATATATATATATATATATATATATATATACTAGTTTAAGTACCCGTGTATTATACGGGTTACCCAAAGTAAATTATATTATTTAACCGTGTTCACATAAACTTTGAAATGATACAAACGTTCCATCACTTATGTATATGTTAAATTACAACGAACGAAGTGAAAAAATTAATACGAAAACAAATGATCCTTAAACTTGAATCTTCATTAAGCTGAAACAAAAGATTACAATTATGTGGTAAGTGTGAAGTTGTTATGATATCCAGCCATCCGTCGTAGAAATATTAACATGCCCAATTTTGAAGATCTTGTCCACAAATTCTTGACCATCCCACTGTGTTACCAATTGGGTAATGGTTATTTGTAACTTGTAACCCACAAGTGATAGTCTTTACGCAATATATGTTTTAATATCAATGTAATTTTCTATTCAACAATAAATAATTCATGTATCTATGTATCTAAAAGTTACTACATGGGTTACATAAAGATAAAATGTTAATTGTGTAAAATATATGTACATAATATAATTATATATGAAAATTATACTTAAGTAGGTAACTGTGCATGTAACTATTATAAGACTGACTTGATATCATTCCTTGCATAAAGTTTAACGCAGTTCATGGTTGGGGATTTGATTGCAGGAATGGATGTCAATGGGTAGGAATTCACTTGTAACCCATGAAATATCAACTTGTGATCAAATCATATATTTGTTCTAATCTTTAGAATATATCAAATCGTATACCAATAATTTCACATCAAAGAGCTAAGAGCTGGAACTTCAGAGTTAAAGTCAACCATAACCGTTGAGCTTCTTTTGGCACCATTGTGCCATCCCTTAGTGTAAACTTAAATATCTAATTATTTTTAACTCATTAGTCATAATGGTAATTTTTATTACAAATAGTAGATCCAGTAAGCAAGTCAAACGGGTTGGGTAATGGGTAGGGATGACCTCAGTACCGTACGGGTACCGAAAGTACTAATTCGGATAATCACTAAAAGAATAGGCACCCGTACCGGTACTGAAAGTGCTTGGTATAGTACGGTATTCGAATGTAAATCAACTTAAAATGCCAGTATTGTACCGAGCCGAAAGTAGCGATCATATAAACGGAAAAAGTGGGTACCGAATTGATTAAGTCATTAAACTAACATAATAACACAGTGGTTTCCAAGTAAATCAAGGTTACACATGTTTATCTTATCATGTTGAACCATTTTTTTTTACTTTTCTTCATTTGAAATCACGTTTGGGTGTTTCCATGGTTCGAATCACTCTTAACCATCAAGCAATTCAAAATTCAAGTAATCAGAGCAACAACTTCAAATTCTAAACATCACCAATTACAAACTAAAGGAGTGAATACGCATATCTAAACATCATTCCGTAATTGAAACATTGTTGATACCTGTGACGGAAAAAGGGAACATAGACACTGTTTTAAAGCTGAACTTTGGGCTGTCTAGGATGTTACAGAAGCAGCAATGGCGGATAGCAAGCCGCCGGTAAAAAATCTGGGAAATGGCAGAACCTTTGCCAGGAAAAAATGGAGGCTCCGGTTCTCTTCGATTACCTCCATATCATTATACTATACCCCTGCAATAATAAACTTAAAATCAAGAACCATGGTATGTAACAGGTCAAAATGGTAATTTGTGGGATATCTTACGTGTATATTGTTGGAAATTTTAAGGGATAACATACAAGTTGGTATGTTTCCTTCATCCCACATTGGTGGGGTAGTGAAAGTTGAGTGGTTTATAAGGGATTACCCCTTATGGGCCTTCAAAGTGTTAAATGGGTTGAGAAGTGGGTAAAGCCCATACGCGCGTCGATCCGCGAGCTCGCGAATGGGGGTTTGAGGCATCCTTTCTAGGATGCGATAAAACTAGGATAGATGCCTACATCTGTGTAGTTCAATTATCACGTTTCTAATTCGCCAGGTTGGTTTTAATATCTGTGTGCTCTTTAAATTCGTCCGATAACGGGATAGTCTTCTTCTACCTTTCTTCAATCAGTTTGCTCAATTTGGAACAAATTGGTTTGGCCAATAACTCGGTAATTAATAAAATATATTAATATTCTGTTTGGTTAAATTATTTTCAACAATCTTAAAGGATTTTATTTTTTTGTTTAATCAACAAAACTAATGGACTCTGAACTACCAACAGCTAATTTGAGATTCACGAATCAAGAGTTTGTCAAGTTGGACAGATTCGATGGCCAGAACTATACTCGTTGGGCAGACAATGTTAAGTTCATGCTAGTTGTGCTGAAACTCTACTACATCCTTGATCCAAGCTTGCCTGCAATCCCTGATGACCCTCCTCTTGAGGCTGGAGAGGTCCCGAATCAAGATTTGGCAAAGCAAAGACTTGTCCGTAAGGAAGCTGAAGATCTTTGCCTTGGCCACATCAAGAATTCTCTTTCGGATCGTCTCTATGACTTATACGCGCTGGTAACAAGTGCTATAGAATTGTGGAAAGCTTTGGAAGATAAGTACAATTGTGGAAAGCTATGCAACAGGGACAAAAGAAGTAAAGTCGGATCGAGTGTGAATTATGTTGCTGGAGGATCTGGGCAAAAGGGAAAGGGGCCATCAAAGAACAAAAAGTTTACAGCACCAAAGAAAAAGGAATTCAAGAAGTCACATCAAACGACCAACTATCAACCAAAGAGATCGGGTAAATGTTATGTTTGTGGAGAAACCGGGCATTATGCACGAGAGTGCTCTCAAAGGAAATCTGGTGTTACGGTTGGTTTACAAGTGCTGTTGATATTGAGAAAGTCACCAATCTAGTGGCCAATGTGGGTCTTGGAGACGTTAACATGCTTTCTCAATATACACGTGTTGTGACATGTAGAGGATGGTTCTTGGATTCGGGAGCCATTGTTCATGTTTGTGGGAATCGTGGCTCGTTTCTTACTTATGGTTCTGTTCCTCAAGGAACAATGGTAGTATGTGCTGATGGACATCGTGTAGAAGTTCGTGGTAAAGGCACGGTGCGACTAAACTTTAGAGATGGTCAGACGGTTACTCTTCAGGACGTGTTGCATGTTCCTGGTATCACTAAGGGTCTTGTTTCGGCTGATAAGTTTGATCGAAATGGTTACAAGCTGGTTCTCAAGAATCTACGTGTGAAGTTTTCTCTAAATGACATCTATGTGGGTCAAGCTAAGAACACGGGTGGAATGTATCGCCTTGAACTAGCTGAAGATGGAATTGATGAAGAAGAAGACTCGGATGAAGGTGGCGTTTCAGTGATTGATGGGTTTGGGAATGAAAGTGATAGTGATAGTGGTAGTGATAGCTTTTATCAATGTAATGCAATTGGTTTTTGAATTGAATGAAATTATGTCTTTTGATTATATCGCTTGTTCAATTTCTTTATGGCATAAACGTTTAGCTCATACAAATATTAAAAACATTGAAAAAAATGCAAACTAAAGGTTTATTAAAATTAAAAGATAAAGACTTTGAAAAATGCGAAACTTGTGTGAAATCAAAATTCACAGAGAAACATTTTTCAAGCGTCCATAAACGTAATACATCACTACTAGAACTAATCCATTCAGATATTTGTGAACTGAATGGAGTCCTTACTCGTGGGGGTAAGAGATACTTTATCACTTTCTGCGATGACTTCAGCCGATACTTATATGTTTATTTATTGCATTCAAAAGATGAAGCTTTTGAGGCATTTAAAATATATAAGTCGGAGGTTGAAAAACAAAAGGAGAAACGCATTAAAATTCTTCGCTCGGACAGAGGCGGAGAATACTTTAACCGAAAGTTTGATGCATTCTGCGAAGAGGAAGGCATCATACATGAGAGAACTGCACCATATACCCCCCAACAAAATGGTTTGGCTGAGAGAAAGAACCGAACCTTGGTAGAGATGGCTAACTGTATGTTAAATCAATCGGGTCTACCTCGTAATATGTGGGGGAAGCTGTGTTAATTGCATGTTATGTTCACAATAGGATCACTAATTGTTTGATACCTACGAGTCCTATGAGCTGTGGAAAGGAAGAAAACCAAACCTAGAGCATTTGAGGGTTTGGGGGTGCCTTGCCTATTATCGCGTACCTGATCCAAAGACACTCAAACTGGGAGAACGAGCTTACAAGAGTGTATTCATTGGATATGCTCCGCATAGTAAGTCTTACTGGTTGTTGGATAACGAATCAGGTACAGTTGTAGAATCCAGAGATGTGGAATTCTTTGAGAACGAGTTTTCTAGAGATGATGAAAACTCAAATTACACCACATCTTCTAGTTACTTCTGGAAAAAGAGTCGAACCTTCACCAATAGTTGAAGAACCGAGAAAAAGTACTAGAGTTAGAAAAGAGAAAAGTTACGGAGATGATTTCTTTTCTTACCTGGTTGAGGGAACTCAAAAGAAAGTGACGAGAGAGGTCATTTTCGCTGTAAATCGGATAATGATCCTAAAACTTTCAGCGAAGCAATGTCATCAAGAGATGCTCCTTTGTGGAAGGAAGCAGTCAATGATGAAATGGATTCCATTATGGGAAATGGAACTTGGGAGTTAGCTGATCTACCCAAGGGAAAGAAACCTATTGGATCCAAATGGATTTTCAAAAGTAAGTATCATCCAGATGGATCCATCTTTGCCTATAAAGCGAGATTAGTTGCTAAAGGGTATAGGCAGAGAGAAGAGATCGACTATTTTGATACCTATGCACCTGTGGCTGGAATTAGCTCTATTAGAACTCTAATAGCGGTGCCTGCTTTGAAAGGGCTGTACATCCATCAAATGGATGTAAAGACTGCGTTTCTAAATGGGTATCTAAATGAGGAGATTTATTGGGAGCAACCAGAAGGGTTTGTGATGCCTAGACAAGAGAACAAAGTGTGTAGACTTATTAAATCTCTATATGGTTTGAAGCAAGCTCCTAAACAGTGGCATGAGAAATTTGATACCACTGTGACTGCTTTCGGATTTCGACATAATAGTGCTGATAGATGTATCTATACTAAATGCGAACCCGGTTATACAGTCGTGATTTGTCTCTATGTTGATCATTGGCACTCACCTTGAAGGTATTTCTGAAACTAAGAAATATCTGTCCTCGAACTTTAATATGAAAGATCTAGGAGAAGTTGATACCATTCTTGGGATCAAGGTGAAAAGAAGTGAAAGTCAGATTTCTCTAAGTCAATCTGATTACATAGAGAAAATCCTGACTAAGTTTCAACACTTGAACATTAAAGAGTTTAATACCCCATTTGATCCAAGTGCGAAACTCAGTGTGAACTCTGGGAGAGCAGTGGCTCAACTGGAGTATGCGAGTGCTATTGGAAGTATGATGTATGCTACGCATTGCACTCGTCCTGATATTGCTTTTGATGTAAGCAAACTGAGTCAGTATACTGTCAATCCAGGGACAGAACACTGGAAGGCAGTGGGCAGAGTACTTGGATACCTGAAAAGGACCAGTAACTTAGAACTGACATACACGCATTCTTCCAGAGTACTCGAAGGTTATTCTGATGCTAGCTGGATTGATCACACCAGTGATTCAAAATCTACAAGTGGGTGGATTTACACTCTAGCAGAGGAGCAATTTCTTGGGCGAGCAAGAAACAGACATGTATTGCCCACTCTACTATGGAAGCTGAGTTCATAGCACTAGCTACGGCTAGTAAGGAAGCAGAGTGGATTAGAGATCTACTTACTGATATCCGTTTGTGGGATGTTCCAATGCCGTCCATTCCCATGTATTGTGATAGTGAGGCCACACTATCTAAGGTATACAACGCAGTGTATAATGGGAGGTCAAGACACATAGGTCTTCGACACAATTATGTGAGATAACTACTTGAAAGTGGTACCATCAAGGTTGTCTATGTCAAGACGAGTAGGAACTTGGCTGATCCGTTTACTAAACCTCTGACGAGATATTTGGTTGTGAATACCGCGAGAGACATGGGTCTAAAACCACAATAGAATCGTTAGTGATGGAAACCCAACTTGAACTTAGTGCTCCTATTTATCAAGTTTAATGGGTAAAAACGAAGTCACTTAACGATAAAAGGTACTATCAATTTGATAGATCCATGTGAGGTATGATAGTACGTCGTTGCCGAGAACAAGGGTGAGCTAATGCTCTTAACAAAGTTTTGGAAGCATCCAAGCAACATGGATGATGTAAAACTTTGCCTATATGATTTAGGGGTGGTGCTGCCTCGAGTGAAGATAAGTGGTTTGTCTTCTAAAGGGTCAAGAAAAGGATTTATAGCGCAGGGCCATATTCGCGCTCAGTGAGAACGCAAAGTCGGCCAGTGATGTGTGGGGGTAAACCGAAGGGGGCTATCAGGTTAATGGTTTAATTCCATAGGACACCATCGAATCTGTCCCTTCTTGTTTATCAACATAAAATGGGTTTAATCTTCGTGACACCTAGTGACATCATCTGTCTAAGTGAAAGGAAACATTCCAACTTGGTGGGGGATTGTTGGAAATTTTAAGGGATAACATACAAGTTGGTATGTTTCCTTCATCCCACATTGGTGGGGGTAGTGAAAGTTGAGTGGTTTATAAGGGATTACCCCTTATGGGCCTCCAAAGTATTAAATGGGTTGAGAAGTGGGTAAAGCCCACACGCGCGCTGAGCCGAGCCGCGAGCTCGCGAATGGGTGCGTTTGAGGCGCACTTTTCACTTCGCACGTACGCATCGTCGCTAGGAGTTGAGGAGCTTTTATTTTTAGCTAGGGTCCGGTTCAGGTGCGTTAGTGTTGTAGATCGATTTCGAATGCGATAAAACTGGGATAGAGGGATAGAGATGAATTTGAAACCAGTGGGGGTTATCCCTAGGAGTTCGAATTCGTATGGGTTATCTCTAGCAATCCTTATTCGAATTGGTTGATAAGGGTTATCCCATTCCCCGTTTTTCTCATTCTCATTTATAATCTGAACCTATAAATAAAAGCCTCCTGTTACCCATTCTATACACACATTTTCGCAGCCCTACATCGGTGTTTCTGTTTCTTCTCCAGCTTCTGCGTTTTCTGGTTTCCATTGCTGTTGGAATATCAGATCAGTTCTGCGTTAAATCTTGGGAGTTTACGCTGCAGCCACAGCAATACGAGCGCGTAAAATCCTTTATGGACAGGAATTATCCATGAAGTTCAAGAATCACGTTTCTATTCGCCAGGTTGGTTTTAATTTTTGTGTGTTCTTTAAATTCGTCCGATAACAGGACAGTCTTCTTCTACCTTTCTTCAATCAGTTTGCTCAAGTTGGAACAAACTGGTTTGGCCAATAACTCGGTAATTAATAAAAGATATTAATATTCTGTTTGATTAATTATTTTCAACAATCTTAAAGGATTTTATTTTTTGTTTAATCAACAGAACTAATGGACTCTGAACTACCAACAACTAATTTGAGATTCATGAATCAAGAGTTTGTTAAGTTGGACAGATTCGATGGCCAGAACTATACCCGTTGGGCGGACAAGGTTAAGTTCATGCTAGTTGTGCTAAAACTCTACTATATCCTTGATCCAAGCTTGCCTGCAATCCCTGATGACCCTCCTCTTGAGGCTGGAAAGGTCCTGAATCAAGATTTGGCAAAGCAAAGACTTGTCCGTAAGGAAGCTGAAGATCTTTGCCTTGGCCACATCAAGAATTCTTTCAGATCGTCTCTATGACTTATACGCGCCGGTAACAAGTGCTAGAGAATTGTGGAAAGCTTTGGAAGATAAGTACAAGGCACATGAAGAAGGTACCAACAAATACCTTATTTCCAAGTACTTAGACTTTCAAATGGTTGATGACAAGTCAATCCTGGAGCAAGTGCATGAACTCCAAGTTCTTGTTAACAAGTTGACCGCGCTTTCTATTCCTACTGCTAGAAATATTTCAAGTAGGAGTTATTATTGCAAAACTACCTCCTAATTGGAAAGATTTCTCAAAGAGAATGATGCACAAGTCTGAGGACTACTCTTTGGATGAACTGTTGAAGCACCTCAGAATTGAGGAGGAAACACGCAACAGGGACAAAAGAAGTAAAGTCGGATCGAGTGTGAATTATGTTGCTGGAGGATCTGGGCAAAAGGGAAAGGGGCCATCAAAGAACAACAAGTTTACAGCACCAAAGAAAAAGGAATTCAAGAAGTCACATCAAACGACCAACCATCAACCAAAGAGATCGGGTAAATGTCATGTTTGTGGAGAAACCGGGCATTATGCACGAGAGTGCTCTCAAAGGAAATCTGGGGTTACGGTTGGTTCTACAAGTGCTGTTGATATTGAGAAAGTCACCAATCTAGTGGCCAATGTGGGTCTTGGAGACGTTAACATGCTTTCTCAATATACACGTGTTGTGGCATGTAGAGGATGGTTCTTGGATTCGGGAGCCACTGTTCATGTTTGTGGAATCGTGGCTCGTTTCTTACTTATGGTTCTGTTCCTCAAGGAACAATGGTAGTATGTGCTGATGGACATCGTGTAGAAGTTCGTGGTAAAGGCACGGTGCGACTAAACTTTAAAGATGGTCAGACGGTTACTCTTCAGGACGTGTTGCATGTTCCTGGTATCACTAAAGGTCTTGTTTCAGCTGATAAGTTTGATCGAAATGGTTACAAGCTGGTTCTCAAGAATCTCCGTGTGAGTTTTCTCTAAATGGCATCTATGTTGTAACAACTCGGAAATTCGTTGTTATCTTTTTCCTTGTTTTTATCGCTGTACTTCCTTTGTAAATCCGAGATTCGGTTGATAATAAAGTTTATGTTAATTAATTATGGTATTGTATGTTATGTCGCATCTAATAGCTTATTAAATCGCGTCGCTAATCTCATCGCATCGCAACTCGCAGTTATTTATGTGGTTTTATGTTACTTATGTGTTATGTGTGTTTGTGGTTATGTTTACGCTCGCTATCGCATCGCTCTCACACTCTCAAATCGCTAAATCGTACTGTTATATCAACTGTAATGCTTAACGCTTTAATTTAACGCTTAATATAACTATCTAATGCGAACCGAATAACCAAACGAGCTCTTAACACGAAAAACAAAGAAAATTCAACAACATAAGTCAAGTTCGCTCGAACTTGGTGTTAGCAAGTTCGCCCGAACTTGGCTGATGAAAACAAAATTTTATCTACAAGTTCGCTCGAACTTGTACACACCTGTACAAGTTCGGCCGAACTTAGCTCTAAGTCTCCCAATTCCCTACAAGTTCGCGCGAACTTGTACAAATCTCTACAAGTTCAGCCGAACTTGGTCTCCATCAGCTCTCATATTGCCTTCTCCTATAAATACCAAGCTCTGCTCACTCATTTGAACTTGCGCAAGTTCGCCCAGAGCTCTCAAAACCCGAAACCTTCGTGTTCTAAGTAAGAATCATCCCGATTTCACTGTGACAACGTTTATCAACGATCTACAAAGGTTTACAACGATTTTAGCACAAGGCGTAGCCTTCGTTTTCATCAAAACTCATTCTTTTACGAAAACCTTCATCTTTTTCTTCAAAAACTTATGTTTTAAGCTTTGATCTACACAATACGAGTTCGTTTGGCGATAGTGAGACTTCCCAAACACGAGATCTGCAAGATCTCGGCTTGTAAGTGATAGATCTGAGAAAAACCTTTAAAACCATTGATTTCTAAACAAGATACGGACGTTTGATGATGTTTTGTTCATTTTCTGATATGAAACGAAGCATCTATCATTCAAGATCCCAGATCTGGAAGCACAAGGACGTTTATGTTGGTTTACACAAGCCGGACTAATCCGAACGAACCCCGAGTTCGCCCGGATTAGCCCACGCTTTTGTAAAACGGCTAAAACAGCTCTAAAAGACCTCTCCGACCTAAGTTTGCTCAGTAGTACAGAGTTGGAGGGGTGAACACTCGATTTTCCTCAGCAAACGACGCGAAACACAAGATTTTGGACCCAAAAACATCAAGTTCGCTCGAGAATCACCAGCTCACCAGGGCATGTTCGACTGAACTTGTACCCATTTGTGTCAAGTTCGACCGAACTTGCCTTTTTAGTAAGGATATTCTACAAGTTCGCCCGAACTTGACAAGTTTCTTAGGAAACTCATAAAGTTAGACCAAACTTGGCTATAAATCTCACCAATTCTACACAAGTTCGCCCGAACTTGTCTACTGCCCAACCAAGACTTAACCGTTTCAGCTTTTCGGAGACTGATGCACTTCCGTTCGCGTATGCAGGCTGATCCGGCGCTCTTTTGACTCTCCTCACATCCCGAACTCTTACCTAAACGCACCCACAGTGAGTATACTTAACCTATTTTCGCTTTAACGCACTTTTTGGGTGTTACATACGTTCCTATGTCAAAATCATTTCACAAATCAAACTGTTTATCACAAACGAATAATCTGATTATATATGCTCAATACGTGATACTAGAAACATGTGACTAGGACTTATTTTCGTTAACTTGCCTCCTTAGCTAGTATGGTACTATAGTGTGGCTTACACCCGACAGGGGTCTAGTTAGGATGGATGCGCAAGCCTTCTCACGGTAGTTAGCATGAGAAATGAGCCTATGTTATGTTAAGTGTTTTGATGTATCATGATATGTAATTAGATTGTTTCGCAAACGCTTTCTCGACTATGCTAGTATTATTCAAACTCGTATGCTCACCTTTACTTAATTGTATTGACTTGTATTTTAACGTATGTAACAGGATGAGGAATTTTGTAGCTTGGATGTGGCTTGCGTAGTTTAGTTTAGTTTTATTTTGTTTAGTTCCAAGTGTAATAAACCTAGGGGAGATCGGATCAGATTTTACTGCTTAAGGGATTTTGTTAATGTAATGATTGTTTATGAGTTTAATAGTATGGGATGTTAAATGTTGATTTATTATCTTTAAAAAATTGTTATGGAATCTCTTGAAACAATCTGATTCGCCTAGTGCCACTACCCCGATGATTCCGCCATCGGTTGGGGTGTGACAGATTGGTATCAGAGCACCGTAACTTAGGATAAAAGGTAGAATTGCCGTGATTCGACCTAGTAGCATGTCTAAGTACCCGATTTACCTATCTTTGACTTAAATGTTAAATTGCTTGCCATAAATGCTTAAATGGCCTTTCCTAAGGCTAATACAATAATACACGCTTGGAAACGCTCACATCACACCAAACGAGTGATCAAGTCGAGAATATGTGTGAAAACCGAGAAATCTCGAGGAGATCATTCACTCCGCGCATTCTCTCGCACGAGATATCTTCGTTGAGTTAGTAGTGACATTCAAACCCCGACGAAAATCTCCATTTCTATCTAGGAATGAAGTTGCTAAGTTAGGAGTGAAACCCGCATCTTAATAACTAATTCCATGCTTCGATTTTCAATCTCACCAAAGTCTCGGTTATGCTGATGGTTTGGAACACGTATTAACTGGAAGGGTAAACGTCGTTAGCCGCTTGCGGTGAGAACGTTTATCTATTAGGCCAAAGCGTGGGTCCAAATGCAAAGGGTGGTCGAATTACTTTGGCGTGTCAAATGTCTCAAAACCCGGGCACTCCCAATTGATTTAAGGCTATATTGTCGATTTACGCATCATCGAGTTTATTAGTGTTTAAAAATTTTTAGAATTTTCGCTTTATTCGATTTCTCGCTTTGAATGATTTATCATATCATCGATTTCTCGATTTATCGCATTTACGCTCCATCGAATGTATACACAACTCGCACAACTCTCGTAATCTAAAATGCTAAATTAATACATCAACCAAACTAATCGCTTAACTCGCTTACGCCTATGAGGATGTGTGCCTCATACGCGGTATACTCCTTATCTCGCTATTACATATCGCTTATATCTCGCATCTCGTATCGCACTATGCATTATTGTTATTAGAAGGTGACTACGTGCAAAATGTGAGTTTACGTGGATTATGTGCTTACGTGATTACATGCCTACGTGCTTATGTGTTTTTGTGCACCAAGTAGATCTTAATAACCTGCAACATACGTTAAAATAATTTGTCAATACAAAAATTTATTGGCGAGCATACAGGTTTTGATATAATAGCATAGTAGATAAAAATGTAGCGAATTCTTCATACATAAACATGATTCATACAACACATAAACTCACAAGACAATTTATCATGCTAACTCGCGGAGAGCTCGCGCGTACATCCTAGCTAAACCCCGTCCCGGTGAGAGCCCTTCGACAGTACCGTACTAGCCAAGGTGGAGATAACGAAAAGTGCCCTAGCTTATATGTTCTAGCAAACACGTATCAATATGTATAACAGATATTCGTATGTGATAAATTAGTTTAGCGTGCGTTGTATTTTTGATAAGAACGTATGTTACACCCAAAAGTGCGTTAAAGCGAAAATGGGTCAAGTATACTCACAGTTGTTGCATTTAGGTTAGAGATGAGGTTCGAGATGAGTTGAGGAGAGTGCCAGATCAGCCTGCATACGCTAATGGAAGTACATCAGTCTCCGAAAAGCTGAAACGGTGAAGTTTGGCTTGAACATTAGGCAAGTTCGAGCGAACTTGTATGTAAACATACAAGTTCGAGCGAACTTGTACTATTCTGCTGAGTTGGGAGTCAAGTTCGGGCGAACTTGTAAGATTTATTTAAGGAATTGACAAGTTCGGCCGAACTTGTGGAAGTTTCCTGAGAAACTTTGCAAGTTCGAGCGAACTTGAGGGTTTTTTATGAAAGGTGTGAGTTGTTTGGACTCAAGTTCGTCCGAACTTAACCCTTAGAGGTCATGTTCGAGCGAACTTGACTAAGGTGCTGCACAAAAATCAGTTAAATCTCTAGCGAACTTTATGTTTTCGGGTCCAAAATCTTGCGTTTTCGGTCGTTTGCTGGGGAAATCGAGTGTTCATCCCTCCAACCCTGTGCTACTGAGCAAACTTAGGTCGGAGAGGTCTTTTAGAGCGGTTTTAACCGTTTTACAAAAGCGTGGGCTAATCCGGGCGAACTCGGGGTTCGTTCGGGTTAGTCCGGCTTGTGTAAACCAACATAAACGTTCTTGTGCTTCCGGATCTGGGATCTTAAATGGTAAATGCTTCGTTTCATATCAGAAAATGAACAAAACATCATCAAAAGTCCGTATTTTGTGTAAAAATCAATGTTCAAAAGCTTTTGCTCAGATCTAAGCATAGATCTGAGTGAAAAACAGAAGTTTTATGTAAAAAGATGAAGATTTTTGTAAACAGAGAAGATTTGATGAAAACGAAGGCAATGCCTTGTGCAAAATCGTTGTAAACCTTTGGAGATTGCATAAAACATGTTGGTTCTTACTTGGGATTCGAGGGTTTCGGGTTAGGAGAGCTCTGGGTGAAGTTGCAGCAAGCTCAAATGAGAGGATGGGGCTGAGTATTTATAAGTGAAGGCAAAAGTGAGCTGGTGGGAGTCAAGTTCGGTCGAACTTGCATGATTTTATGCAAGTTCGGGCGAACTTGTTAGATTTTCAAGAGGATTATGTCAAGTTCGGCCAAACTTGCTGATTTTGTGAAGAATCTAAGCAAGTTCGAGCGAACTTGAGGGGAAAGAGAGGGTTTTGTGGCCAGTCAAGGTGGCCGAACTTGGGGTCACCCAAGTTCGAGTGAACTTGTCTAAAAACTCTGGATTTCTTTGCTTTTTTGATTTTTTATCGATTGTTCGGCGATGTAATCGCGTTATATAGTTACATTAAGCGTTATAGCAAAGTATTAAGTGTATTAAACGGTCATATTTACTTAAAGTTCACAATTATTCGAAAATACGTGATGAAGTATGCGGTTTTGTTCCCTAGTCTTTCGAGAGTCGCGTTGCAGTTTAAGCGAGCAGTTAGCCTTGGAAATTCCACGCAAAGTTGATGGTATTTTAGTTTGTGCGATATAAGTGTTGTGTTAGTGCGATGTAATGCGTTGTGATGGATATAGGGCGAAAATATGCGATGTAGCGTAATAAGCGATTTAGATTACATTATGATCCGAATCTCTGGTGCTAGGTGTAACGAAAGTGATGAGCTTGCGAGGAGGCGGGTTGTTACAGTCTCCCCTACTTTAGGAATTTCGTCCCGAAATTCATTCAATAGGAAGACTTGGGAATTGACACGAATAGATAGCGATAAGGCATTTAGCGTAAGTCGAGGATGGTCGAGCGGTCGATCGAGGATTGGCGAGTGAATGCGTCTCGAAAGTGTAAAGGGTTGTTGAGTAAAACGGATTAATTGGCTCGTGGTTGATAATTCACGAGCTAGCAATCAAGAAAATGCTTTTAGGTTTTGAAAAATTTGTTAACTATTACAAAAGCGCTTTAAGGAAATCGGTTTTATGAAAATCTTCTCACAACGTGGCGCTAAGCGTTCGATTCCCAATGGGAGAAGGGTTTTACTTGCAAAAAGATTTTTGTAAAAATTCAAAAATTTAGAAATTTTTTTCCATTTAATTACAAAATTATAATGGTAAAACTAATTTTAAAGGTATCAAAAGTTTAAAATTAGTGTCAAACCCCGTATGGCATCTCTCCACGAAGGTTTGTAATATGGCTAAAACACTTATATATAGGAAGTACCAGCGGCGTATCCACCATGTTTTAGCCATATCGCCTCCGTTTCGTGGAGCGATGTCAGACGTGTTGATGCGGTATAGATAGATTTTGGTATCCTTGGTCAACGCGGTGAAGGGGGAAATCAAGAATTTATGAGGCTTGAATAACGTCGAACCCCACATGGCATCCTTTCACGGAAGTTCGTAAACATGGCTAAAACACTTATATATAGGAAGTACCAGCGGGTATCCACCATGTTTTAGCTATATCGCTTCGTCCCGTCGAGTGATGTCACGTTGCCGACACGACACGGATATATTGATGCAACAACAAGCTGCGCTGGAAGAGCCTTCAATCTCAATCACCGCCAGGCCCAGAATGACAACAATGTTGTCAATGGTACGTTTCTCGTTAATGGTATTTATGCTTCATGTTTATTTGATACTGGTGCCGATAATTGTTTTGTATCGTTAGAATTCGAAAAGGTTTTAAAATGTAAGCGCGCTAAACTCCCAAAGACTTTCAATGTGGAAGTCTCGCCGGAAGAACCGTTACCGTCAATTCCGTCCTACGTGGTTGGTCTCTCGATCTCAACAACCATGTCTTCTCGATCAATCTCATACCTGTGCAGTTAAGTAGCTTCGATATCATAGTAGGCATGGATTTTCTTCGTGAGAATCATGTTGAAGTTGTATGTTTCGATAAAATGATTCGCTTCCCCCTTCCGAATGGTGATCAACTTCATGTTTATGGTGAACCGCCCTCAAAGAAGTTGATGCTTTTGTCATGTACTTGAGCGCACAAATGCTTGCAAAAGCGACGTGTTGCTTTCCTCGCCCATATCGTGAACCCAAAGAAAGAAAAGAAGACTTATAAAGATGTTCCCGTTGTTTGTGAATTTCCCAGAGTCTTTCCCGAGGATTTACCAGGTTTACCCCCTACTCGAGATGTTGAATTCTGTATCGATTTGATTCCAGGTGCTACTCCAGTTGCTAAAGCTCCTTATCGCCTCGCACCATCCGAAATGCGCGAGCTATCAAGCCAACTTCAAGAGCTTCTTGATAAAGGTTTCATACGCCCGAGCACTTCGCCATGGGGCGCTCATGTCCTTTTCGTGAAAAAGAAGGATGGATCGTTCCGCATGTGCATCGATTATCGTGAACTTAACAAACTCACGATAAAGAACCGCTATCCTGTTCCCCGTATCGACGACTTATTCGATCAGCTTCAAGGTGCTACTTGTTTTTCCAAGATCGATCTTCGTTCCGGTTATCATCAGTTACGCGTGTTAGAAGAAGACATTCCTAAAACTGCCTTTCGTACTCGCTATGGCCATTTCAAATTCGTGGTCATGCCTTTTGGTCTTACCAATGCACCCGCGGTTTTCATGGATTTGATGACGTGTGTGTAAAGCTTTCTTAGATCGTTTCGTCATTGTTTTCATCGATGATATCCTTATCTATTCGAAGTCGAGAGACGAACATGCACGTCATCTCCGTTTAGTCCTCGAACTTCTTCAAGGAAATCGCCTTTATGCTAAGTTCTCAAAATGTGAATTCTGGCTCGAAGAAGTCCAATTTCTCGGCCACATCGTTAATAGCCAAGGAATTCACATCGACCCTGCAAAGATCGAAGCCGTCAAGAGTTGGATTACACCGAAGAATGCCTCCGAAAGCCGTTCATTTCTTGGATTGGCGGGTTATTACCGTCGATTCATCAACGACTTCTCGAAAATCGCTGTTCCGCTTACTGATTTAACTCATAAAGATAAACCTTTTGTTTGGGATTCAAACAAGAGGAAGCTTTTCAAACTCTCAAGCGTATGCTATGCAACACTCCCGTCCTCGCTTTACCCGACGGAAACGACGATTTCATTGTTTACTGCGATGCCTCAAACCTTGGTCTTGGTTGTGTGCTCATGCAACGAGACAAATATCGCATATGCGTCTCGACAACTCAAGATGCACGAGAAGAACTACACAACCCACGATCTCGAACTCGGTGCAGTTGTTTTTGCATTGAAGATATAGCGACACTACCTTTACGGTACAAAGTGTACGGTCTTCACCGACCATAAGAGCTTACAACATATCTTTTAATCATGCGACAACGTCGATGGGTTGAACTTCTCAACGACTACGATTGTGAGATACGCTACCATCCCGGCAAAGCAAACGACGTCGCCGATGCTCTAGGTCGACGAAGCTATGTATATGGTATTCGTGACTCTCAAGCTTGTGCTAAACTTGAAACCCTCATCCGTGCCGCTCAATTCGCCTACTTTAACGAGAATACCCTTCAAGACGAAATGAAATGTGGTGCCGTAACTCAGCTTGTATCAAAATCTGATGGAATTTATTACTATCTCGATCGTATTTGGATTCCTACTCGTGATAATCTTCGTGAGTTGCTAATGACCGAAGCTCATAAGACTCGATATTCCATTCATCCCGGTGCCGACAAGATGTACCAGGTCCTTCGTCCTAAGTATTGGTGGCCGGGCATGAAAAAGGATATCGCTTTGTACATCTCAAAATGCTTAACTTGCTCGAAAGTTAAAGCCTAACATCAAAGGCCCTCTGGTTTACTCGAACAACCCGAAATCCCGATGTGGAAGTGGGAGAGTATAGCTATGGACTTCGTTACTAAACTCCCGCGTACTTCCTCAGGTCACGATAGCATTGGGTTATCATTGATCGTCTTACTAAATCCGCGCACTTTATTGCTATACGAGAAGACTTTAAGGTCGAACGGTTAGCCCGAATCTATACTGACGAAGTTATATGTCGACACGGTATGCCTCGTGACATCATCTCTGACCGCGACGGTCGTTTTACCTCGCGTCTCTAGGAGACTTTTCAATCCGCTCTCGGTACTACTCTCAATCTCAGTACCGCTTTTCACCCTCAGACCGACGGTCAGACTGAGTACACATTCTCACCCTCGAAGACATGCTTCATGCGTGCATCATAGATTTTGGTGGTAACTGGGATACGCATTTACCTTTAATCGAATTCTCGTACAATAATAGTTATCATACCAGCATTCAAATGGCTCCTTTAAAGGCACTGTATGGAAGGAAATGTTGATCGCCTATTGCATGGCACGAGATCAGAGAAGCACAAATCACCTGTCCCGAGCTAATCAAGAAACGACGGACAAGATCCTCCAAATCAGAGACAATCTCTTGAAAGCTCGGAGTCGTCAAAAGAGTTACGCCGATAAACGCTGCAAGCCCCTACAGTTCGAAGTGGGAGATCACGTTCTCCTAAAGGTTGCACATTGGAAGGGAGTGGTCCGATTCAGCAAGAAAGGAAAGTTAGCGCCTCGATACTTTGGGTCCCTTTAAGATTCTGGAAAGAATCGGTAAAGTAGCCTATCGTCTCGTATCGTTATCAACAACCACAATCCATGTTCATCAATGGTGATGGTTTTTGGTGTTGATCCATGGTAGTTCAATTGCGGCAGTTTAGGGTCTTACAAGACCAAATCGGAGATTGTGATGTTGGGTTGAGGTCCGGTTGGAGATAAACGATATCGATGCCGGAGACTTGCTGGCGATTATTAATAGGGTTCCTGGGAAGTTATAATTACCATAACCTGCCGATTAGTTCGGGAGATTTGGGGTTCTATGTTTCGATCGGCGACCAGGTCTTCTATATCCAGGTTGTGAATATAGGTCTCTGATTTCTTTTTACTTTAGTTGTTTAGCAACTTATTACGGTTAAACAATTTATTATTAGTTTTCATAAGTATTCCTTACAAAGTTATACCAGTAAACAATTTTAAATGTGATGCTATCTTTTCCTGATAAGCTTATTTACCTTTTTATAAATTAGAAAAAATAACATAATAAAGTAAGTGATTACATGAATAGATATAATTTGTTTAAATAATTATGTTCATGTATACTGGTTTATAGTTTATGTGCACCAGTTGTATTTTAAATCAACTATCATATATCATGGTTAAAGATTAAAAAATCACCATAGTTACAGTATGTTGTAGCTACTTATTAGAATCTAAAAGATAAACTAAAATTTATAAACCGTGAAACTAAAATATTTTATTGATAGTTTAAAACAAATGATGCAAACAACCCGTGTAGTTTTGAAAACAAAACACTTGTGTAAATAAAAAGTGGAGCACATATATAAACTCTTATCCACATAACAAACATTATTTTCAAAATTCAGAGTGGAGCATTATTTTACAAGAGGTGTATAGATATATGTATGTATCTATGTATAGATACATAAATTACCACAATATATCTCATATAGTTGAATTGTGCTACAGGTTTGCAATGAGGGTTTGGAAAACACCTGCATTGCTAAAGGAAACTTGTATGCCCTATTTCTTTTTAAGAGTATGCCTTCATACTGTTTAAAACTGAAATCTTATCGTATGCCCTCGTCACTAATCTCCCGGTGCATTTGGGATTTGTAGGGGCTGAACAGGCTGTAGGAAATAATGTCAACACCATCACCATTTTCCTGAAATTTGTAATAAATATAAAATTAGGAAATAATCTGGATAACATCACTATCACAAAAGTGTCACTATAGTTTTAATGCTCCATTGTTTAAAGAGCTTTCTGTTTTTTTCCTTCTTTTAGCATACTTTCGTGTCCAACAAAAAAACAATTTAATGTAATGTAGTTAAGCAATTGAAATAGAAAAACGTATTACCTTGTCACTTAGTATTGGTGCGTTTGAGATTTGTAGGGGCTAAACGTAGTGAATATCTTTGCACTGTCACTATAGTTTTGAAATCTGTAATAATCATAAGAAAGAGGACATAATCTTGGTACTGTCATTATATCAACAGTGTCACTATATTTTTGAATTTTAGATATATAATCTGCTCATCATTCATTGGAGTTTTGAAATAATTCTTGTCCATTTTACATGTAAAACAAAAAAAACATTTTGGTTATTAAAGTATAGAAATTAAATGTAAAATTAGTAAACTATTTGATGAAATTTGAAAAAAAAACCTCGCCACACTGTGCCCGTTTACATTCGCATTTGTAGGGATTAAAAAGCCGTACGTGTCATCATCTTCCTGTAACCTTAGAAAAAATTTGACCCTTAGACATGTTCTAATTCACGTGACATGAAAAGCTTTGAACCATCATTCATATGCATCATACTCACTACTTACAATTTTAAATAAAAGTAACTTTACCGGTACTCCTCCATTTCAGGTTATGGTGTAAGTCAGATGTGTAAGAACCGGAAAACGGGGTGCAGGTCTCAACACTCTCATCAGCCGCAATATTCCGACCTATCATAAAATGAGACGAAACTTTCAAATTAGAAGGTAAAAGTATTAAAACAATTGATTAGTTAAAACACCTTGGAATTTAGATATGTTGCTTTCATTTTTATTTGCTCCATTATACTGTTTAAACCGATTTGTACGGGACTGGTTTTGCGTTCTTAACATTGTCTTCGGGCTTCTGCACTTTGCAAGCCAAAATTCGTGTTAACAAAACACCACAAATAATAAAAAAGTACAATAAACAGTAACCTTAACTTGCGGATGATTTATTTCATCAATATGTGGTTGTTCCATCATAGCTACCACCTACACAAAGAAGAAACAGATTAGAGAACTACTGATGTGTTTAATGCAGATCAGGTTTCTGTAATTTGCAAAACATAATGCGTGTTAACAAAACAAAACCAATATTAACAGAAGTGTGAACAATTTAACCTTTATTTGCAGGTCATGTGTTCCAGCATTGGGTGTCTTGTTGAGTGCAGTTCAATGAGCATCGATCTTCTGCTCCATGTTGAGTATGCTAGACAAATAAATCCATAGCACTGGTATTGTATAGGAACATAATTAACGGCATGTAAGCCCATTGCAGATATCTCCAAGAAGTCACCCGAGAGATCCATTGCTGCAGATGTTTTGTTGTATGAATGTAGATAGTGTGAAAAAAATAGATGGAAGATTATGCTATCTCAACTTGGATTATATAGCCAGCAAACAATTCAGTTAAGTATCCACCACCCACTAAGTTCCTGAAAATTAGGAACAACATTGTACCAGTTACTTTATAACTTGCACTTTTCTAGGAACCATGATCTAATAAGGCTTTTTCATTGGTGCATCTTAATAAACTGCAGGAAACTGTAAAATCATGGCTGAGAGAGTGCAAAACCGACGGCAACTGCTGCTTCTAGAAGGTATTTAGTGAATTTCAATGGCTGAGATTAAAAGTTCTTGAATTTATACGGCTGTAATTGTCTCAAAAGTTGGTTACGAAGAACGGTGGCAATATAATATAGAATTCTCATACAGTGTCGTGTATGACGCACAATAGTTATTATATTCATAGCAATGACTTGTTGCTTTGGAACATCTGTAAACTGCTTGAACTTTTTTATCCTCTTCCTTTGTTTCTACTACCTCCTTTGGCATTACAACTGTCATTGGAAAATACATAGAATTACTACAATCGGGACATATCGAATTCACATACATTGTTGCGTTTGACCCACAACAGTTTTTACATTCATAGCAATGCCTTGTTGCATTGGCACATCTGTAAACTGTTTTAGATACACCAGATTGATCCTCACACGACATGGGAACGGTGTCAACGTTGAAAGCTGTTTTGTGATTGAAGATATCTTCTATTTTGATGCCAGGTTGAAGGTAGTTTCCATGGAAGCTTTGTATGCTATCTTTGAGATTTCCTAAAGAACCCACCATCTGCTTGGATCCCAGTAGTTCGATGAGGGTGGATAATGGCAAAGAGAAGATGTTAAAAAGGAAATCATCAAATTCTTTTGGGACTTCTGCAAATAAGACTCGTGGATCTTTTGTGTCGACAAGAAGCTTCAGAGTCATTTTTGGGGAAGCCATTGATGATTTCTTAAATGAAATGGTTCTTTTAAAACTGAATATAACAAATAAATAATAAGATAATTATGGAAGTAAATAGGGAATTAAAGTTGCATAGGGGGACATGGTTAATGGCCCACGACCCATGACGCCTTACCTCCGAAATGGCCATGTGAAATAAAATTAGACAAACATTCTAATATTTATTTGTAAGAAGTTACAATAATTCGAGTAAATTAAATTATGTATTAGAGGATTGAGTAAAATAATTAGAGTAAATTAAATTATGTATTAGAGGATTGAGTGAAATTTGTACTTATAAATGAAATAGTAAATGTACCGGGTAACCCAACCATGAATCCCTTGATTAACTTGCTAATTTAATTTCATGTGACTGGAATTTCCATATCCTTGCAACTGATGATCTATGATTAATGAATTCTGGAAATCAAAGATTTCCGAATCCTTTCTTGGAACTTCAATGTATTAGCAGCAGCAAAGATAAAAAACTACGACGAACCTATGACCTAGTGGCTGGCCTAGTGGTATTGTGTTTTCGCAATCGTTTGCTTCTATCATAGTTAAAGAATAAGCTGTGATCATGTTGTCAAAAGGGTGAATGACGAACCGATAGTTTTTAATACCGTGTGGCCTCTATAAGCAATTTCGTCCTAGTTTCACGGAGAATCATTTTCCCACAAAGTCATTCGTGTGGTAAGCCGATGAACAATCAAAAAAGAAAAAAAGTAAGTAACTAAAGAGTAATGTTTAGATCACAGATCACAACACAGAAAGGAGTTTTTGTTTAAATAGGTTTTTCAAGACACAATGGGATGGTGGTTCATTAACAACAGCAAAGCCTTTAAACACCTAGATTTAAAAGAAAAAGGTTTTAGGTTCAAATCTCCCAGATGACCGAGCTATAAAAGAAATTTGCCATAATGTTTTTACATATAGAAAACTTTTTATTCTACCTTTTTTTTCTTTGAATATACAATTTAAAATAGTTATCAAATAAACGTATTGTTAAAATGGGGACCTTACAAAAAAACCCCAAACCCTAGTCAATCCCTCGTAAGATTACACGTAGTGAGAGTGGGTTTGTGGCATGGAAGCCACTCCATTCCGGACACACTAGCCCAAGGCTGGCGTGGAGAAGGAGACGAGTGAATTTTCACCGGCGTAGTGGTGTTTATGATGACGACGTGGCTAGTTTTGATTGGGGGTGGGATATAGCCGTTTCCCCCAAAATTCATTAAAAAAAATACATTTAATAAACATAACTCCTCCTATTTTAATCTAATCCATTCTACCATTTTACAAAAAAAAAAAAAAAACACACTCTCCTTTCTTACAAAATTCTCTAACTTATATCATTTCTCTCTTCAAAAAAATATATAAATGGCAATGATTTCATGGACCGAAGAAAATTGGACATTGCGTCGGCTACATCTTAGCTCGCAAACCTTTCCGACAATGCACCTCGTGAATGCTCGGCCGTTTTGGGGAGGAATTTTCCAAAAATTTGTATTCATAGGGGTGAGACCACCAGAACCATAGATGTACTTTCTTCACGTTTCAAGTCTATTCATTTGAAAAGTTCAAGATTTGAGATGCTTTTCAACGCTGTGGAAAACGACGATGGTGAGCTCACGGAAGATGACGTGATTCAAGTGACCCTCGTAGACTACAAGTATACGTACGGCCATGACTTCACACACGTTTCAACGTGACAAATAATAAGATTTTTTGTTTAATTATGTTTTTCAGTTTATTTATGTTTACGTTTACTGTTTAATGTTAATTATGTAATGTTTAATTTTTAAGTTTAAATTTTTTAGTTGAATTATGTAATTTATATTATCTATCTTTTATTTTGATCAGTATTAATGTTTTTTTTGTATTTGGTTTTTTTAATAATATGATAGATTTGTTATAATTTTTAAATATAAAAAAATAATAAAAAATGTGTGTCAGGTGTCACACACGTCACCCTTTCACATCCCACCCATCCCGCCCTTCTTTGCACAACTGCACTTTTCTGACAGTTAATGAAGTGGCTGCCACGTTACGCTTCACGTCTCCTTTTCAAGCCCTCCTCCGTGTTGTCTAACAGCGAAAGTTGTGGTGACATATGTGGCAGGGCATGCTAAAGATATTTTTGTGCCATAAGATCATGCTTCTTTAAAGATTCTAACTTTACCTTACTTTCGTGGTAACCCCTCATTGAACACATAATGATGTGATTATCTGTAAAGGCTTCTTAGTCTTATAAAACAAAAATTTTAACTTAAAATGTGTCCCCTCTTTTTCTTGAAAAAAAGGTAACAACATTTGTATCAAGTTTTCATTTAAAAATGGCAACTTCGAAATGAAAATTGAACTTTCTTAACAGTGTTGCAATGACTTCAAAACTGCACTCAATCTTGAATCTCTTGGTGATACCTTGCTAAGAGCTTTAACAATATTACCTTCTATCTTTATTTGTGATTCCTATCTTCAGGATTCACTGAAGGTGTGACATAGGTGGATCAACAATTGTCGTTTAAGAAGCATGTACCGTTGTCGTTGGCGAGCTACCACCCTTCGTTGGGCAAGCCCATGGAGTGTTCACCAATAGTAGGAGTACAAATTAAAAAAATTCATGTCTTTCGAAAACATTACGAATTGAATAGAAATTGGTGAACTGAATTTAAACACAGGATGAAGGGGCTTATTCTAGCTAGTCAGGAAGAGGGGACGAGTGAGGGGAGCTATTTGTGTATATATAGTTAAGAGTGTAATGTCATTTTCATCACTGTGGTTTGTTCAATTATGTTAGTGCAGACCAAATTTTAAATTTGGACCATTTATGTTTCTGATATTCTCAAAATGTGCCAATTTCGTTAAAAAAACTAAGGTTGAATCGAATAATTGGACAAACCACAAGAACGAAAATGACAGCTAACTCTTGTTTTTTTGCACCGAACTGACATGTTTAAAAAATGTCAGGAACGAAAATAATAAAATTTGAAATTTGACTAGAACTGACATAATTCGACAAATCATAGAGACGGAAATAACAATTAACTCTATAGTTTAATTTGTTTGTTTTGTAAATAAAACGATTAATTGTTCACTTCACATGAGACATTTTTAACCTCTATTGGTGATAAGAAGCAGGAGCAAAGGACAATTACTAAATAGAAATTGCCAAAGTCATAAAACGTATTTATAATCACCAAACCATTTGTGTGACTATATCGTATTAAGAAGACAGTTAATTTTTAGAGTTTTTAATAAACTTTAACCTTGTGATAGTTAAACTTTAACTATCTATATTTCTTAGAGGTAGGGGCGATCATCACTCACCACCCACTCATCTCTCACAACATCCAATCAACATACGCCACGTCATCGAACCAAATTCCATCACTAATGATGGCATCGAACCAAATTCCATCACTAATGATGGATTTTACTAGGGGTGCCATCACTCACCACACACTCAACACACCCATCATGCTCCACTCTCCACGGTATGGCTACAACGCGTTCTAGAGTTCAGGCGTGATAGGTAAGGGTGGCGGCGGTGTTCCATGGTAAACAACGCATGGTAATAATGCCACCACGTACCGCCCCGAGTCCCCTTATTGACTCGAATATAAACTACATCTCCACGTACTAGCTCTCATTCTTATTTCATATTAAGAACTATTCTTGTATTATTAATCTGACTGGGGACGTTCCTAATGCTACTTATATGAAGAAACATCAAGCTGGTACCTTTTTTGCTGGTTGAAAGTGGATTCGCATACTACTTCAATCAACAAGAAGAAATAGAGGATATTTATCAATACATTAAATTAAACTAAAGAACAATAATCACATTCTTATCGGAAAACACAAAGTAATATATAGATTATAAAGTTAAAAGTTACGTCTTAAAGTGATTGTCACGCCTTCGAATTACGGAATGGATGGATGGTAGACAAAAGAAGATAAACGATGTCCTAATCCACAGGGGGGTTTACTTACATACCACCATCAAATTTGCACACAACGAAAGATTTTCAAAAACCATACCCATAACCATATATATTCCGACTTCTAATGCATAAAGATAGTTGTCAGCACTTTATCAGTCTTCAAAGATGCCTCCAACAGCTTCAGACCCTATTACCATTTTCAATCAATAAATTGCAAATTAAAACATAAACTAGGAAATAAATATGACATCCATGCTTACCTCATCTTTTCCAAAGGAAACGGTCTTCTCCTCAAGTTGAGTCAGATCCTTGACACCGAACTTGTTGATGAGGGTGATGCTACCTGACTCGGCGTTACAAGTGTCATCTTAGCGTTCATGGAACCACTGCAACTGGACATATAGAATTCGCATATAGTGTTGCATTTGACCGGCAAGATGAGTATGAGTTACCACAGTTATAGCAATGTGTTGTTGCATTGGAACACCTGTAAACTGCTTTAGGTGCACCAGACTGATCCTCTTTAGAAGCATCATAGGATAACAGAAATGTTTTGCCATTGAAAGCTGTTTTGGGGTTGAAGATGTCATCCATTTTGATACCAGGTTGAAGGTAGGTTCCATTGAAGCTTTCGATACTCTCTTTTAGTTTACCTAAGCAGCCCACCATCTGGTTAGATCCAAATAACTCGATGAGTGTGCCCAAAGGCAAAGAGAATATGTGGAAAATGAAATCCACAAATTCTTTTGGTACCTCCGCAAATAACACTCTAGACCCTTTTCTGTCTACAAGAAGCTTCAAACTCATTTTCGGGGAAGCCATTGATGAGTTCTCTTGATCTGTGGCTTGTTCTGTTTAGGTTAGAACCAAGAGTTACTTAAATATATAGTACTGTATTTCAGTTATACATGGTAATGTATTTCAGTTAATACTTTAGTCATAATTGCAACGTTGCATATTTAATTTATACAGATAAAATTGGTAGTAAAAACAAATATATCTTATTCGATATTTTGTTTACTTAAAAGGCGTTTAAGAAGATATGTTATACACAAAGTGAATATTCATTTCATTAACAATGAACTAGTATCTAGAACCCACGCTTTGCGGCGGGATCGTTAAGCCGAACAAAAAGGAAAAGTAAAAATGGTGAATCATATACACACATTACGACGTGTTACCTCGCAATAATTAGACCAAAAGGCAAAAAACAGAAAAGAGCAACTAAGTCGGCTTAGGACTCGCGAGTTTCGACGGAATCGTTAACCGTAAAAAAATAGACGTAAAACGTTGAATCACACACACGCGTTGCAGTGTGTTAACTCGCAAATTTAAAATGAATCGTAAAGTAATAAATTCGTAAAATATGTAAAGTAGAGAGACCAAAGTTGAAAGTGGAAAAATATTTGGATTAAAAATAGAAAATAATGTTTATAACAAATATATAAAGAATGAAAACTATGAGGTTAAAGTTGTAATGATGAAAACTATTGGGATTAAACGTGTAAAAGATAAAAAAAAATAAAAGGGTTAAAAGTAAAAGAAAAAAATAAAAAGTAAAAAAGAAAATAAAAGTCAAAAGTCAAACAAAAATGAATGTTTTTTTGAGAAGAGAGACTTTTTTAATCATTTGGTTTATTTGTAGGCCTGATCTATTCACACACGCACAAATCTATTTACACACTTCAAAGCGCTTCGTTATGGGTAAAGCGGGGCGTTTCAATGTAAAGTCAACAGACAAGGATTGACAGGCACAGCCTTGTCTGTGGACTTTGGACTGAAACGCCCGCTATGGGCAAAGCGGGACGCTTTGGCTGCCAGACTTAATTTGATGGAATGAGTTAGGTTTTGGTGAAAAAATGGTTGTTGGTTTTGGTGGAATGGGTTAGGTTTTGGTGTAAAAATGGTTGTTGGTTGATTGTTTTTGTTGTATTTGGATGTGTTATTTTTTTGAAAAGTTTTAGATTTTTTTTTATGTTTACAAAACATTTATATTACAAAGTTGTTTTATTTCTTATAAGCGTATATTATTTAAAGTTGTTTGAATAAATGTTGTCCCATTTTTTTTGAAAAGTTGTAGATTTTTTTTATGTTTACAAAACACCATACGATATGTCGCGAATGAAACGTATGAAATAAGCGCAAACAATCCATACAAGCATATATAAAAAGATCAACTGCATATATACATAAAAAGTCGGTTTGTACATAGAAAACAAAACACAATGTCTAATACAGGAAAAAAACAATACAAAGTAAATCTACTGATCCTCTGGCTGATCCTCGGCGGTGGAGACTGTGGCAGTGGAATCTCAGGCAGTCCCAAATGAGCACTGATACCCGTGAGAGTCTGGATAATCCACGTCTGCTGCCGCTGAGTATGTCGGAGCGCAGTGAATACAAATGACGCGATAAACTCGACCGTAAGCTCACGGTACTAGTCCTCCGCTGCCCCTGGAACAAATGCGCCCACGGGAATCCAACCCTATAATCTCCCTCGCCCTAGCCGCCTCCTCTACGGTCTCCAACAAGCCCCAGTCAATCCCGACGTGCGCCCCTATCGACATGACGCGCAACCGCGCGCACCTCTCATGACTATCCTCACTTGCCAGGAATGCGAGATACTGGTGGTTCGGGGTTGGATCAGCGCCCTGATCCTCCAACCCCACATCCATGTCGACATCAAAATCATCCATATCCATATCTACGTTTTAACAAAACAATCATTAATATACAATTAATAAAATTTACTATTATTAATCAAATATTAATAAACAAATATAACTAATAAACAAATAACAATAACAACTGATAAACAAATATTAACAAATATTAGCTATTATTAAACAAATATTAATAACATAACAACTAATAAACAAATAACAATAACAACTAATAAACAAATAAACAATCAATTAATAAAAATAAATATTATTAAATAAATATTAATAACATTAATTAATTAAATAAATAAATTAAAAAAAAAACAGGCAAGGCGGGGCGTTTTGGGCCAAGCGCCGCGCTTTGCCTGCTTCTTTTTTATCAGAAGTCCGGCAGCCGGACGGCGCCTCCAAAAACGAACCAAACACAACTCAAATACTCGAATTAATGGAATAAATGAGTAGAGGGCCAAGAATCTTACCTAATGATAGGCGAGTAGCAGAAAATGGCCTTCAAACGAGATCAACGAGCCAAGTGTGTGTAAATCGCACCTTGGTGTGTGTGTTTTGAATGTTTTGTGAGTGTGAGGGGTGAAGCTGGTCGCTTTGGGTTAAAACGTGGGTCCAAAACGCCACGCTTTGACCTAAGTGGGGCGTTTCAATTTAAAAATTTTCACTTTCAAACGCCTGCGTTTTGGGTTAAAAGTGAAACATTTTTAAATTGGAACGCCCTACTTAGGTCAAAGCGGGCCGCTTTGGCCTTTTTTAAATTTTTTTATTTTGATTTTAATTCAAAAATGCACCTATACATGTCGTATTATGACGTAATTGGCCATTTTATGTATTTTTGGGGACTTTGTGGTCTATACCTCAATTTCCGGATAAGTTCGGTCATCTCGAGTGCTGTATTCACGATTTCGTTTGATTCTCTTTTGATTTCATTTGTAGTCCGACGGGCGGTATTGCATGTATGCGCGCCATACGGGATTAGATTTATAGCATTTTGTCGTTAAAAGTTGTATTATAATGTTTACTATATGTATTATTCGGTTTTTCGCGTATGTTGGTCGTACCGTTCGTGTCGGAGACATTCGGTTATATCGCGTATTATTGATTCCATTGTAAATGACTCAACGCATGTAATTAAACAAACACAAACGTACTCTTGGATTATAAATGAATTAATACGATTATTTTTACACCCATTTAACCTACATCTTGAACATATGGCGTTACATTAAGATCTGGGGGTTTGTGCGTAAATATTTCGTACGTGATGATCTGCTCCCTATATAATGTATGCCAAGCTGCTGCGTTCTCGGATCTGTTCGCTGTTAACATGGGGTTTGGGGGTGGCATTGGATACCATCCTCCAAGCTCTACATGGATGAAATGCCCATCATCGACGAACACAACTGCAACCAACTGGTGAGTATGCTCGGATTCGTCTGGCCCGCCCAATAGAGGGAAAATTGTTTCGCTCCCACGATTGTCGAATGTGTGAACAATCACATACGGTATCATTGGGCAATAAGAAACCCCGTCTTTGGCATTGTCATGTAATTTTCAATTAGGGCTCGTCCCACCCCCTCGAATGAATCCGTCTGACTAACGCCTCATAATGTCCTATGTTTTCCGGATCGAAAACCTACCTCCAAAGCGCTTCATTCATACGTAACTCCATTATAAGTTGTTTCCGGATAGTCAAATACTTTGATTGTTTACTTCCTAACCCAACAGCTACCGATCGAAACCCACAATGACCATCTGGTCTCACGTCCTTTATTCTCACGATGTATGGATGGATCACTTCAGGAATCTGAGATGCGTAGTTGCGGATCGCTATATCTGTCTTAGGACCGAGCTTGATCATCGGGAAATCAGGGTGTTCGTTGAGCGGTTGGGTTTTCTTTTGTCTTCCAGAGTCTTGGGATGATACATATGACTGTGACGAGGGAGATCGTATGAGGACTCGAGGCAAGTTTCTTCCGACGGAATATACGAGCTTTTTATGGCAGCTTCAACCTTTCTTTCTTCCCGCGTTTTCAATGTTGGGCGACCGCGAGTTTTCTTCAAAACAACGGGTGGTTTTTTATTACTGTTGCTTGGATTGAGGATTTTGCTGGAACTTTTCAAAGAAGCTCCATTTTCACTTGAGGAGATGTTGGATCGATCTGTTTTTCCAATTTTTCAAATTCCGCATCTACATCGATATCCTCTATATTATTCCTTGCCCGCTTGAAGTCAAGCTTCTTCCAGAACACGTCTATCGAATTGATACGGATTTGCTGACTTATGGACGGAAACAAAAATTAGGTGGCAATATCAAAAACGACAAAAGGTAAAAAATATTAATTACCGTTATTTTCCAACTTTTCCAAGTGACTGGCACATGGCAAACCACAACTGGTAAAAAGTTGGCAACAACAACTTGAACCGTAGGCTCTCAACCCGTCTTCCTTACGTTTTAGCTCCATATTCAAAAGCTCAATCGCAAATATTTAAACCTTTCTGAGAATATTTTCAAGCATGGGATGATCCTTGTGGTGGTTCATCACTTTTCGGAGGCTTGTTTCAAAGCTACTTCTAATCTCGGCGTATTGTATGTCAACAACGTGATCAACATACAATACAAGTTTATCCAGTGTGTTGCAAAGACTTGGAAAGAGACTTTTTAGTCTTGCATGCATGCCCTCAACCCTGTTGGTCGTAGATTGGTGAAAGTTAATAGTTTTGTTAGTCCAGCAAGATACAAAGTTTTCACGGTATGGATCCAACCAGGATTTCCTCAAATAATCAAAAACCTCTGAAATTAAAAAACGTAAACAGTGAGTTTTTTTTATTATATAAAACGTAAATAGTCGGTTGAACATAATTATGTAAGAAATATCACGTTCACGGCCATCTTCTTTCAGCTGTGCTTCAAGGTTTTCCAAGTTATACCTGTATATTTCCTCGGTCGTAGATTCCTACAATGTCCAAAATGAAGTACGAATTCTTTCCACTGCTTGTTAGAGAATTTCTTGTTGCTATTCTTGTCAATATTTTGTTGAATATGGAACCGACAAAGATACTTCTGCGCTTTTGGAAAAACTTGTTCACACACGTTAATTAGCGCAAACTCCCTATCTGTTAAAATCACGTGCGCTCCATACAGCCTGCCAACATAGACTTGATCCTCTGCAGCACCCATAGGTAGTTCTCTAACTTCTCAGCGGAAATTACCGCACCAGCAGCCGTAAACGATTTGTTGTCGACGTCATTCCTACGACCTGAACAAACGGCAGGTTGTACATGTTCGTTTTGTAGGTGGCGTCAATCATTAGCACATGCGGGAAGGCACACCACATAGTGAATTATTTTTTGTGAACAAAGAAGACATTTTCAACTGCGTTTGATATCTCATTCGTGCTCATGTAATAAGTGTAATCTTTTTCACGAAGAATGTTTTCAAGTTTTTGCATCGGAGACTTACCGACATTTTTTCTGACATTGATCTTCTGAACAGCGTTGTGTATATCTTTCGGAATAAGCTTTCTATCCGGTTTGTTTTTCGTCAACGTTCGCCATATACTGCAGTTGGGAATATCTTGCTCGGCCAGATGATCAACCATTAATTTATCATCCGAAGAAAGCCTCCTCGCATACGCGTGACCTTCTAGGTTTTCGATAGGAGTGTGGTTGTGATTCACCTTCGTCACCCGATCTTCCAAAAACCCAATTGTCACACCCCGACATCCACGTGTCTACCGGTGGGCCCAGTGGGGAGTATCGTGACGTACAGTTGATATCATCATTACCAAACAAGATAAACCAGCGGAAGTCTTGGAATAAATAAACTATTACAAACCATAGTGTTCAAAGTTCAGAACAAATATACACAAACAAGGCTTGTAATAGGATCCACAGGCGGATCGCAAAACATACAAATGATAATCAGACTATAAACAGGCAACTCCCTAAGGTCACAACTCCTTAAGTATTCGCCCCACAGCTCCCGACCTATTCCGTACTTGCAACCTGTAACTTAAGCTTTTGAAAATACGTCAGTTTACACTGGTAAATACGCTCAACCGACTCATTTTGAAAACCTTTTCAAAAATGCTTTTAGGTGAACATAACACATTTTCTTTAATAACTTGGGATAGTACAAATGACCTTGTATACAGATTTACATGTTGGCTTTTACATATGAGGCTCGATACAGAAACCGAGACATGATCGACTGACACACCACTCTGAACTTATACACAGAAAGCAGGATAGCAATTACCCAGTGTATGCCTATACGCTATGCTATATTGTCGTGGCCACTACCAATTTAGTGAGCCAAAGATATCCCAGACACGGTCAAGCCCACCCTCAATGTTTTAGTTTCAGTCAAAACAGATCAAAACCGGGTTATGTAAGATTTCAGTTAATTATCACAACTGGATAAAACATTATCCCATACCCGACCAAGCGGTAGTACTCTACCGTATCCCAAGCTCGTATAGGGAAAATAAGTTAAGAGTATTTACCTGAATTGAAGTTCGCAAGTAATCCAAATTCAGCCATATTCCAGAGCAAGTACAAGAGAAATCTACCGGGAGGCGTTCACTCTAGGATTATGGTAATTAATACCAATATTAGAATGCTAACGGGTCCTTAGTTTAGTCCTAGACTTGGACCGGTTAGTCTTACGCTAAATTGTGATATGGTACAATACGCTAGATTAAGCGGTAACTGGAATAGAATGTTAATTGGACCCAAAAGTACATAGACTTGAATAATATGGGAGGACCAATAAGATTCTGGATTTTGATAAGGAATGGACAAAGTTAAACCCGTTTTGGTTTAAATACGTAAACTAGCTACGTATGTTTAACCGAACGCGTATAAGCGAAACCGGGTAAACCGTAAGAGTCGTATATAAGTTCCATAATGGGATATGTTTAAAATATATTATAAAGTCAGTAGCTTTGCAAAAGATAGGCCCGAAGTTTGTTTAAATCCGTTTTATGCCTTTTAAGGGCATTTGGTCATTCTTGTGTTTATAAAAGATGTAAGTTAAGAATCTGATGTTATGACCTTAGATATCCTGTAAAAATATGTATTTTATCATGTTATATCAGTAGGATATCAAATATATGTGTGTTTGACGATTTTGAAACACACTATGTCCCGCAGGGGCATTTTAGTAATTTCACACATAGCTTTGAGGCCGAATTTGGGATTCTGAGTTCGGGACTTGTACTTACTGTAGTTATATAAAAATAAGTTTATAAATCAGTAAGTAACAAGTCTCGGCTCATGGTTATGGTTTTTAAACCATACTTATGAGCCGAAAAGGCGTAGAAGTCGCTAAACTGCCGTTAAATCGATATTTAATATAAACTGAAGTTAGGACCTGATTTAAATGCCAAAATACGTCATTTAACTTATAACATCAGTAAGTTAAGGTTTTGATTATAAAAAGTTTGATTCTTGCTATTTTTCCGTAAAAATGGTACTTTAGTCGTTTAGCGGCGATTAGCGATTCTTAATCATACATTTAAGTCATAAACTGAACAAACATCCCAAATACTTATCATAACACATCAGCAAGTATACCATCCATATGCTCATATGCGCTAAAAAACTCATTTTGTGCAAAAAGGACCTATTTGCAAAGTTTTAAGGATTTTTACGGAACTTATGTAATAACTCGGATTTCTTAGGAATCGAGTCACGAAACTTTAGGACAATATTATAGACATAATCATGGTCATAAAATGACCAAAATTAGTATCAAGAATGGCTCAAAATGGGTCAGAACTGAAAGTCAACAGAAAGTCAACTGTTTGAGACTTTTGGTTACAACCGAGCCTAGACCAAAAATTGACGAACCGAACCTGTTGACATATGTTCAAATACTTATTTTAAGGTTATTAATGCTTTAAAACATATTTTAAAACATCCAGATCATTAGTTATGAATTCTACAAAACTGCTCAGTTTGACTTTTATTGACTTTTCGGTTGACTCGTCAATTGGCCATGAATCCGTGAAAATCTGAAAATGCCTCTTGAGGGTTTATTACCTCCATCATTATGAGCACGTAGGAACTTTCGTTACGTACAATGGTGGAGTATACACGGATTTATAGCAAAGTCAATGGCGTAATTACACGAGACTTTGTTCTAGGCTAAAAACTATGAGGAATCGACTTAGCACGAGATTGAACACTTACATAAGGTCCAAGAGTTGCTAAGAACATAATGGAATGCTCCAAATTCGTCTAGGACTCCTCCAAGGTGTGTTGACAAGCTTCCAAGGTAATGATCTTGTTGCAACACATGGAGAAGGCTCCTTAAATGCATGTTGGGAATGATAGAGGGAAGCCAGGTGTTGAGGAGGGTCTCCAGGTGCTCACAAGTGTCCTAGAGGTGTCAAACAATGAGCTTAAGGTGGCAAAAACCCGAGCAATAGGTGTCCAAGTGCATTGCTGGCAACCAAAAATCATTTTTCTGTTGATGGCACCTCCTCGTGGGGCGCGAGGGGTTTAGGCCTGGCCGGTCGCGGCCCGCGACCGTGTCTTAGGTCAGCCATCCAAGTTTAAAACTTGGCAGTTTCAGTCCCCGTACTTATTGTCATAAACTTATTTCTTGCACTTTTGGCCCCTCTACTTCATTCTAAAACATAACGAGGATAGGATAAGCGATTCGACAAACCTTGGTCCCTCCCATTTAGGCACATGGCACACGTAGATTACCGGGACACATGTCGGAAAAATATTGGACGTAAAAACACGTAATGTTACATCCTCACCCCCTTAAAATAAATCTCGACCCGAGATTTCAATCAAACAATTATGGGTACTTCTGTCGCATGACAGACTCCACTTCCCAGTTGTATTCGGGACCTCGACGAGCGTCCCATTTAACCTTTATGATAGGCACGTGCTTCCTACGAAGCTTCTTGATCTGGCGATCCTCGATCGCCACTGGTTGTTCAATAAAGCGCAGGTTCTTATCAATCTGTACCTCGTCATGTGGCATAGCCAATGACTCATTAGTTAAGCACTTCTTCAAGTTGGAGATGTGGAATACGTCATGGATTCCACTAAACTTCTTGGGCAATTTTAGCTTGTACGTAACAGCTCCAACTCGTTCGATAATCTCGAATGGTCCAACATACCTTGGACTTAGCTTGCCTTTCTTTCCGAAGCGCATAACTCCTTTCCAAGGCGATACCTTAAGCAAGACCTTGTCCCCTACCTGGAACTCAAGAGGTTTACGCCTTCGGTCTGCATAGCTTTTCTGCCTATCCCTGGCAGCCTTGAGACGATTACGAATTTGTAATATCTTATACGTCGTCTCCAGGACTATTTCTAGTCCTGTCAGTTGAGCTTCCCCAACTTCTGCCCAACAAACTGGAGTCCTACACTTCCTTCCGTAGAGTGCTTCAAACGGGGCGGCTTGAATGCTTGCATGGTAGCTGTTGTTGTAGGAGAATTCAACAAGTGGTAAGTGGCTATCCCAACTTCCACCTAGATCAATCACACAAACGCGGAGCATATCTTCCAAAGTCTGTATAGTGCGCTCACTTTGCCCATCCGTCTGAGGATGGTAGGTTGTGCTAAAATTTAATCGAGTGCCCAAAGCTTGCTGAAAGCTTTTCCAAAAATGTGAAGTATATCTTGTGTCTTAATCTGATACAATAGACACTGGCACGCCGTGCAACGACACAATTTCATCTACATAAAGCCTAGCAAGCTTATCCGAGCTATATGTCTCGTTGACGGGTAAGAAATGTCCACGATCACCCATATTGCGTCATTCCCTGCTTTGTTTTTGGTAACTTGGTAATGAAATCCATAGTTACGCATTCCCATTTCCACATGGGAATTTCCAATGGCTGCAATAGACCTGGCAGCTTTTGATGTTTGGCTTTAACTTGTGAGCACGTCAAACATTTAGATACATATGCGGCTATCGATTTCTTTAATTCGGACCACCAATAATCAGGTCTCAAATCCTTATACATTTTGTCACCACCTGGGTGAATTGAGTACCTAGAATTGTGTGCCTCTTGGAGAATCAAATCTCTAAGTCCTCCGAAAACTAGAATCCAAATTCGTTCACAAAACCTTAGGATTCCATCATTTCCGGGGTAAGTTGTTCTACCAACTTTCCCAGTTCTTCCTTAGGTAGATTTGCTTCTAACAAAGCTTGCTTCTGAGCTTCCAAAATCTTGTCTTTCAGATCATTCTTAACCTGAATGCTCTTGGAATTGATCCTTATGGGCTTAACCATTTCCTTGCGGATCAAGGCATCGGCAACCACCTTTGCCTTGCCTGGATGATAACGGATCTCACAATCATAGTCGTTCAGCGTCTCCATCCACGACGCTGTCGCATATTTAAATCCTTTTGATTGAATAAATGTTGGAGACTTTTGTGGTCAGTGTATATAGCACACTTTGTTCCATATAAATAATGTCTCCACAGTTTGAGCGCAAACACCACAACACCTAGTTCCAAATCATGCGTGGTGTAGTTTCTTTCGTGTATCTTCAATTGACTTGAAGCGTAGGCAATTACCTTTCCTCTTTGCATGAGTACACATCCCATGCCGGTGTGTGAAGCATCACAATATACCACAAAATCTTCAATTCCTTCTGGTAGAGTCAACACATGAGCATTACTTAATTTCTGTTCAATACATCAAAGGCTTCCTGCTGTTTCGGACCCCAAACAAATTTAACATCTTTACAGGTCAGGGTCGTCAATGGAGTAGCTATCCTTGAAAATTTTTTATAAATCTTCTATAATAACCGGCCAAACCCAGAAAACTTCGGATTTCGGATGGTGTCTTGGGGGCTTGCCAGTTCATTACTGCCTCGACTTTGGCAGGGTCAACTTGTATCCCACGTTCACTAATCATGTGGCCTAAGAATTGTACCTCACGCAACCAAAATTCACACTTAGAAAACTTTGCATAAAGTTTCTTGTGTCTCAACAACTCCAAAATACACCTCAAATGTTTCTCGTGATCCTCCTGATTACGAGAGTATATAAGTATATCATCAATAAAGACAAGGACAAACTTATCTAAATACGGCTTGCAGACTATGTTCACCAAATCCATAAATGCTGCTGGTGCATTAGGAGTCCAAAAGGCATCACCAAGAACTCATAATGACCATATCTTGTTCTAAATGCCGTCTTTGGAACGTCTTCAGTACGAACTTTGAGTTGATGATAACCTGACCTCAAATCAATCATCGAGAAGTAGCTTGCTCCCTGAAGCTGGTCAAATAAATCATCGATCCTAGGCAATGGATAGCGATTCTTAATTGTTAACTTATTCAGCTTGCGTAGTCAATGCACATTCGCATGGAACCATCTTTCTTTTTCACAAACAGTATTGGGGCTCCCCAAGGCGAAGAGCTTGGCTGAATGAATCCTTTTTCCAACAATTCCTCAAGTTGTGTCTTTAACTCTTTCATTTCTGTAGGTGCAAGTCTATACGGGGCTCTAGCAACTAGAGCTGCACCAGGTATGATATCAATTCTAAATTCTACTTGCTTATCTGGAGGTAGACCAGGCAAGTCTTCAGGAAACACGTCAGCAAATTCTGAGATAACGAGTAGGTCTTCGATCTTTGGCTTAGCTCCATCAATGGTTACTTGTGCCATGTAAATGACACAATTCTTCTTCAGGCATTTCGAAGATTTAAGTAACACATCCTTTTCGGACAAACCATAACGTACATTGGATAGGCAGCAATTCAACGGTCGAAGTTTTGATTTCGATGAGCTTATTGTTACAGGCTATATGGGCATGGTTACTAGACAACCAGTCCATACCAAGAACTACATCGAATCCTGCCAACTTCATTGGCAATAGAGAAACAGGAATAGAGTGATCCTTAATGGAAATATAACATCCATCAAGAATTTTAGAAGCAGTTTCTATCGTTCCATCAGCGAGCTCTACATCGTATGTTATGTCTAGAGTTCTCATGGGCAAGTTTAATAAGGCACTAAACTTATGATCTACAAATGATTTATCAGCCCCTGAATCGAAAAGAACTCTAGCATAGACATCATTAATAAGGAACGTACATGTTATCACATTATCATCTTTCACAGCCTCCTTGGCTTTCATCTGGAAAGCACGAGCTTTTCCTTTCTTCGCCCCATCGTCCTTAGCAGTGTCATCCTTCTTGTACTTAGGACAGTTTGGTTAGATATGTCCTTTCTCGCCACAATTAAAACAGGTGGCCTCCTTTAAATCCTTACATTCCAGAGCCTTGTGCCATGCCTCTTACAAATCCCACAAGGCTATATCTGAAGCTCGTCCCGACACGCACCCAAGTGTCGCTTTTTGCACTTTCTGCATTTAGGCCTATTATCAGACCTTTGATGGTTCTTGTTTGACCCGAACTTCCTGTTCTTGTTGAAGCGGTTAAACATGTTGTCATCTCTCTTCCTTTTCTCACAACCTTCAGACCTAAGAGACCTCTGTCTCTTCAGATCCTGAGTTAAGACCATGGAAAGTCTATAGCAGACCTAAATGTCACGGGCCTAGATGCCCTGACATCACCCTTAATCTCCGGCTCTAATCCGCCAATAAAACGTGAGATTCGTTTGGATTTGGGAGTGATCAAATATGGAACCAATCTCGACATAGAGTTAAACTCCGATACATACTTCCCACAGTCGAGGTTCTTCATGGTTAGCCAGATAAATTATGTTTCGATCCTTTCCATCTCATGAGGTGGACAATAGCCAGCCTTTACCAAGTCAACAAACTTTTCCCAACTCAAATTATAAAGATAGACCTTCCCAGAAGACTGGATCATCGACTTCCACCATGTGAGGGCGTCGCCCTTGAATGATTGTGCTACAAACTGCACTACGTCTTTCTCAGCGCACCCACTGATTTCCACAATAGTTTCGATCTCGTCTAACCATCAGAGTGTTTCCACAACTCCTTTTTCACCAGTGAAATCACGTGGTTTGCAAGACACGAAGTATTTATAGGAGCAACCTTCCTTATTAATTTGGGTCTTTCTGTGGTACTCCTTTCTTTTCCTTTCAATATTCAACGAATACTCAGAGTCGTCTTTCTTGTGAGAGGGATGTTCAGATTTCTTTTGCGATGAGTGCTTAGAATGGTGTGAGGATGTATGCCTGGATGTGTGCTTAGAAGTATGCTTGGTATGTGAAGCACTGGATTCACCGTTCTTCTCGTCACGATCTTTAATTGCTTTTTCTAATTCGGTGGCAATTAATGCCTGCAGTTCGCCTCTAGTAGTTACAATCTGTTCGTTAGGCACCTCCATCCCCTTGGTGGCTATCTGCTTCATCTGAATTGGCCATCCTTGTACTTTGACACTGAAGCAATCACGTGGAATTTAATTAATTGCACTTGTTTGATTTGATTGATAACGACATAAACGGCCTTAATAAAGGGGGTGTTAGAATGTGGCACAATAGGCCTGTCACAAGGACAATTTAAAGCAGCACTAAGGGTTTGGATTATAAAATCAAGATCACCAATGGATCAAATAGCTTCGAGGTTCGAACGTAGTTTTACTACCCCGAGATAAAGAGTCGTAGACTACAACTATCATTGTCATCAATGGACATAACATAACCCAAGTGCATTACATCACTAATGGATGTATTAATATGGCCGTAGGCACTACACCACTAATGCGTGTTTAATTAAAGTAACCATCGCACTGATGATTTCTGATCGAGATCAAAATAGATTATATAGGCTTGGACGTAGTCCTTTGCCTTGACGGCTTGTGTGTTTCCTTAAGTCATATTGCCAGGAGGTTAATACCTTGAATATATTAACCTTTTAGAATAGCAATTCCTTGAAATGGTTTAAATAGCTAGTCCAGATCAGGCGGACTAGTGAAGTTTAGAACGTAGTTCACCACTTCTGGATAGAAGGGACTCCTTATAGGATTTCTCAACCTTAACTATCAGGGTAGAACACCATATAATTAACTACCGTTTTGCCAATATATGTGACCTAATCACTGGGCAGGTGTAAACCATCAAGGAGATTTCTTGGAAATGTTTCGCAGATCACAAATTTCAAATCAATATCGAGACGTTGGCTTGTATAACTGATATAATAATAGTATATATAACATTAATCCAAAAGAAATTCTATTAATTCAAATTACATTTGCCCTAAACGGGTCTTTTACAAGAAAATAAGATAGATTGTCGTCGCAGGGACTAAAATAAGGAACATACCCTCGCAGGGGTTTTAAAATTAAATACTTGTCCATGCAAGGACTTGATTTAAATTAAACGTAATACGTAGGAATAATAGGGAGCTCAATCCTTCTTCCCTGTTAACTTTTTCACCAGCCTTTTTATAGTTTTTGGTTCTTCTTAGCATCCTTGGCTGATTTCTCTTGTAGCTCTTTTACCCGTTCTAATGCTTCGTTTAGAACGTTTATAGTTGGTGGCGGCTGTTGTGGTTGCGGTTGAGTTTGGGGTTGAGGCGATGCAATCGGATGTTGGTACTCATAGTAGGGATATCCGCCTGGTTGGTAGGGATAAGGGTAATGAGCGTTCATAGCGTTTCAAGGTAAGGTCAGGATGAGATATGTGATGGCTATGGCTATGCTCTGGCCAGGTAGAAGGATCAAAGGGGTTGTATTCTGGCAATTGTTGGTAGGTAGGTATGGGTTATCAAATGATGTAGCTGTCGTGGGCTAATCAAAAACCTATTTAACCTAGATAGCTAGGGTAAGCAGGGTATCGTATCCACGGAGAATTTGTGGTTAGTGTTTATCTAGCTTATCTAATTAATTATCTAAGAAAATAGATATTATATTAAGTTGTTAACCCCACCCAGAATCCGATTGCTCACTTCAAAATAAAAACCTGTTTACCGATTCATAACACCACATAGACATGGCCTCGGAATTAATGACTTTGATTAATTATTAGGGATAGTTTTTAAGATTCACCGTACAACCTAATAATCCGTTTGTTTATATCAACTACCCACCAATTTACCAACCCGCTAACGATGCAAGTATATCGCCAATACGCTTGATAAACGACAAATAATTCAAATATAAAAATGTTTACCAAGAAATCAACACAAGTGGTCAAGATATACCAGTTAAAAAGAATATGAAAACATAGTATTTATATAAAAATAGAACAATTGTTTATCCGGGGGAAGTCACAAAAGATAACCTCCTTCAAGTTTCGGATTCTAGGTTTCACAAAACTCAGTTTACTCAGCTGATTGGCCACCACATAGACATGGTGTTGAAAAGTAGGTTAATTTAAGTGGTAATAAAAAATAGTCTTTGTCATTAGATCTTTTACAATTCAATTACCCTATTTACTAGTGTGAGTCAACCTGCTCTATGTCACCCAACGAGCTACAAGATTTTGTCATCAACCGAGCAAGTTGTAAAGCAAAGAACTCAAAACACATGAAAATAGTTTAAAGAAACCAACACCTCAAATTGTTTATAAAACGTTGTCAATGTTAAAAATAAGTCCAACCATGAATAAAATTGAGAAAAGTATCAAACCCAATGAACCGTTCACTTGGAGAAAATCACCTAATCACTCATGCCTTGAACCGTACACAGCCGCCAAGAGGCGGCTTCCTTCTGTCGTGCGTCCCTGTCTTGAGCACCGACCTATATATTTCTTATTTTGAGCAACCCAAGTCAAACAAAACCTAACAATTTACTCATTCTCTAATCGGTCCAATGGAAAGCCCACCACATATGCAGCTCTTTAATTTATTTTAGCCCATGATTCCATCATGCATCCTGTACACAAACCCAAAACAACAATCAACATATCTCGTCTCTTTTTTTAATATTTAATAACTCATATCTTGACTTTTCAAATTAACGGATGTGCATGTTATTATTATTTTCATAAGATCAATTTGTTTCATTACCACAAAATATAAAAACTAACCAAAGCAATATATTTGGAAAGTGTATCAATGCATTTTTATCATAATATATATCTAATAGTGTTTACTAAAAATGCACTGATCATCAAAACCCGGTGACGGAGGTGGTTGAAAAGGTTCACCAAATGGTAGGGGTGGTTGAGGCTCAGGCTCAACAGTAGAAGGCGGTTGTTCGTTGAAAGGCGAGGCATAAGAAGGTCCGCCCATTTGTGGATCTTCTGCGATGTTGGGTAGGATGAAGGCTGGGGAGATAGTGACCCAACTTTGGGCCCCATTCGCACGGACATGCGTGCGTTCCTCTTCCTAGGTGGTAGTTGTGGTTGTTCACCTGTTGGTTTTCAGGTGGAGGGGTGTAGTGTAACGGTGTATGGTAGGATGAAGTGTGGTGGGATGGTGTGCTATGGTAAGATGGGTGTCGTAGAATATGTATTGTGAATTTTTTTCTGAAATTCATCAGGATAGTGCTGTGGCGTTCCAGCGTACGAATTGGACCCGCTGGATAAGTAAATGGGATGACCCATTGATCCCGTTGCCGGCATTTCTGGGTCGGAGTCTTCTTTCATGGGCTCCGGTGAATCTTCAGGTGGGGTTACAGAAGGTGAATGGAATTGAATATCGGGGTTATAATTTCCATGGAAAGAATGGGAGTGTGAGTGATGAGATTGGGTAGGTCGTGGTGGCAGTGAATGTGGTGGTGGGGAATACTCGTGGGATATAGAGTGACAATGAGGGTACGGTTCCCATGGTGATGAGGAGTCTCCTGACCCCTCGTAAGGGTTGTAGTTATGCGGATTCGAAGGTCCTTGACCCGCAGCTCCGCCTCTCATGAGGCCTTTTCCTTTCGCTCCTCTAGAAAACTTCGGAGGCATCTTTGACAATTCCTATCACAAAGCAAATTAATAACCAAAGCAAGCAAAATAGCTAAACAAGGAAACGAATAATCCTAGGTCAAAGCCTAGACTCGAGAGTCTAAGGAATGTGTTTTCTTATATCGTTTGAAATCAAACACTAATGGCAAGTGTTGAATTCCCTCAAACGTTGCCTCTGATACCAACCTGTCACACCCCGACATCCACGTGTCTACCGGTGGGCCCGGTGGGGGGTATCGTGACGTACAGTTGATATCATCATTAACAAACAATATAAACACAACGGAAGTCTTGGAATAAATAAACTATTACAAACCGATAGTGTTGAAAGTTCAGAACAATTATACACAAACAAGGCTTGTAATAGGATCCAGAGACGGATCACAAAACATACAAATGATAATCAGACTATAAACAGGCAACTCCCTAAGGTCGCAACTCCTTAGTTATTCGCCCCGCAGCTCCCGGCCTATTCCGTACTTGCAAACCTGTAACTTAAGCTTTTGAAAATACGTCAGTTTAGACTGGTAAATACGCTCAACCGACACATTTTGAAAACCTTTTCGAAAATGGTTTTAGGTGCACATAGCACATTTTCTTAAATAACTTGGGATAGTACAAATGACCTTGTATACAGATTTACATGCTGGCTTTTACATATGAGGCCCGGTACAGAAACCGAGACATGATCGACTGACACACCACTCTGAACTTTCACACAGAAAGCATGATAGAAATTACCCAGTGTATGCCTACACGCCATGCTATATTGTCGTGGACACTACCAATTTAGTGAGCCAAGGATATCCCAGACACGGTCAAGCGCACCCTCAAGTTTTAGTTTCAGTCAAAATAGATCAAAACCGGGTTATGTAAGATTTCAGTTAATTATCACAATTGGATAAAACATTATCCCATACCCGACCAAGCGGTAGTAGTCTACCGTATCCCAAGCCCGTATAGGGAAAATAAGTTAAGAGTATTTACCTGAATTGAAGTTCGCAAGTAATCCAAATTCAGCCGTATTCCAGAGCAAGTTCAGGAGCAATCTACCGGGAGGCGTTCAGTCTGGAGTGATGGTAATTAATAACCAATATTAGAATGCTAACGGGTCCTTAGTTAAGTCCTAGACTTCGACCGGTTAGTCTTACGCTAAATTGTGACATGGTACGATACGCTAGATTAAACGGTGACCGGAAATTGGACCCGAAAAGTACATAAACTTGTATAATATGGGAGGACCAATAAGATTCTGGATTTTGATAAGGAATGGACAAAGTTAAACTCGTTTTGGTTTAAATACGTAAACTAGCTACGTATGTTTAACCAAATGCGTATAAGCGAAACCGGTAAGTGTAAGAGTCGTATATAAGTTCCATAATGGGATATGTTTAAAATATGTTATAAAGTCAGTAGCTTTGCAAAAGATAGACCCGAAGTGTGTTTAAATCCGTTTTATGCCTTTTAAGGGCATTTGGTCATTCTTGTGTTTATAAAAGATGTAAGTTAAGAATCTGATGTTATGACCTTAGACATCCTGTAAAAATATGTATTTTATCATGTTATATCAGTAGATATCAAATATATGTGTGTTTGATGATTTTGAAACACACTATGTCCCGCAGGGGCATTTTAGTAATTTCACATATAGCTTTGAGGCCGAATTTGGGATTCTGAGTTCGGGACTTGTACTTACTGTAGTTATATAAAAATAAGTTTATAAATCAGTAAGTAACAAATCTCGGCTCATGGTTAGGGTTTTTAAACCATACTTATGAGCCGAAAAGGCGTAAAAGTCGCTAAACTGCCGTTAAATCGATATTTAATCTAAACTGAAGTTAGGACCTGATTTAAATGGCCAAATATGTCATTTAACTTAGAACATCAGTAAGTTAAGGTTTTGATTATAAAAAGTTTGATTCTTGCTATTTTTCCGTAAAAAAATGGTAGTTTAGTCGTTTAGCGGCGATTAGCGATTCTTAATCATACATTTAAGTCATAAACTGAACAAACATCCCAAATGGTCCTACTTATCATAACATATATACAATCCATATGCTCATATGTGCTAAAAATCTCATTTTGTGCAAAAAGGACCTATTTGCAAAGTTTTAAGGATTTTTACGGAACTTATGTAATAACTCGGATTTCTTAGGAATCGAGTCACGAAACTTTAGGACAATATTATAGACATAATCATGGTCATAAAATGACCAAAACTTAGAATCAAGAATGGCTCAAAACGGGTCAGAACTTAAAGTCAACAGAAAGTCAACCGTTGAGACTTTCGGTTACAAACCGAGCCTAGACCAAAAATTGACAAACCGAACCTGTTGACATATGTTCAAATCTTATTTTAAGGTTATTAATGCTTCAAAACATATTTTAAAACATCCAGATCGTTAGTTATGAATTCTACAAAAACTGCTCAGTTTGACTTTTATTGACTTTTCAGTTGACTCGTCAATTGGCCATGAATCCGTGAAAATCTAAAAATGCCCTCTTGAGGGTTTATTACCTCCATCATTATGAGCACGTAGGAGCTTTCGTTACGCACAATGGTTGAGTATACACGGATTTATAGCAAAGTCAAGGCGTAATTACGACGAGACTTTGTTCTAGGCTAAAAACTATGAGGAATCGACTTAGCACGAGATTGAACACTTACATAAGGTCCAAGAGTTGCTAAGAACATAAAGGAATGCTCCAAATTCGTCTAGGACTCCTCCAAGATGTGTTGACAAGCTTCCAAGATGATGATCTTGTTGCAACACATGGAGAAGGCTCCTTAAATGCATGTTGGGGATGATAGAGGGAAGCCAGGTGTTGAGGAGGGTCTCCAGGTGCTCACAAGTGTCCTAGAGGTGTCAAATAATGAGCTTAAGGTGGCAAAAACCCGAGCAATAGGTGTCCATGTGCATTGCTGGCAACCAAAAATCATTTTTTTGTTGCTGGCACCTCCTCGCGGGCGCGAAGGGTTTAGGCCTTGCCGGTCGCGGCCCGCGACCGTGTCTTGGGTCAGCCATCCAAGTTTAAAACTTGGCAGTTTCAGTCCCCGTACTTATTTAGCTCATAGAACTCTTATTTCTTTTACTTTTGGCCCCTCTACTTCATTCTAAAACATTACGAGGATTGGATAAGTGATTCAACAAACCTTGGTCCCTCCCATTTTGGCACATGGCACACATGGATTACCGGGACACGTGTCGGAAAAATATTGGACGTAAAAACACGTAATGTTACACCGATCATCTCGAACGGGCAGCCTATTTTCTTGCTACCCGTTTTCCTCTATGTAGCTATGCTCTTATGCTCCCCACCAAGAGTGCATTGAAACCAAATCTTGTAATTCTCTCCTATTTTATTCGACCTCTTGATCACAATGAGGTAACCATTGTCTTTTTCCATGTCTTGTACCCATAGCACCAGCTCTTTACGTGACGAAAACTTATGCGTTGTATCAAACGAAAATGTAACCGGGTAACAACCTTCCTCGTCAACTGACACATCCTCCTGCTCTCATCGTCACCGAGTTCCGAATAGACTTGATGTTCAAAGCTCTGCTCACAACCGTGACCAAAGTCGGGATAGTTTGGAAGACCGTACGAATATTCAGCCTGAGGATACGCTTCACCCCCGTATCCGTAATTCGAATAACCTTGTTGTGCGTACGGGTCCTCCACAGGGATATTCAAATCCAGCTCCACCGTGTTATCCCGATAACGAATGCCAGATACAACCTCCTCATCCTCCCTCAAGTTGGACAAGACCGTTTCTCATACGTGTCGGAAATAAGGTCCCCTCGTAAGAATCAGGAACAACTGACTCGTTAGAATATTCACCGAAAAGATAGTTGCTTAACCACGACATCGTAACCGTGCGTTATTTTGAAGAAACACAAGTAACACAGAAAAACCCCACGTATGTCTAGAAACAATATAATGAGTTTTAGAAATTGAATGCGTTAACTCTTCTCCCGGGCAAGCTTTAAAGGCAAATATTTGGGGCCGAAGCGCCGCGCTTTGGCCAAAGCGCGGCGCTTAGGGGTCACGGGACAACATGGTACCAGGTTAAACCTCGTATCACCTTTATGTCACTCAGACATCAGTCACTTCACCTTTTGTCTGGTAAAGTAACCCTAAATGCCCCGCTTTGACCAAAGCGGGGCGCTTTGGGGTGTGAAAATAAGTTGGTCCGTGTGTGAATAGCAAGATCCTATTTGTATGGAAAACCAATGGATGTGTGTGGTTAAAATGAAAAGTAAGTATAAGGTTGTGGCCAAAACACAAAGTATAAAAGTGGAATGTAGCTAAGAAGATGTAATTTAATATATATAATAATTAGACCATACGTAACAGGTGTCAATGAGGACATGAAGGCAAAGGGATCTGAGCTGACTCCGACGTGAGGTCACTTTTAAAGGTTTCCGGTGTGGATGTGGAGGGGGCATAAGGAGGAGGCGTGATTCCAACCATGCTTGAAGGGGTGGCTACGCCTTGGACATGGTCAATAATAGATGATCTTATGTGGTTACCATGTCAATTATGTATGCAATCGCATAACAATTTATTGTTATGCTCTTGTTTTGCAACTTTAATTAGTCATATTATTAACTATTTAACTTCAAATTCTGAAATAAGCTATCACATGCTTCGTATAGATAAGTTATATTATGCTCTTGTTTTGCAACTTTAATTACTCATATTATTAAATATCTAACTTCAAATTCTGAAATAAGTTATCACATGCTTCGTATAAATAAGTTACTGTTGTACGATTCTTTCATAATAAACGAAAGAAATAAAACCCGAAATGATAATTTAAGATAGTGTAAGAAACCCTTGACCCTTGTACCCTTGTTTACTTATCACTTCAGCCGAAATGAGAACTATAGCGATTTGATAAGACGGTGTAAGAAACCCTTGAGCCTTTACCCTTGTACCCTTGTCTACTCATCATTTAATTTAGTAGTGGCACTCTACTAATTCAATTCTATCACTTACAACATTCAATTAAGTTTCGTTAGGTCATCGAGCATTATTCAATCACTAGAGATAAATTTTAGTGTAAATGCCCATCACTAGCGATGGTTTTTTTATTTTATTTTTTAAATTGTAAATTAACAATAAAAAAATAAAATTATAAATTATAAATTTCATTTAAATAAATCCTAAATTACAAACTAAAAAAAAACTAAACATGTAACAAGACTAAAAAATTTACGGCATCTTCCAACCTCACTTTTCACATATCTCGCGTTTGTGTTGAAGTAAGATCGATTTATACGGTTCGTCGAGATTGACGTGCGGTTGTAACAAGACGTTTAAATTACTATTTTTTTTTCTTTTGCGCTCAAATGTCTAATATACACCTCCTCACGTTTAAGTTTTGCTCACAAGTTTTTCTATTATTTCTTTGGATTCCGCCATTTTCACCAATTTAGCCTCTTTGAATTCGGTGATGGCTCCGTCACCGCTTCCTTATCTCTACTTGATGAATCACCACTTTTCTTGCGGCGCAACCTTGTGGGTGTATCGTCTTGATTGGGTTCATCATCGAGTTGTTCGTTCAAATTCATTTGAGGCATGTTACTGGACACGGAAGTATTGTAGCTCCCAAACTCGGAAGTTTTTGATCTTTTGGGACCTCCTTTTCTTCTTGGAGCCGTGGGCCCATGCATGTTGACCAAGTCAACCGACTCCCATTTCGGGTGATGTCTCGCAATCTACCATACCGCCAAGTGTGGAAAAGTTTTATGCTTGAATGTCCGGCAATATTCTTCTAAGGCGTTTTTTATGATAGTCATCTCGCTCGCTCCGTTTTGTGGAGTTCGGGACTATAAAAAAAATTTATAAAACAAGATAAAAAAAACAGTTTTCGTTTAAAAAAAACAGTTTTCCTTTTTTTTAAATAACAGTTTTTGTTTTAAAAAAGCAGTATGTTTAAAAAAACAGTTTTCTGTTTTAAAAAAATCACTGTTTTAAAATAAAACAATTTTCTGTTTTTAATAAAATAACAGTTTTTTTAAATAACAGTTTTCTGTTTTTAAAAATTTTAAAAACATATAGAGAAAAGTAAAAAAAAGGTACCAATTGAATGAAACAAGCGTTAAATTTACTCATTTTTCGGTTCAAATTTCTCCACTTCGAAGTCATTTGATCTATGTTTCGTTCGGTCGAACCGGAAAGTTTACCAAAATGAGAGATAACTCGTCTCCAAAACAAGTCTCTTCCTTGTTCCTTCGAATGTTTTTTGCTTTCGGATGTGTGCAAGTATGCCTTGACTAAGGTGGTGTTTTTTTTTCAGATGTAAAAGGTTTGCAATCTGCGTACCACATCTGCAAACATCTGCACGAGAAGAGGTGGACCAAATGTCTGCAGAGTGTAATAAAAAGAGTGTATCTTTAAAAAGATCTGCTAACCCCTTTCTCTTTCAAAAAAATCCACTTTCAGATCTGCACTCCATCTCCCACCTCTACCACCCCTATCAAACTTGCAGTTCCACTCTACCACCCCTTTCAGATCTGCAAACCCCTTTCTCTTTCAACATCATAATACAAACCACCTACTAAAAGTAGTATCAAACAAAGTGAAAGTGGAGATGAGGGCTTCGTTGGAGATGAAGATGGAGATCGATGGAGGTGAGGGATCGATGTGTCGGAGATGAAGATGGAGATCTACGGCGATGTGTCAGAGGATGGAGATCGACGACGATGAAGTGGAGATCGATGTATCAACTGGATGGAGGTGTAGATCGATGTGTCGGCTGGATTGCTAGGGTTAGATTTGTTTTGTTTTGAAAGAGCAGAGAAGGAGAAGAGGGTAGAAGACCCTTGAAGACAATAGTCCACATTTGCTTCAGGATGTGGTCTTGAAGACCTTTTTAAGTGATAGCTCTTCCAAAAAACAAACGCGCTTCAGACCCAAAGGTCTGCGCGTGTCTGCGGGACGCAGGTATAAGTGGCCAGAAGAGTGTTTCTTCAAAAAACAAACACCACCTAGGGCGACCTCCTCCTCGCTCGTCCATGGTTTCCGAACGCTTGTTGGGATGATTTCAACTTCTTGATCGTCTTCTTCTTTCTTGAACCGGTTCACTATTATCATCAAGTTGTTGTTGTGGTTTGAGGTATGCACAGGCGAATTGATGAATGACATTGCTATCTTCTAGTAGGTCGAGGTGGAAATGGTGGGTTTGAAACGGTAGTGCTTGAAATTGTTGAGGTTGAAATAGTGGAATGAAAGGTTGGTTTTGATATTGTTGGGTTTGAAATGGTGGAAATTATCGGAATTGAAAGGGTTGATTGTGAAACGGTTGGGTTTGAAATGACGGGATTTGGCCGGGTTCGTCTTGCAACCGAAATCTCGTCGGCTCACCAAGATTAGGTCGAACCTTTGGTCGTACATGTTTTTTCTTCGAACCCGAACCTCGTTTGCTTGAACCTTCCATTTTGGGTTGGATTGAATTTTTTTGTAGTTTGAAAGAATGTATTTTTTGTGTTGGGAGATTGTATTTAGTATTTTATAAATTTGATTTGTGTATATATATAAAACAACCCATCAACGGTCATCTATGAAGGCAACGGTTGAATTTTTTGAATGGATAAGTGATGTGTGGTTAGTATTTAGTGTTATTTTGTGTGTTTCGAGTCAGTTTTATGTATATATGAGTGTTTAGTCGGTTCGGTATTACTATTTAATGTGAGTGCGTCGTTTCAGGCTAAATAGTGCAAAACGAGCGGAAAAACGCGTGCTGGAAGGAGCTGGAAGTTGGAAAAAAAGAAATTCAGATGGTAGTTCCCCGCGCCACGCGGGGGAGATCGAGAGACCTGTCGCGACGCGCGACAGGTGTTAATTGTGGGGTCGGTTTGTGTAGTCCAGGCGACACGCGCCAGCTGCTGATGACTCTCTCGCGACTTGCGGGAGAGGTCAATTGCGGGAAATATTTAAGTCGGGTTAAATTCTGTTTTTGGGATTCGATTCTGTGACCTAGCAGCCGTTTTTTCCGAACTCAGCAGTCATTAGAGGCGATTTAGAAGAGGTTTTCATCCCAATCAAGCCAGTTTCTCATGTCAGATCGATTCCAAACTATTATTGAAGCTGTGATGACGACCATGAGGCTAAGCTCTTCGTGACTTCTACCCGGAGAACTGTTATTGTGTTTTTCATTGAACCTTGTTTACTTATTCGTTGTAACTGGTACAGCTTGACTACTTGTGTTGGATTCTTGGTAAACGTTTATTGTGTTTGAATTATTTGTCGTTTATTAAGCGTATTGGCGATTTCCTTGCATCGTTAGCGGGTTGGTAAACTGGCGGGTAATTGATGCAAACATACGGGTTATTAGGTGGCATAGTGAATTTTAAAAACTATCCTTAATAATTAACCAAATTCATTAATTCTGAGGCCATGTCTATGTGGTGTTCTGAATTGGTAAACAGGTTTTGATGATAAATGGGTAATTGGGATTCCGGGTGGAAGTTATCTTTCTCATATTGATTACAACTCTTTAATTTAGTTTTCGTGTTTTTCTAAACAATCAATCAAATTCCCCCAAGTTAGTTAATTTAGTTCTTAGTCAAAAATCTTTACACTGACCATAAATTTCCGTGGATTCGATACCCTACTTACGCTACCTACGTAGTTTAAATAGGTTTTTGATTAGTCCACGACAGCTACATCAAAATGGCGCCGCTGCCGGGGAATTCATGCGCTTAGTGTTAGTTTAGATTAGTTGTTTTTCTTGTTGTCTAAAAATCATAAAAATCCAAAAATATTTCCTTTTGTTTGTTTTTGTTTCGTTCGGTATTACGCGCATCTTTCTTGTTTGCTTGTGTGCAGGTGATTCAGTTGCATGCATACCGGGTTTTCATGGAAAGTCTTCACCACTGCTTTTCGACCCATAAATTGAGAAGACTGCTAGGCAAAATCTGCTCCTCATATCAGCTTTAAAAGGAAAAGCAACAATTCAGAATATGGACCCACCTGTCACACCCCGACCCGCAGCGGAATAAGAGTCGGGGCATAATTGGGTTATCACCAAAGCTCATGATGTTTACTAAAATGTTTCATATTTATTAAATTCAAATTACAACTTAAATATTCAAATCAAAATCCATACAATTACAAGGAAATGAAACTATGTAAACAATCCAAAGCTTAAATTGATTTATTCTTCTAGGCCTTCCTATGTGTTTCTTGCCTCAACTGGATCACCTGTATCATGTGTAAAACGGGGGATATTTTGGGTCAACAAAAGTTGGCGAGTGAACCTTGATAAAACATTGTTATTAATTTCTTGTTTTATTTAATATTGAAAATTTGTGCAATAATCACATGTGAGCAAACATATATGTATATAACAAAACACAAACCACATTGGATGAGTAAATGACATGAATGATGATGTATATGAGATCAAGGCTCAATCAAACGGAGCCGATCGAGTGACATGAATGATGATGTATGTGAGATCAAGGCTCAATCAAATGGAGCCGATCGAATGAGGCACCTGATACTCAACCCGTATCCCACGGGGAGCTGATGGGCCTAATGAAATACATGCACTGAAAATGATAACTTCAATCTAAACATAATTCACACAATAATTGATACATATTTGATACACATTTGATCACGGATATGATGGATGCACAAGTATTTAAATATAATAAGGAATTAAACGACACATGATACACCCCAAAACATGATTAAAACGGGGAATTGATAGAGATTCACTCACATTGGGTGCGTTCTTTGATGACGTTGGATGCACACGGATTTTAGGATTTGATCGACGAGGAAAACTAACCTAAAATAATAACGAAATGGTTCGGTAAATAAATGGATTTTATTTAAGATTAATAATTTTAATTTATAACCTTAATAGCATTTTTAGATTTATTTTTGTAAGTTTAAGGACATTTTCTAACTTTAAAAATATTATTTTTAAGTATTTTTAAATAATTTTCTGATTAAATAAATAAAAAAATAAAAAATAAAAATGTTGACTTTTTGACCATGTTGACCGTTGACCGGTCGGACTGTTGTGTTTAATTATGCGCTGAGTGAGGTTCGAACTCGGGACCTCTCGTATGCGTGCACGCAGCTCTACCAACTGAGCTACGTGTCTAACCTGAAATATTCTCTGTTTTAATTATATTTATATACTAATTGACTTTTAACTTATTTTGGTTTTTATTAAAACGATTTATATGGCCGAACCGGCTGCAGGGACCCGGAGTCGAACTCGGGTCCTTCGGTTCGAGTGCGCACAGCCCAATGTTAAACTTATGAATTCTATTACTCTTATAAACATCCTGTGACTTGTTCTGATTCAGTTGTAAAAATGTTGGTTTTAATTCTGAAATTCGGTAACGTGTGCGATTCGAACCTGGGACGTGTGTATTGTTTGTGCACACAGTCCACCGCTGGACTGTGTGTCTAACCCGTTCGAATATCTGATTTTAATTATACTTATACTTATTTGCGACTTCATCTTCTTCGTTTAAGAACACAGAACAGTGAATTTCGACTGTTCTTGTTTGGTCGTTCATGATTTAAACTTGATTGAAATGAACAGAGAAATTAAATGATATGGTGTACCAGAACAGCGGGTTTGCTTCGGTTTTCCGGCAAGTGCCGATTTGCGATGTCCGGCTTTATGAACTGTTTAGCGGTTTTGATTATTGATTTGAACGACTAAAGTATGAATTAAGAGATAGCATAGAAGTTTTAGATAGATATACCGGTCGAGGAATGAATACGGTTTTCTGATCAAGGATTTCCGGCGAAGTTCCGGCGAAATTGGAAATATCCGGCGACGAGCTTCTGAGAAATTTCAACTACGAAAAAGTGTGCGGTTCTGAGCGAAAGGATTTCCGGAAGATTGAGTGGGTATTTATAGGGTAGAACTGGATGAATTTTGTCCGAGTTTGGGTCTTGATTCGCGGTCAAAGCTTTTCCGGCGGTTATGACCGCAATTGACTGTTAGACGTCGGTTATAACCGATGTCGAAGTCGGTTATAGTGTTTTAGTCAAAAGGAAAATGGCTAAACTCGCGGATTGCCGGATTTTCCGGTGATTGCGAGTTTCTGGCGCGCTGAGGTCCGGATTTTGATTTTCTAGTTTTAGTATATATGTTATTTGTTTCCATGTTTATCACAAAATGAGTGTGTGATGTGTTTTGTCTTGAGAGTGACCCGGGTTCGAAACCCGGCATCTGCAATTATTTTTTTATTCATTATTTATTAGAAATTTTAAATTATGGTTTTTAAATTCTAATATATTTATTAATTATGTATCGTTTAAAATTAATTTGAGCAATAAACACGCAACGAAAAATTATAACCGGATATTTGATTAATAAACGAAGCGGGTTTTGGAAACCCGTTTTTCGACGGATGTCACCAGAAACTCAATCAACCCCACAACAACAAACTTCACACCAAGAGCGAGTTACGTGTCACACCCTGACCCGCAGCGGAAAAGGTGATCGGGGCATGATTGGGTTATCATCAAAGCTCATGACATTTATTATGCGTTTCATATTCATTAATACAATTTAATGGAAATTTACAATAAAGATTACAACATATTCTAGCTATCAATCTAGGCATCTTTGTTCTCTTCTAAGGCATTTCCTATGTTTTCTTTGCTTCAACCTGTTCACCTGTATCATGTGTAAAAAGGTTTTCGATCAACATAAAGTTGGCGAGTGAATCCTATGGAAAACATTTGAACAAGTTTATTTGAATTGATTATGAAATATGCGCACAACCAAACATGAGTAAAAATAGATGTAAACTTATTCAACAATCATAAGATATTAAATAAAACACACATGAACAATAATGGAACACTTAGAGGCACGCGATGCTCAACTCGTCTCTCACGAGGAACTGAGGGGCCTAATGAATGAATTGCATAAACATGATAATATGAATGACACAACTACAAACAATATAAACTCAATGATACACACATGAACAATAATGAATTTGATTTGAGGCACGCGTTGTTGAACTCGTCTCCCACGAGGAACTGATGGGCTTAATGAATGAGTTTCATATAATTTGACAAAAGGAAATAAGTAATCACAACAATATAACAATCTAAGTTTAATCATGATGTGGTATGGCACAAGTTTAAATAAACAAGTTAATTATTTTTATAACACATGACACACCCCAAAACGTGTAATTTAAAAGGGGGAGTTGTAAGATTCACTCACAGTGGGTGTGTTCGGTTGATGATGTTGAATGCAAGCGAAGTGGTTTTAACCACGAGTGAGATTAACCTAGATAAATCGCATTATGGTTTGGTAAGTAAACGGATTTTATTAATCTATTTTAGTAGGATTGTTGGGTGTATTTTTGTGAGTTTGAGGCTATTTTCTAACCTTAAAAATGTTTTTTTTAAGTATTTTTAATTGATTTTTAATTAAAATAATTAAATAAAAATAATAAAAAATTTTGATTTTTTTCTGACCGTTGACCGTTGACTGACCTTTGACCTGACCGTTGACCGGTTCGAATCGGAATATAAGTGCGCTGAGTGAGGCTCGAACCCGAGACCTCCCGTACGCGTGCACGCAGCTCTACCAACTGAGCTACGTGTCTAACCCGTTATATATCTGATTTTAATTATATATATATATATATTAATTATGTTAAACAGAAATCCTTTATTTTTTAAAAACGATTTAAATCAACGAAACGGTGCGCTCCACAGGTCTCGAACCCGGGACCTGTGGCTTAAACTAACACACAGTCCACCGCTGGACTGTGTGTGCAACTTGTTAACTTTACTGATTTTTATTATACTTAAACACAAATTAGTTATTTCCTTTTCTGTCTTATTTAAAAAGAATAGATAATTGTCCGAGTCGGTGCAGTAGCCCGGACTCGAACTCGTGACCTGTGATATAAACATACACACAGTCCACCGCTGGACTGTGTGTCTAACTTGGTTATTATTCCGGTTATTAATATACTTAACATATATCAGTATGACTCCGGTTCGGTTAATAAAAAAAATCATTTTTATTAAGGCAGCGTGTGTGAAACCGGATTCGAACTCGAGACGTTTGTATGTTTAATGTGCACACAGTCCACCGCTGGACTGTGTGTCTAACCCGAGTAATTTCTTGCTTTTAATTATACTTATGTGATATAGTTAAATCGTCTTCTTCGTTGAGATATAACCAGAGATAATGTCTGACTGGTTCGAGTTTTATTCAGGTTTCTTTAGCGTCTTACAGTTCATTACGGTGAGATATGAGTGAAAAGAAAAAGATATTAGGCGAAGAGGTATACCGACTGTCTCCTCTGTTTTCCGGCAGAACTCCGGCGACAGCAGTAGGCTCCGGCGACGAGTGTCTTGCAGCAGAGAAACTTCAGAAAGCTTACAAAATATGTGGGTGACTTCGGTATAAGTTCAAATGGTTTAGTAAGGCTCAGAAATGAGGAAACCGGTTTTCCGGCGACGAACAGAATAATTCCGGCGAGTGGAATTATGCCGAGAAAAGGTGAGGTTTTGAGCGAAAAGGTTTGCAGTGGGTTGTGGGTGAATTTATAGGACAAATCGTCGAAGAACTTGGTCTGATTTCTGACTGTATTCATCGGTTATAAAAACTCCGGCGGTTATAGAAGGTGTCGCGGACTCAAACGTCGGTTATAACCGATATATGTTTAAAGTTTACGTTATAACGGAAGGATTCGTTAAATACTCGCGAGATTGCCGGGATTCCGACGACTGAACTTTTGGGCGCCGGTTTTGAATTCGTAACGTCATGATATCAATTAAATGATTTCAATATTTAACAAACAAAACAAGTGGCGCAGTGGTTTGTGTGTGGTGTGTTAAGGTTGATGTTGAACCGGTACTGACCCGGGTTCGAAACCCGGCAGAGACCTTTTATTTTTATTTTGCGATTTTCAACAGTTTTTCAAAAACTAAATATATATTCCCGTATAATAATTGATTATGCATCGTTTAAAATTATTTTGGGCATTTAATTCGAAACGAAAATTTTAACTGACTGTTCGGTTGATAAACGGAGCGGGTTTGGTAAATCCGTTTTTGACGGATGTTACAGTATCCCCTGCTTTTTAGAAATTTCGTCCCGAAATTTAAATTGTGATATATTTGACTAAAAGAATGATGATGTTTAGTTTGACAGTTATATGCTTAGAAAAATAAGGGTTTAAGTTTTTGTTTGAGGTGGTAACGTTACTTGTAAGGGTTAAGTACCCTATTACAGGAATCGCTTTTTGTTGCCTACTGTATAAGTATTGATAAGCAGGAATGATTCGCTAAAATTGATATCATGCATAAGAGTTTAGGTACGTTTGGAAAAGTATGGTTATATCCTAAGGCAAAACTTCTAACACTACAACCTACATGGGAACATAAATAAAACACAACAGCTGATATTTGAACATAATTAAACACAACAGCTAATATTTGAACATAAATAAGCACAACAGCTAACATTTGAATCCACATTCTGATTGCATATATGTTTGAATGGTGGAAGTTCCTTTCTCGTTTGTTATGATGGAGAGGTTAGTTTATGTAGAAATGGAACACAATCCAATTTCTTTAAATAGCAAGATGATATAAATGTAACACAAATTCCACCCAAGGCAATACTAAATCCTACATGGAACTTCTCACAACCGCCTGATAATGCCTCTGATCCTTTGGCAAGAATACTTATATATAGGAAGTACCAGCGGCGTATCCACCATATTCTTGCCAAATTTTCATTAGTTTTATCAACAAGTTATGATTAGTTACCAAGAAACTAATAAATCCTACATAGAACTTCTCATAACCGTCCGACAATGCCTCTGATCCTTTGACAAGAATACTTATATATAGGAAGTACCAGCGGCGTATCCACCATATTCTTGTCAAATTTTCATTGGTTTTATCAGTGAATTATGATTAGTCCTATAAAACTCTACAACCAATACAACAAACATAAAATACTGAAATGAAATATATCTGTGCGATCAAGGCTCAATCAAATGGAGCCGATCGTATTACATGTACTGAAAATGAAATATCTGTGCGCTCAAGGCTCAATCAAACGGAGCCGAACGTATTGAATGTACTGAAAATGAAATTGTCTGTGTGCTCAAGGCTCAATCAAACGGAGCCGAGCGTATTGAATGTACTGAAAATGAATAACTTAATCACACAAACAGCCTATGCATGGAACCCCTCATAACCGCCTGATAATGCCTCCGATCATTTGACAAGAATACTTATATATAGGAAGTACCAGCGGCGTATCCACCATATCCTTGTCAAATTCACATTGACTTTATCCGCAAGTTATGATAAGTTCTATGCGACTCTACAACAAACACAACAACCACAAGATACTGATAATGAAATTGTCTGTGCACTCAAGGCTCAATCAAACGGAGCCGAACGTATTGCATGTACTGAAAATGAAATTGTATGTGCGCTCAAGGCTCAATCAAACGGAGCCGAACGTATTGCATGTACTGAAAATGAACAACTTAATCTAAACAACAATCACACAAACAGCCTATGCATGGAACCTCTCATAACCGCCTGATAATGCCTTCGATCATTTGACAAGAATACTTATATATAGGAAGTACCAGCGGCGTATCCACCATATCCTTGTCAAATTTTCATTGACTTTATCCGCAAGTTATGGTTAGTTCGATGCGACTCTACTACAATCACCACAACCACAAGATACTGATAATGAAATTGTCTGTGCGCTCAAGGCTCAATCAAACGGAGCCGAGCGTATTGCATGTACTGAAAATGAAATTGTATGTGCGCTCAAGGCTCAATCAAATGGAGCCGAACGTATTGCATGTACTGAAAATGTAAAATGAACTGTGCGCTCAAGGCTCAATCAAACGGAGCCGAGCGTATTGCATGTATTGAAATGTAAAATGAAATAACCGATCAAGGCTCAATCAAACGGAGCCGATCGTACGGGCACGCCAAGATCAACCGCATAATAAAATGGGGATCAAGCTCAACCTCGATGGATAGGGAGCTGCGGCCTCGGCAAATGCATATACCGAAAACAATAAATAATAATTACTCTAACAGTCGACACATGAACCTCTCATAACCGCCAGATAATTCTTCTGATCCTTTGACAAGAATACTTATATATAGGAAGTACCAGCGGCGTATCCACCGTACTCTTGTCAAAGTTTCATTGGCTTTATCCTTAAGTTATGATTGGTTTGATGTGATAAAGACATAAAACTAAACAATAGGAGTTGAATCTGGTTCTTCGACGAAGAGGACTAGTTGGGTATCTTCGTTTGGGCCGTCATTATCTTCGACAAGATTGGCGTTGATGTTGAAGACTCTTCCTCTTGCTGGTGGCATAGTGGTTGGGTTTTCTTGGTTTACTTGGTTAACTGGGTTTTATTGGGCTTGAGTGTTGATGACGTTAACCATTTGAGGGCATGTGTTTCTAAAGTGGGTAGGGTCGCCACAATTGAAACAAGCTCGAGCATATCGGGAACACGGGGTATTGGGGTTGATGATAAGTTTGGGCCATGTTTTGAGTAGGGGAAGAGGTTTGGTTTTGAAAGGTGCGACAAACCTTGCTCAAATGACCATAGCGTCCACAAGTTGTACATAGTCGACAAGGTAAGGTAAGGGGATGGTGATAAAAACAGTTGTTGCATCGAGGGTGAGGTCCAAGATATGGCTTCTTATTTGGGTAAGTTGAGTTGGGTGCCACTTGAGTGATTGGGATAGCTTGGAGGGGTATGGCGTGTAAAACTGGTTGATTTCGTTGGGTAGCAGCGAAAAGTTGCCCGTCTCTTCTTCTCTTAGGGTTGAGTTGAGAAGGGGATTCGGTTTGGGTGGAGTCGGAGGTTTTAGTCGATTCTTTATCCTTCTTCTTCTCCTCCTTGAAGTCTTTGTTTCGAATTCGGTTCTCGGTGAGCTCTGTTGCTAGCTCCATTGCTGCTTCCAAAGTTGCAGGCTTGGTACTTATTACAGGGTCTTGAATCTTTGACGGAAGACCACGAATGTAGTGCTCGATCAAACGGTAGAGGGGAGTGAACATGTTGGGAAACATTTGATGTAATTCGAGGAACCTTTTGTAGTATGCGATGTGGTCTCCTTCCATTTGCTTCAACAAATAAAATTCATCTTCTAATTTCTTGATTTCACTCCTTGGGCAAAATCGTCTGGTCATGATTTCCTTCAATTCGATCCAAGTTAAGGTCATAGCATCGTCGACGCCTCGTTTGGCCTTCTCTGTATTCCACCAAGTAAGTGCTATCCCATATAATCGACCGGTAGCATATCGCACTTTACGATCGTCAGGGCAATCGCAATTTAAAAAAGTGTTCTCCATTTCTTCAAACCAATGGAGGAGAGCGGTGACGCCTTCAGTCCCTTTGTATTTCGGAGAGTCGCATGATTTGAAATGCTTGTAGGTGCATTTAGTGATATTTGGGGAAAAGTTGACAATGTTTTGGTTTGCTTGATTGACAGGATTATCGGTGAGTGCTTGTTGAACTTGGATTACTATGTTGGGTATTACGGCAGCCATATGTTGAACGATTTGGGATCATGGGTCGCATTAGGAATGAACATTCATAAAATAATTATAGAAACATAAATCTACTACATCCATAGGATGTCTTGGGCTTTGCTCGCTGTTAGGCCCTACATGCCGCCATACTTTACCTGTGTAATCATGTGGGCCCCCATGAATACCGGTTTTTCATATGGTTCGCACGGGTTTGCCAGGTTGCGTACACAAAAACCCGGAGAAAATCAAGAAATATGTATACAACGCGTGATATTCGGAATGTGTCCAGGTGTAGACACGGTGACACCTCAAAGTAGGTTAGTTCGAACGACGTTTGGTGTGGCATGCTTTGGCCTAATAGGTCCTTCGTACTCTCATCGTTAGTCCCCAGGTAGGCAAACTGGTCTGTTATATTGGATTTATACGAATGCCAACCTAGACAGGACGTTCCGACTACCGGTACTTGTACCCTTCCAGTTACTACATGCCCGTCGCAGAACTTACTTTGATGAGATTTGAAAATTGCACAAAATCTTTGGATAATGAGAGTATGAAAATAAATTGAATACATGAACATCGATATATGTATAATGAATATGTATATATGTATAATGAATATGTATATAAGCATGTATGTTTGACTGTAAATGTAAACAAATATGAAACAAATAAATATCACAAGTTTGTATGTAACCACCTAATCAATTAAAATTTAGGCAGACTATAGTATAGGCTCTAAGGGTCTAATAACCTATCCTATATCCCTATAGTCATGGCTCTGATACCAATCTGTCACACCCCGACCCGCAGCGGAAAAGGTGATCGGGGCATGATTGGGTTATCATCAAAGCTCATGACATTTATTATGCGTTTCATATTCATTAATACAATTTAATGGAAATTTACAATAAATATTACAACATATTCTAGCTATCAATCTAGGCATCTTTGTTCTCTTCTAAGGCATTTCCTATGTTTTCTTTGCTTCAACCTGTTCACCTGTATCATGTGTAAAAAGGTTTTCGATCAACATAAAGTTGGCGAGTGAATCCTATGGAAAACATTTGAACAAGTTTATTTGAATTGATTATGAAATATGCGCACAACCAAACATGAGTAAAAATAGATGTAAACTTATTCAACAATCATAAGATATTAAATAAAACACACATGAACAATAATGGAACACTTAGAGGCACGCGATGCTCAAATCGTCTCTCACGAGGAACTGAGGGGCCTAATGAATGAATTGCATAAACATGATAATATGAATGACACAACTACAAACAATATAAACTCAATGATACACACATGAACAATAATGAATTTGATTTGAGGCACGCGTTGTTCAACTCGTCTCCCACGAGGAACTGATGGGCTTAATGAATGAATTTCATATAATTTGACAAAAGGAAATAAGTAATCACAACAATATAACAATCTAAGTTTAGATCATGATGTGGTATGGCACAAGTTTAAATAAACAAGTTAATTATTTTTATAACACATGACACACCCCAAAACGTGTAATTTAAAAGGGGGAGTTGTAAGATTCACTCACAGTGGGTGCGTTCGGTTGATGATGTTGAATGCACGCGAAGTGGTTTTAACCACGAGTGAGATTAACCTAGATAAATCGCATTATGGTTTGGTAAGTAAACGGATTTTATTAATCTATTTTAGTAGGATTGTTGGGTGTATTTTTGTGAGTTTGAGGCTATTTTCTAACCTTAAAAATGTTTTTTTTAAGTATTTTTAATTGATTTTTAATTAAAATAATTAAAAAAATAATAAAAAATTTTGATTTTTTTCTGACCGTTGACCGTTGACTGACCGTTGACCGGTTCGAATCGGAATATAAGTGCGCTGAGTGAGGCTCGAACCCGAGACCTCCCGTACGCGTGCACGCAGCTCTACCAACTGAGCTACGTGTCTAACCCGTTATATATCTGATTTTAATTATATATATATATATATTAATTATGTTAAACAGAAATCCTTTATTTTTTAAAAACAATTTAAATCAACGAAACGGTGCGCTCCACAGGTCTCGAACCCGGGACCTGTGGCTTAAACTAACACACAGTCCACCGCTGGACTATGTGTGCAACTTGTTAACTTTACTGATTTTTATTATACTTAAACACAAATTAGTTATTTCCTTTTCTGTCTTATTTAAAAAGAATAGATAATTGTCCGAGTCGGTGCAGTAGCCCGGACTCGAACTCGTGACCTGTGATATAAACATACACACAGTCCACCGCTGGACTGTGTGTCTAACTTGGTTATTATTCCGGTTATTAATATACTTAACATATATCAGTATGACTCCGGTTCGGTTAATAAAAAAAATCATTTCTATTAAGGCAGCGTGTGTGAAACCGGATTCGAACTCGAGACGTTTGTATGTTTAATGTGCACACAGTCCACCGCTGGACTGTGTGTCTAACCCGAGTAATTTCTTGCTTTTAATTATACTTATGTGATATAGTTAAATCGTCTTCTTCGTTGAGATATAACCAGAGATAATGTCTGACTGGTTCGAGTTTTATTCAGGTTTCTTTAGCGTCTTACAGTTCATTACGGTGAGATATGAGTGAAAAGAAAAATATATTAGGCGAAGAGGTATACCGACTGTCTTCCTCTGTTTTCCGGCAGAACTCCGGCGACAGCAGTAGGCTCCGGCGACGAGTGTCTTGCAGCAGAGAAACTTCAGAAAGCTTACAAAATATGTGGGTGACTTCGGTATAAGTTCAAATGGTTTAGTAAGGCTCAGAAATGAGGAAACCGGTTTTCCGGCGACGAACAGAATAATTCCGGCGAGTGGAATTATGCCGAGAAAAGGTGTGGTTTTGAGCGAAAAGGTTTGCAGTGGGTTGTGGGTGAATTTATAGGACAAATCGTCGAAGAACTTGGTCTGATTTCCGACTGTATTCATCGGTTATAAAAACTCCGGCGGTTATACAAGGTGTCGCGGACTCAAACGTCGGTTATAACCGATATATGTTTAAAGTTTACGTTATAACGGAAGGATTCGTTAAATACTCGCGAGATTGCCGGGATTCCGACGACTGAACTTTTGGGCGCCGGTTTTGAATTCGTAACGTCATGATATCAATTAAATGATTTCAATATTTAACAAACAAAACAAGTGGCGCAGTGGTTTGTGTGTGGTGTGTTAAGGTTGATGTTGAACCGGTACTGACCCGGGTTCGAAACCCGGCAGAGACCTTTTATTTTTATTTTGCGATTTTCAACAGTTTTTCAAAAACTAAATATATATTCCCGTATAATAATTGATTATGCATCCGTTTAAAATTATTTTGGGCATTTAATTCGCAACGAAAACTTTAACTGACTGTTCGGTTGATAAAGGAGCGGGTTTGGTAAATCCGTTTTTTACGGATGTTACATTACGGAGATGCCACCAATGCCACCTCCCCCGTACCCAACTCAAACTCAACAACAACAAACTTCACCCATGGCACCACTATCCAGTTCCACCACCCAACCAACTGCTGCTCCAACTGGAGATTTCCACATTATTGGGGCAGCAACTTACCCGTTAAAAAGCCGAATACCACCACAGCCAAATCCGTTGCGAGCGGTGAATCAGCCAAATATAGTTCCACATCCGAATCGGTCGGGTGTGATGTTTGAGCCGTTTGAAAATAGAGCAAGAACTGGAACTTGGGAAGATGGGTATGGAGATGAAGTATGGGGCACAAATGAAGGGTACATGGGTTATCAAGGAGGTATGCAACATCAGGAATTTACTCAGGCTCAACCATTATTTCAGGAGAGACAGCCTCGAGGTGGGGAAGGTATTACACCCCACCACTAGTTCAGCGAGCACCGGTAGCTCCACGTTATCCACAGAGGGATCCCAGATTTCTGGATCCTAACATTCGAGGAGTTGAGAGTCACTTTCAGCCGCAAATTGCAGAACACTCTTCACCGATTGTTATGCCGGTTACACAAGGTAATGTGGATAGATCGTTTGAAGCGAAACCACATATTTTGAACATGCTCCCTACTTTTCATGGGAAAGCTATCGAGGAGCCTTATGCGCACATCGCAGAGTTCGAGGCAGTGTGTAGTATGATTGGGGGGACATGGCTTCACGCCGGATCAGGTAAAGTTGGTGTTATTTCAGTTTTCGTTGAAGGATTTGGCACGTGACTGGTTTGTATCTTTGCCCTACGCAAGTATCCACACTTGGCAAGAGATGCAACAACAAATTTTGGAAGATTACTATATGCTACAACGAACCAAGATGGGGAGAGTGGCCATTAGAGAATTTCAGCAACTTCCGGGTGAGTTGTTGTATGACTCGTGGAAGCGGTTTAACCAGTTGCTTCGAAATTACCCTCACCATGGCATACCAAGATGGGAGTTAATCACTGCTTTTCACGATGGGATGTCTAATGAGGATAGACGTGATATAAAGGCCATAACTGGTGGAACTTTCTTGAGGAATCACGTAGATGTGGATTGGGATTATTTGGAGATTTGTGCAGGGGATTCAAACAGACAAGCATAAGCTGATCGTACAAAGAAGTATTCAACTACTTCGTCGACTAGTGTGGGTACTTCTTCTACATCTAGAGTTGCTCAGTTGGAAAGGGAAAAAAAGGAGTTGGAGAATTTAAAGGTTTAGACAGTGGTAGAGATGCATTGCATGCGGCGCAAACCATTCCGGTTTGTGGTAGTTGTAACGATTTGGGCCAACTGAATGCCCGGGTACATGCCGAGGAGGATGTTAACATGGTTTACGGCGAACAAAAGAACTATGATATGAATGCTAACACATATCATCCAGGTTTGCGTAATCACCCGAATTTTAGATACGGTAATACTTGTCACACCCCGACCCGCAGCGGATAAGGTGATCGGGGCATGATTGGGTTATCATCAAAGCTCATGACATTTATTAAATGTTTCATATTCATTAATACAAATTAAATGAAAGTTTACAATGATTGCTACAACATGATCTAACTAACAATCTAACTCCTTTGTTCTCTTCTAAGGCAATCCTATGCTATCCTTGCTTCAACCTGTTCACCTGTATCATGTGTAAAAAGGTTTTTGGATCAACATAATGTTGGCGAGTGAATCCTATGGAAAACATTTGAACAATTTATTTAAATTGATTATGAAAAATGTGCACAACCAAACATGAGTAAAATTAGATGTAACTTGATCAATAATCATAAGATGTTAAATGAAAACACTCATGAACAATAATGGAACAATTAAAGGCACGCGATGCTCAACTCGTCTCTCACGAGGAACTGAGGGGCCTGATGAATGTATTGCATAAACATGATAATATGAATAACACAACTACAAACAATATAAACTCAATGAAAACACACATGAACAATAATGAATTTGAATTGAAGCACGCGATGTTCTACTCGTTTCCCACGAGGAACTGATGGGCTTATTGTATGAGTTTCATGTAATTTGACAAACGGAAAATAAATCACAACAATAAATCAATCTAAGATTAAGTCATGATGTGGTATGGCACAAGTTTAAATAAATAAATTAATTAATTCATAACACATGACACACCCCAAAACGTGTAATTTAAAAAGGGGGAATTGTAAGATTCACTCACAGTGGGTGCGTTCGGTTGATGATGATGAATGCACGCGAAGTGGTTTTAACCACGAGTGGGATTTAACCTAGATAAATCGCATTATGGTTTGGTGAGTAAACGGATTTTATTAAACTATTTTAGTAGGATTGTTGGGTGTATTTTTGTGAGTTTGAAACTATTTTCTAATCTTAAAAATGTTATTTTTAAGTATTTATAATTGATTTTTAATTAAAATAATTAAATAAAAATAAATAAAAAAATTATTATTTTTCTGACCGTTGACCGGCCGGTTGACCGTTGACCGGTTCGTTGACAGTTTATTGTGCGCTGAGTGAGGCTCGAACCCGAGACCTCTCGTACGCGTGCACGCAGCTCTACCAACTGAGCTACGTGTCTAACCCGTTATATATCCGATTTTAATTATATATATACACTAATTAGATTAAACCGAAAATCATTTTTATTTTAAAAACAATTTAATCGAAACGGTCATGCACACCACAGGTCTCGAACCCGGGACCTGTGGGTTAATATAACACACAGTCCACCGCTGGACTGTGTGTTCAACATGTTATATAACTTGATTTTTATTATACTTAAAGACAATTTAGTTATTTCCTTTTCTGCCTTATTTAAAAAGAAAAGATAATTGTCCGAGTCGGTGCTGAAGACCGGACTCGAACTCGTGACCAGTGATATAAACAAACGCACAGTCCACCGCTGGACTGTGTGTCTAACTTGGTTATTATTCTGGTTATCAATATACTTAACATATAACTAAGGCGATCCGGTTCAGTTAAACAAAAACTTGATTTTTATTAAGGCAACGTGTGTGAAACGGGAATCGAACTCGAGACGTTTTGCGTTTTATATGTGCACACAGTCCACCGCTGGACTGTGTGTCTAACCCGATTAATTTCATGATTTTAATTAAACTTATATGATAACAAGTCTTCATCTTCTTCACTGAACGAATAACCAGAAATCGGGTCTGACTGGTTCGAGCTTTTGATCAAGTTTCATTAGTGTTTTACAGTTTATTTCGGTAAGATAAAAGTGAAAAAGGAAAAGAAACTGAGCGGAGATTATACCGACTGGATCCTCTGTTTTCCGGCAGAACTCCGGCGACAGAATCCAACTCCGGCTACGGGTGTCTGGCAGCAACAAGTCTCCGGAAATCTTGGAAAGAGTATTGGTAACTTCGGTAAAGGTTTAGGGGATTCAGTGAAGTTCAGAAATAAGAAAGTCGGTTTTCCGGCGATGAGCAGGGAACTTCCGGCGAGAAAAATTACGCCGTGAAAAGATGTGATTTTTTAGCGAAAAGGTTTGCAGACGATTGTGGGTCAATTTATAGAAGAAACAAGATGTATTTGGTCTGGTTTTGGGCTGGGTTCATCAATTCAAGTTTTCCGGCGGTTTTGAATTTGGTCGCGGACTTCAAACATCGGTTATAACCGATATGTGATTAAAGGTTTACGTTATAACGTAAATCGTAGTTAAGATTCGCGGAAATTCCGGGATTCCGACGACTGAAACGATTTGGGCGCCGGTTTTGAATTCGTAAAGTCACTATATCAATTAACTGATTCTAATATTCATCAAACATAACAAGCGGCGCAGTGGTTTGTGTGTGAGGTGTTAAGTCACTTAGTGACTCGGTACAGACCCGGGTTCGAAACCCGACAGATGTATTTAATTTTTATTTTGCGATTTTTGACAGTTTTTCAAAAACTAAATATATATTCGCGTATAATAATTGATTACGGATCGTTTAAAAATGTTTTGGACATTTAATTCGAAACGAAAATTTTGACTGACTGTTCGGTTGATAAACGGAGCGGGTTTGGTAAATCCGTTTTTTGACGGATGTTACAGTATCCCCTGCTTTTTAGAAATTTCGTCCCGAAATTTGAATAATGATATATTTTGACTAAAAAGGATGATGACGTTTTGTTTGACAGTTGTATGCTCAGAAAAATGAAGGTTTAAGTTTTTGTTCGAGGCGGTAACGTTCCTTGTAAAGGTTAAGTACCCTATTCAGGAATCGCTTTTTGTTGCCTACTGTATGAATATTGATAATCAGGAAATGATTCTCTAAAAATGATATCATACATAAGAGTTTAGATACGTTTGGGAAAAATATGGTTATATCCTAAGGCAAAACTTCTAACACTACAATCTACATGGAACATAAATAAAAACACAACAGCTGATATCCAAACATGAATGAACACATCAGCAAATATTTGAACGTGAATAAACATAACAGCAAATATTCGAACATGAATGAACACATCGGCAAATATTTGAACATGCATAAACACAACAGCAAGTATTTGAACATGAATAAACACAACAGCAAAAATTCGAACATGAATAGACACATCAGCGAATGAATAAACACAATAGCCAATATTCGAACATGAATAGACACATCAGCGAATATTTGAACATGAATAAACACAACAGCAAATATTTGAATCCACATTCTGATAACATATATGTTTGAATGATGAAAGTTCCTCTCTCGTTTGTTATGATGGAGAGGTTAATTTATGTAGAAATGGAACACAATCCAATCTCTTTAAATAACATGATGATATAAATGTATCACAAATTCCAACCAAGGCAATAATAAATCCTACATGGAACTTCTCATAACCGTCTGATAATGCCTCTGATCCTTTGGCAAGAATACTTATATATAGGAAGTACCAGCGGCGTATCCACCATATTCTTGCCAAATTTTCATTAGTTTTATCCACAAGTTATGATTGGTTACCAAGAAACTAATAAATCCTACATAGAACTTCTCATAACCATCCGTTAATGCATCTGATCCTTTGACAAGAATACTTATATATAGGAAGTACCAGCGGCGTATCCACCATATTCTTGTCAAATTTTCATTGGTTTTAACAGTGAATTATGATTAGTCCTATAACTCTACAATCAATACAACAAACATAAATTACTGAAATGAAACATATCTGTGCGATCAAGGCTCAATCGAACGGAGCCGATCGTATTGCATGTACTGAAAATGAAATTGTGTGCTCAAGGCTCAATCAAACGGAGCCGAACATATTGAATGTACTGAAATTGAAATTGTGTGCTCAAGGCTCAATCAAACGGAGCCGAACATATTGAATGTACTGAAATTGAAATTGTGTGCTCAAGGCTCAATCAAACGGAGCCGAACATATTGCATGTCCTGAATATGAATAACTTAACCACACAAACAGCCTATGCATGGAACCTCTCATAACCGCCTGATAATGCCTCCGATCATTTGACAAGAATACTTATATATAGGAAGTACCATCGGCGTATCCACCATATCCTTGTCAAATTTTCATTGACTTTATCCGCAAGTTATGGTTAGTTCGATGCGACTCTACTACAAACACCACAACCACAAGATACTGATAATGAAATTGTATGTGTGCTCAAGGCTCAATCAAACGGAGCCGAGCGTATTGCATGAACTTGAAATGTGAATAAATCTGTGTACTCAAGGCTCAATCCAACGGAGCCGAGCATATTGCATGAACTGGAAATGAGAATAAATCTGTGTACTCAAGGCTCAATCAAACGGAGCCGAGCATATTGCATGTACTGAAATGAGAATAAATATGTGTACTCAAGGCTCAATCAAACGGAGCCGAGCATATTGCATGTACTGAAATGAGAATAAATATTACGTAACCGATCAAGGCTCAACAAACGGAGCCGATCGTGCGGGCACACCCTGATCAACCCATAATAAAATGGGGATCAAACTCAACCTCGATGGATGGGGAGCTGCGGCCTCGGCAAAATCGTATACTGAAAACAATATATAATATATAAAATCCAATGATTTCTCTAACAGTCTACACATGTGATAAAGAAAGACTAAACAATAGGAGTTGAATCTGGATCTTCGGCGAACAGGACTAGCTGAGTATCTTCGTTTGGGCCGTCATTATCTTCGACAGGGTTGGCGTTGATATTGAAGACTCTTCCTCTTGCTGGCGGCATAGTGGTTGGGTTTTCTTGGTTTACTTGGTTAACTGGGTTTGATTGGGCTTGAGTGTTGATAACGTTTACCAATTGAGGGCATGTGTTTCTAAAGTGGGTAGGGTCGCCACAATTGAAGCAAGCTCGAGCATATGGGAACATGGGGTGTTGGGGTTGGTGATAAGTTTGGGCCATGTTTTGTGTAGGGGAAAAGGTTTGGTCTTGAAAGGTGCGACAAACATTGCTCAAATGACCATAACGTCCACAAGTTGTACATAGCCGGCAAGGTAAAGTAAGGGGATGGTGATAAAAACAGTGGTTGCATCGAGGATGAGGTCCAAGATATGGTTTCTTATTTGGGTAAGCTGAGTTGGGTGCCTCTTGGGTGATTGGGACAGCTCGGATGGGTATAGCGTGAAAAACGGGTTGATTTCGTTGGGTCGCAGCGAAAAGTCGCCTGACTCTTCTTTTCTTAGGTTTGGGTTGAGAAGGGGATTCGGGTTGAGAAGGGGATTCGGTTTGAGAAGGGGATTCGGTTTGAGAAGGGGATTCGGGGGTTTCAGTCGATTCTTTATCCTTCTTCTTCTCCTCCTTGAAGTCTTTGTTTCGGATTCGGTTCTCGGTGAGCTCTGTTGCTAGCTCCATTGCTGCTTCCAAAGTTGCAGGCTTGGTACTTATCACAGGGTCTTGAATCTTTGACGGAAGACCACGAATGTAGTGCTCGATCAAACGGTAGAGGGGAGTAAACATGTTGGGAACCATTTGATGTAATTCAAGGAACCTTTTGTTGTAGGTGGTGTGGTCTCCTTCCACTTGCTTCAATGAGTAAAATTCATCTTCTAGCTTCTTGATTTCGCTCCTTGGACAAAATCGTCTGGTCATGATTTCCTTCAATTCATTCCAAGTTAGGGACATAGCATCTTCAACACCTCGTTTTGCCTTCTCTGTGTTCCACCAAGTAAGTGCTATCCCATATAGTCGACCGGTAGCATAACGCACTTTGCGATCATCAGGGCAATCGCAATTTAGAAAAGTATTCTCCATTTCTTCAACCCAATGGAGGAGTGCGGTGACACCTTCAGTCCCTTTATATTTCGGAGGGTCGCATGATTTGAAATGCTTGTAGGTGCATTTAGTGGTATTTGGGGAAGAGTTGAAAATGTTTTGGTTTGCTTGATTGACAGGATTATTGGTAAGTGCTTGTTGAACTTGGATTACAATATTGGGTATTACAACAGCCATTTGTTGAGCGATTAAGGTAGCCATGCGTTCGCGGGCTTTTCCTGCTCTCATCTTCCTACGGGCGAGGTTAGAAGACATCTACAATGAATACATGAAAAGGGTATGAGTTGGATGCTTTTGAGATCATGGGTCACATTAGGGATGAACATTCATAAAATAATCATACAAAAATACCACATCCATAGGATGTCTTTGGCTTTGCTCGCTGTTAGGCCCGTCATGCCGCCATACTTTACCTTATGTAATCATGTGGGCCCCCATGAATTACCGGTTTTTCATATGGTTCGCACGGTTTCTGCCTGGTTGCGTACACAAAACCCGGTGAAAATCGAGAAATATGTATACAACGTGTGATGTTTGGAATGTGTCCAGGTGTAGACACGGTGACACCTCAAAGTAGGGTTAGTTCGAACGACGTTTGGTGTGGCATGCTTTGGCCTAATAGGTCCTTCGTACTCTCATCGTTGGTCCCCAGGTAGGCAAACTGGTCCGTTATATTGGATTTATACGAATGCCAGCCTAGACAGGACGTTCCGACTACCGGTACTTGTACCCTTCCAGTTACTACATGCCCGTCGCAGAACTTACTTTGATGAGAATTGAAAATTGCATAAAATCTTTGGATAACGAGAGTATGAAAATAAATTGAACACATGAACATCGATATATGTATAATGAATATGTATATATGTATAATGAACATGTATATGAGCATGTATGTTTGACTGAAATGTAAACAAATATGAAACAAATAAATATCACAAGTTTGTATGTAACCACTTAATCAATTTAATATTTTAGGCAGACTATAGTATAGGCTCTAAGGGTCTAATAACCTATCCTATATCCCTATAGTCATGGCTCTGATACCAATCTGTCACACCCCGACCCGCAGCGGATAAGGTGATCGGGGCATGATTGGGTTATCATCAAAGCTCATGACATTTATTAAATGTTTCATATTCATTAATACAAATTAAATGAAAGTTTACAATGATTGCTACAACATGATCTAACTAACAATCTAACTCCTTTGTTCTCTTCTAAGGCAATCCTATGCTATCCTTGCTTCAACCTGTTCACCTGTATCATGTGTAAAAAGGTTTTTGGATCAACATAATGTTGGCGAGTGAATCCTATGGAAAACATTTGAACAATTTATTTAAATTGATTATGAAAAATGTGCACAACCAAACATGAGTAAAATTAGATGTAACTTGATCAATAATCATAAGATGTTAAATGAAAACACTCATGAACAATAATGGAACAATTAAAGGCACGCGATGCTCAACTCGTCTCTCACGAGGAACTGAGGGGCCTGATGAATGAATTGCATAAACATGATAATATGAATAACACAACTACAAACAATATAAACTCAATGAAAACACACATGAACAATAATGAATTTGAATTGAAGCACGCGATGTTCTACTCGTTTCCCACGAGGAACTGATGGGCTTATTGTATGAGTTTCATGTAATTTGACAAACGGAAAATAAATCACAACAATAAATCAATCTAAGATTAAGTCATGATGTGGTATGGCACAAGTTTAAATAAATAAATTAATTAATTCATAACACATGACACACCCCAAAACGTGTAATTTAAAAAGGGGGAATTGTAAGATTCACTCACAGTGGGTGCGTTCGGTTGATGATGATGAATGCACGCGAAGTGGTTTTAACCACGAGTGGGATTTAACCTAGATAAATCGCATTATGGTTTGGTGAGTAAACGGATTTTATTAAACTATTTTAGTAGGATTGTTGGGTGTATTTTTGTGAGTTTGAAACTATTTTCTAATCTTAAAAATGTTATTTTTAAGTATTTATAATTGATTTTTAATTAAAATAATTAAATAAAAATAAATAAAAAAATTATTATTTTTCTGACCGTTGACCGGCCGGTTGACCGTTGACCGGTTCGTTGACAGTTTATTGTGCGCTGAGTGAGGCTCGAACCCGAGACCTCTCGTACGCGTGCACGCAGCTCTACCAACTGAGCTACGTGTCTAACCCGTTATATATCCGATTTTAATTATATATATACACTAATTAGATTAAACCGAAAATCATTTTTATTTTAAAAACAATTTAATCGAAACGGTCATGCACACCACAGGTCTCGAACCCGGGACCTGTGGGTTAATATAACACACAGTCCACCGCTGGACTGTGTGTTCAACATGTTATATAACTTGATTTTTATTATACTTAAAGACAATTTAGTTATTTCCTTTTCTGCCTTATTTAAAAAGAAAAGATAATTGTCCGAGTCGGTGCTGAAGACCGGACTCGAACTCGTGACCAGTGATATAAACAAACGCACAGTCCACCGCTGGACTGTGTGTCTAACTTGGTTATTATTCTGGTTATCAATATACTTAACATATAACTAAGGCGATCCGGTTCAGTTAAACAAAAACTTGATTTTTATTAAGGCAACGTGTGTGAAACGGGAATCGAACTCGAGACGTTTTGCGTTTTATATGTGCACACAGTCCACCGCTGGACTGTGTGTCTAACCCGATTAATTTCATGATTTTAATTAAACTTATATGATAACAAGTCTTCATCTTCTTCACTGAACGAATAACCAGAAATCGGGTCTGACTGGTTCGAGCTTTTGATCAAGTTTCATTAGTGTTTTACAGTTTATTTCGGTAAGATAAAAGTGAAAAAGGAAAAGAAACTGAGCGGAGATTATACCGACTGGATCCTCTGTTTTCCGGCAGAACTCCGGCGACAGAATCCAACTCCGGCTACGGGTGTCTGGCAGCAACAAGTCTCCGGAAATCTTGGAAAGAGTATTGGTAACTTCGGTAAAGGTTTAGGGGATTCAGTGAAGTTCAGAAATAAGAAAGTCGGTTTTCCGGCGATGAGCAGGGAACTTCCGGCGAGAAAAATTACGCCGTGAAAAGATGTGATTTTTTAGCGAAAAGGTTTGCAGACGATTGTGGGTCAATTTATAGAAGAAACAAGATGTATTTGGTCTGGTTTTGGGCTGGGTTCATCAATTCAAGTTTTCCGGCGGTTTTGAATTTGGTCGCGGACTTCAAACATCGGTTATAACCGATATGTGATTAAAGGTTTACGTTATAACGTAAATCGTAGTTAAGATTCGCGGAAATTCCGGGATTCCGACGACTGAAACGATTTGGGCGCCGGTTTTGAATTCGTAAAGTCACTATATCAATTAACTGATTCTAATATTCATCAAACATAACAAGCGGCGCAGTGGTTTGTGTGTGAGGTGTTAAGTCACTTAGTGACTCGGTACAGACCCGGGTTCGAAACCCGACAGATGTATTTAATTTTTATTTTGCGATTTTTGACAGTTTTTCAAAAACTAAATATATATTCGCGTATAATAATTGATTACGGATCGTTTAAAAATGTTTTGGACATTTAATTCGAAACGAAAATTTTGACTGACTGTTCGGTTGATAAACGGAGCGGGTTTGGTAAATCCGTTTTTTGACGGATGTTACAATACTACTAACCAGTTGAATCCTAATTTTCAGGTACCAAATCAAGGAAGTCAACCGTATCAGAGCCGTCAAGCAAATTACAACTCAAATTACAATCAAGGGAGTTACAATCGAGGGAATCAAAGGAATTATTCGCAAGGCCAAGAGCAGAACAAGGCAAACAACAACAATGAAGTATCTAATGGCGAGATTATGGAGCTCTTAAAGCAAATAAAGAAGGATCAAGAGTTGCAAGCCAAGTCTCATCAAGCTTTGGAGAAGCAAGTAGCTCAGTTGGCAGTTGAAGTGGCAAATGGAAGGAATGATACGGGCCGGTTGCCCAGTGACACAACGAAGAACCCCCAACATCAAGGGAGCTCATCTAATGCCAGAATTAATCAGGTAAGTGTTCTTCGTTCTGGGAAAGTTTATGATAATCAGGTTGGGAATCCTCCACCGTTTATTGAGGGTTTGGTGGAGGAAGTTGATGAGGATCACGAGTTAGATGCAGAACCGGAACCTATCAGCCCTATTGAAAATCAGGAATTAAATTTTCAAGAAAAACAAAATAGGGTAGTCGGAACTGAACTCGTTGATACGAATGAAAAGGGTACGGAGGGTAATACCGTCCCGTTTCCTAAAGCTTTAATCAACCCGGAAAAGAAAGTGGTAAATAAACGGGGCCCACAACAAGATGAGATGTGGGAAGTTTTTAAACAAGTGAAAATTAACCTCCCGCTTTTAGATGCCATTAAACAGGTTTCGGCATATGCGAAGTACTTGAAGGAGTTGTGTACCAAAAAACGGCACAATAAATTTCCAAACAAAATTGCTTTAACCGAAAAAGTGAGTACCGTTTTGTCGGGTGACCTCCCACCGAAACTTAGAGATCCCGGTGCCCCTTTAATACCTATTCAAGTGGGTGATTTTAAGATGAGTCGGGCACTATTGGATTTGGGAGCTAGTGTTAACATTCTTCCGGGGAGTTTATAAGATCAATACGATTTTGGCCCTTTGAAGCAAGCCGACACCACTGTGATGTTAGCCGATTTGACATTAAAACTACCACGAGGGATTTTGCGTGATGTCATAGTTAAGGTAGAGGAATTCTATTACCCGGTTGACTTTTTGGTTCTTGATTATGTGCAAATTGAAAACACTAAACAACCTAGTGTCATACTTGGTAGACCATTTTTAGCGACTGCTAACGCATTAATTGATTGTAGGAATGGTATTGTTGACATCACGTTTGGTAATCGTAAAGTTCGTTTAAATGCTTTTTCTCATGCATCTAATTCTCCAGTCAATGATGAATGCTTCATGGCAGATATTGTTGACGGGTGTCACCCTAATGAGAGTGGGGATGGCGCTATGGAGACGTGTTTTGTGTGTGACAGGGAGTTAGCAAAAGTTGAGCTAGAGTTGGAGTATGCAGAAGAAGAGTTGGAGGCGATGGCGGCTAGAGAGGTGAAGCCAGGTTGGACACATCAAGTTGAGAGCTTATCGGATCAGATTGACACTCAATTAAAGCCGTCTCTTGAATCACCACCACAAGTTGAGTTGAAGACGTTACCGAAGCATTTGAAGTATGCCTTCGTGGGTGACAACAACACATTACCGGTAATTATTGCTTCCAATTTAACATCTGAACAGGAAAAATCTTTAATGGAAGTATTGGTAGCCAACCGGGCTGTAATTGGGTGGACGATTGCGGATGGGATCAGTCCATCCATCGTCATGCACAAGATTATTACGGATGAGGGAGCAAAGCCAGCTCGAGATCAGCAGGGAAGGTTGAAGCCGAACATGCAGGAAGTTGTGAAGAAGGAAGTTTTGAAGTGGTTGGATGCCAGGATCATCTATCCAATCTCAGACAACACTTGGGTGAGTCCAACTCAGACAGTACCCAAAAAGGCGGGCATCCAAATTGTGTTAGGTGAGGATGGTAAGGAAGTAGCCACCCGGCCGGTAACCAGGTGGAGGATTTGTATTGATTATAGAAAATTGAATGCAACTACTTCAAAGGATCATTTTCTGTTACCATTCATTGATCAGATTGTGGAAAAGCTAGCAGGTCAGAAATATTACTGTTTTTTAGATGGTTACTCATGTTATAATCAGATAGCGATACATCCTGACGATCAACAAAAGACCACATTTACCTGTCCGTATGGTACTTTTGCATTTAGGCGAATGCCATTCGGATTGTGTAATGCCCCGGCCACCTTCCAAAGGTGTATGATGAGTATCTTTTCAGATATGGTCGGGGAGTCTTTGGAGATTTTCATGGATGATTTCTCGATTTTCGGCACATCTTTTGAGGCATATTTGGAACAATTGACCCGTGTGCTAAAAAGATGTGTTGAAACAAACCTGGTACTCAGTTGGGAAAAGAGTCACTTCATGGTACAGGAGGGCATCGTGTTGTGACACGTTGTCTCGAGTAAGGGGATTGAAGTTGACCATGCTAAAATTTAATTAATTTCCACATTACCACCGCCCACGAGTGTCAAAGGCGTTCGTTCCTTTCTTGGACATGCCGGTTTTTACAGACGGTTCATCAAAAACTTTTCAGTAATCACTAAACCGTTATGTAACCTTTTGTTTAAAGATGTCCCATTCGTTTTTGATAAACATTGTAAGAAATCTTTTGAAACACTGAAACAATAGTTAGTTGAGGCACCTATATTACAATCCCCTGATTGGTCACTTTCGTTTGAAATAATGTGTGATGCTAGTGACCATGCAGTAGGTGCAGTGTTGGGACAGAGGGTGGACAAGAAACCGGTGGCGATATACTATGCGAGCAAGATGCTTGCGGATGCTCAGTTGAATTACACCACCACAGAGAAAGAGCTTCTAGCTGTTGTCTATGCATTAGATAAATTTCGTTCTTATATTTGTGGTAGTAAAGTAATTGTGTTTTCTGACCATTCTGCTATCAGGTACCTCATGGAGAAGAAGGATGCTAAGCCACAACTTATCAGATGGATCCTTCTGTTACAGGAATTTGACTTGGAGATCCGTGATAAGAAAGGAAGTGAGAATGTGGTGGCGGATCACCTAACGCGAGTGGTGAATGAGATGGATGGGCCAGAGAATGACATTCTGGAGACTTTTCCTGATGAGCATTTATTAGCTATTGATACTCAACCTTGGTTTGCTAATTTCGCTAACTATTCTCATTCAGGTATCATACCGGAGCATTGGTCGAGATCGAGGAAGGCACACTTCTTGTCACAGGCAAAACAATACATATGGGACGAGCCTGACATGTTTAAAGTGGATGCTGATCAAATCATTCGCAAGTGCATGGAGTGTAACATTCGTCGGAAAACGGGTTCTAAAACCCGCACCATTTTTTTTTATTTTATTTTATCAAGTTTATATTATGGTCCTTTCATTACAAATTTATGTTAATCATTTCAGAGATTCGTTATTTAACAATATAAATAAAGATAATAAATAAATAATATATATATACAATAGTTATAAAATCAAAAAAAATAAATAAAAAAAATATATATATCCAATAAGTGTAGATCGCGGGTTTCGAACCCGGGTCTCCACTCAAACCAAACACACAACATACCACTACACCACTTGCCCACATCTGCTACATCTCAAAACAATTATACATTTGTAATCACATTCCTTTGATCCGGATTCAAAAAAAGAAACAGTCGCGTTAAGTCACCGGCTATTCTCAATCATCGAATGTAACTGATCACGTAATAGACTCAATCAGGGAGTCAACAATCCCCAAATCGGTTATGCAATCATCTCGGCAATTACATCTTGACCGCAATTCTTGAAACCGAAATCGGTGATCTACTGGTTACTCTATAAATACCAATCGTTTTCACCACAAACGAATTCGTTCAATCTCTCAAACTCTCTCTTAAACTCTCGCTAAAACACTCTAACGCTGTCCCTGCAAGTCGCCGGAATTCTCAGTTACTCGCCGGAAAACCGAAGAATCCATTCCATTATTGCCTTACTCTAAAATAAGACTTCTAGAGCTCAGACAGAAATCACCCACACTCACCTCAAACTCCCTGAAGAGCCTCTGTCGCAAGTTAAACTTCGCTGGAATTCCTTTCGGTCACCGGAGTTTCTGCACATTACCGGAATCCAACCGGAACTTCCGTAACATCCTTTGATCGGTATATTCATCTTACTCTCTTTCGAATTCAGTTGTATAGCATTCTAATGTTAAACAAATTTTTTTTTGAATTAACAGTCGGAATTATGATTCTGGATTTATTTGATGAAAAAGATAAAGTCGAGTTAGTGTTTAAATATAATTAAAAACGGATATCTAACCGGGTTAGACACACAATCCAGCGGTGGACTGTGTGCAAACATTATGTACGCACCCGGGTTCGAATCATGCACATAGTTCCGATTTCATAAATTATACCCACCCTTTTTAATACTCACATATAATCAGATTCTGTAAGTGTTTAAAATTAATAAAAACCACTTATTCATCGGGTTAGACACCCAGCCCAGTTGGTTGAGCTGGGTGCAAAACATGTCTAGAAACGTGGGTTCGAGCCTTTGTATATATCCGGTTCACCACAATATACAAACTTTGTTTTATAACTTATACAGGAAACAACCTGGTTTGTACATAAAGCTAATTAAAATGCTAAATCTTTCGGGTTAGACACACAGTCCAGTGGTGGACTGTGTGCAACACGAAGCCGACGTCGCAAGTTCGATCCGGTCTTCTGTAACCGGTTTCGGCCATATTAAATCCTTTTTAACAAAACTAAAATAAGGTTTAAGCTAACTAGTATATATAAGTAATTAAAATCAGAAATATTTCGGGTTAGACACGTAGCTCAGTTGGTAGAGCTGCGTGCACGTATACGAGAGGTCCCGAGTTCGAATCTCACTCAGCGCATAGAAAACACAGTCTGACCGGTCAGACCCGGTCAACGGTCAACGGTCAAAAAGTCAACTTTTTATTTTCTTTTTTATTTATTTATTTAAATTGAAAAATCAATTAAAAATACTTAAAAATAGGATTTTTTTAAGTTAGAAAATTTCCTTAAACTCACAAAAATAAATCTAACAATCCCATTAAGAACACTAATTAAAATATTAATCTCAAATAAAATTTATTTATTTATCGAGTTATTATGTTATTATTTAGGTTAGTTTTCCCTCGTCGATTGAATCATAATTTCGTGCGCATTCATCATTATCAAGGAACGCACCCACGGTGAGTGAATCCTTACAAATTCCCCTTTTTATTCATGTTTTGGGGTGTATCATGTGTCGCTTTAATTATTTCGTTTATTCAAACTTGTGCTATTACCATTATATGACCTAAACTTATGATGTAAATATTGTTTTTTGTGATGCGCGTTTACATTTTGTCAAATTGCGTGCAAATCATTCATTAGGCCTATCAGTTCCTCGTGGGAGACGAGTTGAACATCGCGTGCCTCATTAGATCGGCTCCGTTTGATTGAGCCTTGATCTCATTGTTCATCATTTGGTGTGTGTGCTTGTGCATTAATTGATATTATGTGCTTTGTGATTAAATTTACATTTACGTTTACTCATATGTGGTTATGCACCTTTTTATAACCAATATAACAAATTCGTTCAAATGTTTTCATAAGATTCACTCGCCAACTTTTGTTGACCCAAAAACCCTATTTTTACACATGATACAGGTGATCCAGTTGAGAAAAGAAACACGTAGGATGGCCTAGAAGAATAAACAAGTTAATGCTTTGGAATGGACCTTTAGTTCTGTTTTCCTTTGTAATTGTATGATTTTTGTTTAATGGATACTTTAGTTTGTAATTCGAATGAAAATGTATTTGAACATGTTGTGCTTGTATGTTTATTGTAACCTCTTCTTTAAAGAGAGATAATAAATATGAAACTTTATAGTAAATGTCATGAGCTTTGATGAAAACTCAATCATGCCCCGATCACCATTTCCGCTGCGGGTCGGGGTGTAACATGGAGGATGATGAAATTCCTTCAGTTTTGTCCTTGGTGCACGAGTCCGCATGTGGAGGACATTTCAGTGGGCAGAAAATGGCACGAAAAGTGCTATCTTCTGGGCTATATTGACCTACGGTGTTTCGTGATTCTTTTGAATATGCTAAAAATTGTGTGCGATGTCAACAGATGGGCAGTATTTCATAGTGGGATGAGATGCCCATGCAGCCAATCCTTGTTGTTGATATTTTCGACGTATGGGGCATTGACTTTATGGGCCCATTCCCGAATTCATTTGGTAATCTGTATATCTTGGTGGCGGTGGACTATGTGCTAAATGGGTTGAGGCCATTGCTACCAAGACCAATGACCATAAGGTAGTTTCCAAGTTCGTTCAGTCGAACATTTTCTCTAGATTTGGTATTCCCCGTGTGATCATAAGTGATGGGGGATCCCATTTCAAAAATTTCAACTTTGCCAAACTACTTAAAATATATGGTGTTGACCATCGAATTGCCACTCCGTACCATCCTCAGACGAGTGGGCAAGTCGAGGTCTCTAACCGGCAAAGTAAAGAAATTTTACAAAAAATCGTACGAGCTGACCGCAAGGATTGGTCCAATAAGTTGGATGACGCTCTGTGGGCATATCGTACGGCGTACAAAACGCCGATTGGAACAACACCGTATCGCTTGGTCTATCGGAAAGGGTGTCACTTACCGGTAGAAATTGCACACCGCGCCTTTTGGGCGGTTAAACAGGTCAATACTGACTATGATACTGCAGGTAAGGAGAGACAGTTGACATTGAGCGAGCTTGAAGAAATTCAGAATAAGGCATATGATTGTGCTGCAGCATATAAGGATAAGATGAAAAAGGTGCATGACGCAAGATAAAGCCAAAAGTGTTCGAAGTTGGTCAGATGGTGTAGTTATACAACTCCAGGCTGAAGTTGTTTCTGGCAAGCTAAAGAGTAAGTGGATAGGTTCTTACCGTGTAACGAAAGTAGGAGCACATGGAAATGTGGAGATAGAGGACTATGATGATCATCTCCGGCAAACCGTGAATGGGCATAGACTGAAGCCGTATTACAATGCGAAGGAGATAAATGGCCCGGGTAAGAATGTGGAGGTGCTATTTGTGAGCACCGTTCGTGCGTACGACGAATAACGTGCATGTACGATCTGGCTGAAGATCTAAAACTTAGCGCTCTTATGAGGCAGCCTAAGGTATGTAGTATTTTCCTTTTTGTTCTTCTTTCATAGTATTTCTTTCGAGTTACTGATGTTCACCGTGCTTTTAATCAAGTGTGGGGAAGTTTGAAGAGGTTTGGTTAAGTTCTAAGTGCAATTGAGGGCAATGCACATTTGTTCGGGGGGTAGAATCATGAATTTTAAGGCCCGGAAACGTGTTTTTTCGGTAAATTTTTCATGTTTTTCGGTTGTTTTCGGTATGTTTTCGGAGTGTTTCATGAGCGTGAGATGGTTCGGAGAAGAAATTCATGTAGAAAGGAGCCCCAGGTAAGTGTTTTGTGGAAAAGTTCATAAAATTTCGTTTGGGGGGTAAGGGAGTTGAAAAAATTGAAAAATAAAAAAATTTTCTAAGGCATGAAACCTCAAAATTTTGGCAAACCTGCTGGAAATTGGGCTTCCAGTCGCCACGCGATAGGGGACAAGGATCCTCCCGCGACACGCCGGGGAGGCCAAGTCAACAAGTCAAAATAACCCTCCCTCGCAACACGCGAGGGAGGTCATGGAGGCTGTCGTGACGCGCGGGAGATGGTACCTGCAGATCTGCATATTAGATCGCGAACACAGCCACTTTTTGTCAAAGCTCTTTTTACCAAAACCCCTCTTCTCCCACACGAACCTTAACCGCAAAACCCCATCAATCCACCTTAAATTCACCCGATTTTACCACAAATCTTCACTCAAATCCTCCATATATCCATCCTACAACCCAATTCCACCACCACCATCGCCGGATTTGTAACTTCCGGTCACCATCTCCGGTCAAGCTTGGAACATTTCTCAAGTTTTTGATATTTTTCAAGTTTTATTCACGAATCAGGCATGAAATCCTTAATTTTTAAATGTTATTTGGTTGTTTATGCTTGATTGTGAGTTAAGATGCATGTTCTTAGTGGCGGTTTGGTTGATGTTAAGGGGGTTGTTTAAAAGTGTCACGAGTAATGATGATGATGTTTTGGCTCTAGACCTAGGTTGAATGTGTTGAAAAATCAGAATGCTAGGGTTTGACACTAGTTGGGAGATGTTGAATGTGTGGGACAGTCGTTGTTTAGGAGCCATAGGCTAGGAGTGAATGTGGCAAAGTGGTTAGAATGGTCGAGATAATTGTTGATTGAATGTAGAGGGCATGTTTAGGACTTAAGAAGTGGTAATAACCGTAATGTTAGCGGTAATTGTGTAGCACATAGAAGGTGAAACGGTCTAAGGGAAGTAGAAGTTAGGCGTGAAAGTTGTGTGCTAAGAAACCATTGGGAGGTAGAAGTAAGGAAGAAAAAGGGTCGGATTGTGGTGTGGTTGGATGACAATAGCAATGGTGACGCTGGGTAGCTCGTTAGTTAAGTATTTTTAGTTAGTTGTTTGTTTTCTGAATTAAAAATAATAATAATAATAATAATAATAATAATAATAATAATAATAAATCCGAAAAACTACAAAAAGTTTCCTTATGCTTTTTCGGAATAATCCGCGATCCACTAACACATGTTAAACACTTAACAAAGAAAGTTTTTGAATTTTGATTGGTTTGTTCGTACTCAATCTCCATTCGAACGGGCTAACCAGATCATCAAGTGGCATGTGTTAAGTGAAATTTTCGATGGTTTTTGTGCTATGCATTTGTATCCGCGAATGAAATGCTATACGGATACAAATGTCATCAACAGGTTACTAATTCTTTTGTGTTGCTTTTGTTGTGATTTAGAATGTCAGGTGAAGGATCAAGTCAAGCAGGTTCGAGGAAGAGGAAGAAGATCCGAGTTCAGTATAGATATAATGGGCCGAAGGAGCGTCCAATGCCAGAAACACCCATAATTCCATTGGCACAAAGGGTGTTGAGGGATCACACTTTATTGGATTTTGAGATTGGTAGTGCTGAGTATGAAAGGCATGAGAAGTTTTGTCATATGAAGCTGTATAAACATCGTACTTTTAATTGGGCAATGTTAGATGCTATGGGTCAGAGACAAAGGATGGAGGAATTTCTTGGTCCTCGTTGGTTGTTGGCATTGAGATGTGATGAGCCGCATTATGCTGAGCTGACGGTAGAGTTTCACTCTACCATTAGGCATGACGCGGATAAGTATGTTGATCCGGATTCCTTGTCGTTCAGTTTGGGTAGGCAGCGTTATGTTTGGAGTGTTGAGCAGTTTTCTAGGGCCCTTGGGTTTTATGGGCCGAATGAGAGGTTCCAACAGGCATGGAGAGGCCCAACGAAGAAGCGAGAGTACAGGCATGAGTGGATTATGGAGTCTTAGTTGAAAACATTTTGGGGAACCATTGCTGATACTGTATGGTTGACGGATGCTATTGAGTCATCGATGAGGTATGTGCACAGGATTTTGGCGTGTACATTGGTTGCTAGGAAAAGTGGGACTGATAAGGTGAACATGACGGATCTGTTTTGCCTTTATTGCCTGGTGACGGGGAAGGAAGCCAACTTGGCTACAGTGTTGTTATCTCAGTTTCTTAAGGGTAGGAGGTCAGGTGCTGATACGCAGTTGGAGTTGGGTCCGTATGTTACTAGGTTGGCGATGCATTGTGATGCTTTTGTTCGGTATCCTGAGATACACCTCACCCCGGGTCCAGTGACGGGGCCGTTCAGTATGGAAACACTGAAACAGGCGAATGTGATTGAGTGGGATGAACCGCTTCATTGGAAGCCGGTAAGGTTGGACCACAGACATTACCACCGGGAGGTACTCCAGCAGCTGAGGCTATGCAAGCCGGGTCTCGCACACATCGCCAGTCTGTTGTTCCTAGGATTGAGCGACCGAGACCACAGTATCCGTTGAGGCCACCGAGGCCAGATTTGCTGACGTTGGAAAATGTGCATGATACTATGGTTGATGGGTTTGAGATGCAGACGAGCATGCTTCGGTACATGATGGAGCAGCAGCACATAGGTATTCCTGCTTGGTTCCCGCCGCAGCATTTTCCGCAGCCAGGAGGGGGAGTTCCACAGGGTGGCGGTGATGTGCAGATGGCAGATGAGCCGGCTGGTGCGGCGACGACGAGGAGGAGTAGGTGCTTGGTATGATAGCCGCCGGTAATTTTGGGTTATGATGTACTTTTCCTTTATTTTATTTTGATTCGGATACTTATGTTCTGTACTAAATTTGATACTAACTCTCATGTGGGAAATGTACGGGGTTAACCGGTTGGGCGTATTTTTATATGTTACGTTTGCTATGGTTGTGTTGATGTGATAGAATATGCGTGGTTGGTGCGTAAGTATGTTGTGTGAAAATAGTGGCGAGCATGTTGGAGAGGAGGCATGGAACTAGATAGGTGCAGATCAGAGAAGTAAATCAGGGGAGTCTGTTTCAGTTTGTTTATTTATTGTTAGTTTTATTATTTTTATTATTTTCTTCGTTTATTGGTCGTTAGGTAGTTTCTCGCTCCATTGAGGACAATGTAGGAATTAAGTGTGGGGAGGGGAAACTAGTGTCTAGTTTAGTGTGTTAGTCGTCGTTATACTGTCTTGTGTTATTGGTATTTGTGTAAAAACAAAAAAAAATAGAAAATTCGAAAATGTCTCGTAAAGCGTTTGCGAAAAATGGAAGATGATAGGTATAACCGACATGTTAGCATTTGATTACTATAGATATGTAATAATAATGGTCGGTCATGCGTATAATTCGGGATATGTATGTAGGCCCAGCCAGTTGAAGGGTTTCTTTGAAGCGATATAATATATTTAAAAGTAGGAGTCTAGTGGGTACCCGCCTTAGGAGCTATGGCGAGACTCAAACTATGGGGAGCACAAGAGGTACGTTTTAAATAAAAAGCTTATAAATTTTTCCGATTAAATTGGCACATCTGTTTCTGTTTGTGAAAACAAATCCGAAACAAGGTGGCGCCCGAAAAAAAAATCATTCCATCCATCCATTTGAGCTACGTGTTAAAAAGAGGAAAACAAAGCCTATGGTATTGCCGCGGGGATGGCGACTCATGCGGTACATACCCTCTAGGTGGAGTTATGAAAAAAACATTTGTGAGGTTTATGGCATTAATCGCGAGGATGGTGACTCATGCGAGGTATGTCCGCTAAACTGATCGTATACAAAAGCATGTAAAGCTCACAACATCATCCATCTATCCACCATAAAGTTTAATCGGAATAATATAAAGGTTTTTTATATAAGACAGTAGATTATAAATCTTTTAATCTTTTGGGCTTGAGATGGGAATAGGTGGAGTTGTAGTCTCTTAGGAGTGCGGTCCATAGATAACTATAATCACTTGAACCTAAATGGATCGTGGATAAGGACATGGAAGCTGGCGGTTGGGTTTTAGTGGACAAGATACCCGCAATCGTGATTAGCGTATGGTTGGACTGCTGATAAATAAAGTAATTAAAAGTATTGAGTGCTAATGAGTTTGGTTGTGATTCCATTGCAAATAACTTTTTCGGGGACGATAAAAGATAAGTGTGGGGATGTGATGTGTGGTTAATATTTAGTGTTATTTTGTGTGTTTCATGTCAGTTTTATGTATATATGAGTGTTTAGTCGGTTCGGTATTACTATTTAATGTGCGTGCGGCGTTTCAGGCTAAACAGTGCAAAACGAGCGGATAAACGCGTGCTGGAGGAGCTGGAAGTTGGAAAAAAAGAACTTCAGATGGTAGTTCCCCGCGCCACGCGGGGGAGATCGAGAGACTTGTCGCGATGCGCGACAGGTGTTAATTGTGGGGTCGGTTTGTGTAGTGTGGGCGACACGCGCCAGCTGCTGATGACTCTCTCGCGACGCGCGGGAGAGGTCAATTGCGGGAAATATTTAAGTCGGGTTAAATTATGTTTTTGGGATTCGATTATGTAACCTAGCAGCCGTTTTTCCGAACTCAGCAGTCATTAGAGGCGATTTAGAAGAGGTTTTCATCCCAATCAAGCCAGTTTCTCATGTTAGATCGATTCCAAACTATTATTGAAGCTGTGATGACGACCATGAGCGGCTAAACTCTTCGTGACTTCTGCCCGGATGATTTGTTACTGTGATTTTCATTGAACCTTGTTTACGTATTCGTTGTAATTGGTACATCTTGACCACTTGTGTTGGATTCTTGGTAAACGTTTCTTGTGTTTGAATTATTTGTCGTTTATTAAGCGTATTGGCGATTTCCTTGCATCGTTAGCGGGTTGGTAAACTGGCGGGTAATTGATGCAAACAAACGGGTTATTAGGTGGCATAGTGAATTTTAAAAACTATCCTTAATTATTAACCAAATTCATTAATTCCGAGGCCATATCTATGTGGTGTTCTGAATTGGTAAACAGGTTTTGATTATAAATGGGTAATTGGGATTCCGGGTGGAAGTTATCTTTCTCATATTGATTACAACTCTTTAATTAGTTTTCGTGTTTTTCTAAACAATCAACCAAATTCCCCCAAGTTAGTTAATTTAGTTCTTAGTCAAAAATCTTTACACTGACCACAAATTCCCCGTGGATTCGATACCCTACTTACGCTATCTACGTAGTTTAAATAGGTTTTTGATTAGCCCACGACAGCTCCATCAATAACGCGTGATCATGACCACGCGTTGTAAATTTAACACGTTTTGGAAAGTGGTGGAGGTGGTGTTTAACGTGCCATCATGTGTGATGGCTAAATCACCATGGAGCGCCCCGTCTCCCCTAAGGGTAGTGGGGGCGTATACGTGATGGCACGTGGTGGTTGGTGACCAAGCGTGGAACACCGCCGCCACCCATGGCCATCAAGCATGGTCTTCATAACGCGTTAGTTCTATAACGCATTGAATATCAATCATGACCGTTGCAAATTCGAACGTTGGGGACGAGATGATGACCGTTTGAGCATTTTACTTTATAAAAAAACCCTTTAAACACTCTATATAAACCCATTTAATTTAACTTTTGAACCCACAAAAAATACCAACTCTACAATCACATTCTTTAACAAAAAAATGGAAGGCTAAAGCAAACGTGGTTCGGGTTCCAAGAAAAAACAAACATGACCAAAGGTTTGAGCTAATCTTAGCGAGCCCGCGAGATTTCAAAACGAACCATTTCAAACCCAACCGTTTCCTAACCAACCCTTTTCTCACCAACCCTTTCAACACGACACATTTCATACCCAACCGTATCCCAACCAGCCGTATCAAAACCAACCGTTTATTCCACCGCATCCAACCCAAACATTTCAAACCCAACCTTTTAATCAAATGTCTATCGACCCACTTAAAGATAACAATCTTATCCACCAAATCTCCCGTGCATATCGCGAACCAGTGAATCGGTTCAATAAGAAGAATAAGACAACGACGATGTAGAGGTTGATATCGTCCCAATAGCCGGTGGTCGGAGAGCTTGGACGAGTTCCGAAGAGGTCGCCTTGGTCATGGCATACTTGCACATCTCCGAAACAAAAAAAAACATTCGAACGAACAAAGAAGAGATTTGTTTTGGCATCGAGTTATCACACATTTTTCCAAACTTCCCGGTTCGACCGAACACAACATGGATCAAATAACGTCAAAGTGGGAGATTTGAACCGAAAAATAAGTAAATTCAACGCTTGCTTCATTCAACGGGAAATTTTTTTATAATGTTACTACTTTATTTTATTTTACGATGGGAGAGTAATCTGGAAATTAAGAAACTAGAAGATGAATTCTGGGTTTTGCAACAAGACAGTGGAGATAACGTGACGTATTAAGCGTTTTCATGAGTTGAGAAAAGTGTGCTAATACTTATTCACGCCTCTCACTCGCCTCATAGAGTAGTGCATCAAGGGTTTGCCTCCTGTCATGAAGGATACTGTGGAAGGTAGTAGACCTGAAACCCTAGAGGCAGCTCTAGTGGACAACTCATTGAGAATCGCATTAAATTAGAGGATTTGGAACGAAAAGGGGTCAATGGATCAACTAGCAAGGCTCCTGCTGAAGAGCCGAAAGACGCGAAAGAATCTAAGGCCAAAACTTCCTCCCGCTCTGGTTAAAGAAGAAGCGTGAGGAAAATGAGGGAAATTATTCGGTTACTACAAACCCGCCTAATTCTAAAGATGAGTTCTGGGTTTTGGAACTAGGCAGTGGAGATAATGTGACGTATTATAAGCATTTTCATGAGTTGAGAAAAGTGTGCCAATAGTTATTCACGCCTCTCACTCGCCTCATAGAGCAGTTCATCAAGGGTTTGCCTCCTGTCATAAAGGATACTGTGGAAGGTAGTAGACCTGAAACCCTAGAGACAGCCATGCGACTCGGTGGACAACTCATTGAGAATCGCATTAAATTAGAGGATTTGGAACATAAAGGGGTCAAGGGATCAACTAGCAAGGCTCCTGCTGAAGAGCCGAAAGACGCTAAAGAATCTAAGGTTGAAACTCCCTCCCGCTCTGGTTAAAGCGAAAGCGTGAGGAAAATGGGAGAAATTATGCGGTTACTACTAACCCGCTTAATACCATCCACCCCACTAAACCAAGTTGCACCTACAGCTCGTCCGAACAAAAAACCCTTTACCGATCCTCATCCATTGTATAACTTTTATGACTTTATCACCAAGCCCGTACTCAATGCCAACAGTGCACAAATTGTGGACACCTTTGTCAGTTAGTTCATGTTTGTCGCAGTGCTCCGCGACAAGCACCTAACCAACACCAAACTCACCGTAATAACCAACTATTGACCCATCTTGGTCATTATTGAAAATTTCCGCAGCTTGGCGGGGCATTTTCAAGCGGAAGTTAAACAAATATTTTGATTTTTGCCGAGAGGTATGCAACCATGGCAGTTAAAATCGTCTTTGTTTTCATACACTTACTAATCTGAGCCTCATTGTTCTTCCATTTTTTTTAAATGTTTGTCCTCTTATTTTTTGGTGCCGGTGTTTTTTGGTTGTGGTGATCTTTGGAAACATAAAATAATTACAAGTTTTTGTTATGTGAATGTGGTGTAGAAAAGGGAAAGAAGCAAATAATGATTGTTTTTCAAAAGTGAAATTTAACATGTGGACTAATAGACTATGTTCCACAACCCGATGTGGTTTTCTTTTGCAAATGTAAAGTGTGAACAAAGCAGGCTAAGATCATTAGTTATATCCTAAATTGAATGTATATTATTACGGATGACAATATGGCACTGACAATTTAAGATTGTCTCTTCTACAATATGACAATATGTACCCAACACAAAGTGAAAAACAAACCGTGTTTCAAACTAAAATAAACGCAACCTAGATACGTTACGTTACAATTTAACGGCAAATGCTACTGTACCCGCCATAGCACGGCGGGGCTGTTTCCTAGTTATATATATATTCAACCAAAAAGATATTTATGTCGTGATGACTTTAAATACCGACGTGTATAACTATCTTACTATATCCTACTAAGAGTGTAGCAAGCTACTATTAACTATATCCTATTAAGAAGATGTTTTGAGGCTTGGCATTGTATATTAGCCGTCTTAGTAAAAGTATTACCTTTTAGAATTTAATAAACTCTAACCTTGTAATATATAGTTAAACTTCAACAAGGTATTACCTATTTAGTCGTCTATAAACTACATCTCCACTAGTAGCTCTCAATTCTACTATTTCATATTAAGAACTATTCTAGTATTATTAATCTGATTGGGGACGTTCCTAGTTATATGAAAAACAACAATATTCTAATGCAAAAATATAGTTGTCAGCACTTTGTTGCTCTTCAAAGAAGCCTCTAACAGCTTCAGACCCTGTTAACATTTTTAGTCAATAAATTGAAATTAAAACATAAACTTTGTACCTATGATATGCAGAGTTAAATGCCTGGTTGGTCCCTGTAGTTTACGAAAATTGCAGACTTGGTCCCAGTTGTTCACTAATAACAGAGTTGGTCCTAATAGTTGTAATTTTTGCACTCGGGTGATCCTTATCACTAACCTATGTTAGATTTCCAAGTTAAGTATATGAGAAATGTCTATTTTACCCCTTATCTTCTTCCTTATCTCTCTATAAACAACCCTACCAAACCACACAACTGCACCTCCCCTCTACCACTGTTAACCACCATTCTAAACTGCCATTTATGTTCATTCACCATTTTCAACACTCACCTCCACTTTTTGAACCACCATGGAACAACCCGACCACCACTTGCTCACCTCGTCACCACTGGAAATCACAACCACCCACCCCCGTAAACCCCCTCCATCTTCAACACCATCCATCATAACCGGCGTCAATGTCACACCCCGACCCGCAGCGGAATAAGAGTCGGGGCATAATTGGGTTATCACCAAAGCTCATGATATTTACTAATATGTTTCATATTTATTAAATTCAAAATTACATCCTCAATATTCCAAACATGTTCATACAATTACAAAGAAAGATAATCAAGTAAACAATCCAAAATCTAAACCGGTTTATTCTTCTAAGCCATCCTATATGTTTCTTGCTGCAGCTGGATCACCTGTATCATGTGTAAAAATGGGGGTTTTGGGTCAACATAAGTTGGCGAGTGAACCTTGTTAGAAAACATTTATTATTATTTTCTTGTTGTATTTATTATTGAAAATTGTGCAATAATCATATGTGAGCAAACGTAAATAAACATACAATAACACTAACAATAACAATAACAACCCATATCATACAATAACAAACCAACTTGCATGAATATATAACATGAATGATACTGTATATGTTGGCAACGTCACGTTCACGCTCATAGGTAATGGGGAACGGACGGCCTATGATAAATGTATGTGCGATCAAGGCTCAATCAAACGGAGCCGATCGTATGTTGGCAACGCCTCGTTCACGCTCATATGTAAAGGGGAACAGCTCAACGCTCAAAGGTAATGGGGAGCGGCGGCCTATGATAATGTATGTACTGAAAATGATAAATTTAATCTAAACATTAACCACACAAACAGTTGATACATATTGAATACACATTTGATTATGAATATGATGGATGCACAATTGTTTAAATGTAACAAATAATAAGGCACATGATACACCCAAAAAACGTGATTAAAACGGGGAATTTATAGAGATTCACTCACATTGGGTGCGTTCGGTTGAAGATGATGAATGCGCACGAGTTTAGAGGGTTGATCGATGAGGATTAACTAACCTAAATAATAACGAAAAGGATGGTAAATAAGTGAATTTTATTAATAATTTTAATAGGATTTTTAGATATATTTTTGTGAGTTTAAGGCTATTTTCTAACTTTAAAAACATTATTTTTAAGTATTTTTAATTGATTTTTAAATTAAATAAATAAATAAAAATATAAAAAAATGTTGACTTTTTTGACTTTGACCGTTGACCATGACTGTTGACCGGTTCGGTCGTTTATATTGTTGCATTGAGTGAGGTTCGAACTTGTGACCTCCCGTACGCGTGCACGCAGCTCTACCAACTGAGCTACGTGTCTAACCCGAAATATTTCTGTTTTTAATTATATTTACATACTATTTTAATTTATTCAAAATTCATCTATTTTTAAAAAGGATTTTAATCATCGAACCGGCGTGCGTAACAGGTCTCGAACCCGGGACCTGTGGTTTAGTGTTGCACACAGTCCACCGCTGGACTGTGTGTCTAACCTGGTTAATATACTGATTTTTATTAAACTTAACATCTCTCTGTGAGTTGATCCGGTTCAGTTAAAAAGGAAACATCTTCATTACAGAGAATGAAATTGTGTCAAGGATCGAACTCGTAACGTGTGATAAATGTTTGCACACAGTCCATCGCTGGACTGTGTGTCTAACCCGAGATATAATCCAATTTATATTAAACTTATATACAAACTAACTTCATCTTCTTCGTTACAATAACACAGACAACGATTACCCTACTGATCTTGTTAATTTCGATTGACAAACATTTAATTGATTAAAATGAAATGGACAGGGAAGATTTTGAGAGTAAACATACCGGAAAAATGATCTTTCTCAGAACTTCGGCGAAGTCGTCGGCTCTGTTTTTATGAACTTCGTCTGAGCGGACCAATTAACGGTTTTGATTAGCTAGTTGTGGAATTGAAGTACTAAACAAGAGTTATCAGAAGGTTTAAAAGATTATACCGTTTCACAGCGCAATCTAGGAATTTTCAGAAGTTTTCCGGCGAGTGCTGATTATCCGATATCGTCGCCTGGAACTGATTCTGATTGAAGGGTTTGAGTTAGCAAAAGCCTATCAACTGATATAAGGTGGAAGAATTGAGAAACTTACCGTTTTGATGAAAAACACGGTTTTCCGACAAAAGTCCGGCGAGTTCAAAAAGCGATTCCGACGATCAGAAATTAGAGTAAAAGTGAAATTGAGAGTTCTGTGGATGATTTTTAGTCGCGAGATACTGATATTGTTGGAGTAATTCAAGAAGTGAATGTTTTCGGTTATTAAACCCAAACATCACATGAATTCAAGTTCATTAACGACTGAATTGATTAAGAATGTCGGTTTATCGGTTATAATCAAGAATCCGCGAACACTCAAAAGTCCTGGACGTTTGGAAGCCGATATCGGTTTCAGTTTAGCGCAAACAGGTTGATTCACGGTTGCGCTTATGATTTAATTGTTTCCTAGATTTCACAAAGTCAGATAGTGGCGGAGTGGTTATATGTTTGGTGTTTAAAGTTCCCGGCTGACCCGGGTTCGAAACCCGGCAGCCCTTTTTCATTTTTAATTGTTTTAATTTTAATTTTTAACAATTTTAATTTCCATAATCTAAAATGTTTATTAGTTATGTATTGTTTAAAATTAAAATAAGCATTAAATGAGCAACAAAATATGAAACTGATTATTCGATTAATAAACGAAGTGGGTTTGGAAAACCCGTTTTTCGACAAATGTTACAGTATCCCTACTTTTAGAAATTTCGTCCCGAAATTTAAGTAGTAGTGGTAACAGGAAAAAGATGTGGGTATTTTTCGCGCATTGAGTCTTCACGTTCCCAAGTAAACTCAGGTCCCCGTTTCGACTCCCAGCGTACCCTTACAATTGGAATACGACTCCGTCTTAAACGTTTTTCTCCGAAGTCCATGATCTCTACTGGTTTTTCAATGAAATGCATAGATTCATCGATCTGAATATCTTCCAGGGGAATATGGAGGTTTTCATTGGCGAGGCACTTCTTCAAGTTTGATACGTGGAATGTGGGGTGAATTCTGTTGAGTTCTTTTGGTAGATCAAGCTTGTATGCTACAGGTCCTACTCTTTCGAGTATCTTGAAAGGTCCTACGTAGCGTGGTGCTAGCTTGCCCTTCTGGCCAAAACGAACTACTCCCTTCCACGGTGATACTTTTAAAAGTACATGATCACCAATGTTAAACTCCAAAGGCTTTCGTCTTTTATCTGCATAACTCTTTTGACGACTTTGAGCCGCTAGAAGATTGTTTCGAATTTGATGAATCTTGTCTGTGGTTTCTTGAATCAATTCTGGACCGGTGATTTGAGCTTCCCCAATTTCGTGCCAACATACTGGAGATCGGCACTTACGACCATATAAAGCTTCGAAAGGTGCCATGCCAATACTTGAATGATAGCTGTTGTTGTACGAAAATTCAACTAATGGCAGATGAGCGTCCCAATTTCCCTTGAAGTCTATGACACATGCTCGAAGCATATCTTCAAGAGTTTGAATGGTGCGTTCAGATTGTCCATCAGTTTGAGGATGATAAGCGGTACTGAGGTCTAATCGTGTACCCAAAGCGGCTTGTACGGCTTGCCATGTTCGTGAAGTGAAACGACCATCACGATCTGAAATAATGCTTAACGGTACACCATGACGGCTTACGATTTCGCTGATGTAGATACGAGCTAACTTCTCGTTCTTGAAATCTTCGCGGATCGGAATGAAGTGAGCTGATTTTGTAAGACGATCAATGATTACCCATATAGTGTCATACCCACCAGAAGTGCGAGGTAACCCGGTGATGAAGTCCATGGTTATGTTTTCCCACTTCCATATAGGTATTTCAGGTTGGACCAGAAGTCCTGAGGGTCTTTGATGTTCAGCTTTTACCTTGGAACATGTAAGGCACTTGGAAACAAAAACAGCAATATCCTTTTTCATTCCAGGCCACCAGTAGGTGTATCGAAGGTCTTGATACATCTTGTCGGCTCCTGGGTGTATAGAGTATCGTGTTTTGTGTGCCTCATTCATAAGGAATTCACGAAGGTTGTTGTGGTCAGGAATCCATATGCGATCTAAATAGTACAGAATACCGTCGGATTTAGTTTCAATTTTAAGTTCAGCTCCACAGGACAGCTCCTTTCGTACGTCGTCTTCCGTTACTGAAACATGTTGGGCTTCTCGAATTTGATCTTTGATGTCGGTTATGATTTGCGAACATAGAAGACGAATGGAGTTCGCATAACCCTTTCGACTGAGTGCATCGGCCACCACGTTTGCCTTGCCAGGATGATACCGAATTTCACAGTCGTAGTCATTTAGAAGTTCAACCCATCTTCGTTGCCTCACGTTTAACTCCTTTTGGTTGAAGATATGTTGAAGACTCTTGTGGTCAGTGTATATTTCACACTTAGTACCGTAGGGATAATGTCTCCATATCTTAAGAGCGAACACAACGGCTCCAAGTTCAAGGTCGTGGGTGGTGTAGTTCTTCTCATGAGTTTTGAATTGCCTAGAAGCATAAGCTATCACCTTTCCTCTTTGCATTAGAACACAGCCTAGTCCTTGCCCTGACGCGTCGCAATAAACCACGAAGTCATCACAACCTTCAGGAAGAGTGAGGATAGGTGCGTCACAGAGTTTTTGTTTAAGGGTTTGGAAGGCTTCTTCTTGTTTGGGTCCCCATATGAAGGGTTTTCCTTTATGAGTTAAAGCCGTGAGTGGTACAGCAATACGAGAGAAATTTGCAATGAAACGGCGATAATAACCAGCCAAACCAAGAAATGATCTTACTTTGGTAGGTGTACGTGGCGCTTGCCATTCTTGTACTGCTTTGATCTTTGAGGGGTCGACATGTATTCCCTTGTCATTGACGACATGTCCAAGGAATTGTACCTCTTTTAACCAGAATTCGCATTTGGAGAATTTGGCGTAGAGCTTTTCATTCTCTAAGAGTGTAAGGATGAGTCGAAGGTGTCGTTCATGATCAGACTTAGACTTTGAGTAGATGAGGATGTCGTCGATGAAGACTATAACAAAGCGATCAAGATAGGGTTTGCAGACTCTGTTCATTAGATCCATGAAGACAGCTGGAGCGTTGGTTAAACCAAATGGCATGACCATGAATTCATAATGACCATAACGAGTTCGGAAGGCGGTCTTTGGGACGTCTTCTTCATGTACTCTGAGTTGATGATAACCAGAACGAAGGTCGATTTTTGAAAAACAGCTGGCGCCTTGAAGTTGGTCAAGAAGATCATCGATGCGAGGTAATGGGTAGCGGTTCTTGACCGTTAACTTGTTGAGTTCTCTGTAACCGATGCACATGCGAAATGTTCCATCTTTCTTCTTCACAAAAAGGACAGGTGCACCCCAGGGCGAGGAGCTAGGACGTATAAATCCTTTGTCAGTCAACTCTTGAAATTGACTGGCTAGCTCTTGCATTTCGGATGGGGCTAACCTATAAGGAGATTTTGCAACTGGTGTAGCTCCCGGTATAAAATCAATGCGGAATTCGACTTCTCTCACGGGAGGAAGTCCTGAAATGTCATCAGGAAAAACTTGTGGAAAATCTTTTACTACTGGGATGTCTTCGAGTTTCTTCTCCTTGGTTCCCTTTTTGATGACATGAGTTAGAAATGCAACATAATTCTTGCGGAGATATTTTCGGACTTGAAGACAGGACATTAATTTGAGCCCTTTTGATGGGGTTTCTCCAAAGATTCGTAGAGTCTGACCGTTTGTAAGAGGAATGCGTAAAAACTTTTCGCGGCATACAACTTCAGCATGATGTTGGCTGAGCCAGTCCATACCAATTATAATGTCAAAGCTTCCCAACTTCATAGGTATAAGGTCAACTGGAAAATCGTGATCGTTTAAGGTGAGAGTACAATTGCGTATAATGGAGTTTAATGAGACCGGTTTTCCGTCATCAACTTCTACCGTTATGGATTCCATGAGTTTATCACGAGTTTGGTTGAGGATGGGTTCAAACTCTAAGGACACAAAACTTTTATCCGCGCCAGTATCAAATAACATGGATGCGTAACTACCATTGATGAGAAACGTACCGTTAACCACATTGTTGTCGGCCCTAGCTTGATTGGCGTTGATGTTGAAAGCTCTTCCTCTAGCAGGTGGAGGAGCTTGGTTAGCTTGATTCACCGGATTTGCTTGAGCTTGAGCTTGAGCATGTATAATGTTCACCAATCGTGGACAAGTGTTTCTAAAGTGGTTTGGGTCTCCACAATTGTAACAAGCCCGCATAGGTTGCACCATGGGATAGTTGGGTTGGTAGTAGGATTGGGCTACATGTTGGGTAGGTGGTAGTAGTAAAGGTTGTTGGGCTTGACCCACTATCTGATGGTGGGTTTGGGTTGAGGGCTGGTAGCGGTTCGTTCGCTGAGGTATGCGACAGGTTTGAATGGTGTGACCTGCGCGACCACAGCCGGTACAATGTTGGCAGGGATGATCAGGAAAGTGATGGTATTGGCAACGGTTGCATTTTGGGTATGGGCCGGAGTATGGCCTTTTATATGGTGCAGGTGAGGGGGCAACTTGGGTAATGGGTGCAGCAGGGATAGGGAAATTCGTTTGTGTGACAGCAAAGTTTCTGGTGTTACGTTTCCTCTTGTTAGCAAACTTTGAGGAGGAGGTGGAATGGTTTGAAGTTTGGCCCTCAACGGGGGCTTTCTTTTTCTCATCTTTAAATTTACCGTTGTGAAATCGATTCTCAGTAAGCTCGGTAGCTAGTTCCATAGCAGCTTCAAGTGTTGCAGGCGAAGTGCTGAGAACTGAGTCTTGAATTTTCGAGGGAAGGCCTCGAATATAGTGTTCGACTAAGCGGTAAACTGGGGTGAACAAGTTAGGGACCATTTGGTTCAACTCTAAAAACCTCTTGTTGTAGGAAGTATGATCTCCCTCCTTTTGCTTCAACGAATTAAATTCATCCTCTAACTTTTTGATCTCGCTTCTAGGACAGAAGCGTCTCGTCATGATTTCCCTTAACTCCTCCCACGTTAAGGCCATTGCATCTTCGATTCCTCTCTTACCCTTTTCAGTATTCCACCAGGTAAGAGCTACCCCAAATAGCCTCCCGGTTGCGTAACGTACCTTGCAATCCTCGGGACAATCGCAGTTGAGGAAGGTGTTTTCCATTTCCTCAAACCAGTGGAGGAGGGCAGTGACACCTTCGGTCCCTTCAAATTTCGGTGGATCGCAAGACTTGAAATGTTTATATGAGCACTTTTTGGAAGGAGGGTTGCCGATGTTCTGGTATTCTTGCTGGGGAGGATTGATGGGATTTGCGGCGAGAGCTTGTTGGACTTGAACTACAATGTCAGGAAGCACCGCGGCCATTTGTTTCGCGATTTGGGTGGCCAAGCGTTCGTTTGACCTTCCTGATCTTCTACCCCCTCTTTGTTGCCTAGCCGACATCTACAGGAATATACATAAGAAGGTTGTGAATTTATGGAGTCTTTTTAGGTGTCATGTGTCTTAAAAAAAATAAAAACAACATAAACATCAATAATGCAACTACATCCATAGGATGTCTTGGGTTTGCTCATGTTGGGCCTCAAATGTCCCCCATACCTTCACCTGTATAGTCATGTGGGCCCCCATGGCTATTGGCTTAGTAGGATTCACATTGGTATTGGCGGTTTAACACTCGCATCACCCGAATGAAAACCATGAAATATGTTTACGAGATGTATGGTCGGAAGGTGTCCAGGTGTAGACACAATGACAGCTCAAAGTGGGGTTAGCTCACACGACGTTTGGTATAGCATGCTTTGGCCTAATAGGTCCTTCGTACTCTCATCGTTAGTCCCCAGGTAGGCAAACTGGTCCTTTATTTTGGATTTATACGAATGCCAAGCCTAGACAGGACGTTCCGACTACCAGTACTTGTACCCTTCCAGTTACTACATGCCCGTCATGAGAACTCGCTTTGATGTGATTTGAAAATACAAAAATCATTGCAAAAAAATCATGGAAATGATGTGGTGTGTGCTCTCATGGATATGATATGTTATGAGAATATGATTCATGCTAGGCATTGTATAATAATATGTACTTATGAACATGCTTGCATAACATTGAATGTAACATTAAACATAAAACATATAAACATCATGAATTTTGCATGTAACACACAAAAAAAAAATTTTAAAAATTCTAATCAACTATAGTATAGGCTTTAAGGGTCTAATAACCTATCCTATATCCCTATAGTCATGGCTCTGATACCAATCTGTCACACCCCGACCCGCAGCAGAAAAAGAGTCGGGGCATAATTGGGTTATCACCAAAGCTCATGATATTTACTAATATGTTTCATATTTATTAAATTCAAAATTACATCCTCAATATTCCAAACATGTTCATACAATTACAAAGAAAGATAATCAACTAAACAATCTAAAATCTAAACCGGTTTATTCTTCTAAGCCATCCTATATGTTTCTTGCTGCAGCTGGATCACCTGTATCATGTGTAAAAATTGGGTGTTTTGGGTCAACATAAGTTGGCGAGTGAACCTTGTTAGAAAACATTTATTATTATTTTCTTGTTGTATTTATTATTGAAAATTGTGCAATAATCATATGTGAGCAAACGTAAATAAACATACAATAACAATAACAATAACAATAACAATAACAATAACAACCCATATCATACAATAACAAACAATAACATACAATAACAAACCAACTTGCATGAATATATAACATGAATGATACTGCATATGTTGGCAACGTCACGTTCACGCTCATAGGTAATGGGGAACGGACGGCCTATGATAAATGTATGTGCGATCAAGGCTCAATCAAACGGAGCCGATCGTATGTTGGCAACGCCTCGTTCATGCTCATATGTAAAGGGGAACAGCTCAACGCTCATAGGTAATGGGGAGCGGCGGCCTATGATAATGTATGTACTGAAAATGATAAATTTAATCTAAACATTAACCACACAAACAGTTGATACATATTGAATACACATTTGATCATGAATATGATGGTTGCATAATTGTTTAAATGTAATAAATAATAAGACACATGATACACCCAAAAAACGTGATTAAAACGGGGAATTTATAGAGATTCACTCACATTGGGTGCATTCGGTTGAAGATGATGAATGCGCACGAGTTTAGAGGGTTGATCGATGAGGATTAACTAACCTAAATAATAACGAAAAGGTATGGTAAATAAGTGAATTTTATTAATAATTTTAATAGGATTTTTAGATATATTTTTGTGAGTTTAGGCTATTTTCAAACTTTAAAAACATTATTTTTAAGTATTTTTAATTGTTTTTTAAATTAAATAAATAAATAAAAATATAAAAAAATGTTGACTTTTTTGACTTTGACCGTTGACCATGACTGTTGACCGGTTCGGTCGTTTATATTGTTGCACTGAGTGAGGTTCGAACTTGTGACCTCTCGTACGCGTGCACGCAGCTCTACCAACTGAGCTACGTGTCTAACCCGAAATATTTCTGTTTTTAATTATATTTATATACTATTTTAATTTATTCAAAATTCATTTATTTTTAAAAAGGATTTTAATCATCGAACCAGCGTGCGTAACAGGTCTCGAACCCGGGACCTGTGGTTTAGTGTTGCACACAGTCCACCGCTGGACTGTGTGTCTAACCTGGTTAATATACTGATTTTTATTAAACTTAACATCTCTCTGTGAGTTGATCCGGTTCAGTTAAAAAGGAAACATCTTCATTACAGAGAATGAGATTGTGTTAAGGATCGAACTCACGACGTGTGATAAATGTTTGCACACAGTCCACCGCTGGACTGTGTGTCTAACCCGAGATATAATCCAATTTATATTAAACTTATATACAAACTAACTTCATCTTCTTCGTTACAATAACACAGACAACGATTACCCTACTGATCTTGTTAATTTCGATTGACAAACATTTAATTGATTAAAATGAAATGGACAGTGAAGATTTTGAGAGTAAACATACCGGAAAAATGATCTTTCTTAGAACTCCGGCGAAGTCGTCGGCTCTGTTTTTATGAACTTCGTCTGAGCGGACCAATTAACAGTTTTGATTAGCTAGTTGTGGAATTGAAGTACTAAACAAGAGTTATCAGAAGGTTTAAAAGATTATACCGTTTCACAGCGCAATCTAGGAATTTTCAGAAGTTTTCCGGCGAGTGCTGATTATCCGATATCGTCGCCTGGAACTGATTCTGATTGAAGGGTTTGAGTTAGCAAAAGCCTATCAACTGATATAAGGTGGAAGAATTGAGAAACTTACCGTTTTGATGAAAAACACGGTTTTCCGCCGAAAGTCCGGCGAGTTCAAAAAGCGATTCCGACGATCAGAAATTAGAGTAAAAGTGAAATTGAGAGTTCTGTGGATGATTTTTAGTCGCGAGATACTGATATTGTTGGAGTAATTCAGGAAGTGAATGTTTTCGGTTATTAAACCCAAACATCACATGAGTTCAAGTTCATTAACGACTGAATTGATAAGAATGTTGGTTTATCGGTTATAATCAAGAATCCGCGAACACTCAAAAGTCCTGGACGTTTGGAAGCCGATATCGGTTTCAGTTTGGCGCAAACAGGTTGATTCACGGTTGCGCTTATGATTTAATTGTTTCCTAGATTTCACAAAGTCAGATAGTGGCGGAGTGGTTATATGTTTGGTGTTTAAAGTTCCCGGCTGACCCAGTTTCGAAACCCGGCAGCCCTTTTTCATTTTTAATTGTTTTAATTTTAATTTTTAACAATTTTAATTTCCATAATCTAAAATGTTTATTAGTTATGTATTGTTTAAAATTAAAATAAGCATTAAATGAGCAACAAAATATGAAACTGATTATTCGATTAATAAACGAAGCGGGTTTGGAAAACCCGTTTTTCGACAAATGTTACAGTCAACCTCTGACCACCAATATCATCACACCTGTGTCAACCTCCGGCATCCATCACAATCAGTGTCAACCTCTGACCACCAATATCATCACACCTGAGTCAACCTCCGGCATCCATCACAATCAGCGTCAACCTGCTCACCTCGACCGACGTCAACCTCTGACCACCAATAACATCACCCCACCTCCGTAATCACCACCCTCCTCTGATATAACTACCATAAACAACCACCAATAACATGTTGCTTGTGTTTTTCAAAGACATGTAGAAAGCTTGTGTTTGAATTTCAGAAGGAAAGAGATGGTGCAGGTGGAGATTTTGATGGTGACGGAGATGGAGATTTTGATGGGCCGGTGGTGGAGATTGACGGCGGTGTGGAGATTGATGGCGGTGGTGGTGGAGATTGATGGTGGATGGTGGTTGTTATGGTAGAAAGAGAAGATGAGTGTGGGCATCTTTTTTTATTTTTTATTGTTCATGGGCAATCTGGTCATTTCACATACACTTAACTGGAAAAATTAACATGGATTAGTGATAAGGACCACCCGAGTGCAAAATTACAACTATTAGGACCAACTCTGTAATTAGTGAACCACTGGGACCAAGTCTGCAATTTTCATAAACCACAGGGACCAACCAGGCATTTAAAAGAAACCGTCTTCTCCTCAAGCTGTCTCAGATCCTTTACACCAAACTTATTGATGAGGGTGATGTTAGAAATGGTCGACATGGGTTTCACCACTAGATCATCCATCACCATATAAGTCACAACCTTCTTCACATACCCTCCCTTCCTTTTCTTTTTCACCTCCTTTGTTTCTGCTACCTCATTCGGAGTTACAACTTTCATCTTAACGTTCATGGAACCACTACAATTGGGACATATTGAATTCGCATTCAGTGTTGCATTTGACCGGCAAGGTTTGTTACCACAGTACGAGCAAAGTCTTGTTGCAGTGTGACACCTGTAAACTTCTTTGGATGCACCAGATTGATCCTCAGAAGAAACATCATAGGACAACATAAATGTGTCACCGTTAAAAGCTGTTTTGGGGTTGAATATATCGTCCATTTTGATGCCACGTTGAAGGTAATTCTCTTGGAAGCTTTCTATGCTATCTTTGAGTTTTCCTAAGCAACCCGCCATCTGGTTTGATCCAAGTAACTCGATGAGGGTGCCCAAAGGCAAAGAGAAGATGTGGAAAAGGAAATCCACAAACTCTTTTGATACTTCTGCAAATAACACTCTTGAGCCTTTTTTGTCCACAAGAAGCTTCAAACTCATTTTTGAGGAACCCATTGATGAGTTATCTTGATCTGTAACTTCTTGTGTTATAGAAGACTTAGAGCTTCTCTTTTTCCTTTTAGGCATAGTTTTTCGACTGTTTTTTTTTATAAAAAATTTTAACGTATAAGTAACTAATACTACGGACCAAAATTAACATTCAATTAAATAAATATCTTATTTAATAACAAATTCTTAATCATATATGGAAAACCAGAAAACTTGTCAAATTACATCAAAACAGAAGGTAGACGGGCAACAAGCTGCGCCGCCAACCCTTTCTGAATTGCAAACCCCAACCTTCCAAAAACAAACCCATGCCCCCTGGGGTTGAACAATTGCTGTGGATGACTCGTTGAATCTTCGTCAAGAAGTGGATAGCTTCTGGCACTAGGGAGCCAAATGTGTCAAAGGCAAAAGGGACAAAGACATGATGGTCCTCTGCGCAAGCTTTAGCGTATTTATCCATTTTCTTTGATTATGCCTTTCTTGCTGCTTGTCCAGCTACAAATCCGTTTTCCCTTAAACCAGCCAAAGGGGAAACCCCCGTAAGGTCCACACAAGCATGTTTCCCCTCAGCTCAGCCAAAGATGAGCAAATCCGCTGGTCGCAGAGTAGATCTCCCTTCCATAGGGTCCGTAAGGAAATTCACTGAAGCCTCTTTCTTAGCAGAAATCCCAGCTCTTCTTAGGATGTCCCACAAAACATCATGCACCCAGTCATGCCGATATTTGAGCCCAAGAAGCTCTTTACAATGAACTGCGTGCTTATCGTATTTATCCATATAAGTTTTACGGCATATCCGGCAGATTTCATCTTCCGGGTACATAGGGATTTTGTAAGTTATGAAATCAGTAATAAAAGTTAAAAATACGTTTTAATATTTTATCAAATATAATGTTTTGTTTGTTATTCATAGATGATTTTATAAACGATTACTTTATGTATTATTTTAGTTCTCGCATTGCTGATATAAAAAAACAAAACAAAAAATTATAGCACCCTCCTATTTTGCAACTAAATATTTGCAACTTCGGTTCATTAGGGATTCAGATTATTCACTTCACATGTTTCAAAAGAATTTATTACGTTTTACTATACAAAAATTTAACATAACTAGTTGGTTTACCGCCCTCAGCGTTGCGGCGGGGAACCGACATAAACGTGTGACGGCAACAGCAAACGTATACCAAATATTAAAATGTAGATAAAAATTGACGTAATGGTAGTCTAGAAATAGGAGGTTTTAATTATTTATCGGCGAAAGTAAAAGACCAACAGCAAACTGGCCTAGAAAGTTATCATCAAGAACACCACAGAGAACCAAGAACTAAATGTAACCTATACACGTCGGTAAACACAATATATCACGCAGACCAAATGTTCTTCATTACTTTCTCACCCACGTTCTGCCCCGATTGGCATAAAGATGTAGAAGACAAACTGTGGGATACATCTCCACCTGAATATTGCCTCCTTTATTTGATTAGAACACTCACATCCCGTCCAACAAAAAAAAAATAACTACAACGTCACTAAGAATATGTATACAGTTACTCAACAAAAGAAAAACCAAGATGCCCAAATGTATACCGATACTCCACCAAAATCCAACCAAATGCTGTCAATTTGCAAATAACATGGCAACAAATAAATCATGCTGTGAATTTGCAATTATGCGTATGAGTTAGCCGTTGAAAACATAAATTATATAAATAAATTTGATGAGTGATACTTTAGGATTCAAAGAACTTTCCAGATCCATGGTGAAATCGAAGTAGAAGCGAGGATAGTGGAATCAAGGTAGTAGCGGAGATAGGGGCGGGGCGGGGCGTCCAACTGAATGATTTCCTGTGGCCAATTGATAGACCATATATCACATCCCTGTAGTAGCACAGAGGATGCAAATACGGTCACATTCACTCCCATGTCCCATGGAGTACCTGCAAATACACAAAAGTTATAGAACATGTGAAAAGCAAGTAGCAAAGAACAAAAGTTAACACAAACAGTTTTCTAGCGTGTGCTATAAATTATAATATGGAAAAATTTTCATATCTAGAAAAAAATTCATAGCAAAGAACATGAATCAGCAGCACCATGGATCATATGTAGATTGTGTAGTTGTGCATCTTTTGATTTCATAGTGAAAGGTACACATGATTAGTTGAAAAGCCCAATAGTAATAATTTTGAGTATGCATTCGTAGTGAATTAGGTGAATATTGTACATTTTTCTAATTAGAAGTGTGGAATAAGAGAAATCAAAGAATGTATACCTGAAAAGACGTAGTAAGAAGGATTGAGTCTAGACCACCACTGACCATCACCATTACAGTTACAGTCACTTTGTACTACCACCACAACCTTACCAACCACCATTGCCAAGCTAGCACCTCTGAGCGGTGGCCGAAAAGGGTCTTCGCAGCAGCCGACAACCACCATAAATCACCATCACAACATCATCAGCCGGCATACATACCACTACCGTTACTGTTCACCACCTGAACTACCACATCAACGCTCCCTTTGCTCTTTGCCGAAACCACCATCAACAGCTCCTTTTGCTCTTTGCCGAAACCACCATCAACAACCACCTTCGCTATGCAACTAAGTGATATTAATCTGTTGAAAAGAATACTTGGAACGGTAGTACCAGTTTGTGATCACAAAGGTCTTCAGAAAGAAATTGTGTATCAGCAAATGAAAAAAAATTGTGTATTCAGGCCAAATATGGTCAACACGTCCCTACACAACCAAAATAACATCATTCATAAACAAAGTTTCTACCACATTATTAACGTGAAACACTTAAACTGCTCAGAAACAATTTTACCCATAGTAACTAAAAAATAAAAATGTCACGTGTGAAAGTATAGAGAATATAAATGACGATAAAATAAAGACTTTAAAGAATTGGATGCTCAGTCTGATTCTACCGTAGGATTAATAAACCAAAAAGCATAGTTTTAGCTTATGGCGAATCACAAAAATCAAATCAAAGGGATTGTTTTTTCCTCACCTGAACTGAAGAAGGCCGAGAAGCATACCCCCGTCGTTGACAAACGGTTGTGTAATTTTCCTAAATTCAATCAATAAAAAAATAAACAAAAATCTCAAGAAAACTGAAAAGTCTATATATAAAGGTAAAGCGAAGGCAAAATTTGGGACCTGAAACAAACAATACCGAGAAATTGGAAGAAAGCTCCTCTACCAAGCTGCTCAATAAACTCATAATCTCCAATCTTTGACCTGCCATTGCCATTTTTTTGCTTCCATTTTCAATGTGTTCTTGTAACCCTAAAATCTAAATCAAAGAAAAAAAACTCAATTTTCAGCCATAAATGTCACTCAAATAGTTCAACAAATTAATTAAAAGTTGAGCAAAACATGAATGCTAATTTACCAGAGAAAGCATCATGGATCAAACCCCCCGCGTGAAGGCTCGGCGGCCGGAGAAAACAATCATTTCTTTCTCTCTCTAAATTCGTCAATCAATCTTCAAATCACATTTTCTGTCTGGCTTTCATTTTCAAATCAAGTGCCTAACCCTTGTTTTGGTCATTCTTATTTCTTGATTTCTTTGATAATGAAAATGATGGTGGAAAACAAAAGAAACAAATGTAGGTTTGATGTGAGAAAGACACGAAGCCACCAGCTGGCCCATAAAAGGGTCCCTTAACCACATGCCACCACTGTCTGTCACTATTGAATTCCATTGTGTTATGAATAGATATTGAATGAATGAGTGAATTGAATGCATAGATATTGAATGAATGAATTGATTTCGTATCAGTTTTGTATGAAATCTAAATTCAAACGCACCTCAAAATGACAAAAGTACCTGTAAGTGAAAGTGAAGCCCCCCGGAGACACCAAAGAGAATGACTTTCTTGCCGGCGGCAAAATAGTGTACGGAGCATCATTGCATCTGATCTTTCTCATCGACATTGGGGTTCGTTGAACGGCGGTAACGGCTGGCATCGGAAAAGGGCTAGAAACAGAGAGAGATGACAGCCACCACCATCACTCTTGTCGTTTTGGTTCGCTGTGCGCCACCATACCATCTTCGAACGCCGCTCGTGCTACGGTACACCGGTTCGCCGTGCGCCGCCACAGTACCATCGTTGAACGCTGCCTGCGTCACCGTACCAGCTTCGAAGGCCGCTTGTGCTGCCGTACACTGGTTCGCCGTGCACCGCCACCGTACCATCGTCGAACGCCGCTTGCGCCGCCGCACACCGGGCAACAGCCGCCAGTGGTCTTCCTCTCTCTATGATTATTGTGGCGGTGAGCTGGTGATGAGTGGTAGAGACAAGGGTTTAGGAGATTGTATCTGAAGGAGACGCTTGTGATTGATGCATGAGAAAGAAACTAACAGCGTTACCAAATGTTAAAATTACTTATAAGCTTAAAAAATTAATAGATAGATAAAAAAAATTAATAGATAAATAATATCCAAAACAAAATTAAACTAAAAATGGTAATATGTAATGTAAGCTAGATTTGATAAGATAGTGTAAGAAAGCTCCTTGAGCCTTGTGTACACATCACTTCATTCTATCTATACTCTTTTAAATCCATCAAGTACCAAATATATAGTACTTTTTTAAGTTATGAGACATCTCCAAGTCGATAAAACTTAATCGCACCCACTCATATCTAACTAGTTTTCTAACTCTTTGTTAACATCATATGTTACGGTATATTTTATTCAATGCCTAGCAAAAGGGTGTATAGTAGTTATCGTTAAAAAGTGACTATCATTTTACTATTGTATTATCATAACTTTTTCATTCATTCTTTTCCATTGCATTGTGTTTTGGATTTGAGTAACGTGTAAAACGTTTGATTTGGGTGAAAAAAAAGAGGTGAGGTTTTTTAGAGGCTATAGTAATTAAATCAAAGGGATTAAAAGTTGAGATGAGATGAGATTGTGGAGTGCACAGGGGGTAACACCATCTCTATTTAGAGGGTCTTTGACACCCCCCTTTGGCAATTTATAGCGCCCCTTCACGGCCATGTGGAGGGGGTGTTGTGTCGTAAACTTAGTCTAATTATTAAACAAATGTATAATCGGTGAGATTCTTCCATACGATATGACTTAAATTCGTTGTCGTTTAATATTTGTTCAATTTGTTACAATACTGGAACAATACCGATACAGTGCATAGTTTCAGATTTAATATTTGAATTCAACTCCGTCGTAATACAACCATGTATTCATTTTTTTTTAAAAAAAACTAATGAACACAAATTCTTAGAAAAATCAAATTAAGTGAAAAGTAAATGATTTAAAGGCCTAAATTATTTAATTTATAATTAACAAATTGAAACTTCATATTAACCTAGTAAATAGACGTGTGTGCGGTGCGGCGCGGGTATATCGCCAACGTCGAACAAATTATTGCAAATGTTATATGACTCGTGGCTAATGCGCAACAATCATAAGGGTCTTATTGTAGTTTTAAAAAATAGAAACCGCACAAAACAAAGAGTAACTCGAATTTATACCGTTGAGTTGAATGAAAATGTATTATATTTAGCGACGCTCTGTTTGGTATGTAACGAAAATTATTATACGTGTACTGAATCGTGGTATAAAAGTAACTAAGATGAAACGATAAAAAACCAAAGTAAAAGTAAATAGAATAGTAATTAGTTAGAAATTTGTTTTTCTACCACCCGCATTTCGTGTTAGGTTCGAAAAGTAAATAAAAAACTCATCGTGACCACCTTCGTGCCCCCTCCAGTTTCACACACCATAATGACCCTAAGGGTGGTGTTTCATGCCGATCACGCCAATTCCATGTCATCACCACTGGTCACCACCGCAGCCTTTGTTGGAACCAAACTTGTCATAACTCAAAAGTTGGAGGATCGTATATGGTTTGGTTTATTTTAGGTGGAAGATTTAATATTTATGGTAGTTATAGTTTTATTTTATTTGGTTTCCTTATAGGAGTAGGTTATTTGTTCTCCAAGAGGGTTGTTTAGTAGAAATAGGGGTTATATGTTTAGAGTTCATGTACCTTCAATTTTAATCAAAGAGTTGTTTCTTGTTAAATCTCTTATTAGATTATATCGAATGCCACGCCCCAACCGATGACGGAAACATTGAGGCGGGACGATTCGAGACTTCATAACACTAATTTGCGACGAGTATTTAATAAGATCAAAAATTTATTTCATTGCTAAAATTCAAAGTACGTCGTTGAAAACAAATTACGACAACATAATACAAGAAATCAAATTACAAGTACTAAAATTTAAAGGTGCGTTTCCAGGCTCCCTACTAGATTTCATTCATCATCATCAATTTCTTGCAATACGCATTAAAGTATAGATCAATACAAAAAGTATTGGCGAGCATATAAGTTTGATTACTAGCATAAGTATAAATTAAAAGTTTAAACGAATCCACATGCGTAATCGTTAACTAGAATTAACATACAATACTAGCATGCAACTATAAATATCAACCCAAAGATTATCACTAGCGTAATCTTATCGTCATAACGATAAGACCATTATGATTAACTTAACATGACCTCAAGAAACTGGCGGTGCGTTACTTCTATAGCGCTATACATGTTAATGGAGACTTGTACGAATAATGACAAGTATAAAGCATAAAAATAGTCTAGTAGATAAGAATTCAAGTATAACGTATTAAGCATGTATGTTGGATTATTTGTTTGTTTTTAAGCATAATGCATGTGATTTCATGAGTTTTGATAGCATGTACTTATTGGAACCAAAAGTGTAAAAGGTAAAAAGAGAGTCATGTATACTCACGGTTTTGCAAGCTTTCCGATAAAATCGAGAGTTGATGAACGTTGAGATTTGGAACACTGAAGTTATCCTACACGAGGAAACGAAGGTGTATGAGTATTCGGATTTTGGTGAAGGATTTGGATTCGGAATTTGAATAAAATAAAGTATATGTATGTGAAAATATATATCTCTTGGTGTAGACGAGTTTGTGTGGCGTTGAAGATGCTCTTATTAATAGGGATGAGCATTTGGTACCGGGTACCTGGTACCAAACAGTACCGGGTATTTTCGGTCGCGGTACCTGTTTTCCTGCTTTTCGGTACCGATACGATACTGGTATTTACGGGTAAAACACCGGTAAATACTAATACCGTACCGGTATCGAACCGGTGTATTCGGTACCTGTACCAATATTCCCTGTTTTTCGGTATCGGTACTTTCGGTACCAAACGGATACCATGCTCATCCCTACTTATTACCACTTGGTGGTAAAGACCTCCGTCTCACTATTGACATATGTTTGGGACAACAACTTTTAAATTTGGGTCTTTGGATATCTTGTAATTAGTGAAACGTTAAACGGTTAGCGGATTTAGCTTTGTAATAGTTAGTTAGTAGTGATTGGGTCAAACCAAACCCACATTGGGGGAATGGTAGGCAAATTGGGCCTGTCCAATTCGCAGGCATGTGTGAAACCAACCCAACATGCATGCCTGATGTTATATAAACAAAGCTTTGCATTTGGATTAGGTTTAGGCACTTCAAATCAAATTACAGAGAGTTCAGAGAGATAGAGAATTCGTTTGAGAGTGGTGGACGAATTTGAGAGTGCTAGGATCTTAGGTTGATTGTTAAACTACTAATTTGGATAAAAAATAAAGATCAGGTTGTTTGGGTTTAGTTTAATCTGTTTTTTACACCTTTCTGTCTTGTCTGGTCTAGAGGATTCTGCACTCTAAGTTAGATATACAATTCTGTGAAAAATCCATAGGTTTAGAGGACTTACACTCACACTCCACTTTTATATGAAAAAATATATATATATAAAACCAAACTGTTTGCATGTGTGTGTCAAGTCTAGTTTGCGAGTTAGGAATTTCATACTAGATCCGAAAGTCTCCGTAGAAGATGCTCTTAGTACATCTTTAATTTACAGTTTTTCGATGGAACACCATAAAAATTTTTAAAAACAATTACAATAAATATAAATACAGAGTTCATATATGTAAAAAAATTATTAGGATGACACATATATACCAAAATGTTATAGTGAATATACACATGTGTAAATTAACGAAATATACTAAATTCCATATAGATGATGTTTATAATATACATGTGCTTAGACAAACTTCAAGTTAATTCACATTGTATATATCCCCTTAAATCTTCTTAATTGCATATATACCTAATCTAAAATTAAAATTGCATATATCCCCTTCCTTAGCTTATAAAATTGCAAATTTACCATTTTAATTTATTTTGTTAAAAATAACTTATATATTGACGTTTTACCCTTAATTTAACTAAACTTAGAAATTGCGTATTTTCCTTATCTTTATTAGTTTTTATGTCTTTTTTACATGTTTTTTTTTAATTTAATTTGTTATGTTTCGATAGTTAGATTTTGTTTTCATTACAATACAAAAAAATCATCCCAATCTATCGATAAAGATCTATTAGTTTGAAAAGGATAATTTAGTCATTTTAGTAAATAAGGGGAAATATGCAATATTGATTTGGGCTTGGGTAAATACGCAACTAAAAGTTCTTTTTAAGAGGAAAATTGCAATTCTCCCTACTTATTAACACCTCCTTCAACATGCGGGTTTGCGATGACGTTTCCATGATACTATTTATCATGGTTGTACCCCGCCACCACAACATGTACAGATAAAGAATAGCAAGAAGACAGATACCGAACAAATCTCCGGTGACAATGGCTACTATATTGATTTCAATACTATATTAATGTTATAATGGCACCGAACCAATACCAAACGAATTCCACTGATCATGTGAGATATGCCCCTAGTTATAATTTAACATCAAAATTAAATGCTTTACAATATCTCACGCAAGTGAGCCACTCACGAGCACCGAGTGATCACAGGGTTTCGCGGTGTGCATGAGTGAATGAAGAGCCACATCAATCCTCATATGTGCTTCTCACATACCATAACACATGATGTTTATGGTCAAAACTCAAAAGTGACCTAGTTTATTCTTCATTTTTTTCATTTTTTGGTTTGCTTTTTCCCTAATAGATTTTGTATATACTTTTTTTGTTTTATATTTTGGATATTAATAAACTAGCCAGATTACATAAAATATAATAGCGATATTAAAGAAATGTTCATGGATTAATAATTTGTTGAATCAAACAATATTTTAAGTTTCAAGCTGTTCAATTGTTATGCTAGATTTAACATTACTAACTCATTGTTGTTCATTACATGAAGTTAATGTATTCTCTAGAGATGATGCTTCGTATCTTTACATTATCAACATATTAAATTAATATTATTTCATTTCAATGCGTTAATATTATTGCAAAATGCTAATGAGTTGTAGCTCAACTGACATTAGAGAGGAAGTGAAGATTTTGGCGGAAAAACATAGATCTCAAATTCGAATTCGATCTTAACCGGATTTTACTGCAGTTGGCCTTCAAGCAGCGGGTTTTCCTCGAAACTGAAGATGGTGGACTTGGGTTATCCGACGCTGTCTGCAATCACAAGCATATAAGGTCATCTTTTGCCGTTAAGTTATCCAGCGTAGCCAGCCTTTTATTCGTTGGCCACCGTCAAAAAATAATAATATTGCAAAATGGTTGAGGTGTTCATTATGCTGGGGGCAAGTGGACCAGTGGTTTTGGCCATCTTTTATTCGAGGCAAGGCTCCTCGTTGGCGACCGGCGTCCTATCTATGTTACTGCTTTTATGTTTGAAGGAAAAATGTTTTATTTACTCTGGTTTGTAAAGACTTGAATGTTTTCCATTGTGCACGAATGAATTTATTTTCCGTTGTGCACGAATGAATTTATAAAGGAAACTTACTTTTTAGTATGCACATTAGGTTGATTAAACAAGTGATGGTTAGAAAATATATTGTAATTAACGGGGTCCTCTTAAATAAGATTTGCTTATTTAATATTAATATTTTTATGGTTAGTGAATTAGCGTGGAAAATGTGAGAGGACTAGCTGCGCTGGTTATAACTTGGCTACAACTTTGGTTACTCAAGTCGTACAACTCTTTTGAAAGTTTAGGGAAAAAACGTACCACCGCCGAGTTGTTCTTTAAAATACGAGTTTTCTTATTATCTTTTTAGTTATAAAAATGGAAAAAAGCTCATGTTGAGGTTACTTTTTTTCCCGTTTATACTGATAGAAGGGTTTGAAGGTGTTGGTTTATAAACTCTTCATTCGACCATTCCTAGTTTCTAGACTAGTAAACAATATATTACAATAAAACTGATCTAAAGCCATCTATTCTTTAGTATCTTTTTATAATATTTCAGTTTGTGTTTTCAAACTTAAACTCAGGATTCGGTTAGGATCTTACTGAGACGAATAACCTCCAAATTAATAATGTTACCGAATAAACAAAGCAATTCTGTTAAGGGCCCACATAGACATAAGTACTTGTAACAATATTGCAGGTCGCACTACTTTGTCGGATTACTCAACCGCTATATATTAAAATTTCTTAACTTTTACCCTCACGTGGGTCTGGTGCTTTACCAGAAGCATCCCTAAGGATTTGGTGAAAAACCAGAAACCCCCAGTAAGTAGGATCAGGTCCAATATCAAAAGCCTACTTGTAAGATTTGGTTCAATACCAGAAGCTGACTTGAAAGATCAGGTTTAATACCGGAAGCTTACTACTAAATCTGGTTAAGAGTACCAGAATTCGTAAGCACCCTTAGTTATTAAAGTTATGTTAATTTAGTTGTTACGTTAATTTGTTAGAAGTCAGATGTTCTTGTCACAAAAGATAGTAAATCAAGAATGAGTAAAAAGATAAACATACTAATAACTGGAAATAAAATACTAAATTAAATAAGTTCAACAAATGTACGAGTGAGATGATAATAGATGTTTACAACCATTTGAAGATGATTACACACTACCCGTGGTGACTATCGACTAGTTTGATGATCAAAACCAAGTGAAAGTGCGTATAAAGTGTTATAATCCTCAGTGCCTTAATCATTTCCATACAATTACCTCATTCATGGTCTTTGAAATGCATAAGGCATACAAGTTCTAATTGTGTGATGCAATGGATGAAATTACTCTCTATTTCAAACGAATGAGCATGTGAATAAGTGTGTAAGATATAATACTCGATAATGCTCAAAGTACTCACATGAAAATGGATGAAATATGGTAAAGTGTGAAACTTATGCATACCGTTTTTTTATACTTGCCATAATTTCTATTATCTTAGTTATTTTTGTTGAACTCAAACGGTTTAAAAAAATTATTTTTTGAAAAAATGGTGTAAATATGCCGAGTTTGATGAGATAACCAAGCAAGTGTTCTAAATTTCATTTCTCACACCACACTTGATAAGTGCATTGTACTCAATGTACCAATGCATGTAAAGATAAGAATTATGCAAGCATAAGATGAGAGTAGTTGGTTTGGCCAATTAAGGTCCATAACGTGTGGTCGATACTCGTAGTCGCCTGTAATGTGATAATAGACCGCCTTCGATCGAGAGAGGAACACTTGGCAAAACTGATAGCTTATTAGTAAATGAAATAACTAGAATATGAAAATAAAAGCTACTAAGTCCTAGTTCGAGAAGACATACTTGGCGGCATAAGTAATCAAGAGTAAGCGTGGAAATTAAACCTGTGCTCCTTGAATCAATTTTTTCGTATAGACCAACTTCTCAGGACTATTCCCCGAAGCATTATTTTAAACTAGATCCAGCCCCACATATGTCAATCTCGAGGTAGGTGCTGTAACAATTTGGTAAATGTGTGTGGTTTGTAGATAAGTCGTGCCACCACCTCTTGAAATTACCCAAACAAACTTCACAAAGTTCAGGTGGTGAAGAAGGCAATCCCCAGGCATGTGGTATCGGTCACATAAGGTCTACTGAAAGTACACCAATTCTTCCAAGTGAAGTGGTCCTTAGAGTGGTACGCCTTATCCTAGGATGAATCACATGTTTGTATCACGATGGGTTGGTTGTCACTTGTGCGAAGTAGCGAATCAGGTATTACAATTGTTCTTTGTTCGTTGGTGAGCTCCTCTGCTTGCACATCCCTCCTGGGCGATTGTGTGGCGATCCCGAAGTCTGGTTCTTCATGTGATGATGTCTCTGATGTAGCCGGAACTACAGACGGGTCAGACCATCCTCCTCGTACCTTCATGCTTGAAGTATCTAGCGTCTCATTTTTGCCCTTGTGTTCTTCACCTAAGATCTTAGCAATCTTGGATGTGCTTTATGAAAATTTGAAGATGACAATTTGACTTCATGAGCCTCAGACATGAGAGTCTACCATTCAGAAGCAGCTAGAAGTTTGATTACCATCTCCTTTAAGTTGGAATTTTGATTTGTGTTGGTTTCTTGAAACAGTTCTTGATACCGCAGCTGACAATCTTTTTGAGTTTGTACTTTGTCATATAGGTCAAGAGGTGACTGTAAGGTAACAATTTACTCCTCTAGATAAATAGTAGTCACATCTACTAGAACGTATGTGAAATGGGTAGGTTCCTCCCTTGGCATATAAAACTCGATGATCTGAACTTTAAATGCCATTAAAATTTTGATGACTCTTTCAGCTGGATCATCATAAATCATGTCGTTGTCTGGTGGGTGCACATGACCGTACCTGTCCTTATGCACAAGTGTGCAAGGACAACAAGTATCTGACAAAGAATCGCCCTTTGTACTTGTGCATTGTCATGTCTCTCCTTTTGCATGGTCGTGCCTTTGACAGATATCGGTGATTGGTTTATCTTGGGCCTAAAGGACTTCTATTTCTTCTTACGGAGGGTCCAAGACTTTTAAAGGATCACACTGGCTCTCATTTGAGTAAAGCCTAATAAGATGGTTCTTTATTCCTTCCAAATCACGAAGTATCTTGTCTAGAATCCATTGGTCCGTCTCTAGAGACGAGTACTCATATGGTGATAGAGGAGGTGGCTTGGTTAGAAATGATGTTGTGTTGATATCTTCAAGTGGCACAAGTATGGGTAATAATCTGTAGGACACCCATGATAGTAGTAGAAATCTTGAGTGAGGTAGGGTTCTCCTCATATTTCAGACCAATCCTCCAAATGGTGGTACTTATATTTGTGTAGATATCCTTTGTAGTCGTGATCCATGAAAGCTGGTACAAAGAATAAACAAAAAAAAACATGAGCACCAAAAAGGATAATATAATGTAAAATGGCTATGAAAAAGATAAATGGTGAAAACAAGATAAAAACTGGGATAGTAACTATAAAAGTATTTCTTCAAATTGTTGTGTCCCTGGCAACGGCAACGAAAACATTGATGTGTGTGTATTAGTAGTGATTTTTAGAGGTTCCTTTGAATACTTATACCAAGGTTTTGAATTTATAAAATGATTATTATTTTCAACTAAGATACACACAATAGGAAAGTAAACCTATCGTAGCATAGGATAGTCTAGCTAAGAACCAAGTACGAATCAAAGGATGCGACTTCCCCTAGTCAACCTTTGATGTGGTCTGACCTGTTCTATTTTTATAGTTAGGTTAGAAAATCTGTAGTAATTAACAAGGGGTCCTCTTAGATAAGATTTGCTTATTTAATATTAATATTTTATAGTTAGTTAATTAGTGTGGAAAATTGAAAGGACCTGATGCATGTAAACTAGAGTTCTTGGTTAACTTAACTCCAACTTTGGTTATTTAGTCTATCCCAAAACCAACGCCCATCCTCTAGTAGAAGTGCATCGTTTTGGAACCGGGTGTTCCAACGGTTTTGTATCCATGTCGGTGAGACCATTTGAAACGTGGATCAACTAAACTCACGTTTCTCGTTTATCCGTTTCAAATGTTCAACATTCCATGGGAGGTTCATCAACGTGGGAAATCCCGACAACGAGCTTTCAGAATCAGAAGTCATCGAAGTGGCCCTTGTGGACTCCAAACACGCATACGACGAGGACTTCAGGCACATTTCGGCGTGGCAAATTCTTAGGATGCATGTTTAGGTTTTAGGTTTTATTTTATGTAATGTTTAATTTTTAGGTTTTATTTTATGCAATGTTTAAGGTTTATGTTATAGTTTTGTCAAATGTTTAAGGTTTTGGTTTTTTTTTTGTAAGAAATTGATAAGTTTCTTATGTTTTATTTCTTATGATTTATTTTATGTTTCACTTTATTTAAATTAAAAAAAAGTTTATGACATAGGTAGACGACGCCAATATTTACTAGTAATGGGTACCTAACACTAAATTTGACGTGACGGGTAATGATTAGTCAAAATTAAAGCATTTACCCTTTAATGTCCCTTCCTCCTAGCATAGATTAGAAAATACCACCAGAACACTTTGGTTTTTGTTAGTAATGCAGAGCATCTTATATATATTTTAGTCCTGGTGGCTTTAGTGTGATAGCCAGTGACACTTATAATTAATAGGGATGTAAAAAAAAACTCGGGTCTGAGGGGTTACCTAAAACCGAAATATATGGGACTGGTATACCTGAAACCCGTTGGGTATGGATCGGGTATGGAGTTACATTTAAAAAATTTCATAGGTATGAGATCCGGTGATATCCGACCTGATTACCCAAAACTACATACTCGTTTACCCAAACTATATACCCGAATCTTTTTATGTATATTTATATTTTTTTCCTTATGATACCCGACCTGAAATCTATTAGTGGCTTTATTAAATTTTAGTAGTTTCTTTATGTAAAAAAAAGTCTTTTGGAATATGTAATTAATAATATCATTTAAATTTTGTGTGTTGGGAAGCAATTAAATAAAATTATAATGTTATCATTTGTTTATAATAAAACTTATATGCATGTGATCTATATTTTAATTTACAAGGGTTGCTATATAAATAAAAGTTATACCATAGTTATAATAGTAAAAAAAGGAAACGTATTTGGAAATCTCAACCGATTTCTTTTAATAAACTAATGGGTATACATGATACATGCAGATATGTCTGATACCCAATGAATATTGGACCGGGTATGAGATACAATTTTACAATCAAGTATGGGTATGAAATTACTAATATCTGGTCCAAACCCGACCTATTGTCATCTCTAATAATTAATATGTATATATTATTATCCAACTCATTGAGCATAACGTGTCTAAATCATTATGAATGTGATATATTATTTTATCTTTTGAAAATTGTTTTACTTATAAGGTTGGGGTTTTAGTGAACAAGGCTGGAGTTTGGAGTGATAATTTTAGATAATTTTAGCCATTAAAAATAAAGATCTCACCCTTTTATTTTGTGTCCTTAAATGGATAGATTTATATGTGATTTAGTTTTGTTGTTGTAATTTATTTAATATTTTTACAAGGAATACGTATACTTTTTTACAAGAGGAAAATATCCGTTAAAATTGTTGTAATTTACTTGATCATTTTACAAGGAATACGTATACTTTTTTACCACAGGAAAATATCCGTTTAAAATTATTGTAATTTATTTAATCATTTTACAAGGAATATGTATACTTTTACCAGAGAAATATATCCGTTTAAAAAACTAAATGAGAACAATAATTTTGGCCATTAATTAAAAAATAAAGAAAGATAATTAATATAGGAAATGACAATGGGTAAACTTAGTTAGAAGATTTTTTTAATATTCAAATGACGTAATCGAACTTAAGTCATCTTCACCTTCATCATTTACTTTTCATAGTCTTCCGATTCGTAATTATTCCTTTGAGTAAACTATAAATTTGGTTGCCGCTATGATTATGCTCAACTTGTAGGATACGTTTGTAGTTCACTTTTTATGCTTAAAACATCTTCGGTTGTACTATTTCAATCATCAAATTATTGTACCAGTTTCATATGAATAATGAACAAGTAAATAAGAGTTTTAATATAGTTATATAAGAAGTAATGTGAATAATCATTTTAACCAAACATCTTGTTTACATGTGGAATGTGAATCAAGAAAATGTCACCTGGGTAGATTATGGCAAATTTTGCATCAACGACACTATTTATGACAGGTTTCACGTCAGTTAGGACAATGTGTTGTCCGTTTATTAGGTAAAAAAGTAGTAGACTTTCGCATTGATGTCTAATCAATGTAAAGTAATTATGTGTTGCGTTAAATTAGTATACTCTCGTGTATTTAAGAGTTATCCTTTTATTTTATTACAATTAAACGACGTAGGGATGAAATATGAAAGCACCTAAAAATCAATTCCCACACGTTATTGGCAACTTCACAATTACCAAATAAATGTTCCAAAGACTCCTCTAATGAATCACAAATCGGGCACAACACACTTGGAACGTCAATGCCATTGTCAACTAAATTTGTTCTACTTAACAACCTTTTCAATAAACCCCCTAACCCAAAATATTTTAGTTTTATATGTTGATTTAGTTGGTAAAGCTGAGTAAATCATTTGGTCTAGATCTAGCACCATTTGTTTTTCATTTAATATTATCGAAATTTAATAATCAAAATACTATAACCCATTTATTCGTGTGTGTATATATTCATACTATGAATTTGTGTAATGTTACCATTTATTTTCACTTTTACTATCAAATAACGAAGAAGCAATTCCGTCTGCCCTATTGCATTGCATAGGTATGTGACAGCACATGGAAATTTTGTTTGGCAAACTAGGTTTTAATAATCTATAATATAGCTTATTGTCGACACTTTCAAGAATAGGTTATCTATTTGGAATATGTAGAACCAACTCGAAAGAATAAGGAGGATGATATAGCTAGCTTGGCGAATACACTTCGGTGTCGAGCCGGTCAGGGGCGGACCTACAGCATGTTCAAGGTGCCAAGGTGGGCGGGCGCACCCCTTGAAAAGAAAAAATAGACAGTGTTATTCAGGCGTAAAAACTCTGAGCGCCCCCGTAAAATTTTGCAATCGCCCCTTTTAAACTTTCGAAACCGACCCTCAGCAAGGACAGAACCATGTAGAGCACTTATAGTTAAGAAGAAAGATTGAAAATAACGTGTTTTGAACTTTTCCGGGAAGCCGGCGATGACTGTATATTTATTGAGAAGACAAGTAGAAATAGAGGAACATGGATAAAAGTTTGTCTTTTACTCTTTTATTTATTTTATTTTAATAAAGGCTCACATATTACTGCTGCACACTTATCCACATATGGATATGCTATGTTCATACCGCATGGTCAAGAACCCTTTAGTATGTTATTCTTACTTTCTTATTTAATCTATTATAACAGAAAACTTAATGATATTAATCTACCCTTTAATATGTTATTTACTTACTTTCTTATTTAATTTATTATAACAAAAAACTTAATGATATTAATCTACCTAACCGTATTCAAAAAGGTCAGGGGCGCAACTTTTTACCCGTTTATCATCTATGTTGATGTAAATTCTTAATATATTTCTAAACCAAAAAGATCTTATGTGTCCCTCCTATTGAAAATTTATAATTTAAGTCACTTGCCTGAATGATATTAATCTACCTAACGAATATATAAACACGAATATATAAAAAAAGTCTTATGGATAAATTTTAAAAACAACTTAAATATAACAGATTTTCTGACTGCTTTTGTGATGACGTGTGACGTACTTTTGTTGATTATATAAAATTATTTTAATTATCTTTTTTATACGACTAGACCGACCCGATCGAGACCGAATAAGATATTTTATATCGATAGACAAAATGTCGCAAAATTTTCCGCCCCCATGAAAAAAAATTATAGGCCTGCCACTGGAGCCGGTTCTTTTCCATTTAAATATCTCGGCTTGTATGTTGGTGCGAATATGTCCTTATTGCGGAATTGGAAGCCTGTTGTCGACACTTTCAAGAATAGGTTATCTATTTGGAAGCGAAGAAATTATCTTATGGGGGACGTATCACGTTACTAAATCCGACATATTTTCTCTCTCTCTCTCTATAAAGCCCCGACTGAAGTGTTGAACCAACTCGAAAGAATAAGGAGGGTGTTTTTTGTGGTGGATCGAACTAGGTTTCGAAAATGTCTTGGTTGGCCTGGGATAATGTGGTAGCTCCGATTGAGTATGGGGATTTAGGTTTCAATACACTTCGAGATGCAAACCTAGCAATGCTTGCGAAATGATGGTGGAGATTCAAAACGAAAAAAAGAAGGTTTGTGGAGGAAGGTGGTTTTGGTCATTCAATATAACTCTAGGTCGTGGAACATGTCCGGCTAAAGTATCTATTGCGGGTCCGTGGAAGCATATCTTTGGTATTTCTTCAGCCTTATCTTCTTTGGGGGTCGACATGTCTAAAGCAATTAAAAGGTGTGGTGCGGAGTAGTTGTGACATAGCTTTCTGGGTGGGCCACCGACCAGCCGTTAAAAGACATTTTCCCTCTTTAGCTGGAAAAACAGTGGGACTGTTGGGTGGCTGCAAGGGTTCGGGTGGGTGGTTCTGGTTCCGAATGGGTTTGGGATTGGAGGCATCAGCTTGCTACCACTGAGGAGCTGTAAGAATTTCAGCAATTAAACACTATATTGCAGGCTATCCAGTGTCTTTGGGGAGGATTCGATGGGATTGGGTCTTGGATACGTCGGGGTTGTTTAAAGCGGGTAGCATCAAGAAGTTAATTAACGAGTTATATCGCGTTCAGCCAGAATATGTGATAAAAGAGGAATGGATGGGTGCCTAAAAAGCCGGTATAGTTGCTTGGCGCCCCCAAAAAGAACGGCTTCCAACCCGTGTCGCATTTTGAGAAGGGGCGTCTCAGTTAATTCTTTGGCATGTGTGGTGTGCGGGGACTACAATGAAACAAGCGACCATCTTTTAGTTTTATGCAGGTATGCGCAAAAAGTTTAGCAAATCATCTTCCAATGGTGCAAATCTCCTCCTATAATTGCATTTAGCCTTCTGGATATTCAGGTTGTTAAGAGAATTCTTGGGCAAGTACGTATCAAAGTCGAATCCGCTGATATTAAACTTATGGCAACGAAGCGATCAACATCCAATGATGTTTGCACAAGGGGGGATATGGGACAAGTCCCATGTACTACCGAAAAAGTAGCGTGGAGATTTCTGAGTCCATGGTAGCTTTCCAATGAGGATTAGACATGGCATGAGTCATTGTCCATGGAATGGAGGGTTTTAAATATCTGACCAAATAGTTGAGCGCCTGATTAGGATGAAGAGAACCCGCCTGAGACCGAGTGGTAATTGGTCACCCTAGGTGGAACCACATTCATAAGAGTAGCATGGACCCTGTATGGGCGAAGAGTTGAAGGACCAAAACGAGCATAGCAGAACCAAATTGGAAGGTCTGAAAAAAACGGATCAAAGACGTCTAACTCCGATGGAGAAACAAGCTAATGAGGCGATCCAGCACCTAGCGATGAGGAGGGTCGTAGATAGTAGGGATGCAATGGAACCCGAACCCGACGGGTAAACCCGACGAAAATTTGGGACGGGTTTGGGGTAAGATAATCGGGTTTGGGACGGGTTTGGGACTAGTTTGAACTTTTTTCGCGGGTTTAGGACGGGTTTGGGATTTGGTGATATACCCGATTACCTGATAAAGTTTACCCGTTTACCCGATTGTATACCCGACATAATTTCTTATATATTTTAGATATGTATACATATGATACATTCATTTTTTATACATATTGATATTTTATTTTATATACATTGTGATTATTTAATATATTACTATTGTGATAATATCAAATGTAACTGATTATTAGTTACCCGATTGATACATAATGGTTTTGGGTCGGATATACCCAACAGGGTAATTTGTTTTTAAATTAACGGGTTTATCCGAAACCCGTGGGTATACCCGATACCCGATGGGTATTTACCCGCTAGAACCCGACGGGTTTTGGGATGGGTTTGGGACAAGCTTATTGAACCGGGTATGGGTTTGGGATTACCTAAACCCGTCCCAAACCGACTCATTGCCATCCCTAGTAGATAGCCATGCACAATAATGACGCGGTGGTCGAGCTGAGACCGAACTATAATGGGGAAATCGAATCTGCTTAATCGGGTGGAGCTAGTGGACCAAAGAAAGTGTAATTCGGTAGCGGGGTGTCAAATGAGAGGAGCTATAAGTAAAAAATGTGTATCGGTAAAGGTGACATAACAAGAGATCATAATTTGGTGAGTAAGAAGATCCATACACCGAACCCGATGATCGAATGATATAGTAAAAATAAGAGATACGCAGAAGAGTGAGGCGCAAGTTATGTGGAGCAATGGATGAGATGTTAGATAAAAGAGGCATACAAGATGCATTTATATATGTGATATGTACCTCAATTTCGTTTGTTCTCTCATTTTCTATACAATATGTTAATGATCATCCGATATGAAATTAGGGGAGGATCATTAGAGAAGAAAATTTAGTTGAGAATAAAAAGAACAAATGATCTAATTGTAAAATGTTAAATAGTTTTTCTCTCATCTCATTTATTTTTATATTTGACTAAATAATTAGTCATCAAGACCACTATCATCCTCCACACTAATATCTTTTGCTTACACACACAAAAGTTATTCTACACATTTCAAAATTTATCCTATATGCATATTGAAATTTATGCTACACAACTCGTAGTTTATCCTACACACCTCGTAATTTATCTTACACTCTAATTTTTTTAATTATATATTTTAAAAAATAAGTTACAAATTTAATGTAGTTAGTTATTAAAGATGAAGACTACAAATTGATTATATATGTAACTCTACTCTTATAATAACACTAAATACAAATATTAGATTAAACAAAATAAAGCATTCTTATTAGTTAAAATTTCTTCTATTTTCTTTCTACAAACATTTTTTCTATTTAAACCCTCCACTATGAAATTATGCAATAAGTTGGAATGATGAATAATAAGAATCAATGTTTTAAACACCGGTTTGAACCGGTCGGTCAAACCGGATACCGGACATGGATCTGGTACGATAAAGGCCGGTAAAAAACCCGAATATGGTATGTCTTATGTACCGGCGGTAAATCCGGTTCTATCAGTTCAAACCATTAAACCGGTTTGCATTATCTTAAAATTTGATTTAAAAAAAATGATATTAAGGTATGTTTGGCAAGGAGCTTTTAAGAGTTTTTAGCTTTAAATTTTCAAGAAAAAACTCCTAATCAATAAAAAGCCTTGTTTGGTTGAAGGAGCTTGAAGCTTTTAGGTTAGAAGGTTGAAACTTTTGGTTAAACGCTCCTATTAGTAGCGTTTAGAAGGAGCTACAAGCTTTTAGGGAAAAATGACCATTTTAACCTCTAAAGATAATAAACTTTTTAATGTACCAACTTTTTAATGTCCATTTTGGTCATTTTATACATTTTATTAAAAGTTCTAGCTACTCTGCCAAACACTTAAATATTTTAAAAAGCTACAACTACTAACTACCAACTACCAGCTACAGCTACCAGCTTTCAGCCTACAGCCCCAGCCACCAGCCACCAACTACTTTTACCAAACATACCCCTAGTGTCTTCCATTTCAATATTACATCGTTGTTACTCAACTCGTCCAATGTAATATATTGTTTATAAGTAATAAAAAAATTGTAAAAATGTTTAATATTTCACAAGAAAATGGTTGTTTTTTAGATAACACCTTGATCAGTTACATAAATCATAAGTGAGACTGGATTGTTTTTTGAAATAAATTTGTATTTTATGAAATTATAGGGTTAATTAGTAATCTGGTTGAACCGCCCGATACAACCTGGTTAAACATTTCAGAGCCCACCCGATATGATTCAAAAACCGGTTTTTAAAACATTGATAAGAATAACAAATGTACGTTATTTTTTTAAAATATCTATTTAATTAAAAAAATTAAAATAAAGATTGTTTACGCTAAATTTATAAATGGTTATGATTAATAAAATAGTTTATTCTTTAGCATTGTTAAAAATGTATTAAAATAAATCGGTATTTATTTATCGTTGTATATATTTATGTTTTATCAAATGGCCTATTCCTATGCGTTGTAAAAGATTTATTAAAACTAAAATAGTATGCTTCATTATTGTATATTGTTACGTTTTATAAAACAATCTACTCCCAAATATTGTAAAAGATGTATTAGAACTAAAGAGTATGCTTCATTGTTGTATATTGTTATGTTTTAAAACAATCTATTCCCAAATGTTGAAAAAGATGTATCAAAATATGAAAAGTTAACTATAAGTACTGTTTTAAGCTTATTAATAAAACGGTTTATAAAAAGATCAAAGACCAGTATTATATATAACCTAGTTTATGTTTTTTTTCATTGGTTTTACATTGAACCGGTTTAGTTTTAGTTTTGGACCATTTTAAAGAGGTTTCTTGTATTAGTGGACGGTATTGGATTGGATACCTGATGTAGCCATAATAATAATAATGAAAATTAAAAAAAAATCAACAAAAGAATACGTAGAATAACAATGGCCCAATGTGGGGATTCTGCTTAAAATGAGTCGTGACCGGCAGAGACAAGCAACGGCACACTCGAGCAATGGTGGCGATCGTCACTAATCAACAGGTTGTATAATCGTGTTTGTATTAGTTATCAGTATGTACAATAAAGTCTTTATACTATGCTGTAATATTAAATCAGATTTATTATCTTACATTTTGTAACTTTTGTTAATGATTTATGATGACGTGGGTCACTAATGCCATAGTCAATGATGTTAGAACAAATGAAACAACAAATAAACAAAGACATGTATAAACATAAAAGAAAACAATAATCTAAGTAAGTAAGGCAGCTAGCTCCTGACCGGGAGCTGAATCACCATAGGCTAACGACAGGAAGCTAACGTTAATGTACACCCTCAGGAATTGTAAGACAAATGTCAAACTGACTTAACCTTTCATTAAAAGCACAAAACAGTGTCCCTCGAGACACACAACCTGCAAATTTACCTCAAAAGGCAAGGTCCATCCTGCAAGTAAACAACAACAAAGGATAATTAAGCTTACCTGATCAAGAAGGTATCAGCTGGCAAGGAGGCTCCTCGGGCAGATCACCTGGCTTATAAAAGGGAGTGTCTTAAGCCAGCCTAAGGTATTCATTCACTTCACTCTCTCTCACACTAAACTCTTATTCCTTTACTTTGCTAAGACTCTCAAGAACCATTACTGATTCTCACGCCGGAGTCCAAACGCGGGAGGCCACCTCTCACGTGTTAAGGCTAACGGTGTTCTTTGTCCGCAGATTCCAGTCAAGGAGCTTCCGTTGGAGCAGATCCAGGACCTTCCCCCTGCCATATCCTTGTTGTTTCAACAAGTGGCGCCCATCGTAGGGCTGCGCTACTTAGAACAATCATTTTGGTAGTACAGCCCTGTTCCTAAGTTTTCATTTCCTCTATGGCCGGAAAGGATCATCCCTAAAATGAAGTCTCGAGTAGCTCCTTTTTCATACAGGGTTCCCCTGTTACGCCGGTAATTGACAGCTACCCTGTCAACACGGACGGACTACATGTCGCACCGACCACAGGAGATGCTCTACAATTCCAAACACCCCCCGCTACACGTGGCATACCTTCTTCACAACTAAGAGAACTTTTGAATGGGGCAAGGAATAACTTTATACAACTAAGAGAACTTTTGAATAGCTATGTTCGAGAATAGCGAACCAAGGGGGTGAGGTTACGCTTATCCTACGATGAACCAGAGGTCACACTCTCACCTATACCTCCTCCCTTGTATACGACCACCTCCCCAAGGGTTACCTAAGCTCCCCTGAGCCTAAACACGAATTTCCCTGTTGGAGGAGCTCTCGGGGAAGGGAGCAGTTTCTCTGGCTCCCCTTACCAACCTCCCTCGAAGCCTTGAGTACACGGTCGAACAGCTCCTTCAACAAGCTCAAACCGTCTCAGAATCTCCGCAAACAACCTTTGCAGAAGCCCTTAGATCCCTACCTTTGGCTAGCAGAGTTGTGGCTGCTAGTTTGTCACCACCCACAAATCTCCAGCAAGGCTACGTGCCATACGGTGCTAAAAAACCCCCCAAATAGCTACCCTCCTAGCACAGCTAAGCCGGCAGCTTCTGGGTAGTCAAACCTGGCAGGGTATTCAAAATCCACAAACCCAGACGACTGTTCCAGTAAGTACCAATGTAGGGGGAGGTGATGTCACAACGAACGTCCCTTACAAACCATATAAACCAAGCTCACTGTCATGCTTCTCTGATGAGATAGCCAACTACATTATCCAAACCAAGATAAAGATGTCGTCAAATGTCAAAACATACGATGGAACGGAAGATCCAGAAGATCATTTCCAAGTTTTCACGGGAGCTGCTACAGTGGAATAATGGAACAACGCTGAATGTTGCCATATGTTCATGCAAAACCTTATCGGCCCAGCAAGGCTGTGGTTCTGGCCTTCCGACAAGGAGCATAACCTCCTTCGATGATCTGCACAAAAGCTTCCTGTCAAACTTTAATCCTCAAAAGAGATGTACAAGGGACGCTACGGTCATGCATCAAATCCAACAAAAAGACCACGAAGACCTTTGAACCTTCGTGGAAAGGTCCAAGCGAGAAGGTCTGATGTACAGTGGGGCAACTGAGAAAATAAGGGTCTCTACGTTCATGAACGCCCTGAGACCCAAGAAGTTGCTAAGAAGATTTCATGAGAACAATCCTAAAACGATGGAGGAAGCTTTTGAGAGAACTGAGTCCTTCCTCAAAGGAGAAGAAGCGTTAGAAAAGCAAGTTTCAAAGAAAAGAGAACAGAGCAGCTGGAGGGATCAACCTTCCTCGTTCAAAAGACCTCGTTTTCAACCCTTTGTATAACGATGACTATTTAGGTCCTACGAGGGTAAAAGGTTCGAAGATAGAAGAAGATCCCCTCGACAGGGGAGGGAAAGAGACAAGAACAACTTCACCCTCCTTACCAAAACTCCCCAAGAGATTCTGTCAACGGAGGAGGTCAAATATACCTTCAAACCTCCTCGACCTCTATCCAAGCCTTCCAGCAAAAGAGACACGAGCAAGTTCTGTGCTTTCCATAACGACACAGGGCATCACACCAATGATTGCTATCAGCTGAAGAAGAGGATAGAGGAAGCAGTAAAATCGGGGGAACTAGCTCACCTTGTGAAGAAAATTAAAGAAAAGAAAGAAAATAAAAAAGAGTCAAACATCAACATTGTATGGTCAGCAGAAACACAAGAAGGAAAAAGGAGAAGAACTACTCCCTGGGACCAAGAGATCATATGCTTCCCCCCAACAAAATCTGACGACAGGCTAGAGCTCCCCATCATCGTGGAAGCTGAACTTGAAGGCTACCCCATCAACAGGGTATACATGGACCCAGGGGCTGCCTCAAATGTTATTTATCAAAGATGATTTGACCAACTCAGCCACGAAACAAGGGCCCACCTGAAAGATACCGACACAACTTTGAGAAATTTCACCTGTGAAAAGGTACAACCCCTAGGGAAGCTAACCCTTGGTTTATGTTTCAGGGATGGTGATCTGTCAAGAACGCAGGAGCTTACCTTCATAGTAATAAGCTCCCCTCCAATTACAATGTGCTAATCGGAAGACCCAGTATCGCTGCTTTTGATGCTATAGTCTCTCCAGTCCATGGAATGATGAAGTTCCCAACTGATTGCATCCGCGGAAGTAGAAATGGGGGAATGCAACGGTATCAAGAAAGGTCCGGATTAGGAGGTAAGCATAAATAGCTCCTATCCGGAGCAAAAGATCAGGATAAGTGGTCACCTTCCAGAAGCCACAAAGCAAAGGCTGAAACACCTCCTCCAGAGCAACATAGAAGTATTCTCCTGGTGTTCCAGTGACATGGTAGGGGTACCAAGACACGTAGCTGAGCATTCGTTAAATATTGCTCCAACACACAAGCCGGTTACTCAAAAGAAAAGAAGCATACCTCCTGAACGAAGCCAAGCTGCCTGTCAGGAGGTAGAAAATTTGGTAAAAGCCAATATCCAAAGGGAGGTGAAATATCAATCCTGGCTGGCTAACCAGTGACGGTAAAGACAGACGGATCATGGAGAATGTGTGTTGACTTTAAAGACTTGAACAAGGCATGTCCTAAAGATATTTACCCCCCTGCTCGAGATAGATTGGAAGGTGGATTCACTCACCGGATATAAGTTCAAGTGCTTCCTTGTTGCCTCAAAGGATATCATTAAATAAAAATGGCAAAAGAAGACGAGGAAAAGACAGTGTTTCACACCAGCAAAGGTATTTTCTGTTACACCAAAATGCCCTTTGAGTTGAAAAACGTCGGGGCCACATATCAACGTCTAATCGACAAAAAAAGCCTTCTCCGAGAAAATAGGGAAAAACATGGAAGCATATGTTTATGACCTGGTGAAAAAGAGCCAAACTGAAGAAGATATGTTGCAAGATATCAAGGAAACATTCCACAACCTCAAAAAAATCAACATGAAGCTGAACCCAAGTAAGTGTTCATTTGGGTATGAGGAGGGGAAGTTCCTTGGTCATGTAGTGGGGAAGCAAAACATCAAGGCCAATCCGGACAAGGTCCGAGCTATCATACAAATGAAATCACCACGAACGAAAAAAGAAGTAGAAAGCTTGAATGGGAAGATTGCAGCCCTCAAACGGTTCCTCCCAAAATCAGCAGAAAGGTCACTCCCGTTCTTTCGAACATTGAAAGCTTGTGCTGATAAAAAAGAACTTCGAATGGACGGAGGAAGCCGAACAAGCCTTCTCATCACTCAAGGAGCTTATCGCCTCCTTGCCTACCATGGCAGCACCATCAACATACGAGACAATCACCGTCTACTTGTCTGCAGGTTTAATAAAACACCTCACACCTCCCCTGTCAATATAAGTAAAAAAGAAGCAAACACTAACGTTCCCCTAAAAATACATTCTCATAGGTCAGGAAACCAAAAGTTTTGTGCTTATGGTAGAGAGGGAAGAAGAGCAAATACATGTGTACTTTGTAAGGAAAGTTCTAAAGGCAGTAGAGATCAATTACTCTCCATTGGAGAAACTAGTTTTAGCTTTGGTACACACTGCCAAAAGACTAAGGAGGTATTTCCAAGCTCATCCTATTCAAGTGCTAACTGATCAGCCGCTAAGGACCATCCTAGAGAAGCCTGAGGATTTCAGGAAGGTTGGCTAAGTGAGCAGTAGGACTGGGGGAACACAATATCGAGTATATACCAAGGAAAGATTACAAAGGGCAGGTGTTGGCTGATTTTTTAACATAAATGCCAAGAATCAATGAGATAAACGGAGTAGAGAAAGAGGAGTGTGAAACAATAGTGGCAGGAAAGTGGACATTGTTCACAGACGGAGCTTCTAGTATAGAAGGTTACGGGGCAAGTCTCATCATAACAGACCCCCACGGAACCGAATATACTTATGCATTGCGTCTCGACTTTTCTTGCATCAACAACGAGGCAGAATATGAAGCGTTGTTAGCTGGTCTTAGAATAGCCAAGACAATGGGGGTTAAAGAGCTTCAGGCATTCACCGACTCAAAGCTAGTGGCAAGCCAAATAAAAGGGAAATACACGAAGGGAGCCATCAATGATACGATACAAGGATAAGGTAAAAGCATTAATGGAAAGTTTTGGATCTTGTTCGTTAACCCAAGTCTCTCGAAACAAAAAATAAACAAGCTGATGCCTTGAGCAAGCTAGCTTCCTTAACCTTCGCACACTTAATAGTGGAAGAAGAGGAGATCAATGATGTCATCGAGGAAGAGTAAGAATCATGGATGACCCCGATACAAAAATACCTCGAAGAAGGGAAGCTCCCCAGGAAGAGTCGGAAGCTATCAGAATCAAGGAAAAAGCTAACCAATACGTCATGGAGAAGGGAAAGCTTTACAAAAAAGGCTACCTATCCCCGCTGCTAAGGTGCGTCGGTCCCAATTAAAGCAATTACTTGATAAATGAAGTGCATGAAGGGATATGCGGCGCCCATGCAGGAACAAGAACAATAGTAGCAAAGCTGATGAACATGGGCTATTATTGGCCCACGATGCACAAAGACACAGCTGAATTTATTCACAAATGCGAATCATGCCAGTTACATGCTCCGGTAAAAATAAGTCTGAAGCATGACCTGGTCCCCATCCTGGCAGCATGGCCATTCTAAAAATGGGGAATGGACATAGTAGGACCCACCCCATGGCAGCTGGCCAAGTCAAGTCCTCCTGGTTGCGGTGGACAATTTCACCAAATGGCGAGAGGTGAAACCATTAGCAAAAATCTCAGGAAAAAACGTGATCAACTTCGTATGGGAAAACATTGTATGTAGATTCAGGCTACTGAGGGAGATCGTGACCGATAACGGCAAACAATTCGCAGAGAAACCATTCAGTGCATGGTGTCAAGAACTCCAAATCAAGCAGGTCCTTAGTTCTGTCTGTTACTCACAATCAAATGGACAGGTAGAAAGAATGAACAGAAGTATAATGGAAGGACTGAAGACTAGGCTGGGGAGGTATGGCAAACACTGGGTCGAGGAGCTCCCCGGTGTACTATGGGCCATCCGAACGTTGGAGAAAACAAGTTACCAAAAAACCCTTACAGCGTAGTATACCGCTCAGAATCAGTAATACCAGCAGAGATTGGGGTACAAACGCTAAGGAGCTTAAGAAGGCAAGAAACACCCAATGAAACAGAAATCCTGTTGAACCTACACCTACTAGAAGGAGGCAGGGAAGCTGCCTTGATACGAGAAGCAAGTTACAAGCAAAAGATAGAAGACTACTATAACAAAAGGGTCAAAAAAGAGGTTTTCAAGCCATGATACCTTGTGTTAAGAAACAATGAAGCTAGCAAAATGGAAGACACTGGAAAAATGGGCCCGAAGTGGGAAGGCCCATATGTCATAAGGGAGGCACAGAAGGGAGGCTCCTATAAGCTTGAAACTCCAGAAGGCAAGAAGGTTCGAAGACATTGGAACGGAAAGTACTTGAAAAATTCATAGTCTAATTTAGTCATTGTAATGGTTGAATGAGCTTATACTGGCTATAATCAGCTCAATGAAAACAAAAATAGCAACTTTTGATATAATGTTGTTCTATCCTAAGGGTGAGCTCCACCTAACAAAGCTCCATGGGATCCGACGCTATATCTACCCATGGTAAAAGGGATGAGCTCCTAGGCCATATCGCTCAACAGGGAACAAGGCGCTATACCTTCCTGTATAAAGGGTGAGTTCCTAAAACAATACAACTCCTTGGTTCGAAAACATCATAAAAATTAACTCCATGAAAAAGGGTAAGCACCTTACATCAAATGCTTCATAGGACAAAAACGCCCACAAGGAAAACCAACCATTGCAACACACAAAGGAACTAGCATAAAGTAGCCTACACAAAACTCCCACGAGGAAACATAAGAGGCATATGCTCCCACAGTTAACAAATGCAAACATTGCAACATACACAAAGTTTGGAGAAAATAAGAACATGTTGCTAAATTAACAAAGAGCAAACACTATCATAAACATAAAGTACCAGAAGCTTAACACCCCTAATGGGGCAGCTCGGTTAATACAAATAAAGTTCAACAAAAGATAAAACCCATATAAGGGCAAAAGACAAACATAAACACCTTCTAATAAGAAGGTCTAACAACATCCATCAAACTTAACCACAAACATCCTAAATTGAGCCAGCGCCTCCAACATCCGATGAGAAAAGATCCTTGCTCTGGGGAAGATCAACATATAAGCCATCAAGGTCAAGGTCTTCAGCGAGAGAAGAACTATGCTCTCCCCCAGCAGATGACAAGGGGGCATCAATCAAAACGGAGGAAGTTAGAACAGGATCAGGGTCTTGAATCACTTCGGCCTCCTTGGAAGGGCCAGCTCCCCGGTCTTCAGTACCAGCTTCAAACATGCTTGCTTCGCAGGGGAGCAGACAAGAGTTGTCTACATAGATCCAAATTCCAATAGGATGATCCACCATTTGGGACAGGCTCTCAACATAAGGTTAAGAAAGAGTTTCCATTTTCCTCACAGCAGCAACAAAGTCATTCAAAGAGTCAGGCTTGTAGAAGGGAAGCCCCTCTATATCTTCCCCACAAGAGATAGCCTCAGACGCAGCAACAAGACCCATAAAACGACCATGAGCCATGGCCTTAGAATAGATACTTGCAAGGTAACGATTAAACTCTTGGCTATGAAGAAGAAAGGTCACAAAATGGCGAATGCCAGACCCAATTAACCTCTCTCTATCCTCAGTTAAGCTCTTGACTCGCTGCCTTAGCTCTTCAATACTTGCTTCATGGGCAGCACACCCCTGCCTAAACTACATCCTCTCAACCCCAAACTCGACCCTCTCTTTGGCAAGCTGATTGTTAAAATCAGCGAGCTGCCTAGCATATACCTCGAGTTTTTTGTTCTATTCATTCCTCTTAGCCGGAGAAGATCACTTACCTTAGCTTGACAAGCTGCCAAATCAGTATGAGAATCTTTGAGTTCTGCCTCCTTCTTTGACAAGATATAAGTAAGGTCGACATTCCTGCTAACTGAGGTAGCCAGCGTTCAAGACCATCAGGAAGATAGGTCAACAAACGAGCAGCTTGGGTAATGATCCGGTAGGCCGAGTCATCATCAGATTGTTGAGAGAGCAACTCCCTCTCAGCAGGAGGAGCAACATTCCTTAAAAAATCATGGCACACTCTACCACTCTTCAACGTGTCAGAAATAGACACACTCCACTTGGGAATAAAAATAGCCTCTACTGGCCCCTTCTCCGAAATAGAAACAGGCTTCACCTTTGAACCCTCACCAACCTTCCCCTTGCCCTTGGCAGCTCCCTCATCAGTAATTTCCTCAACACCAACATCCTTAGATACGTCAGAAGCACCTCCTTCACCAGAGGAAGGCTTAGAAACAGAAATCTTAACCTTCTTCTTTGCAGTTTTGGAAGCCTTAGATGGCTTCTCCGGGACTTCTTCTTGGATTCGTTCAATTTCTGAAGAACAACGGCAACATTCGGGGAGGAAACTTCAGCTCCCCCACCACCAATACCACCTCCCTCGGCAACACCATCTCCCCCGACAACATTATCTCCCTCGCCAACAAACTCAGAAACTTCCTTCTTGACAAGCTTAACCCCGGTAACAGAAGTAATCAAATTCGCATCATCCTCATCCCCCACTATCAATAGAGATAGTATCAGAGGATTGAGGAACAGACTTTGAAGAGGACATGCCTCTAGTAAACCGACGACCAGGAGTAGAAGGTTTTTTGGCAGAAGACCCGTCAGAAACTTGTTGAACGGGAACATTATCAAAATCCCCCGCAGTTCTAACATGCTCGGTGCGGCAGATCACAGAGGGAGCACCTTCGCGAAGCTCCCTCAATTGAATTTCCACCCCGGTAGCATCATTCATCTCGAGAAAATCAAGAGCACTCATTTCTACAAAAGAAAAGGTCACAAGAAAGTTAAGATAGGATAGATGACTTAGACAAAAAAAACAAATACAACATACCCTTTTTCACAAAGAAAAATACAGGTTCACAACAAGAGTCAGTCCAATCCTGGCTTATACCCAGCATCACCAAAAGCTCCTTTGAGTAACCCTTAAGTTTCAAACGAAAAGAACGAAGTCTAAGAAGCAATGTCTGATCAACACTCTGCTCCTCCGGCTCCTTTTCATTCAACAACTCGGAAAATTTTCGAGGAACAACAGTAAAATGAAGCAAACGATGGGAAATAAAAAGAATTGGTTCTTCAAAGCATAGGTATGACTAATGGTAGTAGAAAGGAGGGAATTTCACAGTGGGTCTTCTCAATAGTAAATCAATCACCATTCCGGGCAAGCCGGAAGAACTGACGAAACATCAACAACTCAGGTTCATAACCCAAAGACCGACAAAGTATTTCAAAAAACATAACGCGAGCAATACCTACGGGGCTAACTCACCCAAGGATAATCGATAATACTTCAGAATTTTAAGAAAAAAGTTGGAAAAAGGGTATCTAAGGTTTGGTTGATTCAGAATACGAGTATAAAACACCAGAAAACCCTTCGGGCATTGATCAGCAGTTCTATTCCCAGGAACCCTAATTTCAAGTTTGGGATCAATCCCATTACCCTTGATAAACTGCCTAATCTCCGACTCAGTAAGTTTTGAAAACTGAGAAGAAATATCATTTTTGTTTGAAGCCATGAGAATAGAGGAAACGTACCAAGAACTATATATCGCCATGAAGAAACTGACTAAGAACCGCAGAATAACTGAGGAAGTTTTTAATAATCTGAGGATTTCAAAAGTTGTAAAAATGTATAAAGGGTGCGGTTACTTTATACTCAAAAATTACACTAATCCCGATTAAAAAAGAGAATTAAAAGGTAGGATGTAACCGCCGGAAAACTGTCAAGAAGTTACTCGAGTTCCTGCAGCGGTGTCACGTCAATCACACCATGCCAGCCGCCCAGCAGTGCAAGTGGGAAATAAATGAGAGGAAGTTCAAAGGGTTAGGGTTAGGGTTAGGTGCGCCAAAAAAGCGGAGCTTCGCCCGAGAAGCTTAGCTTCCCGATCTAAGGCACATGACAATAATCTGGACTTTTAGCTTCTAGTCATAAGCATCGCTCTTTAGCAAAATACCAACACTTATGACTGGGGGTGTAACGACACCGACACTGACACCGATACCGACTACCAAAAGTTAACATGGACCATTGTAATACCCCAGGCAAATCCCACATCGGATGTGGCGAGGAGAGATCCTCGGTTCATAAGGAATGTCCTGCTCTCTTAAATCACCAACGCGTTTTGTGCTTAATGTTAGTGGATGAGAGGAGAACTCCACAGTTAAGCGTGCTCGGGTGGGAGTAGTATCAGGATGGGTGACCTCCTGGGAAGTCTCCACCGGGGCAATCAAAAGCAAAGCCGTGAGTTCCTGGATGGGCAACCCATCGGGGCAAAGCGGACAATATTAGTGATATGAGGGGCCGGATGTTACAAATGGTATCAGAGCCACTCCTGAGCCGTTCGGGATGGTGGGGCAAACCTTATCGAGGACGATGAGTCCCTAAGGGGGGTGATTGTAACGACACCGATACCGATACCGACTACCGAAAAATTAACATGGACCACTGTGACACCCTAGGAAAATCCCACATCGGCCGTGGCCAGGAGAGATCCTCGTTCATAAGGAATGTCCTGCTCTCTTAAATCACCAACGCGTTTTGGGCTTAATGTTGTTAGATGAGAGGAGAACTTCACAGTTAAGCGTTCTCAGGTGGGAGTAGTACCAGGATGGGTGACCTCCTGGGAAGTCTCCACCGGGGCAACCAAAAGCAAATCCGTGAGTTCTTGGATGGGCAACCCATCGGGGCAAAGCGGACAATATTGGTGATACAAGGCCTGATGTTACAGTGGGGCTGATGATGTGGGTCCACTAATGCCTTAGTGAATGATGTTAGAACAAATGAAACAATAAATAAACAAAGACATGTATAAACATAAAAGAAAACAATAAACTAAGTAAGTAAGGCAGGTAGCTCCTGACCGGGAGCTGAATCATCATAGGCTAACGACAGGAAGCTAACGTTACTGTACACCATCGGGAATTTAAGACAAAGGTCAAACTGACTTGACCTCTCACTAAAAGCACAAAACAGTGTCCCTCGAGACACACAACCTGAAAACTTACCTCAAAAGGCAAGGTCCATCCTGCAAGCAAACAACAACAAAGGATAAGCTTACCTGATCAAGAAGGTATCAGCTGGCAAGGAGGCTCCCTCGGGCAGATCACCTGGTCTTTAAACGGGAGTGTCTTAAGCCAGCCTAAGGTATTCATTCACTTCACTCTCTCTCACACTAAACTCTTATTCCTTTACTTTGCTAAGACTCTCAAGAACCATTACTGATTCTCACGCCGGAGTCCAAACGCGGGAGGCCACCTCTCGCGTTAAGGCTAACGGTGTTCTTTGTCTGCAGATTCCAGTCTAGGAGCTCCTGTTGGAGCAGATCCGGGACCTTCCCCCCTACCATATCCTTGTTGTTTCAACAATTTATACGTCCTTTGTTAAACAAAACAAATAGTTGTTTTCATTTCAATGGAATGAAGTACTACTCACGTTCAAAACAACACCTATTGAATCAAACCATGTTGCCACCACTAAAGTTGATGATCCACTGTCGGGCCGCTAGCTGCCTTCCCGTGCAACCACCAACAACAACCATTACCATCAGCATCCACCATTCTACCTTATGTCTTGAATCCATGAATTTTTGCATTTTATCTGGATGATTTCAAGAACATACAAAAAGAATCAAACTAGTTGAATACCAGAACAAAGACAATCGGATGTAACTAACAATTCAGAGATAAAAACATACTAAAAAGCAAGATGGATTGAATAATTGACAATCGATCAATGATAGTGAATGTCACACCCCGACCTAAGGCGGAAATAACGGGGCGCAACAAGTAGATCATACACTTAAAGAAATGCCACTTTTATTAAAATATAATAATTGTTTGCAAAAACCTTGTCCAAAACAAATAGCATAAATAGAAAATAAAACATTCAGAAGTCTTGACTTTTAGTTATCTAGGTCCACATCCAAACATCCTATGTGAACGGTCTATCACCTTTAGTTTCCATTACCCGAAAACATGCTAGAAAGTGTCAACTACAAAATATTGTTGGTGAGATATAGGTGTTTGCAAAAACCTTGTCCAAAACAAATAGCATAAATAGAAAATAAAACATTCAGAAGTCTTGACTTTTAGTTATCTAGGTCCACATCCAAATATCCTATGTGAACGGTCTATCATCTTTAGTTTCCATTACCTGAAAAACATGCTAGAAAGTGTTAACTACAAAATATCGTTGGTGAGATATAGGTGTTTAAAGTAGAGAACAAACAAAAATAAGTTTGCAGATAACAAAGTCTTAAACGCACTAACTTGTAAAAGTAATATAAATTTTATACACTCGTTCACAACCAAACCTCCTGGCATGTTGTGCCTCCTTTGTCCGACTCTTTGACTCAAGAAGATCGAGCTGATAAGTTTCTAGAATGATGGTCTCTGTACATCCAGACCCCTAACGGGGAATCGAGGATAGGCTTGTCATGCCAATAGATCCGTCAACGTAGTATCGTTGGTTTCACAAAGTTAATGGTTTTGTAGCTTGATTAGGAGGACTTTTATGAATGAGCCAACATGAATTTATGCATCATGTATAACCAATTTAAACAAATAGAAGTAAGGGTAAATATTTTAGACTTTGTATGTATAAACATATAATATGGCACGCATGTTTCCACCCCAAGGTTTATAAACAAACGTAACATTCACCTTGTGATTGAGTGCCTTGACTTGACTTGAACATGATCGTGAAAACCGTTTTATGGATGCCCTAAAGTTTTAAGGTTTATATGAGATTAGCTTATCATATTGGAGGGTGAAAAATGAAAATTGTTGAATACCAGAAAGGTTTATTAAATCCGAGTAGAAAATTGTTTCATAAGGCCACCCTTGATCCCTGATACTAGCTAACCGCTCAATGTCACATCACCATTTTCTTCCATCGCTGAACCTATGAGATAGTAAACCTTAATCACAATTAAATGAATATATTTATTAATTAAAATAATATATTTTCATTCATAATAAAAAGTATATATAATATAAAAAATTACATTAAAATTTAATTAATCTTTTTACCCCAATGATAAAAAACTGTCAAAAAAAAATATTTGGTCAATTTTTAGTTTGTGATTAGGCTGTTCACGAGCCGAGCTGAGCGGACCTTTGCTCATGCTTGGCTCATTTACAAACCGAACCGAGCGGAGCGGCTCACTTAAAACCGAGCCTCAAATCAAACGAGCATTTTTCGAGCAGTAAATATTTCGAGCGAGCGTCGAGCGAAGTTCGAGCGATTTGGACTACCATGTCGCCCGGTTTAAATTTGCTGAGAGATAGTAACAATGTTGGGTCTCAAGTTTTTATGTTTTTAAAAACAGACACATTTTATGGTATAATATTTTTCTTATAAATAAAATGTTGTGGCCGACGAGGCGATGATCATATTGCATGAATAATGACTTTGAGACTGATAGAGGATCGACTTAGGGTAACGGCATGAAACATTGAGTCGATGAGCAGACTGTCGTTTATCGGTTTAGGGTTTAACTTTTAGATTTGATATTAATTTTTTTATTGGTGTGATTGGGATAGTATATATATAGATATAGTTGTAAATTTGTATATAGTGGACCAAAATCAAATAGAGTGGTATATGTCACACCCCGACCCGCAGCGGAATAAGAGTCGGGGCATAATTGGGTTATCACCAAAGCTCATGATATTACTATTATGTTTCATATTTATTTAAATCAAAATTACATTCTCAAATATCCAAACATGTCCATACAAATACAAAGAAAATAACCAACTAAACAATTCCAAGCTCTAAACCATTTTATTCTTCTAGGCCAATCCTATGTGTTTCTGGCTGCAGCTGGTTCACCTGTATCATGTGTAAAAATGGCGGTTTTTGAGTCAACATAAGTTGGCGAGTGAACCTTGTTAGATAAACATTTATAAATTGATTTTCTTGTTATTTTATCAAGGAAAAATTGTGCATAATCATAAGTGAGCAAATGATAAATAATCAATCAGCAACAATGTTAACCACAAATTATAACATACAATAACATACCAACAGCATACCATAACATATCAACTTGCATGAATATATAACATGAATGAAACTGTGCGATCAAGGCTCAATCAAACGGAGCCGATCGTATTGCATGTACTGAAAATGATAAATGTCTGTGCGATCAAGGCTCAATCAAACAGAGCCGATCGTATGATGGCACGCCAGGTTCACGCTCATAATGTAATGGGGAACATGCTCAACGCTCATAATGTAATGGGGAGCGGCGGCCTATGAAATTGCATGTACTGAAAATAATGAATTAAATCTAACAATAACCACACAAACAATTGAATCAAACTGAATACACATTTGTCCATGGTATGATGTATGCACAATGATTTAAGTATAATAAGTAGCAAGACACATGATACACCCCAAAAACGTGATTAAAACGGGGAATTTGTAAAGATTCACTCACATTGGGTGCGTTTGATTGGAGATGGTGAGATGCGCACGAATTGGAAGATCGGAACAACGAGAATTAACTAACCTAAATAATAACGGGAAGTTTAGTAAATGAGTGGATTTTATTAATAATTTTAATAAGATTTTTAGATATATTTTTGTGAGTTTAAGGCTATTTCCTATCTTTAAAAACATTATTTTTAAGTATTTTTAATTGATTTTTAAATTAAATTAAATAAATAAAAATATAAAAATGTGTTGACTTTTTCGCTGACCGTTGACCGTTTGACTTGTTGACTTGTTGACCGGTTTATTGTGTAATTGCAATGCGCTGGGTGAGGCTCGAACCCGAGACCTCCCGTACGCGTGCACGCAGCTCTACCAACTGAGCTACGTGTCTAACCCGAAATAATTTTGTTTTTAATTATACTTATATATTAACTCAATTTATCCAAAATTCTTTTATTTTCAAAAACATTTTAATTCATCGAACCGGTGCCACTAACAGGTCTCGAACCCGGGACCTTTGCTTTAACGTTACACACAGTCCACCGCTGGACTGTGTGTCTAACTTGGTTAATATACCAATTTTTATTATACTTAACAACTAACGTGAATTAACCCGGTTCAGTTAGAAAAATAAAACGTTTTTATTACATATCGGGTGCGTGTATCAGGGATCGAACTCGCGGCGTGTGCGTATAATTTGCACACAGTCCACCGCTGGACTGTGTGTCTAACCCGTTTAAAATACCAATTTTAATTAACCTTATATTGTTAGCGCAGTTCATCTTCCTCGTTAGTTTTTACAGACAGCGGATTACACCGTTATATCTTGTTTAATTCGATTGATAAACATTGTACAGACTAATATGAAATGGCAGAGACGATAATTAGAAGTAAACATACCGGTGAACGATTTATTTCAGAATTCCGGCAAAGCGTCGGTCTCTGTTTTTATGAACTTCAACTGAGCAAGCCAATTAACCGTTTTGATTAGCTAATCGTGGAATTGAAGTGATAAACAAACGTTAACAGAGTGTTTGAATGTCCTTACCGATTCACAGATGAAAATAAAGATTTCCAGAAATTTTCCGGCGAACTAGAATTATCCGATAGCAGCGTCTGAATTCGATTTCAATTGATAGGTCCGAGTTAGAAACAGCTTAACAATTGATAGACTACGACAGTATTGAAAGACTTACCGTTTTGATGAGGAATACGGTTTTCCGGCGAACTTGCAGAATTTTCCGGCGAGTAAAATAAACTTTTCTGATGAACTGAAAGTATGACGAAAGTGAAATGGCAGGTTTGTGGAATGTTTCTGAGTCGCGAGAAGATCTTTGATTGCAGTAATTCAGATTATGGGATATTTTCGGTTATAAAACCCATCATCATCAGAATTTAAGTCAATTCAAGTCTGAATTGATTAGAATCGTCGGTGCATCGGTTATAAACCTGAATTCGCGATTATTCAAACGTTTTAGACGGTTGAATAGCCGATTTCGGTTTTCAGTTGGCGCAACCGGTTAATCTATGTTTGTTTATAAGATTTATTTGTTTCCTAGAGTTGACAGAAAACAAACAAGTGGCGGAGTGGTTATGCGTGTGAGTGTTAAGTCTTTGGAGTTTACAACCTGGCTGACCCGGGTTCGAGTCCCGGCAGAACCATTTTATTTTTTATTACTTTATTTATACTTTTTATCAATTATAACTTTTATGGTTTAATTTGTTTATTAATTATGTATCATTAAAAATTAAAATAAACATAAATAGGCAACGACACATTTATAACTTGTTATTCGATTACAAACGGAGCGGGTTTGGTAAAACCCGTTTTCGACAAATGTTACAGTATATATATATCTAACTATAAATTTAATTTATGTCTAAGTATATATGTATCTGTAATGTGTGTATATATATAGGTGGGTGTATATATGTGTATATACATGTTTATATATGTATGTGTATATGTGTATGTATGTATATATATAATAATTAAAGATAATAATTCGATTCGAACCGAGCCGAGCGGACCTTTGCTCATGCTTGGCTCGTTTACAAACCAACCGAGCGGAGCGGCTCATTTACAACAGAGCGTCAAATCGAACAAGCATTTTCCGAGCAATTTTCAAACGAGCATCGAGCGTAGCGGCGAGCGATTTAAACGACCTTATTTGTGATGCTTGGAACGGAGACCACAAGAAAGCTAGAAGGGGTAGGAGTCGGGAGGAGGCACGTTGTTCCCTGCGGCCCTGCTCGGCCACGTGGGTTCCTGTGACCCCTTTCTTGCTTGTATACTGGGTTGTCTAAAAAATTCCCAAAACTTGATTACAGAAAACAACAACAACAACAATAATAATAATAATAATAATAATAATAATAATAATAATAAAATAATAATAACAATAATAATAATAATAATAATAATATCTAATTTCTCTAACTCTTTCTTCACACATTACATTCATCTCTATAAGTGAATGTCGTGGGAATAGAGGAAAACCACAAAACGAAACGTTGCTAAGCCAAATCATGCTTGGTAACGAAAATAACAATAGTAGTAAGAGTAAGGTCGATTACACGTTTGGTAAAATAGCCGTTAGAAAAGAGTCAGAGTCGTTGAAACAGGACACGTTTGAAAAAAAAATAGCCGTCGGAATAAAATTCATTTAAAAAAAACAGCCCTTAGAATACTATACGTTTGAAAAAAAAAATAGCCATTGCAATAGTAACCGTCTGAAAATAATAAATAAAATTTTTTTTTCTATAAATTTTTTATTATCAAATTTTATTTAAAATTTAGTAAATAATTAATATCTATATAATCTATAACTGAATAATCTAAATTATAAATAGTTTAAATAAAAGAAAAAGTAAGTGATAAGATGGATAATGAGTGGGGGTTTTGAAGTGTTTAGTGTTGTGGGAAAAAATGGGGTTTGAAATGGTTAATGTTGTGGGAAAAGTAGGGGTGTGCATAATTAACCAAACCGAAAAATATGAACCGAAACAATAACCAATTGTTCATTTTTTGTTTTTTGAATAACCATATTTTGGTTTTGGTTTCGGTTTTAGTTAATCATATATTTAAATCCGAAAATTACCAAAAAATCAAAAATATGTAGTTTGGAATGATAATGGTTTGGAATGATTGGCATGCTAAATAGATAAATCTGAATTTTAAACCTGTCCAGCATTGTAGATGCACTTGGTTGTAGATTATTATATAGTTTTTATAGCCATGACATATTATATAATTATTAATATATAAATCTCAAAGGATGAAAAATAAAAAAAAATAATCGAATTTATTTTAACATGTGGTGCAACCAATCAACCTGTCCATTTTACTATAATTTATTAACTCAAAGTCATGTTCCGAACCCTACAACAACCTTGTCCATCAAACATGGTTTACGTAGGTTTATAATAAGCAAAAAAAAATTTAAAAGAAAAGTATATATTCTTGGCACAAATGGAGTTATGTGAAGTGTGAATGAAAGAAAAGAAAAGTATATTTCTTTTTTCTTTTGTTTATTGGTTCTGTAGTAAACAACCCGCTATATATATTCACAACTAACTTCGCAATAACATACTTCATCGTCTAAAAGCCGATTTGTAAACAAACCAAAGACACCTTTAGGCTTTAACAATGACAAATACCACGATGAGCTTAAAGCTTTTGGTCAACAAACGCGATCGCAAAATCGTGTTTGCTGAAGTCAACAAAGACTTTGTTGACTTCCTTTTTTACATAATGACGTTACCAATCGGTGCGATCACAAAACTCTTTGCAAAAGAGCCCTTGTCTGGAAGCCTGGGGGACCTTTATCAGAGCATCGAGAGCCTAAACGACATGTATATACTTCAAAACAAGACCAAAGATATGGTTTTGAACCCTAAATCATCAACAAATGTTCCCGGTCAAGATCTGCTTTCAATTCCAGAAGAACTCCCCACCAACAGAAAATTTTATAGGTGTTTCCGCCAATGTGCATATGTCACGGATGACCCAAAGGCCGGGTGTCCTAATTGTCGAAATGTTATGTCGAATGAGGTGGCCTATGTCTCTACTGAGGCGACTAAGGCTGTGGTTGGGGAAGTCGGTTTTGTGAAAGAGGTGGTGACTTATATGGTTATGGATGATCTGGTTGTGAAGCCCATGTCCACCATTTCTACCATAACTTTGCTCAACAAGTTGAGCATCAAAGATGTTTGTGTACTTGAAGAAAAGGAAGTTCAATTTGGAATGGAAGAGGTAATTAGAACTGATTGATAGTCATGTTTTCATGCTCATAGTTTCCTTGCATTGCGCAGTGATTGTGCTAAATCAAAATGTATGTGTTGCAGGGTTTGAAGCTACTCAAAGCCTCACTGGTATGCAAGAATGTATTAACTCGTGTATTCCTAGACTCCGAAGACCATGTCGATATTATTTAAGCGTAGAGATTGTAATCAAAACACATCTTTTTATTACGAGTAATCATTATCTTACACTTTCAATATTGATTTATGTCTTGATCAAATTGTGTGTTTCTTATAATTGTGATAATACTATAGGGGCGGACCTAGACACCTAGTGTATAACAAGGGGCAACCCCCGCTACGGCTTGCCGCTCCAGCGGTAGTGTAAAATTAGTGTAAGTTTTGGAAAATTTTGATGTTTTTTTTTATTTCGTTACCGTTTTTTATAAAACGTTACCGCTTGCCGGATTTTCTAGATCCGCTACTATAATACTATGTTGATTATATCTTTAAACATGGGTCAAAATAAAGAACCCTAATCATGTTTATACAATCAATAACATAAACGATTAAACATGAATATTAGATTAGAGATACTTACTTGTGGGAGTGGTCATTTTTGAAGACGAAGATAAAGCCAGATTCCCGTTATGATACCTTATGTTGATGGAGCACATTAGAGAGAATTGTTATGGTGTTATTAAGGAGTTTTTCTTACATTTCTTTTATCAATACCAATGATCAATATATAATGATCATGAGTGATGAGTGATGGTATGTTATGAAAAACTCTATAAATTTCCATATTATAAATAAGCAACACCTTCGTACTTTAAGTTGTTGTACTCTATGTCTAGTGAGTTATTCAAAAAAAAAGCTTGACTCTTCACTTTTCACCCAAAGATTTATATCTTTTGCTTTATAACCCCTTGATTTTTTACTTTTAACCCAAAAGTTTTCGTTTTTCGTAATTTAAACTCAACACTTTTTATTTTCAATGTGATCCCCCATACTTTTCATCTTTCGCAAGTTTTTTGTTTTACGTTTCGTTCTAAATTTTTTGAATCAACAAGCCACAAAGAGCATGTGGGGTTCAACGTTTTCTCATTTGTTTATTCCCGTTTTACAGGCCTATCACAAAACGTCTATTTTTTCTCCATTTGACAAGTTCGTCACAATACGCAGGTCCTATATTGACTTAGTTATTCTTTTCTATGTTTTACGTTTCGATCTAATTTCTTCGTATTAACACGCCGCAACGGGCGTGCATGGTTCAACGATTCTATGTCTGTTTTTCTTTCGGTGTTATTTTTCCTTTTTATTTATTTTATTTTACGAAGTCTTCTGATGTTAGTGGTCGCTAGAAGTGGTTTGGCATTGATGCTACTTTGCACGATTTTAGGAACGTATTTACCTATTAAGTTTTTTTACTAACAGATTGTTTCAAGTTTACCCCTATACAACCTTTACTAAAAAATTTATTTTATACGTGCATATTTTATGCACATGTCAGTATAAATTCGAGTCTTATTTCATTTTTATAAATATGGTCTTTTTCATTCCCCAAGGGGAAAAGGTCTTCTGCTTCAGGATCAACTGAAGCAGATCTTTTTTCGACTTCCTTCCTGTCTGGGATTTGAAAAAGCAAAGTCCTTACTTTGACTTACCCGAATCAAGTCAAGGCGATGAAGCAGGCTCAAGGCCCATTTTCTTATAAGAGTTCTCTCTCTCTCCGGGAATCATAGCCTAGTATCGTATCCCAGAAAGGGAATCCACTTCTGACCTGACCTTCTTACGAAAATCCTTCAAACTCTTTTTCTCAAGTCAAGAATGTGTAAACCGAGGCCATTGAATCTGCTGCAGATGTAGAAGAAGAAGTTGTTCTTCTTTTTTCTGCATCAGCTACTAATCATTTGGAATCGATCTAGCTGCTTAGATTTGTTTTCATTTCGACATAAACATTTTCTGGAAACGAGTCAGATTAAATATAATACGTTTTTGTTTTTAAACCATTTTTACATGCATATTTCATGTATGTTTCGGTATAAATTCGAGTTGGTTAGCTAATCGTGGAATTGAAGTGATAAACAAACATTAACAGAGTGTTTGAATGTCCTTACCGATTCACAGATGAAAATAAAGATTTCCAGAAATTTTCCGGCGAACTGGAATTATCCGATAGCAGCGTCTGAATTCGATTTCAATTGATAGGTCCGAGTTAGAAACAGCTTAACAATTGATAGACTACGACAGTATTGAAAGACTTACCGTTTTGATGAAGAATACGGTTTTCCGGCGAACTTGCAGAATTTTCCGGCGAGTAAAATAAACTTTTCTGATGAACTGAAAGTATGACGAAAGTGAAATGGCAGGTTTGTGGAATGTTTCTGAGCCGCGAGAAGATCTTTGATTGCAGTAATTCAGATTATGGGATATTTTCGGTTATAAAACCCATCATCATCAGAATTTAAGTCAATTCAAGTCTGAATTGATTAGAATCGTTGGTGCATCGGTTATAAACCTGAATTCGCGATTATTCAAACGTTTTAGACGGTAGAATAGCCGATTTCGGTTTTCAGTTGGCGCAACCGGTTAATCTATGTTTGTTTATAAGATTTATTTGTTTCCTAGAGTTGACAGAAAACAAACAAGTGGCGGAGTGGTTATGCGTGTGAGTGTTAAGTCTTTGGAGTTTACAACCTGGCTGACCCGGGTTCGAGTCCCGGAAGGCCCATTTTATTTTTTATTACTTTATTTATACTTTTTATCAATTATAACTTTTATGGTTTAATTTGTTTATTAATTATGTATCATTAAAAATTAAAATAAACATAAACAGGCAACGACACATTTTTAACTTGTTATTCGATTACAAACGGAGCGGGTTTGATAAAACCCGTTTTCGACAAATGTTACAGTATCCCCTACTTTTAGGAATTTCGTCCCGAAATTTAAGTAGTAGAAGTAGTAGGAAAAAGATGCGGGTATTTTTCGCGCATTGAGTCTTCACGTTCCCAAGTAAACTCAGGTCCCCGTTTCGACTCCCAGCATACCCTAACAATTGGAATGCGACTTCGTCGAAGACATTTTTCTCCGAAGTCCATGATCTCTACAGGTCTTTCAATAAAATGCATAGATTCATCAATCTGAATATCTTCCAGAGGAATGTGGAGGTTTTCATCAGCGAGGCACTTCTTCAAGTTCGACACGTGGAATGTGGGATGAATCCTGTTGAGTTCTTCTGGTAGATCAAGCTTGTATGCTACAGGTCCTACTCTTTCGAGTATCTTGAAAGGTCCTACGTAGCGTGGTGCTAGCTTGCCTTTTTGACCAAAACGAACCACTCCCTTCCACGGTGAGGCTTTTAGAAGTACATGATCACCAATGTTAAACTCTAAAGGCTTTCGTCGTTTATCTGTATAACTCTTTTGACGACTTTGAGCCGCTAGAAGATTGTTTCGGATTTGATGGATCTTGTCTGTGGTTTCTTGGATCAATTCTGGACCAGTGATTTGAGCTTCCCCAATTTCGTGCCAACATACTGGAGATCGGCACTTACGACCATATAAGGCTTCAAAAGGTGCCATACCGATGCTTGAATGATAGCTGTTGTTGTACGAAAATTCAACTAATGGTAGATGAGCGTCCCAATTTCCCTTGAAGTCTATAACACATGCTCGAAGCATATCTTCAAGAGTTTGAATGGTGCGTTCAGATTGTCCATCAGTTTGAGGATGGTAAGCGGTACTGAGATCCAATCGCGTACCTAAAGCGGCTTGTACTGCTTGCCATGTTCGTGAAGTGAAACGACCATCACTATCAGAAATAATGCTTAACGGTACACCATGTCGGCTTACGATTTCGCTGATATAAATACGAGCTAGCTTTTCGTTCTTGAAATCTTCGCGGATAGGAATAAAGTGAGCTGATTTTGTAAGTCGATCAATAATCACCCATATAGTGTCATACCCACTAGAAGTGCGAGGTAACCCGGTAATGAAATCCATGGTTATGTTTTCCCACTTCCATACAGGTATTTCAGGTTGGACCAGAAGTCCTGAGGGTCTTTGGTGTTCAGCTTTCACCTTGGAACATGTAAGGCACTTAGAAACAAAAACAGCAATATCCTTTTTCATTCCAGGCCACCAATAGGTGTATCGAAGGTCTTGATACATCTTATCGGCTCCTGGGTGTATAGAGTATCGTGTTTTGTGAGCCTCATTCATAAGAATTTCACGAAGATTGTTGTGGTCAGGAATCCATTTGCGATCTAGATAGTACAGAATACCGTCAGATTTAGTTTCAATTTTAAGTTCAGCTCCACAGGACAGCTCCTTTCGTACATCATCTTCCGTTACTGAAACATGTTGGGCTTCTCGAATTTGATCTTTAATGTCATATATAATTTGCGAACATAGAAGACGAATGGAGTTCGCATATCCCTTTCGACTGAGTGCATCAGCCACCACATTTGCTTTGCCAGGGTGGTACCGAATTTCACAGTCATAATCATTTAGAAGTTCGACCCATCTTCGTTGCCTCATGTTTAACTCCTTTTGATTGAAGATATGTTGAAGACTCTTGTGGTCAGTGTATATTTCACACTTAGTACCATAAAGATAATGTCTCCATATCTTAAGAGCGAACACAACGGCTCCAAGTTCTAGGTCATGGGTGGTGTAGTTCTTCTCATGAGTCTTGAGTTGTCTCGATGCATAAGCTATAACTTTTCCTCTTTGCATTAGAACACAGCCTAATCCTTGCCCTGACGCGTCGCAATAGACCACGAAATCATCACAACCTTCAGGAAGAGTGAGGATTGGTGCGTCACAGAGTTTTTGTTTAAGGGTTTGGAAGGCTTCTTCTTGCTTGGGTCCCCATATGAAAGGTTTTCCCTTATGAGTTAAAGCCGTGAGTGGTACAGCAATGCGTGAGAAGTTTGAAATGAAACGACGATAATAACCAGCCAAACCAAGAAAAGATCTTACTTCAGTTGGTGTACGTGGCGCTTGCCATTCTTGTACCGCTTTGATCTTTGAGGGGTCGACATGTATTCCCTTGTCATTGACTACATGTCCGAGGAATTGCACCTCTTTTAACCAGAATTCACATTTGGAGAATTTGGCGTAAAGCTTTTCTTTCTCTAGAAGTGTAAGGATGAGTCGAAGATGTCGCTCATGATCAGACTTAGACTTTGAATAAATAAGGATGTCGTCGATGAAGACTATAACAAAACGATCGAGATAAGGTTTGCAGACTCTGTTCATTAGATCCATGAAGACAGCTGGAGCGTTGGTTAAACCAAATAGCATGACCATGAATTCATAATGACCATAACGAGTTCGGAAAGCAGTCTTGGGACGTCTTCTTCATGTAGTCTAAGTTGATGATAACCAGATCGAAGGTCGATTTTTGAAAAGCAGCTGGCACCTTGAAGTTGGTCAAGAAGATCATCAATGCGAGGTAATGGATAGCGATTCTTGATTGTTAACTTGTTGAGTTCTCTGTAGTCGATGCACATGCGAAACGATCCATCTTTCTTTTTCACAAAAAGGACAGGTGCACCCCAAGGCGAGGAGCTAGGACGTATGAATCCCTTGTCAGACAACTCTTGCAATTGACTGGCTAGCTCTTGCATTTCAGAGGGGGCTAACCTATAGGGAGACTTTGCAACTGGTGTAGCACCAGGTATAAGATCAATACGGAATTCGACTTCTCTAACTGGAGGAAGTCCTGAAATGTCGTCAGGAAAAACTTGAGGGAAATCTTTTACTACAAGAATGTCTTCAAGTTTCTTCTCCACGGTTCCCTTTTTGATGATATGAGCTAAAAACGCGACATAATTCTTGCGAAGATATTTTTGAGCTTGAAGACAAGACATTAAGCTGAGCCCTTTCGACGAGGTTTCTCCAAAGATTCGAAGAGTCTGACCGTTTGAAAGAGGAATGCGTATAAACTTTTCGCGACATACAACTTCTGCCTGATGTTGACTAAGCCAGTCCATACCGATTATGATATCAAAATTTCCCCAACTTCATAGGAATAAGGTCAACTAGAAAATTATGGTCGTTTAGAGTAAGAGTGCAATTACGTATAATAGAGTTCAATGAGACCGGTTTCCCGTCTGCAACTTCTACTGTTATGGATTTTAATGAGCTTATCACGATTTTGGTTTAGGATGGGTTCAAACTCTAAAGACACAAAACTTTTATCCGCGCCAGTACCAAACAACATGGATGCATATCGACCATTAATAAGGAACGTACCGTTAACCACATTGCCGTCAGCTCTAGCCTGATTAGCGTTAATGTTGAAAGCTCTTCCTCTTGCAGGTGGAGGAGCTTGATTCGCTTGATTCACCGGATTGGCTTGGGCCTGAGCATGAATAATGTTCACCAACCTTGGACAAGTGTTTCTAAAATGGCTTGGGTCATCACAATTGTAGCAAGCCCGCATAGGTTGTACCATAGGATAGTTGGGTTGGTAATATGTTTGGGCTAAATGTTGGGTGGGTGGAAAGGGTAGGGGTTGTTGGTCTTGACCCATTATTTGCTGGTGGGTTTGGGTTGAAGGCTGGTGGCGGTTCGTTCGCCGAGGCATGCGGCAGGTTTAAACAGTATGACCTGCGCGACCACAGCCGGTGCAATATTGGCAAGGATGATCAGGAGAATGGTGGTATTGGCAACGATTGCATTTTGGTAACGGGCCAGTGTAGGGTCTTTTGTATGGTGGAGGTGAAGGGGCAACTTGGGTAATGGGTGCAGCAGGGATAGGGTAATTGGTTTGAGTGACAGCGAAGTTTCTGGTGTTGCGCTTCCTCTTGTTAGCAAACTTAGAGGAGGAGGTGGAATGGTTTGAAGTTTGTCCCTCAACAGGGGCTTTCTTTTTCTCTTCTTTAAACTTACCGTTGCGAATTCTATTCTCGGTAAGTTCAGTCGCTAGCTCCATAGCAGCTTCAAGTGTTGCTGGTGAAGTGCTGAGAACTGAATCTTGAATTTTCGAGGGAAGTCCTCGAATATAATGCTCGATTAAACGATAAGTTTGGGTGAACAAATTAGGAACCATTTGGTTCAACTCTAAGAACCTCTTGTTGTAGGAAGCATGATCTCCCTCCTTCTGCTTCAAAGAATGAAATTCGTCCTCCAACTTTTTAATCTCACTCCTAGGACAGAATCGCCTAGTCATAATTTCCCTTAACTCCTCCCACGTTAAGGCCATTGCATCATCAATTCCCCTCTTCCCCTTTTCAGCATTCCACCAGGTTAGAGCTACCCCAAATAGTCTTCTGGTGGCGTATCGAACCTTGCGATCCTCAGGACAATCACAGTTGAGGAAAGTGTTTTCCATCTCCTCAAACTAGTGGAGGAGAGCAGTGACACCTTCGGTCCCTTCAAATTTAGGAGGATCACAAGACTTGAAATGTTTGTATGAGCACTTGCTGGTAGGAGGGTTGCCGATGTTCTGGTCATGTTGTTGGGGAGGGTTAGTAGGATTTGTAGCGAGGGCTTGTTGTACTTGAACCACAATGTCAGGAAGCACCGTGGCCATTTGTTTCGCGATTTGTGCGGCCAAGCGTTCGTGAGATCTTCCTGATCTTTTACCCCCTCGTTGTTGTTTAGCCGACATCTACAGGAACATACATAAGAAGGTTGTGAGTTTATGGAGTCTTTTTAGGTGTCATGTGTCTTTAAGAAAATGAAAATAACATAAATATCAATAATGTAACTACATCCATAGGATGTCTTGGGTTTGCTCATGTTGGGCCTCAAATGTCCCCCATACCTTCACCTGTATAGTCATGTGGGCCCCCATGGCTATTGGCTTGGTAGGATTCACATTAGTATTGGCGATTTAACACTTGCATCACCCGAATGCAAACCACAAAATATGTTTACGAGATGTATGGTCGGAATGTGTCCAGGTGTAGACACAATGACAACTCAAAGTGGGGTTAGCTCACACAACGTTTGGTATAGCATGCTTTGGCCTAATAGGTACTTCGTACTCTCATCTTTAGTCCCCAGGTAGGCAAACTGGTCCTTTATTTTGGATTTATACGAATGCCAGCCTAGACAGGACGTTCCGACTACCGGTACTGGTACCCTTCCAGTTACTACATGCCCGTCATGAGAACTCACTTTGATGAGATTTGAAAACACAAAAATCATTGTAAAAGTAATCATGATGTGGTGTGTGCTTTCATGGATATAATATGTTATGAGAATATGATTCATGATAGGCATTATATGATAATATATACTTATGAACATGCTTGCATAACATTGAATGTAACATTTAACATAAAACATATAAGCATCATGAAATTTGGCATGTAACACACAAAAATCTTAAAAATTTCTCACACCCCGACCCGCAGCGGAATAAGAGTCGGGGCATAATTGGGTTATCACCAAAGCTCATGATATTACTATTATGTTTCATATTTATTTAAATCAAAATTACATTCTCAAATATCCAAACATGTCTGTACAAATACAAAGAAAATAACCAACTAAACAATTCCAAGCTCTAAACCATTTTATTCTTCTAGGCCAATCCTATGTGTTTCTGGCTGCAGCTGGTTCACCTGTATCATGTGTAAAAATGGCGGTTTTTGAGTCAACATAAGTTGGCGAGTGAACCTTGTTAGATAAACATTTATAATTGATTTTCTTGTTATTTTATCAAGGAAAAATTGTGCATAATCATAAGTGAGCAAATGATAAATAATCAATCAGCAACAATGTTAACCACAAATTATAACATGCAATAACATACCAACAGCATACCATAACATATCAACTTGCATGAATATATAACATGAATGAAACTGTGCGATCAAGGCTCAATCAAACGGAGCCGATCCTATTGCATGTACTGAAAATGATAAATGTCTGTGCGATGAAGGCTCAATCAAACGGAGCCGATCGTATGATGGCACGCCAGGTTCACGCTCATAATGTAATGGGGAACATGCTCAACGCTCATAATGTAATGGGGAGCGGCGGCCTATGAAATTGCATGTACTGAAAATAATGAATTAAATCTAACAATAACCACACAAACAATTGAATCAAACTGAATACACATTTGTCCATGGTATGATGTATGCACAATGATTTAAGTATAATAAGTAGCAAGACACATGATACACCCCAAAAACGTGATTAAAACGGGGAATTTGTAAAGATTCACTCACATTTGGTGCGTTTGATTGGAGATGGTGAGATGCGCACGAATTGGAAGATCGGAACAACGAGAATTAACTAACCTAAATAATAACGGGAAGTTTAGTAAATGAGTGGAATTTATTAATAATTTTAATAAGATTTTTATATATATTTTTGTGAGTTTAAGGCTATTTCCTATCTTTAAAAAACATTATTTTTAAGTATTTTTAATTGATTTTTAGATTAAATTAAATAAATAAAAATATAAAAATGTGTTGACTTTTTCGCTGACCGTTGACCGTTTGACTTGTTGACTTGTTGACCGGTTTATTGTGTAATTGCAATGCGCTGGGTGAGGCTCGAACCCGAGACCTCCCGTACGCGTGCACGCAGCTCTACCAACTGAGCTACGTGTCTAACCCGAAATAATTCTGTTTTTAATTATACTTATATATTAACTCAATTTATCCAAAATTCTTTTATTTTCAAAAACATTTTAATTCATCGAACCGGTGCCACTAACAGGTCTCGAACCCGGGACCTGTGCTTTAACGTTACACACAGTCCACCGCTGGACTGTGTGTCTAACTTGGTTAGTATACCAATTTTTATTATACTTAACAACTAACGTGAATTAACCCGGTTCAGTTAGAAAAATAAAACGTTTTTATTACATATAGGGTGCGTGTATCAGGGATCGAACTCGCGGCGTGTGCGTATAATTTGCACACAGTCCACCGCTGGACTGTGTGTCTAACCCGTTTAAAATACCAATTTTAATTAACCTTATATTGTTAGCGCAGTTCATCTTCCTCGTTAGTTTTTACAGACAGCGGATTACACCGTTATATCTTGTTTAATTCGATTGATAAACATTGTACAGACTAATATGAAATGGCAGAGACGATAATTAGAAGTAAACATACCGGTGAACGATTTATTTCAGAATTCCGGCAAAGCGTCGGTCTCTGTTTTTATGAACTTCAACTGAGCAAGCCAATTAACCGTTTTGATTAGCTAATCGTGGAATTGAAGTGATAAACAAAGGTTAACAGAGTGTTTGAATGTCCTTACCGATTCACAGATGAAAATAAAGATTTCCAGAAATTTTCCGGCGAACTAGAATTATCCGATAGCAGCGTCTGAATTCGATTTCAATTGATAGGTCCGAGTTAGAAACAGCTTAACAATTGATAGACTACGACAGTATTGAAAGACTTACCGTTTTGATGAAGAATACGGTTTTCCGGCGAACTTGCAGAATTTTCCGGCGAGTAAAATAAACTTTTCTGATGAACTGAAAGTATGACGAAAGTGAAATGGCAGGTTTGTGGAATGTTTCTGAGTCGCGAGAAGATCTTTGATTGCAGTAATTCAGATTATGGGATATTTTCGGTTATAAAACCCATCATCATCAGAATTTAAGTCAATTCAAGTCTGAATTGATTAGAATCGTCGGTGCATCGGTTATAAACCTGAATTCGCGATTATTCAAACGTTTTAGACGGTTGAATAGCCGATTTCGGTTTTCAGTTGGCGCAACCGGTTAATCTATGTTTGTTTATAAGATTTATTTGTTTCCTAGAGTTGACAGAAAACAAACAAGTGGCGGAGTGGTTATGCGTGTGAGTGTTAAGTCTTTGGAGTTTACAACCTGGCTGACTCGGGTTCGAGTCCCGGCAGGCCCATTTTATTTTTTATTACTTTATTTATACTTTTTATCAATTATAACTTTTATGGTTTAATTTGTTTATTAATTATGTATCATTAAAAATTAAAATAAACATAAATAGGCAACGACACATTTATAACTTGTTATTCGATTACAAACGGAGCGGGTTTGGTAAAACCCGTTTTCGACAAATGTTACAGTATATATATATCTAACTGTAAATTTAATTTATGTCTAAGTATATATGTATCTGTAATGTGTGTATATATATAGGTGGGTGTATATATGTGTATATACATGTTTATATATGTATGTGTATATGTGTATGTATGTATATATATAATAATTAAAGATAATAATTCGATTCGAACCGAGCCGAGCGGACCTTTGCTCATGCTTGGCTCGTTTACAAACCAACCGAGCGGAGCGGCTCATTTACAACCGAGCATCAAATCGAACAAGCATTTTCCGAGCAATTTTCAAACGAGCATCGAGCGTGCGGCGAGCGATTTAAACGACCTTATTTGTGATGCTTGGAACGGAGACCACAAGAAAGCTAGAAGGGGTAGGAGTCGGGAGGAGGCACGTTGTTCCCTGCGGCCCTGCTCGGCCACGTGGGTTCCTGTGACCCCTTTCTTGCTTGTATACTGGGTTGTCTAAAAAATTCCCAAAACTTGATTACAGAAAACAACAACAACAACAATAATAATAATAATAATAATAATAATAATAATAATAACAATAATAATAATAATAATAATATCTAATTTCTCTAACTCTTTCTTCACACATTACATTCATCTCTATAAGTGAATGTCGTGGGAATAGAGGAAAACCACAAAACGAAACGTTGCTAAGCCAAATCATGCTTGGTAACGAAAATAACAATAGTAGTAAGAGTAAGGTCGATTACACGTTTGGTAAAATAGCCGTTAGAAAAGAGTCAGAGTCGTTGAAACAGGACACGTTTGAAAAAAAAATAGCCGTCGGAATAAAATTCATTTAAAAAAAACAGCCCTTAGAATACTATACGTTTGAAAAAAAAAATAGCCATTGCAATAGTAACCGTCTGAAAATAATAAATAAAATTTTTTTTTCTATAAATTTTTTATTATCAAATTTTATTTAAAATTTAGTAAATAATTAATATCTATATAATCTATAACTGAATAATCTAAATTATAAATAGTTTAAATAAAAGAAAAAGTAAGTGATAAGATGGATAATGAGTGGGGGTTTTGAAGTGTTTAGTGTTGTGGGAAAAAATTGGGTTTGAAATGGTTAATGTTGTGGGAAAAGTAGGGGTGTGCATAATTAACCAAACCGAAAAATATGAACCGAAACAATAACCAATTGTTCATTTTTTGGTTTTTGAATAACCATATTTTGGTTTTGGTTTCGGTTTTAGTTAATCATATATTTAAATCCGAAAATTACCAAAAAATCAAAAATATGTAGTTTGGAATGATAATGGTTTGGAATGATGTGGCATGCTAAATAGATAAATCTGAATTTTAAACCTGTCCAGCATTGTAGATGCACTTGGTTGTAGATTATTATATAGTTTTTATAGCCATGACATATTATATAATTATAAATATATAAATCTCAAAGGATGAATAAATATAAAAAAAAATAATCGAATTTATTTTAACATGTGGTGCAACCAATCAACCTGTCCATTTTACTATAATTTATTAACTCAAAGTCATGTTCCGAACCCTACAACAACCTTGTCCATCAAACATGGTTTACGTAGGTTTATAATAAGCAAAAAAAAATTTAAAAGAAAAGTATATATTCTTGGCACAAATGGAGTTATGTGAAGTGTGAATGAAAGAAAAGAAAAGTATATTTCTTTTTTCTTTTGTTTATTGGTTCTGTAGTAAACAACCCGCTATATATATTCACAACTAACTTCGCAATAACATACTTCATCGTCTAAAAGCCGATTTGTAAACAAACCAAAGACACCTTTAGGCTTTAACAATGACAAATACCACGATGAGCTTAAAGCTTTTGGTCAACAAACGCGATCGCAAAATCGTGTTTGCTGAAGTCAACAAAGACTTTGTTGACTTCCTTTTTTACATAATGACGTTACCAATCGGTGCGATCACAAAACTCTTTGCAAAAGAGCCCTTGTCTGGAAGCCTGGGGGACCTTTATCAGAGCATCGAGAGCCTAAACGACATGTATATACTTCAAAACAAGACCAAAGATATGGTTTTGAACCCTAAATCATCAACAAATGTTCCCGGTCAAGATCTGCTTTCAATTCCAGAAGAACTCCCCACCAACAGAAAATTTTATAGGTGTTTCCGCCAATGTGCATATGTCACGGATGACCCAAAGGCCGGGTGTCCTAATTGTCGAAATGTTATGTCGAATGAGGTGGCCTATGTCTCTACTGAGGCGACTAAGGCTGTGGTTGGGGAAGTCGGTTTTGTGAAAGAGGTGGTGACTTATATGGTTATGGATGATCTGGTTGTGAAGCCCATGTCCACCATTTCTACCATAACTTTGCTCAACAAGTTGAGCATCAAAGATGTTTGTGTACTTGAAGAAAAGGAAGTTCAATTTGGAATGGAAGAGGTAATTAGAACTGATTGATAGTCATGTTTTCATGCTCATAGTTTCCTTGCATTGCGCAGTGATTGTGCTAAATCAAAATGTATGTGTTGCAGGGTTTGAAGCTACTCAAAGCCTCACTGGTATGCAAGAATGTATTAACTCGTGTATTCCTAGACTCCGAAGACCATGTCGATATTATTTAAGCGTAGAGATTGTAATCAAAACACATCTTTTTATTACGAGTAATCATTATCTTACACTTTCAATATTGATTTATGTCTTGATCAAATTGTGTGTTTCTTATAATTGTGATAATACTATAGGGGCGGACCTAGACACCTAGTGTATAACAAGGGGCAACCCCCGCTACGGCTTGCCGCTCCAGCGGTAGTGTAAAATTAGTGTAAGTTTTGGAAAATTTTGATGTTTTTTTTTTATTTCGTTACCGTTTTTTATAAAACGTTACCGCTTGCCGGATTTTCTAGATCCGCTACTATAATACTATGTTGATTATATCTTTAAACATGGGTCAAAATAAAGAACCCTAATCATGTTTATACAATCAATAACATAAACGATTAAACATGAATATTAGATTAGAGATACTTACTTGTGGGAGTGGTCATTTTTGAAGACGAAGATAAAGCCAGATTCCCGTTATGATACCTTATGTTGATGGAGCACATTAGAGAGAATTGTTATGGTGTTATTAAGGAGTTTTTCTTACATTTCTTTTATCAATACCAATGATCAATATATAATGATCATGAGTGATGAGTGATGGTATGTTATGAAAAACTCTATAAATTTCCATATTATAAATAAGCAACACCTTCGTACTTTAAGTTGTTGTACTCTATGTCTAGTGAGTTATTCAAAAAAAAAGCTTGACTCTTCACTTTTCACCCAAAGATTTATATCTTTTGCTTTATAACCCCTTGATTTTTTACTTTTAACCCAAAAGTTTTCGTTTTTCGTAATTTAAACTCAACACTTTTTATTTTCAATGTGATCCCCCATACTTTTCATCTTTCGCAAGTTTTTTGTTTTACGTTTCGTTCTAAATTTTTTGAATCAACAAGCCACAAAGAGCATGTGGGGTTCAACGTTTTCTCATTTGTTTATTCCCGTTTTACAGGCCTATCACAAAACGTCTATTTTTTCTCCATTTGACAAGTTCGTCACAATACGCAGGTCCTATATTGACTTAGTTATTCTTTTCTATGTTTTACGTTTCGATCTAATTTCTTCGTATTAACACGCCGCAACGGGCGTGCATGGTTCAACGATTCTATGTCTGTTTTTCTTTCGGTGTTATTTTTCCTTTTTATTTATTTTATTTTACGAAGTCTTCTGATGTTAGTGGTCGCTAGAAGTGGTTTGGCATTGATGCTACTTTGCACGATTTTAGGAACGTATTTACCTATTAAGTTTTTTTACTAACAGATTGTTTCAAGTTTACCCCTATACAACCTTTACTAAAAAATTTATTTTATACGTGCATATTTTATGCACATGTCAGTATAAATTCGAGTCTTATTTCATTTTTATAAATATGGTCTTTTTCATTCCCCAAGGGGAAAAGGTCTTCTGCTTCAGGATCAACTGAAGCAGATCTTTTTTCGACTTCCTTCCTGTCTGGGATTTGAAAAAGCAAAGTCCTTACTTTGACTTACCCGAATCAAGTCAAGGCGATGAAGCAGGCTCAAGGCCCATTTTCTTATAAGAGTTCTCTCTCTCTCCGGGAATCATAGCCTAGTATCGTATCCCAGAAAGGGAATCCACTTCTGACCTGACCTTCTTACGAAAATCCTTCAAACTCTTTTTCTCAAGTCAAGAATGTGTAAACCGAGGCCATTGAATCTGCTGCAGATGTAGAAGAAGAAGTTGTTCTTCTTTTTTCTGCATCAGCTACTAATCATTTGGAATCGATCTAGCTGCTTAGATTTGTTTTCATTTCGACATAAACATTTTCTGGAAACGAGTCAGATTAAATATAATACGTTTTTGTTTTTAAACCATTTTTACATGCATATTTCATGTATGTTTCGGTATAAATTCGAGTTGGTTAGCTAATCGTGGAATTGAAGTGATAAACAAACATTAACAGAGTGTTTGAATGTCCTTACCGATTCACAGATGAAAATAAAGATTTCCAGAAATTTTCCGGCGAACTGGAATTATCCGATAGCAGCGTCTGAATTCGATTTCAATTGATAGGTCCGAGTTAGAAACAGCTTAACAATTGATAGACTACGACAGTATTGAAAGACTTACCGTTTTGATGAAGAATACGGTTTTCCGGCGAACTTGCAGAATTTTCCGGCGAGTAAAATAAACTTTTCTGATGAACTGAAAGTATGACGAAAGTGAAATGGCAGGTTTGTGGAATGTTTCTGAGCCGCGAGAAGATCTTTGATTGCAGTAATTCAGATTATGGGATATTTTCGGTTATAAAACCCATCATCATCAGAATTTAAGTCAATTCAAGTCTGAATTGATTAGAATCGTTGGTGCATCGGTTATAAACCTGAATTCGCGATTATTCAAACGTTTTAGACGGTAGAATAGCCGATTTCGGTTTTCAGTTGGCGCAACCGGTTAATCTATGTTTGTTTATAAGATTTATTTGTTTCCTAGAGTTGACAGAAAACAAACAAGTGGCGGAGTGGTTATGCGTGTGAGTGTTAAGTCTTTGGAGTTTACAACCTGGCTGACCCGGGTTCGAGTCCCGGAAGGCCCATTTTATTTTTTATTACTTTATTTATACTTTTTATCAATTATAACTTTTATGGTTTAATTTGTTTATTAATTATGTATCATTAAAAATTAAAATAAACATAAACAGGCAACGACACATTTTTAACTTGTTATTCGATTACAAACGGAGCGGGTTTGATAAAACCCGTTTTCGACAAATGTTACAGTATCCCCTACTTTTAGGAATTTCGTCCCGAAATTTAAGTAGTAGAAGTAGTAGGAAAAAGATGCGGGTATTTTTCGCGCATTGAGTCTTCACGTTCCCAAGTAAACTCAGGTCCCCGTTTCGACTCCCAGCATACCCTAACAATTGGAATGCGACTTCGTCGAAGACATTTTTCTCCGAAGTCCATGATCTCTACAGGTCTTTCAATAAAATGCATAGATTCATCAATCTGAATATCTTCCAGAGGAATGTGGAGGTTTTCATCAGCGAGGCACTTCTTCAAGTTCGACACGTGGAATGTGGGATGAATCCTGTTGAGTTCTTCTGGTAGATCAAGCTTGTATGCTACAGGTCCTACTCTTTCGAGTATCTTGAAAGGTCCTACGTAGCGTGGTGCTAGCTTGCCTTTTTGACCAAAACGAACCACTCCCTTCCACGGTGAGGCTTTTAGAAGTACATGATCACCAATGTTAAACTCTAAAGGCTTTCGTCGTTTATCTGTATAACTCTTTTGACGACTTTGAGCCGCTAGAAGATTGTTTCGGATTTGATGGATCTTGTCTGTGGTTTCTTGGATCAATTCTGGACCAGTGATTTGAGCTTCCCCAATTTCGTGCCAACATACTGGAGATCGGCACTTACGACCATATAAGGCTTCAAAAGGTGCCATACCGATGCTTGAATGATAGCTGTTGTTGTACGAAAATTCAACTAATGGTAGATGAGCGTCCCAATTTCCCTTGAAGTCTATAACACATGCTCGAAGCATATCTTCAAGAGTTTGAATGGTGCGTTCAGATTGTCCATCAGTTTGAGGATGGTAAGCGGTACTGAGATCCAATCGCGTACCTTAAGCGGCTTGTACTGCTTGCCATGTTCGTGAAGTGAAACGACCATCACTATCAGAAATAATGCTTAACGGTACACCATGTCGGCTTACGATTTCGCTGATATAAATACGAGCTAGCTTTTCGTTCTTGAAATCTTCGCGGATAGGAATAAAGTGAGCTGATTTTGTAAGTCGATCAATAATCACCCATATAGTGTCATACCCACTAGAAGTGCGAGGTAACCCGGTAATGAAATCCATGGTTATGTTTTCCCACTTCCATACAGGTATTTCAGGTTGGACCAGAAGTCCTGAGGGTCTTTGGTGTTCAGCTTTCACCTTGGAACATGTAAGGCACTTAGAAACAAAAACAGCAATATCCTTTTTCATTCCAGGCCACCAATAGGTGTATCGAAGGTCTTGATACATCTTATCGGCTCCTGGGTGTATAGAGTATCGTGTTTTGTGAGCCTCATTCATAAGAATTTCACGAAGATTGTTGTGGTCAGGAATCCATTTGCGATCTAGATAGTACAGAATACCGTCAGATTTAGTTTCAATTTTAAGTTCAGCTCCACAGGACAGCTCCTTTCGTACATCATCTTCCGTTACTGAAACATGTTGGGCTTCTCGAATTTGATCTTTAATGTCATATATAATTTGCGAACATAGAAGACGAATGGAGTTCGCATATCCCTTTCGACTGAGTGCATCAGCCACCACATTTGCTTTGCCAGGGTGGTACCGAATTTCACAGTCATAATCATTTAGAAGTTCGACCCATCTTCGTTGCCTCATGTTTAACTCCTTTTGATTGAAGATATGTTGAAGACTCTTGTGGTCAGTGTATATTTCACACTTAGTACCATAAAGATAATGTCTCCATATCTTAAGAGCGAACACAACGGCTCCAAGTTCTAGGTCATGGGTGGTGTAGTTCTTCTCATGAGTCTTGAGTTGTCTCGATGCATAAGCTATAACTTTTCCTCTTTGCATTAGAACACAGCCTAATCCTTGCCCTGACGCGTCGCAATAGACCACGAAATCATCACAACCTTCAGGAAGAGTGAGGATTGGTGCGTCACAGAGTTTTTGTTTAAGGGTTTGGAAGGCTTCTTCTTGCTTGGGTCCCCATATGAAAGGTTTTCCCTTATGAGTTAAAGCCGTGAGTGGTACAGCAATGCGTGAGAAGTTTGAAATGAAACGACGATAATAACCAGCCAAACCAAGAAAAGATCTTACTTCAGTTGGTGTACGTGGCGCTTGCCATTCTTGTACCGCTTTGATCTTTGAGGGGTCGACATGTATTCCCTTGTCATTGACTACATGTCCGAGGAATTGCACCTCTTTTAACCAGAATTCACATTTGGAGAATTTGGCGTAAAGCTTTTCTTTCTCTAGAAGTGTAAGGATGAGTCGAAGATGTCGCTCATGATCAGACTTAGACTTTGAATAAATAAGGATGTCGTCGATGAAGACTATAACAAAACGATCGAGATAAGGTTTGCAGACTCTGTTCATTAGATCCATGAAGACAGCTGGAGCGTTGGTTAAACCAAATAGCATGACCATGAATTCATAATGACCATAACGAGTTCGGAAAGCAGTCTTGGGACGTCTTCTTCATGTAGTCTAAGTTGATGATAACCAGATCGAAGGTCGATTTTTGAAAAGCAGCTGGCACCTTGAAGTTGGTCAAGAAGATCATCAATGCGAGGTAATGGATAGCGATTCTTGATTGTTAACTTGTTGAGTTCTCTGTAGTCGATGCACATGCGAAACGATCCATCTTTCTTTTTCACAAAAAGGACAGGTGCACCCCAAGGCGAGGAGCTAGGACGTATGAATCCCTTGTCAGACAACTCTTGCAATTGACTGGCTAGCTCTTGCATTTCAGAGGGGGCTAACCTATAGGGAGACTTTGCAACTGGTGTAGCACCAGGTATAAGATCAATACGGAATTCGACTTCTCTAACTGGAGGAAGTCCTGAAATGTCGTCAGGAAAAACTTGAGGGAAATCTTTTACTACAAGAATGTCTTCAAGTTTCTTCTCCACGGTTCCCTTTTTGATGATATGAGCTAAAAACGCGACATAATTCTTGCGAAGATATTTTTGAGCTTGAAGACAAGACATTAAGCTGAGCCCTTTCGACGAGGTTTCTCCAAAGATTCGAAGAGTCTGACCGTTTGAAAGAGGAATGCGTATAAACTTTTCGCGACATACAACTTCTGCCTGATGTTGACTAAGCCAGTCCATACCGATTATGATATCAAAACTTCCCAACTTCATAGGAATAAGGTCAACTAGAAAATTATGGTCGTTTAGAGTAAGAGTGCAATTACGTATAATAGAGTTCAATGAGACCGGTTTCCCGTCTGCAACTTCTACTGTTATGGATTTTAATGAGCTTATCACGATTTTGGTTTAGGATGGGTTCAAACTCTAAAGACACAAAACTTTTATCCGCGCCAGTACCAAACAACATGGATGCATATCGACCATTAATAAGGAACGTACCGTTAACCACATTGCAAAGACTTGAAGGAAGCCACTTGTTACAATTGTGGTGAAAAGGGGCACATCAAACCCAACTACCCTAAGTACAAGAAGGATGACGCTGCTAGGGATGATGGGTCGAAGTAAGGAAAGGCTCGTGCCTTCCAGATGAAAGCTAAGGAGGCTGTGAACGACAACAATTTGATAACAGGTACGTTCCTTATTATTGATGTTTATGCTAGAGTTCTATTTGATTCAGGAGCCAATAAATCATTTGTAGATCATAAGTTTAGTGCCTTATTAAACTTACCTATAAGAACTCTAGACGTAACCTATGACGTAGAACTCGCCGATGGAACGATTGAAACCGCTTCTACAATTCTAGATGGATGTTCCATATCCATCAAGGATCATTCCATTCCTGTTTCACTTCTGCCAATGAAATTGGCAGGATTCGATGTAGTTCTTGGTATGGATTGGTTGTCTAGTAACCAAGCCCATATAGCTTGTAACAAGAAACTCATCGAGATCAAAACCCCAAATGGGGATTCACTCACTATACAAGGAGATCGTTATTATGGATTATCAGAAAAGGGATCACAACTCAAAGCATCAAAGTGTTTGAAGAAAGGTTGTGTTGTTTATATGGCACAAGTAACCATTGATGAGCCAAAACCAAGAATTGAAACTTGTCCGTTATATCTGAGTTTACAGATGTTTTCCCCGAAGACTTACCTGGTCTGCCTCCAGACAGACAGGTAGAGTTTAGAGTCGATATCATACCAGGAGCTGCTCCTTTTGCAAGAGCTCCATACGGATTGGCACCTACAGAAATGAAGGAATTACGAACCCAGTTGGATGAATTATTGGAAAAGGTTTTATTCAACCCAGTTCCTCACCTTGGGGAGCTCCAATCTTGTTTCTAAAGAAGAAGGATGGATCAATGCGAATGTGCATTGACTACCGTGAGCTAAATAAGTTAACAATCAAGAACCGCTACCCATTACCTCGAATCGATGATTTATTTGATCAACTTAAGGGATCAAGCTACTTTTCAAAGATTGATTTGAGATCTGCATATCATCAACTCAAGGTTAAAACAAAAGATGTTCCGAAAATGACATTCAGAACAAGGTATGGGCACTACAAATTTTTGGTAATGCCCTTCGGGCTTACGAATGCTGTTGCGGCATTTATGGATTTAATGAATAGAGTTTGCAACCCGTACTTGGATAAGTTTGTCATTGTCTTCATAGACGACATTCTTATCTATTCTCATAGTCAGGCTGACCATGAGAAACATTTGAGATGCATACTAGAGTTGTTAAGACAAGAAAAACCCTACGCAAAGTTTTCAAAGTGTGAATTCTGGTTACGTGAAGTTCAGTTTTTGGGTCACATTGTAAGTGAGCGTGGAATACAAGTCGACCCTGCCAAGGTGGAAGCAGTGATGAACTGGCAAGCCCCCTAGACGCCATCCGAAATTCGTAGCTTTCTGGGTTTAGCCGGTTATTACAGGAGATTTATCGAGAACTTCTCCAGAATAGCTACCCCATTAACTACATTGACCCGTAAGGATGTGAAATTCGTTTGGGGTCTGAAACAGCAGGAAGCTTTCGATGTATTGAAGCAGAAACTGAGTAATGCTCCTGTATTGGCTCTACCCGAAGGTATTGAAGATTTTGTGGTCTATTGGACGCTTCACACACTGGCATGGGGTGTGTACTTATGCAACGCGGAAAGGTGATCGCCTATGCTTCAAGGCAATTGAAGATACACGCAAGAAATTACACCACACATGACTTGGAATTAGGTGTTGTGGTGTTTGCGCTTAAGCTTTGGAGACATTACTTATACGGAACTAAATGTATTATATACACTGATCATAAAAGTCTCCAAGATTTGTTTAACCAGAAGGATATAAAAATGCGACAGCGGCGATGGATGGAAACACTAAATGACTATGATTGTGAGATCCGTTATCACCCAGGCAAGGCAAATGTGGTTGCCGATGCCTTAAGTCACAAGGAAAAGGTTAAACCCATTCGGGTTAACGCCAAAAGAATGGAAATAAAGAACAACTTGAATGAAAAGATCTTAGATGCGCAGAAACAAGCCTTATTAGAGGCAAATCTTCCAAATGAAGAATTGGGCAAAGTTGTGGAACAACTCACACCGGGAATGACGGGATCCTTAGATTTTGTGGACGAATTTGGATTCCAGTATTTGGAGGACCCATCGATTTAATTCTCCAAGAAGCGCATAATTCTAAATACTCCATTCACCCAGGCAGTGATAAAATGTACAAAAAATTTAGGCCCAATTATTGGTGGGCAGGGCTGAAGAAATCTATAGCTACATATGTAGCTAAATGTTTGACGTGTTCGCAAGTTAAGGCCGAACACCAGAAACCATCGGGACTACTGCAGCCACTGGAAATTCCCATGTGGAAATGGGAATGTGTAACGATGGATTTCATCACCAAGTTACCCAAGACGAATCGTGGGAATGACGCAATATGTGTCATCGTCGATAGATTGACTAAGTCGGCACACTTTCTGCCCATTAAGGAAACTTACAGTTCGGATGAACTAGTAAAATTATATGTGGATGTGATTGTATCCTTACACGGCGTGCTGGTATCCATTGTATCCGATCGAGACACCAGGTATACTTCTCACTTTTGGAAGAGCTTCCAACAAGCCTTGGGCACACGTTTGAACTTTAGTACGGCATACCACCCGCAGACAGATGGACAAAGTGAATGTACTATACAAACGTTGGAAGATATGTTGCGCGCATGTGTAATAGATCTAGGAGGAAGTTGGGACAAACACTTGCCTCTAGTCGAGTTCTCCTACAACAACAGCTACCATGCAAGTATCCAAGCTGCCCCGTTTGAATCTCTTTACGGGAGAAAGTGTAGGACGACCGTTTGTTGGGCAGAAGTTGGTGAAGCTCAACTGACAGGACCAGAGATAGTCCTGGAGACGACAGGTAAGATCTTGCAAATTCAGGATCGTCTCAAGGCTGCCAGGGATAGGCAGAAAAGTTACACAGACCAAAGGCGTAAACCTCTCGAGTTCCAGGGATGGGACAAGGTCTTGCTAAAGGTATCACCTTGGAAGGGCGTAATGCGTTTTGGAAAGAAGGGCACGCATGATGTGTTCCACATATCCAATCTGAAGAAATGTCTAGCCGACGAATCATTGGCAATGCTACACGAAGACGTGCAAATTGATAAAAACCTGCGTTTTATTGAGAAACCCGTAGCAATCGAAGATCGGCAAGTCAAGAAGCTTCGCAAGAAGCATGTGCCGATCGTGAAAGTCAAGTGGGACGCTCGCTGAGGTCCTGAATACACTTGGGAAGTTGGGTCCGTTATGCGAAAGAAATACCCATACTTGTTTAATTAAAATCTCGAGGTCGAGATTTATTTTAAGGGGTGAGGATGTAACACCTCGTGTTTTTACGTCCAATATTTTCCCGACACATGTCTCGGTAATCCTCGAAGGCCATGTGCTATAACAGGAGGGACCAAAGTCGTTGAAATAATAAATGATAACCTCGTTATGCGATTGTTGAAAGTTGAGGGACTTAAATGAAAATTTCTGAAGACCCCTTGTGGACCGCAAGGCCCTAGAGATACGGTCCGCAAGGCCACCTGAAACTGCGGGCACCTAAGGTCCTTACGGACCGTAAGGCCTAACCAATACGGTCCGCAAGGACCTGCCAGCGAGCAGAAACATGGCAGAGCCATGTTCTGCCACCTCTTGTCGCATTTGTTGCCTTCCTTGCATGCTTTACACGTCTAGGGACACATGTTGACATCCTTAAACACATGGCAAACCTCTGAATCCTCCCTTGGCTACTTATGAGATGAATTTTTAGTTGCAACCATTATTTTCACCAACTTTAATTCATCAAGATCATCCTTCTGGAGCTTCTGGCCATTCTCAAGCATTCCTTCTCAAGCATTCCTTCTCGATCCTAGCACAGCTTCTGCCCATTTAGACTTGATGTAAGTGTTCAATTCGTGCTAAGTTGATTCTTTATAGCTTATAGCTAAGATTAAAGTCTTGACGTAAATGCGCCTTGACTTTGATCTAACTCCGCGATAGACCAGCAAATAAGCATCATGAAAGTGGCTACGTGATTGTAATGATGGAGGTATTAATCCCACAAAAGGGCATCTCCAGATTACCACGAATCCATGACCAATTGACGAGTCAACCGAAAAGTCAAATAAAGTCAAACTGTCAAGTTTTTATAAAAATCATAACTAATGATCTAGATGTTACAAAATATATTTTGATGCACTAACAACCTAAAAATAAGTATTAGAACATATGTCTACGGATTCGGCTCGTCAAGTTTTGGTCTAGGCTCGGTTTGTAGCCAAAAGTCGCAACAGTTGACTTTTGTTGACTTTTGGTTCTGACCCGTTTCGAGCCACCTTTGCTTCTGGCTTTTGACCATTTTAAGACCATAATTATATTTAGAATAACTATCTAAAGTTTCGTCACTCGATTCCTTAGAAATCTGAGTTTACATACAAGTTCCGCTAAAATTGTATAAACTTGGCAAAAAGGTCCTTTTTGTGCAAATCATGATTTTAAACACACATGCATGTAAAAATAAGATATAAACTGATTTATGAACATTATTTAATTATGATTGGTGTCAAGATTCTCTAATTATTATATAAATTTTCGCAAAGGACATATTTATGGCATTAAATGGCTAAAATGCCCTTTTCGGCATTTTAGAAGAATAAACATGGTTTAATCATCAAGACGATATATTCACTGATGTAATATGATAAGTAGGACCATTTGGGATGATCATTAAGATTATAACCTTAATAAGGGCTTAAGATAGAGGAATGACAAAGTTATACCCGTTTTGGTTTAAGTACATAAATTAGCTACGTAAGCTTAACCGAACGCACATAGGCGAAACTGGGTAACCTAGAGAGTCATATACAAGTTCCATATGAATATATATGTTTGAAATATGTTATGAAATCAGTAGCTTTGCAAAAGATAGGTCCGAGGTATATTTAAAACCGAATTATGCCTTACAAGGGCATTTTGGTCATTTTAAAGTTTATAAAAGACATTTAAAATGAATCTGATGTCAAGGTTGTTAATATTCTGTAAAAATACTTATTTTATAATATTATAACAGTAGGATATCAAATATATGTGTGTTTGACGATTTTTGAAATAATCTATGTCCCGTAAGGGCATTTTAGTAATTTCACACATTGCTTTGAAGCCAAAATTGGGATTCTGAGTTCGGAACTTGTACTTACTGTTAAGATGTTGAAAATAAGTTTATAAATTAGTAGGTATCAAGTCTTAGTTCATAGTTATGGTTTTAAACCATGCTATGCGCCGAAAAAGCGTAAAAGTCGCTAAAACGCCGTTTAAATAGGTGTTTAAGTTAACAAAAATTATGACATGTTTTATATACCAATAATATGTCATTTAACTTAGTACATCAAAAGGTTTAAGTTTTGGTTATAAAAAGATTGATTAAAACCATTTTGTGTGAAAAAGGGTAATTTAGTCATTTATCGACAATTAACGAATCTTAAGCCCTTATTCAGGTTATAATCTAAATGATCATCCCAAATGGTCCTACTTATCATATTACCTTAGTGAATATATCGTCTTGATGATTAAACCATGTTTATTCTTCTAAAATGCCGAAAAGGGCATTTTAGCCATTTAATGCCATAAGTATGTCCTTTGCGAAAATTTATATTATAATCAGAGAATCTTGACACCAATCATAATTAAATAATGTTTAGAAATCAGTTTATAGCTTTTTTTACATGCATGTGTGTTTAAAATCATGATTTGCACAAAAAGGACCTTTTTGCCAAGTTTATACAATTTTAGCGGAACTTGTATGTAAACTCAGATTTCTAAGGAATCGAGTGACGAAACTTTAGATGGTTATTCTAAATATAATTATGGTCTTAAAATGGTCAAAAGTCAGAAGCAAAGGTGGCTCGAAACGGGTCAGAACCAAAAGTCAACAAAAGTCAATTATTGCGACTTTTGGCTACAAACCGAGCCTAGACCAAAACTTGACGAGCCGAATCCGTAGACATATGTTCTAATACTTATTTTTAGGTTGTTAGTGCATCAAAATATATTTTGTAACATCTAGATCATTAGTTATGATTTTTATAAAAACTGGACAGTTTGACTTTATTTGACTTTTCGGTTGACTCGTCAATTGGTCATGATTTCGTGGTAATCTAGAGATGCCCTTTTGAAGGATTAATACCTCCATCATTACAATCACGTAGCCACTTTCGTTATGCTTATTGGCTGGTCTATCACGGAGTTATATCAAAGTCAAGGCGCATTTACGTCAAGACTTTAATCTTAGCTATAAGCTATAAAGAATCAACTTAGCACGAATTGAACACTTACATCAAGTCTAAATGGGTGCTAGGATCAAGAAGGAATGCCTGAGAATGGCCAGAAGCTCCACAAGGATGATCTTGATGAATTAAAGTTGGTGAAAATAATGGTTGCAACTAAAAATTCATCTCATAAGTAGCCAAGGGAGGATCCAGAGGTTTGCCAGGTGTTTAAGGACGTCAACATGTGTCCCTAGACGTGTCAAGCATGAAAGGAAGGCAACAAATGCGACAAGAGGTGGCAGAACATGGCTCTGCCATGTTTCTTCTTGCTGGCAGGTCCTTGCGGACTGTATAGGTTAGGCCTTACGGTCCGTAAGGACCTTAGGCGCCCACAGTTTCAGGTGGCCTTGCGGACCGTATGTCTAGGGCCTTGTGGTCCGCAAGGGGTCTTCAAAACATGAAAATTTTCAAATTTTCATTTAAGTCCCTCAACTTTCAACAATCGCATAACAAGGTTATCATTTATTGTTTCAACGACTTTGGTCCCTCATGTGACAGCACATGGCCTTCGAGGATTACCGGGACACGCGTCGGAAAAATATTGGACGTAAAAACACGAGGTGTTACATCTGTATGTTGGGAATAATCGAAATTTTCTTGCATAAATCTGAAGTCGTGTAATCACTTTCAGATCAAACAATTGGAGTGACTACCAATCTTTGGTCGGATAAAATCAGATTTGATTCTAGATTTCTGTATGAGATTTTGATTGTGAGATTTTGGGGATAAAACTTACGAATGAAAGTTCGTCCAGAGAAACAAATTGATCTGTAGGAGCGTATTTTCAGTTGTTTCCACAACTGCTTGCAGTTTTCGTTTTGAACAAAAACACCTTTAGTCCCTCAAGTTCCATAATTGCACATTTAGCCCCAAATTGAGTTTTTGATGCATTTTTTATAAAGGACTTTTGTCCAAAATAAAAAAGGTGCCCCTTGGACCCCGCCAGGGGCTGCCATCCCTTGGATCCCTCGTTAGTCCCGATGACATTCAAATAAGCGTGCACTATTATTTGAACGTCACACGCAATCAAACAAACTAATGCGTAAATGAAATGTCGTGACGATTGAATTTCATATTAGTATATTACACATTCCAAATATTCGAAGTTAAGGGTGTCTCTAAGGATTGAACCTTAATATCCATAATGAATACATAAAGATAATATACACATTAGTTTACATACATAGAGCTAACTTGACACTATCTTTTACTAGCCTATGTCCCTATCCTTCATAAGCATATCAAAGCCAAGTTCAAGCTTCTTGAAGCAGCTAAACTTCATGCTCGTATAGGTAGCTCTTTTACTCTTGCACCTGCAAATGCAATTTTTCAAAAGAGCTATTAAGAAGATATACCTCAACCTTCCTTAACTTGCAGATCTAAACACATACCTTTGGGATAATTTTAGTGTTGTGTTCCAAACTCTAGATGTTAAGCTTTCCACATTGAATTCTGCACCTAACATTATATTAGGTGGGAATTGGGAATTGAGAGTTTTCAGATGGACTTTAACCCTAATCCCACAGCTGATCCTTTCACGAGATCTCTAGTTAACCCTTTGGTTAAGTGATCAGCTAAGTTCTGTTGAGTTCTCACATACTCAACCGAAATCGCACCATGCATGATGAGCTCACGAACCATGCTATGTCTCACACCTAAGTGTCTTGACTTGCCATTATACACTTGACTATATGCCTTAGCCAGTGTAGCTTCACTATCACACCTAATAGAAATGGGATCCATTGGTTTTGGCCACAATGGAATCTCATAAATCAAGTTTCTTAGCCACTCAGCTTCTTTACCAGCTGCGGCTAACGCTACAAACTCAGACTCCATTATTGAATCTGTTATGCATGTCTGTTTCTTTGAAGCCTAAGAAATGCCACCTCCCCCAAGTAGGAATACCCAACCACTTGTGGAAGAATGATCTTCTTTATTGTTTATCCAACTTGCATCTGCATATCCTTCAATCACTGAAGGAACTCCAATGTAAGTCAGACCATAATCCATGGTTCCTTTCAAGTATTTGAATACTCGACCTAGTGCTTACCAGTGATGAGTACTAGGATTGCTAGTAAACCTACTAAGTTTTCCAACAGCATACGCTATATCTGGTCTGGTGCTGATCATAGCGTACATAAGTGATCCAATTGCTCTTGAGTACTCAAGTGGAGATACTGCAATACCTTTATTAGGTAATAGCTTCAGACTAGGATCAACAGGAGTACTTGCAGGAGAACAATCCTTGAAATTGAACTTGTTCAATATCTTCTCAATATGGTGTGATTGAGAGATTGAAATGCCCATGTTCTCACGTTTGATTTTAATACCTAAAATCACATCAGCCTCCCCCATATCTTTCATAGCAAACATAGATGATAAAAATTCTTTTGTTCTGTCAACTTGATCTTGGTTAGTGCCAAAAATCAACATATCATCTACATACAAACAGATCAAGACTCCGTTTCCAGTATCATCAAACTTGCTATAAACACATTTATCTGCTTGGTTTAAAGCAAAACCATTAGACAATACAATCTCATCAAACTTTTGATGCCATTGTTTGGGTGCTTACTTCAAACCATAAAGAGATTTAATTAGTTTACACACCTTGTTTTCACGTCCAGGCATAACAAACCCTTCTGGCTGTTTCATGTAAATCTCTTCATCTAATTCACCATTTATAAATGCAGTTTTTACATCCATTTGGTGAATTACAAGATTATGTATAGTAGCAAGTGCTAATAATAATCTAATGGTGGATATCCTTGCTACAGGAGCATATGTATCAAAAAAGTCAATACCCTCCTTTTGTCTAAACCCTTGGATTACTAATCTGGCTTTAAACTTATCAATAGTACCATCCACCTTCATCTTCATCTTGAAGATCCATTTACTTCCCAATGGTTTACAACCAGGAGGTAGATCCACCAATTTCCAAGTCCTATTTTGCAAAATAGAATCCATTCATCTTGGATGGCTTCTTTCCAAAATGAAACATCACGGGAAGCCATTGCTTCACTATATGTCTTTGGATCCTCATCAACATGGAAGCAATATTGATATTGAAAATCAATATCAATCCTAGATCCCTCAACTAAGTAGAGTTGAAAATCGTCACCATAAGACTTGGCCTTTCTTTCTCTTGAACTCCTTCTTAGTTCAGTGCTAGTTGAAGGCATGATTTCTTTTTCACTAGAAATCTTAAGAGAAGGATTCATATCCTTTGGCCTAGGTATAGATGTGAATCTTTCTTCATCATATTCTACATTTCCACTTCTTGCCTCAATAACCGTATGTACTGAAACTTGGTCATTTGGTTCTATTACATAGAACCTGTGAGCAAATGAGTGCTCAGCATATCTAATGAAAATGCATTCTATACCTCTTTCCCCTAAGTTTCTTATCTTAGGATCATTGAGCCTTACTACGGCTCTACAACCCTAAACTCTTAGTTTTTGCAACTCGGGTGGCTTTTTATACCAAAGCTCAAAAGGTGTTGTTTTGTTCCTTTTATTAGGAACCCTGTTTAACAAATAGCAGGCTGTCAACGTAGCCTCTCCCTAAAACCCATTATTTAGACCCGAATGGGACAACATGGTATTAACCATCTCTTTTAGTGTCCTATTCTTCCTTTCCGCCACACCATTTTGTTCCGGTGTGTAAGGGGCTATGGTAAGGTGTATTATTCCAGTTAATTGGAAATATTCCGGATCAAAATACTCACCACCTCTATCCGTATGTAGGGTTTTGATCAATTCACTTTGATGAAGCTCCACTTCTTGTTTATAGATTTTAAACTTTTCAAGAGCTTCATCTTTTGCATGTAATAAGTAAACGTAACAGAATCTAGTAGCATCATCTATAAAGGTTACAACATACTTCTTGTTACCTAGTGATGGTGTAACATGAAAATCACATTGATCACTATGTATCAAATCTAATAGTTTACTTTCTCTAGTAACATGTTGCATGAATGGTTTTCTAGTTATTTTATTCAACTTGCAGATATGGCATTTTCATTTGTTAAATTAACTGCCGGAATTAAGCTCATTTTAGACATTTCCATTAGTCATTTATAATGTACATGTCCTAATCTAGCATGCCATAATTCAGATTTAGACGAATTTACACTGAAATCAATAATACAAACAAAATTATCACTAAACGGCACTTCTAGATTTAACATAATCATACCATTACATAGATAACCAAATCCGATAAAAGAACCATGTCTTGACAATATATACTTGTCACATTCTAACACTTGTTTGTACCCGCAATTATTTAATACAATACCGGATAACAAGTTTTTCCGAATGCCGGGTACATACAATACATTACTTAAACTTATAGTTTTTACCGAAGTAAATACCAGTACTACACTTCCAATTCCATGGATTGGCTCGGTTGCAACATTACCCATCTTTAAAACAGATCCATCTTCAATTAATGTAAGGTCCTTGAACCATCTTCGATCCTTACATACATGACTTGTTGCTCCCGAGTCGTACCACCAAGCAACAGAATCATCCTGCACATAAAATGCTTCAGAAATTAGTGACACATGATTCACATCCGGATTATAATTAAAGTTTAATTTCTGACCTTGTTGCTTTGGATCCTTCGAGGATCCACTAGTACCAGCTTCATTCTTGGCTTTACCAACACGACAATCTCTCTCTTGAAGTGTCCCGGTTTACCACACTTCCAACAGCCTTGATCCTTGGTCTGTTTTGCATACTTCAAAGCCTTGTTCTTTTTGTTAGGCCCACTTTGAAACTTCCTTTTGTTGTTTCCCTTGTTAGAATGTTTGAAACTAGAACCACTTTCTTCCACCATGTTAACAGAAGCCCCACCAACGTGTTTATCTTTGTTAACATTTTCCATGGCCCGACAAGACTCCTCAATTCGAAAACAACTTCCAAGTTCAACCAGATTCATTTCGTCCTTCTTATGTTTTAAAGTATGTTTAAAATCTTTCCATGAAGGAGGAAGTTTATCAATATAGATGGAACAGAAGTTGCTTCATCCATCTTTAAACCATGTTGTTCGAATTGACCCAGAATTCTTAGACATTCATTATATTGTTCCATGATGGGTCTATCAACAACCATTTTATAATTCATAGAATCACTGACTAAGAATTTCTTACTAGATGTGTCTTCAGCCATGTATTTGGCCTCTAGTAATTCCACAGTTCTTTTGCAGATTCAACATTATGATAAATATCGAAAAGATAGTCACACATACCATTCAGAATATGCCCACGACAGATGTAATCATCATTCAGCCACTTTCCACGCTTCCTAGTTTGTTCCAGCGTCTCATCCGTCACTTCCTCAGGCATCAGGGTACTCAGAATGTACACCACTTTCAAAGTCGTCAACATAAAATGCATCTTCTTTTGCCAGCGACGAAAGTCTTGCCCTTCAAACTTGTCCAATTTCACAAATTTGTTCGTTATAGCCTTCGCAGATTCACCACCGCTTGTCATCTTCACTGAAATTGTTTGATCTTTGTTGGGAATAATCGAAAAGTTCTTGGATAAATCTGAAGTCGTGTAATCACTTTCAGATCAAACAATTGGAGTGGCTACCAATCTTTGATCGGATAAAATCAGATTTGATTCTGGATTTCTGTATGAGAATTTGATTGTGAGATTTTGGGGACAAAACTTACGAATGAAAATTCGTCCAGAGAAACAAATTGATCTGCAGGAGCGTATTTTCAGTTGTTTCCACAACTGCTTGCAGTTTTCGTTTTGAACAAAAACACCTTTAGTCCCTCAAGTTCCAAAATTGCACATTTAGCCCCAAATTGAGTTTCTATGCATTTTTGATAAAGGACTTTTGTCCAAAATAAAAAAGGTGCCCCTTGGACCCCGCCAGGGGCTGCCGCCCCTTGGACCCTGCTTCTCTCGAGGCCGCTGCCCCCGAACCCCCGCCAAGGGGGCGTTGCCCCCTTGGATCCCCCGTTAGTCCCGATGACATTTAAATAAGTGTACACTCTTATTTGAACGTCACACGCAATCTCAAATTACACTAAAATATCCAACACTGTAAGACCACATCATCGGGTTATTTCTAACATACTATGGTTACATTACATCAAACACAAGCTAATCTAAAGTACTGATGTTCACCTGATCCTAGATATACCAATGAAATATTAACAATACAACAACGATACTCATTATTTGTTTTCTCTTGGAATTTTGGTAATTCTGTGGTTACATTTACATCAAACTCATGTTAATCTGAAGTAGGGCAACACGAGTTACAAGAAATTTGAAATGTAAATAAACGTTACATAAATGCTAAATTGATTCAAACCTGCCTTCAACGAGTGGTGTCTTCGGCATTGCTCTTGATTGCAAACTCGAACAAATTAATCCGTTAGCAGCGGTTGAAACTCATTTTGTGTCTCCTCTTAGACGAACACAACAAACTCTGACAAATCACCACATGTTTTCCTTAATTTTGGTTATTGAAATACATGCTGAAATAACGTCAAGTAAAAAGTTGGTGAGGAGCGGCCCTGGTGGTGGGCGAGGAGGACCACCGGCCAAGGCCCAATACTTCGAATGGCATGTTATTTAAAAAAAAGACCGATATATATATGTAAAAAGGTAATTTAGTAGGGTATACCCATACAAACACCAACATAGGCTCACTTACAAAACTATTCTTATGGTTGAGATTAGTCATCAGCCTATTGGCATTAGGTTGTATAAAAAACTAGTTTATATTATATATTTCATTAAGGCCTAAGGACACGTTTTTCGAGATCGAAAAGGATACACGAATTCTTAGGGCTGGTCTTGCTGGTGAGCTGATTAGTTAAAGACACAAGTCACAGATAAATCAATATAATATAGTGTATATTGAACAAGTTCATAATCAAACCTTGCATCCAAAACACAACCACATCATGCATGAACATACATTCCCCAACCTATGCTCTGCTAAGCATAAGTCAACAAAAGCAAAAACATATTTCGCAACAATTCTGTAATCTCAGTGGTGGTTCCCTTTTCCTTAGGGCACCTTGCGTGGGGATTCCCTAAGTAGTACTACCTATATACTCAAGTAGCTCCATCTTGTAAATTAATGATTATGCATAAAATTATGGGAAAAGTATAGCAATAAAGTAATGGTCTTGATTAATCATACACCATAAGTAAAAAATGTTTAGAAGCATGTATCCAATTCCTTAAACAAATTTGAATAACAATGGAATCACACTCGTTGAGTTATAGGCCAAGTAGCTGGAATGTCACACCACATCCAATGTGGCCACAATAATCACAAAACTCTTTGCAAAAGAGCCGTTATTGGGAAGCCTAGGAGACCTTTATCAAAGCATTGAGAACCTAAACGACAAGTGTTAAAACAACAAGGATATGGCGGGGAGGAAGGTCTAGGATCAACTCCGGTGGAAGCTCCTTGGCTGGAATCTGAGGGCAAAGAACACCGTTAGCCTTAACGTGAGAGGTGGCCTCCCGCGTTTGGACTCCGGCGTGAGAATCAGTAATTGGTTCTTAAGAGTCTTAGCATAATATAGTAAAGAGTTTTAGAGTGAGAGAGTGAAGTGTGAATACCTTAGGCTGGCTCAAAGTCCCTCCTTTTATAGACCAAGGATCTGCCCAAATAAGTCCCCTCGCCAGTTATCGTCTTCCCCATCGGGTAAGCATCTTCTTTACTGTTGTTTGCTTGCAGGAAAGGCCTTGCCTTTTATGGTAAGTGCACAGGTTTGCGTGTCTCGAGATCTTTGCTTGTGCTTTTGGTAAAAGGTCAAGTCAGTTTGACCTTTGTTATACCATTCCCGAGGTGCTACAGTAACGGCATCTCCCTCATGCTGGTTCAGCTCCTGATCGGGAGCTAGTTGCCTTACTTGTTCTAGCCTTGCTTTTATTTATGTTTAGTTGGTTATTGTTTATTTGAGCTTCTCGACTTGTCCTTACGTTGTTAGTTAGGGACTCGGTATACATACGTCATCAGCCCCCAGTCATAAGTGTTGGTATCTTCTTATGGTAGCGATACTTATGACTTAGACTATTCCTTTCTAATCTTTTTTTAGGCCAGGGAGCTAAGCTCCCTTGATGGGGTCTGTTCTACCCCTGGCAATTTGGATCCCTTCTCATTTAATGCCCACTTGCCTTAGCCGCCTGTCAGGAAGCGATTGATTTGACACCGCAGCAGGTGATGAGTGGTTCCCCTGACAGTTTCCGGTGGTACATCTTGGCCTTATATTTCTCCCTAAAGGATTAGTGTTTTATTGATCTATAAAGTAACCGTTCCCTTTACCCTTTTCATTCAAAAACCTTCTAAGTTCTTCACTGTTTCCTTTGATCGGATATTTATGTGTCTTTTCCGGCGATATATAATTTTCCGGTACGTCTTTCTTTCTCCTCATGGCTTCTTACAAGAATGACATTGCTCTTCAGTTTTCAAAACTTACTGAGTCTGAAATTAGGCAGTTTGTTCTTGATCATGGTATCGATTCTAGTCTTGAAATTAGGGTTCCTGGTGACATGACCGCCGATCAATGTCCGGAGGGGTTTTTGGTTTTTATACTCGTATTCTGGATCAACCGAACTTAAGATACCCTTTTTCCAATTTCTTTCTTAGTGTCCTTAAGTATTTGTCGTTGGGTCAATTAGCTCTAGTATGCATTGCTCGTAGCATGTTCTTTGAGATACTCTGTCGAGCCCTAAGTTATGAGCCTGATCTGTTGATGTTCCGGTGATTCTTCGGCTTGCCCGGAATGGAGATTGGTATACTCTCGAGAAGGCTCCTTGTGAGAGTTCTCTTCTAACTACCACTGTTGGTCACTCTTATGCCTTGAAAAATCAATTCTTCTTTATTTCTCATGACCTGCTTCCCTTTCGTGTTGTCCCTCGAAAGTTTTCTGAGGCTTTGAATGAGAAAGAGCCGGATGTGAAAAGTGTTAACCAAGAGTTGCTCCTCAAACTTCGCCCCTATCGTTTGAGGCTTAAGGCCTACCCGGAGGAGCTTCTGGTTATGTTGGTATAAGCTAGGATCGGCCTGAATCCCGTCGTGAACCCGTATTTTTCTTTAATGACAAGGGTATGTTGTGTTGTTACTAACTTGATCATTTTATTTTGTTCTAATTATCTTGCTTGTTTTCTTTTTCAGAAATGAGTGCTTTGGATTTTCTTAAGATGAACGATGCTACTGGTGTGGAAATTGAGATGAGGGAGCTTGCTGAGGGTGCTCCTTCTATTGTTCTTCGTACCCAGCATGTTCGTACTGGTGGTGATTTCCAAAATGTACTTGTGCAGCCTATTTCTGATGTTCCTTCTGCCAAGAAGCTTGCTTCCATAGGTCGTCGCTTGACTAGGGGGATGTCAGCTTCCAAATCTGTTCCCCAATCTTCTGATCCGCTATCTGTTGATAGTGGCGATGAGGATGATGTTAACCTTATTGCTTCAATTACTGGGGTTAAGGTTGTTAAGAAGGAGGCTTCTGAACTTGTTAGCGAGGGAGGTGATGTTTCTACCAAGGGAGGGAGGAACCGTTTGAGGGCTGCAATCTTTCCGTTCAAGCTTTCGACTTCCTTCTTTGTTTTTGGTGATTTCATTTGTATGATAGCTTGAACCTTCTCTAGATTGGCCTTGATGTGTTGCTTCCCTACCACATGACCAAGGAACCTCCCCTCTTCGTACCCAAACGAACATTTGCTTGGGTTCAACTTCATATTGATTTTGTTGAGGTTGTGGAATGTTTATTTGATGTCTTGTAACATGTCCTCTTCACTTTTGCTTTTTATCACTAGGTCATCAACGTATGCTTCCATGTTCCTTCCGATTTGCTCGGAGAAGGCTTTGTCGATGAGCCGTTGGTACGTGGCTCCGGCGTTTTTCAACCCGAAGGGCATTTTGGTATAGCAAAAAATACCTTGGTTGGTGTGAAATGTCGTCTTCTCTTCGTCTTCTTTTGCCATTTTGATTTGATGATACCCTTTATAAGCATCAAGGACGCATTTGAACTTGTACCCGGTGAGTGAATCTACCTTCCAATCTATCTCTGGTAGGGGGTAACAATCTTTAGGACATGCTTTGTTCAAGTCCTTAAAATCAATACACATTCTCCACGATCCATCGGGCTTATTTACCATTACAGGGTTAGTTAACCAGGACTGGTATTTTACCTCCCTTAAGATGTTAGCTTCCACCAGTCTTTCCACCTCCCGACAGGCAGCTTGGCTTCGTTCGGGAGCCAGGCTTCTTTTCTTTTGAGTCACCAGTTTGTATGTTGGGGCAATATTCAGTGAATGCTCAGCTACGCGCCTCGGTACTCCTATCATGTCGCTTGGGCTCCAAGCGAATACCCTTACATTTTCCCTCAGGAGTTGCTTTAACCTTTGTTTTGCAGCCTCTCGGGAGGTGATTGTTTATTCTAATCCTCTGTTCTGGGAAGGAGTTGTTTATGCTCACCTCCTCGTCAGGACTGTCTTTGACTTCGCTACCTTCCCCTGCTTCTATTTTCGTCGACGCGATTAACAATGCCTCCTTTGTTGGGACACAGGGATGCTATGCCTTTATCGGTTGGGAATCTTGCCATGTCATGGACTAGGGAGACCACAGCGTCAAAAGCAGCGAGGCCTAGCCTTCCTATCAGCATGTCATAGTTGGAGGGGGAGCTTATTACTATGAATGTCAGCTCCTCCGTTCTTGCCAGGTCACCATCTCTAGGCACAAGCTCAGGGTTAGCTTTCCCAGGGGCTGCATCTTTTCCCATGTGAAGCTTCTTAGGGTTGTATCTGTACTTTTCAATCGGGATCTTATGTCATCACTAAGTTGACTAAAGCATCTTTGGTACATAACGTTGATGCTGCCCCGGGATCCATGTACACCCTATTGATGACCTTCCCTTCCAATTCTGCTTCTACAATGATTGGAAGATCCATCCTATCTTTTGACTTCGTTGGGGAGAAACATATGACCTCTTGGTTCCAAGGGGTGATTCTCCTCCTTTTTCCTTCTTGGTTCTCTTCCCCCTACACCATGTTGACATTCGATTCTTTCTTGCTTTCTTTCTTCTCCTTGATTTCTTTTACTAGGTGAGCCAGCTCCGACTTAACCGCCTCCCTCGATCCTTTTCTTTAGCTGATAACAATCATTAGTTTAGTGCCCTATGTCGTTATGAAAGGCACAAAACTTGGTTGAATCTCTCTTGTTGGTTGGCTTTGCCAGGGGTCGAGGTGGCTTGAAGGAGTATTTGACCTCCTCTGTTGACAGGATTTCTTGGGGTGTCTTTGTGAGTAGGGTAAAGATATGTTTATCTTTTTCTCTACTCGAACGGGGGGATCTTCTTTTATCTTCGAACCTTCTTCCCTCGTAGGGTCTGAATGTTCGTCTTTCTGGAAAAGACTAGAAACGAGGCCTCTTAGACGAGGAAGGTTGGTCTCTCCAGCTACCATGCTCTCTTTTCTTCGAGGCCTGTCTTTCTAAAGCTTCTTCTCCTTTGAGGAACGACTCCGTTCGCTCAAATGCTTCCTCAATCGTTTGAGGATTGTTCTCATGAGACCTTCTTAGCAACTTCTTAGGCATTATGGCATTCATGAAGGCCGAGACCCTCATTTTTTCAATCGCCCCACTATACATCAGACCTTCTCGTTTGAATCTTTCAACAAAGGTTCGAAGGTCTTCGTGGTCTTTTTGTTGGATCTGATGCATGACCGTGGCATCCCTTGTACACATCTTTTGTGGGGTAAAGTTTGACAGGAAACTTTTATACAAGTCATCGGATGAGGTGATGCACCTGACCGGGAGCCCACAAAACCATAACATTGCCGGGCCAATGAGGGTTTGCATGAACATGTGGCAGCACTCTTCATTGTTCCATCGCTCTACTGTGGCGGCTCCTGTAAAGACTTATAAATGATCCTCAGGGTCTTCCGTTCCCTCATACGTTTTGACGTTTGAAGGAATTTTTATCTTGGTTTGGAAGATGTAGTTGGCTATTTCGTCCGAGAAGCATGACAATGAGCTCGGCTTGTAGGGCATAGAAGGGATGTTGCTAGTAGCTCCTGCTCCTCTTATATCTTGGGTAACTGGCTGAGTTTGTAAGCTCTGCAAGCTTGGTTGCCTAAAAGCTGCTGACCCAGCTGTGCTAAGAGCATAGCCATTTGGGGGTTCTGAACCTCATATGGCATGCCACCTGGCTGAAGACTGGTGAACGGTGACAAGCTCGCGGGCACAGCTCTACTAGCCAGCGGCAAGGACCTGAGTGCTTCTGCAAAGGTCGTTTGTGGAGGTGGCGAGACCACCTGAGCCTATTGGAGGAGCTGCTCGACTGTGTACTCAGGATATCTTGGGGAAGGTTGGTAAGGGGAGCCGGAGTGACCGCTCCCTTCCCCAAGTATGCCTTCCGTAGGAAAACGCGTGTTAGGACTCAGGGAAGCTCGAGTGACACTGGGGGAAGTAGTAGTACACAAAGGAGGAGGCATGGGTGGGTGCAAGTGTAACATCAGGCTCATCATAAGACAAGCGTAACCTCACTCGCTTGGTTTGCTCCTCACGAACGTAGCTATTCAGTAGTTCCCTCAGCTGTATGAAGTTATTTCTTACCCCTTCTGGTGTTGTTTCCATGGTGTTTACCGGAAATAGAACCTCGCTAGGTGAGGAGGGCCCAACACGTGTAGCAGGAGGGGTCTGGAACAGTTGAGTACCTCCTATAGTCGGTACGACATTTAGTCCGTCCGTGTTACTAGGAGAACTATCCATCCCCGGTGTGACAGGGGAGTCGGGCAGGGAAAAGGAATTGCTGGAGACTTCTTTTTGGGAGTGATCCCTTCCGGCCATATGGAAAATGAGAACTTAGGAATAGGGCTGTACTACCACAATGGCTGTTCTAAGTAGAGCAGCCCCACGGTGGGCGCCACTTGTTAAAACAACAAGGATATGGTGGGGAGGAAGGTCTAGGATCAACTCCGGTGGAAGCTTCTTGGCTGGAATCTGCGGGCAAAGAACACCGTTAGCCTTAACGCGAGAGGTGGCCTCCCGCGTTTGGACTCCGGCGTGAGAATCAGTAATTGGTTCTTAAGAGTCTTAGCATAATATAGTAAAGAGTTTTAGAGTGAGAGAGTGAAATGTGAATACCTTAGGCTGGCTCAAAGTCCATCCTTTTATAGACCAAGTGATCTGCCCAAGTAAGTCCCCTCGCCAGCTGTCGCCTTTCCCATCGGGTAAGCATCTTCTTTACTGTTGTTTGCTTGCAGGAAAGGCCTTGCCTTTTATGGTAAGTGCACAGGTTTGTGTGTCTCGAGGTCTTTGCTTGTGCTTTTGGTAAAAGGTCAGGTCAGTTTGACCTTTGTTATACCATTCCCGAGGTGCTACAGTAACGGCAGCTCCCTCATGCTGGTTCACTCCCGCATGCTGTTCAGCTCCGGTCGGGAGCTAGTTGCCTTACTTGTTCTAGCCTTCCTTTTATTTATGTTTAGTTGGTTATTGTTTATTTGATCTTCTCGACTTGTCCTTACGTTGTTAGTTAGGGACTCGGTATACATACGTCATCAACAAGTGTATACTACAAAACAAGACCAAAGACATGGTTTTGAACCCAAGATCGTCAACTACTCTTCCAGGTCATGATCTACCTTCCGTTCCAAAAGATCTCCCGACCATTGACAAAAAAATTATAGGTGTTTCCCTCAATGTAAATATGTTACAGGGGACCCAAATGCCAGTTGTCCTCAATGCTGAGGTTTTATGGCGTATGAGGTGGCCTTTGTCTCTGCCCAGGCAACTAAGGCCGTGGTATATTTTTTAGAATTCTTAGTAATGGCATATTTTTTTAACTACATTTTTGCGGTCATTTTAGTCAGGGCCGTCTCTGAAAATCACAAAAAAAAATTTGGCCCTGTTCGAGATAAAAAAAATTGGGCCCTATTCGCAAATATTCATATAATATAAACTCATCAATCATTCGCAAATATTCACATACCTGCTAGTCGCTAGACAGTTTACTAGTCTGCTGCGATTTTGATGGATGGTGATGTTCCTGTTGTGTCGCTGCGATGATGATGAATGATGAGCTCCTGAATACATATAATTTAACATCAAACAAAGTTGTATTATATGTGTACCGCAACATATGATGTTCCGAATCACACACCTGCAAGACAGTGATTAGTTATGATGTTCCTGTTGGCTGCTGCGTCGCTGCGATAATAATGATTGATGTACGATGATGTGCACCTGCTGCGACGTGTGCGACGATGATGAATTGATGATCGATCGATCCCCTTCCTGGCTTCCTACTGCGTCGTTGAGATGATAACTGAATAACCCTTCGTCCCTTCCTGCACTCCTGTTGTGACGTTTTGTTTCCTAGTTCCCACAAACAGGCTATTTTTTGGGCTTGTTAATTGGGTTTTTAGAATTTTAACAGGCCCGTTTTTATAAAGTTTGGGTTTTTAACCAGGCCCTTACATCCAGATTATACATATATAAAAAAATTAAAAATTCCGGGCCCTATTCACAGGCCCATCCTGCACCCCCTTGTAGCCGGCCCTGATTTTAGTTATAGTATATTTTTAATAATAATGTTTTTGTTCGTTCGGTTTGTTTACAGTCCTACAATGGGCATGCCAAGATAGTATAAAGGAATCGAAGCAGTCTGACATCCCATAATGTTCGCCAAGTCAATTCCATCACCTGTGAAGCGCCAATGTGAAAAAGCTTGCTTTCAGTGTAATTAATTTCTGTAGTTGATTAGGCTAGTTGTTGGTGCATATGTCTGTTGCCTTCGTCATGAATGTCATTATGTATCGAGTCTGAGTGAATAGAGCTTAATCTGTGAGAAACGAGACGTATTTAAGTGAGTTAGTAAGCAAGTTCGCTTGAGAAGGAACTTGAGAAGTCAAGTTCGGCCGAACTTGACTAGGTCAAGTTTGGGCGAACTTACAGTCTCATCAGCAAACTTGTTTGGCCAAATTCGCCCATGTTGTTAACATGTAATGCATGTTCGGCCGAACTTGCTTATGCAAGTTCGGGCGAACTTGTGTCTTTTATGGCCGAACTTGTGTTCCTATAAATAGGTGCCTTGGTTTTTCATTTGTAGGAGTTAGAGATTTTGGCATAGAAACGGCGAAGCTCTGTCGGATCTGGTTCTCGAATGTATATGACTTTAGATCAATGAAAACAAAGTTTAAATGAGTAATTCTTGTTATTTGATTAACATGTCATTAGTTTCCGTCTAATTGGACATTAGATAACAAATTTATGTTCCCGTGCTGTTCGTGGACGTTCCTACAAGTGGTATCAGAGCCTGGATACCTAAATTTGCTGGAATCAAGACAAGAATCTCTCTTATTCTACTCCATTCTATCTTTTTTCTTAACATTTTCACATACTTGATGATTTCATGGTCAAAAATGGGTGATGTTTGAATATGTTATGTAAAACACACTTGTGGTAAACCCCTGATAGTTTGGACATCAAATTCAATCGAATTATACCAAAAAGTTGCAAAAACCATGTTTTGGAAACAAGATTCAGCCGAACTTAACATCAAGTTCGACCGAACTTGATTAAAATTTCACTGATTTTAATCAAGTTCGACCGAACTTGACAGATTTTTCAAGAATTTTTGATAAATTCGCCCAAACTTGAAGGAAATCTCAATATTTTTGATCAAGTTCGCCCGAACTTGATCAAGTTTCATTGATATCCTTTTACAAGTTCGCCCGAACTTGATAAAGTTTTTGAAATATTACATAAGTTCGACCGAACTTACATGTTTCTTGAAAATATTCACAAGTCCGCTCTACAAGTGTGATTTTTATCAAACCCCACATCAAGTTCGACCGAACTTGATAAGTCTTTGACAAGTTCGCCCGAACTTGTCTAAGGTTCCTAAAAAAAAGGCATGAAAATCCCGAAAAACGTCACGAACATTATATATCGTTAAAATTGTATCGACGAGATATTTTAAAGATATAATCGGGTAAAAATTGTTTTCAGAAAAATTTAAACGTTTTTAACGTACCGATTGTCGATTAAAACGTCAGTTTTTGCTAAAATTGCTTGTTACTAATCAATTGTCAAGTGTTTTTGATCAAATTCACAGATAAGCCAAAATGGAATATTTCCACAATGTGTTTGTTTCACAAATGGCTTCTTCATCAAATGTAAATACTCTTGCGGCGAACCAGTTAAATATCGACAATGAAATGGGTACTACTCAGAAACCGCCGAAGCTAATGAGTATAGACGAATTCGAAGGATGGAAAGAAAAGTTTATGAATTGGATACAAGCGAATCAATCCGACAGCTGGGTTGCAGTTGAGGATGGCTACAAATGGCCAAAAGATGAGCGTGATCAAGATCTTCCGTTGAACAAGTTTTCACCAGGCGACAAAGCATAGTATGTCGCTGAGAAGAAGATGATTAGCTTGATTCAACCATCAGTAAAGGAAGATATTTTGATATTATTGCCAGAGTTTGATACTTCTCAAGAATTATGGCACTCTCTCTGTGACAAATTCAAAGGAAGTGATGAAACGATCAAGAGCAAGAAGGCCTTAATTAAAAAGGAATTGAGATCTTTACAATGATCAAAGGTGAGACTATAAAGCAAATGATCGATAGATACTGTCACCTCATGGTTCAAATGCAAAGACATGACATCAAAAGATCTACCGAAGAGAAAATCGAGAATTTGGCCGATGCACTTCAGAAGGAGAATGGACGACATACTTAACGATTTTGAAAAATAGTCCATCTTGGAGACATTTCAAGTTGTCATCTTTCATCGACAAATTAGAAGGTCATGAAATGGAGTTGATGAAAATGGCTAAATCAAAGAATGCCAATTTTGTTCAAGATGTCGGTGTCTATTACAAAGGAGGTATACAAGATACTCCGATTCAAAGCCCGAAAATTCAAACGGCTTTTAGTGCAAATGTAAATTCTTCTCCGAATCAAAGGTCTCCATATTCTGGCTATTCTAGTGCTAGTTCAAGCTCCTCATTCCAAAATCAGACAAGCCAAGCTAGTTCTGATTCAAATGTTTTCCAGTGTAACATAGCAGTTGATCTTAAGAATGTATTTCCAGAAAAGGGGGCTAAACAACACATAACACTTCTCGCTACCGTTCTCGAATCATATGAAAGCCTTGTTGCTGGAAAGATCGGTAATCCAGAAATGACGGCAGAAGATTATGATCAGGTAGACGAAGAAGAATTGGAGCTGATGGATATCAAATGGAGTCTTGCGTCCATTATCAGAAGAGTTACCAAGTTTGTGGCACTCACCGGGAGGGATATTGGTAATTCAAGCAATAAGCTTGGATTTGACAAGACGAAAGTTACATGCTTCAGGTGTCGACAGAAAGGACACTTCAAACGCGAATGCAGTAATCAAGAAGCAAGTGGAAACCAAAATCCTTTCGGAAGTAGCAATGAGTACTATAAGAAAGCTCTTCAATACAAGCCATATTCAAAGAAAACACAAGTTGAAGTAGAAGACAAATCTGCAAAGAAATCCGAACAAGCTCTTGTTGCAAATCATGAAGAAGATGGTTTTAACTGGAACAGTTACATCGGAAAGAAAACTGGTGTTGCTATGATGGCAGAAGTGGTGAATGAAGCTGAAACTTCATATGTTGATGCTGCTTTGGAAAATGCAATATTGGAAGAATACGTGCGGAGAACTGAGAAAGAAGAAATAGCTTATGCCGAGATGCAGAAACAAGAAGCCTTGAAAGCAGAGGCCGAAAAGGTAAAAGTTGAGGTAAGAATGTCTGAAAAGGAAGTTGTGAAAGTTGTGGAGGTTGAAAAACCTTGCACAAAGTGCGCAAATTCTTGTGAACTTTGTATTGCAAAGGTCGAAGTCATTAGAGAATTAACTGAACATAATGAAACTTTTCGTTATAATTACAGAAACATGAAAGAAGCTTATGACAAGATACAAGCAACTATAAAAATGTCGAAAAAGCTAATCTTGAAATTGCTGCTAATGAAAAAATATTAAAAGCAACAGTGATTGAAAAAAAAAAGCAATTAACATGTATATCAACACTATTGCTGAAACAAGACGTGAGCTTCATGACATAAAAATTGAAACAGAACGTGTAAACAGCTTTTGAAAAGCTACACCACAAATGCTTATGTCATTGATCACATTCTTCCTATGATCAAATCGGAGGAAAATGACAGTAAACCAAAGCGTAAAGAATACGGAAATGTTCCTTCACCATTCCTTGAAAATTATTCTTGCAAAAAAGATGATGAAGTTGAAAAGGCATTTGATATATTACTTTTATCTGAATTGAAAAATCAATTGCCTGAGAACATTGAAGTAGACTTTACGAAATCAAACGATGACATTAAAGCAGTGGTAAAGAATGTTTTGGGAGATGATTCTGATGATAACAGTTCTGATTCACAGTCCGAAAATGACGATAAAGCATCCGAAAATGATCTAAGTGATGATCCTAACGTTGTCATGTACAAAGTTAAGGATTCTGATAGATTATATTTCGATGATAGCTTCCCGATTCGGAACGTGAAAGAAGATCAACTTGATAAATTTTTCAAACTTGTAGAAGTTTCATCAGATGATCTCAAGAAAAATGAGAAAAGATTTTACTCAAAACCCAAAAGGAATACTAACAATTATCGAAAGTTTGGTGGTGATTTTCCTGAGAACAGGAGAGCAGGATTGGGTTTGGAAGAAGAAGAATGTGAATCGACGAAGAAACCAAAGACAACGTTCCAGGAATACAAAGGTAAATACATGAAATTTGTGTACGGAACGAATACGGTTCAAGAAGAAGGTAAGATTGGTAAGCAATCTAATGATGAATTCAAGAAAGAAAAAGAACTTCGGGACAAAGCTAAGACCAAATCCACAAGTGGAGTAAAACCCACTAGTGGAAATGCTTCGGATACACGAACATGTTTTAAATGCAATGTTATTGGCCATATTGCTCGAAATTGTGTGAATTTAAAGCCTGTGTTTCCACGAAGGAAGAATGAATCAAAAGAAGAAAAACTAAAACAACCAGAGATTGTAAAACCCTAAAATGAATCTGTTTCTGAAATAAAACCAAAAAATGAATCAAAGTTTGAAAACTCAGTTTTGAGAAAGGTGAAACTTCAAAGTTTAAAACAAATGATGATTCGATGTTTTATATCAAGAAAGCAAGAAACATGTCACAATCATGGGTGGCTAAAAAGAAGTCTGAAAATGAAAAGTCTGTTACTGCTAAGACTAATAATGTCAAATCAAAAGAAACAGTCATTAAAAGTGATCTTTCAAAGTTGAAAAATGATTTTATAAAACAGACAGAAAAAGAAAAGGTCGAAAAAGTTTCAAAATTATCATTGGATGAAATGTTTGATGAAAATTTTGATTATGATGATGGTTATGAATTTGATTACGTCGATTATCAAGTTCAAACCAAGACCAAAAAGGCTTGGGTTTCTCTTTTCAATTAGTTACTTTTATGTACAGGAGTCCCAAAATCCACTTTATCAAAGTTGATACAGGATAGCGAGCTCCATGAGTATTTAACTTATCCAGAAATGTCATATCTTTATCATTTTGAGGGGGAGTAGTTAAGGAGAAAAGTTTTTGAAACTAAAAGTCAAAACTACAAGTGCTTTTTTAAAAAAAAAATTTGAAAAGTCAAAATTATGAAAATCCATACCGTTGAACAGAATAACTGATTTCAAAGTTCTTACATGTTCAAACTACTTTTACAAGTGGTAAATAGTCTAATGTTTGTTTGTTAAATAATTGCAGATACAGGATTAAAAAAATGAATCGGACGACGAGGTCACGGGATCTGCATTGGTTTGTTACATTTTTAGAAGAATTTCTTTAAATCTAAAATCCAAAAATATGTTTTTGATTTTAGGGGGAGTAAGAAAATTTTAAAAATTGTTGAAAAATCAAAAACATATGAAAAAGTTGAAAATTCAAAAACATTGAAAAATTCAAAAAGTACAAAAACATGAAAAAGATAAAAAGAATTTTGTTGTCAAAAAAAGAAAATGATAGTACATCAGTGGACTATCACAGTATGCTAAAGATTTATAAAGTTTAAAAGTGATAAACAAGTCTTACTGTGGATGTGTCGATAGGCGTTACACGTTCAGTAGATTGTTTCCGGGATATAAACTAAATTTAACAACTGCTTAATCTTGTGGATTAACACATCTTGGATATATGGACTTAGTACTCCGAAATTTCGATTGAATGGTTGCCTAATTCTGAGATACGAGGTCTTTATAGATAGTTGATATCTGGGGTATTATACAAGTTCTTCTGATTTTGCGGAAGCAATAGCCTAGAACTTCTATAATGCTTTTGCTATAAACCCTTAAAAGTTGCATGCAATCTTGAAAGGAATCGAAAGATCTAATCATTTGCAATGCTCAAAAGATTCCTTAAGTGGAACACACCTTAAAGACGAGCCTTCATCTCTTTGTCTGTACGATAGTACTAACCTGAGCTCTCAAGGCCTCGCATAACCCAAATACAGATATCAATTACGCTATACTCACTTGTAAGATGAAATCTAGGGAATCTGGATTCGGGAGTATATTCAAGAAGTGGGAAACACAGTTAAGTCAAGTTTCATAAATCATATCCTTAACATATCTTGGAACAATTGAGAAACGTGATGAAGTTTAAGTGGACAAACATATCGACAATCTAGGTAAACAAGTTTAAAACTTAAAGTCTCAAAAAAAAGGTCAACGGTACTAGGGATATGTCTCGATCAACTGTTGGTGCATATGTCTGTTGCCTTCGTCATGAATGTCATTATGTATCGAGTCTGAGTGAATAAGGCTTAACTGTGAGAAACGAGGCGTATTTAAGTGAGTTAGTAAGCAAGTTCGCTTGAGAAGGAACTTGAGAAGTCAAGTTCGGCCGAACTTGACTAGGTCAAGTTCGGGCGAACTTACAGTCTCATCAGCAAACTTGTTTGGCCAAGTTCGCCCATGTTGTTAACATGTAATGCATGTTCGGCCGAACTTGCTTATGCAAGTTCGGGCGAACTTGTGTCTTTTATGGCCGAACTTGTGTTCGTATAAATAGGTGCCTTGGGTTTTCATTTGTAAGAGTTAGAGATTTTGGCACAGAAACTGCGAAGCTCTGTCGGATCTGGTTCTCGAACGTATATGACTTTAGATCAATGAAAACAAAGTTTAAATGAGTAATTCTTGTTATTTGATTAACATGTCATTAGTTTCCGCCTAATCGGACATTAGATAACAAATTTAGGTTCCCGTGCTGTTCGTGGACGTTCCTCACAATAGTGGGTATGGTGAGGGTCATCCCAATGGGGATGAGCCGCCACGTAGGATGTCACATAAGCGGGTGTGAGGATGAGGCTAAAAAGGATGGACCTAGGGGTGAGGGGATGAACTCCTTTATATATATGTATGTATAGATGTGTGAGAGAGGGAGAGGCATGGCATGAGCGGCAGATGTTGGACGGAGTTGCCTGGATGCTCCTAAAGGGGCGGTGTGGGGGTCCGGCGTCGAGCCTTGCCGGGCATATACCGGCCCTCATACCCACTAGCCTTATAAGCCCGGATGTCACATGGAAGCACCAGAGGATCCTTTTAAGGTTCACACCGTTAATCCAATCCCATTCCAACCACCATCCAATCCCATTCTCCCCCCACCCCCGCAAAAAAAAAGAAAAAAAAAACATTACATAGTCATAGATGATAGTGCGATACAATGCTACAATTACTGGGGAGATGAATCCCCTCAAATCTTTTAATAGACATTTGATGGTAATGTACGAAACAAGAGCTCATCAATTTAAAAAGTACCCTAGTTTAATACAAAAAAGTCGCATTTCCTAAAAAAAATATTTTTAAGTGGGTAGACTAAGTCAAATATAGATGAAGATAATTTTACCGTAAAGTTAACATGACTAGGATTTTACTCTTATACTTTTTTCCAAAATATAAATATTTCATATTAATATGGGTCAAATTCCTAGATTAAATTTTTTAATACTGTCTAAATGTGATTTTTTTAATATTGTCTAAATGTGATGTTAACCTGTTTTAATAATTTAATTTTTCTTAGGTTCGTTACAAATTAACATGTCTCGAAACTGAAATTGACAGATGTAATTGCCCTCAGGGCCGTTCAAACCGCTCGACGCTCGTTCGAAAATTACTCGGAAAATGCTTGTTCGATTTGACGCTCGGTTGTAAACGAGCCGCTCTGCTCGGTTCGGATTGTAAACGAGCCAAGCATAAGCAAAGGTCCGCTCGGTTCGGTTCGGTTCGGTTCGGCTCGAATTATTATTTTCAATTAGTATATATATACTATCCATATATACACATACATATATAAACATGTATATACACATATAATACACAAATATAAATTATACACATAGACACGCCTATATATACACACACATACTTATATACTTAAATATAAATTAAATTTATAGTTTTATATATAACACTCTATTAGATTTTGGTCCACTATATACAAAATTACAACTATATCTGTACATACTAGCCCAAATACGCCAACAAAAAAAATTAAAATCAAATCTAAAAGTTAAACCCTAAACTGATAAACGACAAACTGCTCATCGTCTCAATGTTCATGTTGTTTCCCTAAGTTGATCGTCTCCTGCTCTCAACATCATTGTTCGTGCAATATGATCATCGTCTTGTCGGCCACAACATTTTTATTCATTAGAAAAATATTATGCAATGAAATGTGCATGCTTTTAAAGAGATAAAAACTTGAGACCCAATATTGTCACTATCTCTCTCAGCAAATTTAAATCGGGCAACACGGTTGTCCAAATCTCTCGAACTTCGTTCGACGCTCACTCGGAAATTTACTGCTCGGAAAATGCTCGCTTGATTTGAGGCTCGATTCTAAATGAGCCGCTCCTCTCGGTTCGATTTGTAAACGAGCCAAGCACGAGCAAAGGTCCGCTCGGTTCGACTCGGTTCGTGAACAGCCCTACTCAGTAGGATCGTCCATAGGCCAATGCGTTCATCCTCCTACTTGAGTGTCCGTGGGCGTCTGACTCTGTCAAGCATCCGTCTCAAGCTGTCTTAAGAGCATTCACAATGGCTCATCTATATATTTGGGAGTGTGTTACTTTTACTATAAAGAATATTTGTGAGTGGATGAAAGAGAAAATTTATTGTTGGTTGGAGACATTATTTCACCCTTATAAATTTTTTAATATTTTGAAAGTAATTGTGAGTGGAGAAGAAAGAGAAAAGGTAATGATAAAGATATAAAAAAATATTTATATTAAAAATGAGAGAAATAGTTATTTTCAGTGTAATTATTTAAATAGAGATTCGGAATTCAATGTGAATGTTCTAAGAAGTGTTTGGTATGCAGAAATGGGAGACGGAATGAAATGAACAATTGCGAGTGAATGAAAAAAAATATGTTTGGTTGGTAAAAAAAGGTGATCTCAAAATCACGACCACAATGAAACATTATACCCTCCTCTCGTAGTTTTGGGACCTAACGTGTACAAAAGCTAGTCTCAAGTTGTTCTCCTCATCGTCGCTCCAAACCGAAGATACTTCCGTAGGCCTTTAATTTTGCATTTTTTTGGGTTCGTTTATGCGTTTTTGAGTTGATTAATCAACCAATACATCCCACAACTATTTATAATAATTTGGGGTGGCCTAGAACTGATTCTAACAGTCAAAAAAGAAAAAAAGAACGGCTACGGCTAGAACCGATTTCATCGGTTTTTACCATTTATATCGGTTCCTACCCAGGTATAACCGTGTAGGATACTAACCGGGTCGTATAGGCCGGAATCGGGTAGTACCCGACTTTTGAAAATAAAGAAAGAATCAGGTAGAAACTATCAGGTACAAATGGTTCAAAAGCGGGTATGGTTAATACCGGTTGCGGTTTTTGTTTTCACCACTAGTCTTGTATACTGTCATATGAAATATAGTATAGATAAGATATGATCCTAAATATGTTACGACTTTATTTTAACTGGTGTTAATCCCGGCGTTGGAGAGTGGGGCGTAAAACCTTAACTGTGATACCAGCAAAACACCGAGAGGGGGGACGTATCGACGCGGCTAATAGGAAACCATGAAAGCAAATAACGATATTGGTTCCAATAATATCAATACTTAAACCCTAAACCATAAAAAACTAAACTCATTTAACTCTTATGGCTGAAATTATAAAAAAAAAAACCAAAAATTTGTTACAAAATTCAAAAACACTAAAGTTTACTATGCTTATAAAAACAAAAACAAAAAAAAACACAAAATACACAAGAAAATTTAGGCACTATTCATACAAATTTTAGAAATTAATATATATGAACACTTGTATATTTTATAACCATATTTAATAAATTATTATTATTATTATTATTATAAAATTCAAAAAGAACAAAATAATATAAATAAATTAGCCTAAATAATTTAAAAATGTCTACCTTTATCAACTCTAATTTTTTTTAACTCACGCTTAAAAGACAATTATTCGAGATAAACTTGAGGTCATGCTCAATACCCTACAAGAGGTTTGTCCATCATACAGGGTTTACTAGAAAAGATTGAAAGATACATATAAAAAAGAAGGGTATATATTCTTTACAGAAATGGAGTCATATAACCAATACCAAGAAGAAAAAAGCATATTTTCTTTGGTTACGTATTAATCAACCCTATGTATACATACATTTTAGTGTCCCCTCGAAACTAAGTTTCGGATCCCATATTCCAGTGGTCTAAAAGCCGATCATGTATACAAACCGACGACACCTTTAAAATGACAAATTCCATGATAACCTTAAAGCTTTTGGTCAACAAACGCGATCGTAAAATCGTGTTTGCTGAAGTCAACAAAGACTTTGTTGACTTCCTTTTTTACATCCTCACATTACCAGTCGGTGCGATCACTAAACTCTTTGCAAAAGAGCCCTTGTCGGGAAGCCTAGGGGACCTTTATCAGAGCATCGAGAATCTAAACGACATGTATATACTACAAAACAAGTCCAAAGATACGGTTTTGAACCCGAAATCATCAACTAACGTTCCCGGTCAAGATCTGCTTTCAATTCCAAAAGATCCCTCGACAAATGACAGACAATTTTATAGGTGTATCCGTCAATGTAAATATGTCACGGATGACCCAAAGGCCGGGTGTCCTAACTGTCGAAGTGTTATGTCAAATGAGGTGGCCTATGTCTCTACGGAGCCGGAAAATGTGGCTGTTGAAAAAGTTGGTTTTGTGAAAGGTGTGGTGACTTATATGGTTATGGATGATCTGGTTGTGAAACCCATGTCCACCATCTCTACTATAACTTTGCTCAACAAGTTGAGTATCAAAGATGTTAGTGTGCTTGAAGAAAAGGAAGTTAACTTCGGAATGGAAGAGGTATGATCTATGATATTTAACTTCCTGTGTTCCTATTTCCTGGGTTTTGTTGATCAGTCTCAACCCCAATTATAAAACCCTATTACTTTCATTGGGTTCACGTGTGTGTTACAGATATCGGGTACCCGTTTATGATCTTATGTGGTTAAATATTACCCACAGGTAGTTCATTGACAAAGGCAAAGTCTTTAAACACCTGGTTTTGAAGGGGCGGGGGTCTTTTGGTTCAAATCCATAAACAACAGAGACTAAAAGAAATTTGCCGCTAAAAAAACCCACAGGGATGCCCAATACCCAAAACCGCATCTTAAGTCGCCTCAGAAACCAACTTGAAATATCAAATACTCAACTACACTTATAACATAACAATTATGTAGTTTTAATATTTTCAAATTTATAACTTCAATATTGTATATATTATTATATTTTTTAAGATTATTATAAATAATAATATATTACGGTAAATAGATTTGGGTAATCAAACACATATGACCTAATCACATACTTGTCCCAAACCCGCAAAAATTTTAAAATTAATCGCATATCTCAATCTCATACCAGAATACCCATCTCCCTGCTCATCCAAAATGTTTAAATGTTTTGGGTTCCAAATATACCATCAAGTTTGATTTTTTGGGTCATCCATAACTAGTGGTGCACAAAAAACCCGAACCTGGACCCGAAAAAAACCCGGAACCGGGTATTATAAAACCCGGGTTTTTTATACCCAACCCGACCCTACCCATAGGGTAGGGATCGGGTATGCAATTCTGTTATAAAACCCGAACCCGAAACCGGGTTTTTTACACCCGTTTTCAACCCGGGTTTTACGAATACCCGGTTTCAACCCGAACCCGGAACCGGGTTTTTTCAATACCCGTTCGGTTTTATTCGTGATTTTTTGTTTTTTTTGTGTTTTTTCGAGTTTTGTACCTTGGTAACGGCTACAAAGCCGTTAGAAAGTGTATTCTGACCATTATAAAAGGGGTCTTTGATGTTTGGTTTAACCGCAAGTGCTATCCTCGAGAGGAACAATAAACAAAGACGATCAAGTTATTCGAAGTTATTTATGTTTATCATCTTATTTGACCCGGTTCTATGATTATTTAGGTGTTATGTATTTTTATGTTTTATGAAATAAAAGGTTTTACATTTTATATTTCTATGTTTTATGAAAAAAAAATGAACACCCAAGGCATACCCGAACCAAACCCGATCCATACCCGAACCCAACCCGATCCATACCCGACCCCGAAAATAGGGTATAATAATACCCGGTGTTAGAAAACCCGACCCGGACCCTACCCGAACCCGGGTATATAGGGTATGCATTTTTTGTATACAACCCGGACCCGGACCTGACCCGGTATTGTCAATACCCAATTTTATAGAACTCGGTCATACCCAAACCCAGTTCCATACCCGGAACCGGGTATTCAAAAACCCGATTTGTGCACCACTATCCATAACCTACAGAAGTGATTGTAACATATTAAGATGTGTTGCAGGGATTGAAGGTACTTAAGGCCTCACTAGTATGCAAAAATGTACTGACTCGTGTATTCCTCGGAGAATCCAACGACCATGTTGAGATTATTTAAGCCAGCTACCGTGTAACAAGATGGAGTAGGGAACAAGACCGCGCCTAAGGTGGTGTGTGGTTCATGCTATGTATATTTTTATAATTAACAATGTATCACATAATCTGATCAGTTGATAAATATATTCATCTTTATTCTTCACTCAATTATCAAACTTTTAGACCCTAAATTAACATGTTAAGCCATGCACACAAGCATTCCACAAGTCAAGCAAGCATCAGAACGTATAATTGTTGATTTTTAAACTAACATTTGAGTGAATCTATTCCATAAATTAAGGGTTATACGAAACTGTTAAACAAAGAAATATACAGCCAATGTGTCTAAAAGGTTAGAAGACAAGAGGTGCCACACACGCGTCTAAAATGCTTTGCGAGTTTGCAACTGAATCCTTGATACATTCTGCAAAAAAAAACATATACATCTAGATAATTCAAATTTTAAACCTTTAAGACATGTTGAAAAGAAAATTTTTGTAATTAAATTGTCAGCTATTTTGGGTCAAAGAAACTTATATTACTTATAAATAGGTTTTGGCTCAACCGGGTCAAAGAAACAAAATTAGCTAAACTAGAAACAGGTAAGCATGTTCAACAGATTTGGTCCTAAATTGTAGAGGTTGGAATCGGTCGAGCTAGGTTGTCCTGAAACAATTTCTAGACTTTTTTTATAAATTATTGGTATACCGAATTTCATTCGATATCCTTCGCCTTTAAAATTGATGGGATTCGTACTTTATGTTTTCAAATCTTGCACTTTACGTCCTTTGGCCCTGACCCAGTTAATTTTTCTCGTTAAATCTAGTCACCCAAGGGTATTTTAGTCTTTTAACCCATTTATATAATAATAAATAAATAAAATGGGTAAAAAGACTAAACTACCCTTGTGTAATTTGATTTAACAATAAAAATGATCTAGGTTAGGGCCAAACGACATATTGTACAAGATTTTGAAACATTAAGTACAGAACTTGTCAATTTTAAAGGCAAAGGACATGCGTTGAAATTGGGTATAAAAATAAAGGGCAATTTTTGTAATTTACTCCGAAACTTATATTAGTAATATAATTTGTAATAAAATGATTTAGAAGGTTTCTGCATTATAAACAGTACTCTTTGGGAGACTTTCAAAACTTATATTAAACTTTTCTTATATAACTCGTTTGAGATAACAACATAGCCCAAATCCACCATTTGTAACTTAAAAGGACACAATTGACCACATAAATAAGACCTATTTTTTAAAGTAATAATAACAAGGAATTGCCACATTACCTCACCATTTCTTCCAGCATCTTTCACTGAAATGTTGTCAGAACAACAGAAATCGGAAACAGGGGAGTTAGGGAACGCTGCACCACATCTGATAGCTACACCGGGGAGCTACAATGAATTCAGAATTGCAACGTATTCTGAAGGTTCTTCATCTTGCTTCACAACCTGCTCGTTTTTTATTTGATTGAAAAAGAAAATTCAGAAGTTATTACATCAACTGACAACAAGGCAGCTGGGCTATGATGAAGCAGAAAGTAAAAGAAAATTGATTTATAGACTTTTCACTGCAAACTACAAACGTTCTTGAGATGAGAAAAAAAACTGTGATCTAAGAGATAGTTAAGTAGAAGAAAAATTAATATATGTAGATGACATATAACGACATGCAAACGAAGAGGTAACCTTTAAGAAATAATGGTATTAGAAAACATTTTTATTAATTAACAATCCATTCAAGGACTCACTGCTACATAGACCACAAGAACAGATGATTACATAATTTTGTGTTGTGATTTGCGAGCATTACGTAGTTAACGCATGCTGCTCTGCAATCGTATTTATGAGAGTATAGACTATAGCTTATGCAACAAATAAGTCCGCTATACAGAATTTGGTTTTACAATTGAATCATACAATAACACTAGCGGGTAAAAATTGTTAATTTTCGGACAGATTATCTACTCATTTTCATTACCATAAAATGCCAATAAAATCGAGTTTTCCATTTTGTCTACAAGATTACTCCAGTTTTAAGTTGAGAAAGGGCAATTTAGACATTTCATCAATAGTCAAAAAAACCTTGTTTACCTACATGTAAATTCAAATGTCACAACAGAAATAAATAAAGAGAACAGTGAGACCTTGATAAGAAAGTAAGTTGACAACTTCTAAAAGTCAATTCATCGTACCTTAATGCGAGTGTCCTTTGACAATCCCATTTCTGAGAGAACCTTCTTAATAGCTTCCTTCATGGAAAAATCCGGTAAATCAGCAACTCTTTTTTTTGTATCAACAAGATTCCAGCTATCATGCCTGAACGCTTTTCCCACCCATATATACACGACAGAATCTCCATCTTTTTCCGAACCTGAATTAGCAACGACAAAAACGAACATTCGACTGGAATCCATACCTCCATTACATAATCCCGTAATCTTATCCAAACTAGGCCACTCAAGTACCACAACTTCTCGCTTCACGGGTTCTTGATTCAGTCCCGTTTCTTTCAGTTCTAATACAATGTCGTTATTAGGTTCAATGACGATGCAAGCATCTTGACCCTGTGAGTCATCACTCAGCATTGGAAGTTTAAGACATTTAGGAGTGCCACCTCTGCGTTCAGCAATGGAAAGTGAAGACCTTTTTGACGGTGATAAGACCGACTGTGAACATGAGTTTGTTGAGGCGAAATTGACATCGATAAACTCAGAGCTTTTAGATATGGAGTGAGGAGAGAGTTTAGTTGGAACAAGTGACAAATTCGACAGAGTGGATACGGTTGAAGATAAAGCGTGAGCGTGTGATGATACTGACAGAGATGCAACGGGAGAATCTGAATAACATTTGGAGCTAATAGTTGAATCGGACGATATAGAATCAGGAGAAGAAGCCGATGAAAATGATGGTGACAATGATGACGATGATGACAATGATGACGATGATGACAATGATGGTTTAGATGAAAAATTAGTATGATTCTCTGAACTTAAAAGCACTGAATCGGGATAGACTCTAGATGGAGCAGATTTAGAAGCTAAGACAAATTCCTTCATATTACCCGATGCGAATTTCCGTCTCAATACGCTCCAAGTGTTTTCTCTAGCAGGAGATGAGTTTCTTGATCAGTTTCAGATGATGCAAACGCGGGAAAAAACCCGCCAATGATTGCTTTTTGAATAATCTCATAATCAACGTTGTACGAGTCAACTATTCTCTCACCTGGGTTGACCTTAAAAAACTTACCAATATCCATTACATTACCAGATTTATCCATTAAAGGTAAAAGACTTGAAAAAGCATCCCAAAAGTATGACGGTTCTTCGCCTTCTTTAACAAAAACAATCGGCCCCTGAACTTTTCATACCGAACAATCTGACAAACAGCACCTCTTGCATCTCGTTCCATTAACGATTCGCATTTCTTACAGACCCATATAAAGATTGTTGAAGGTATATGCAAAATGAACGCACCTCTAGAATCAAGAGCACGTGGAGAAGGAACGTTTAACATTTTTGGAACAAGATGTAACGGGTAGTATGAAGATGGAGGTGCGATTCTATATAACCTAAATAATGAACTTGGACTTAAAGGAAATGCATGAACCCGTTTTTGGTATTGTAACAATTGACATGCGAATCCCATATTGGGATCAGCGATTTCTCGAGCTGCTTTTACGTATTGAAAAGCATCGTCGAAGCTTTGACCTTCTCTCCACATACGATAAGCGATTACCAATGAAGTTGACCGAGATACCCCTTGACAACAATGTACAAAGACTTTTCCACCTTGATCTCTAACATCTTCAAAGTAATCAAAAACATCATATAGTATACTTGTGATATCTTCTGAAGGGCTATCTTGTAACCATAAAGTTCGATAAACAAAATTTCCTTTGAAATAGGGCAGACAAAACCTACACAGTTGAGTATATGAGTGATTTTATGTTGTTTAAGTATTTCTTTATCTTTTGCAACTGCATCACCACCAAGAAAGATATGTTCAGCAACTTTCGAACACTCTTTATCGAAAAACGCAATCTTATCTCTTCTAACAAGACCTGGATTTCTCTCCGGAATTCTTTGAATCGATGACAAATCGAGCTTCAACCTTTCACCATTAATGTACAAAGACTTTTCCACCTTGATCTCTAACATCTTCAAAGTAATCAAAAACATCATATAGTATACTTGTGATATCTTCTGAAGGGCTATCTTGTAACCATAAAGTTCGATAAACAAAATTTCCTTTGAAATATTCAGGGCAGACAAAACCTACACAGTTGAGAATATGAGTGATTTTATGTTGTTTAAGTATTTCTTTATCTTTTGCAACTGCATCACCACCAAGAAAGATATGTTCAGCAACTTTCGAACACTCTTTATCGAAAAACGCAATCTTATCTCTTCTAACAAGACCTGGATTTCTCTCCGGAATTCTTTGAATCGATGACAAATCGAGCTTCAACCTTTCACCATTACTGTTCAAGTCTCTTCCACTAGGCGTGCTAGGAATCGGCCACTCACCAATATCATCCGAACCAGCTCTCGGCCACTCATCCAAGCTTCTTCTAGCAATCGCCAATGGCGGCAAACACGAGCGACCTTTACTATTTGACCTAGGAGTTAACGGAGCAGGACGCCTTCGACTCAAACCACCGTTACTGCCGTCAACATCTCCACCGTCTTTCACACCGTCAGGAACAAGCGGTGGCAACGACACATGAGACGAAGACCACGAAGCCGACCTCCAATACATTTTCCTATTACCAGATATCAAATTATTCACCCGCGAATCATCACCGCCGCCACCACTGTCACAGTTACCGCCATCTCCACCACACTCATCCTCTTTCCCTACCATTCCACTAAACAAAACCCTAACTACAACCAAAATCCACACTGGAAGTAGATCTATATATCCTTTGGTAACTAAACCACTAACGGATTAACAAATTCCACCTGCGTACCGATTATCAACAACAAATTAAAAATAAAATAAAAAAATACTACATCAATCAATAAACCCTAACAATAACATACAACAACATATCAACAAGTACATAATTTCTGACTTCTAATACCATCGAATCATCGATAAACCCTAACAATAACATACAACAACATATTCTACAGATCTTAACCCTAAAAACAGATATAATCTAAAATTAAACGATATAAACACAACTTGTACCGATTTCTAGGGTTTTTTTGGAAGAATCAAGCATCGGAAACACGTGATTGTGTGTGAAGATGAAATCAAAGAGGAAATAGGTGAGATTAACGGCTTACAGATGATGAAATCGTGACGAAATGACGAAGAACAATGGAGCTTCTGGTAGCAAAGATGAGTGTGAGATTCTTGAAATATAAAAAACAAATTTTCAATTCTGAAATATATTTTTTTTAAAATAGAAAAGCAGCTTCAGCTTTAGACTCTTTTTTTCTGTTTTTATAAAATGGGGATAGTGAGGTCGTGTGAAAGGGTTTATTAATTTTTAAATAAGTGTGATATTTGGGGAATATTGTTAGATTTGGAAAGTGATTTAAAATGTTTAGTGAATGTATTTATGGTTTTGATACAGGAGATCAATATATAAATGTAAAATGTAAATAACCATTTCTGTAGATATTTGAATTTTACATTGATTCGATATACGTTTTAAAAATATATATATCTATATTTAAGAAATAACAAAATGATCTATTTTATAAAATTGAAAAAAAATAGTTAATTTTGTGTATTAAACTATATTAATGGAGAATTTGATAAATGAGGCATCAACACGGATTATAACTACAGAAAAATGAAATCAATAGTTCACGGTAAGTTGTAGACAAGCTCGAGTCGAGGTCGAGCGCAAGCTTCATTTATCAAGTTTCAGCCGACTCGCGAGCATAAGCGAAACCATTATTTATATATTTTTCTATTAATATTTCAATATATATATATATAAATAATAATTAGTATTATTATTATTTTAAAAATACGAAAAATAACTAAATTTTATATAAAAAAATATTTGAACAATAATAATTAATATATTTGTGTGTACATATATTATGTTATATATAAACTATCCGTCGAAAAACGGGTTTCCAAAAACCGCTTCGTTTATTAATCGAATAACCAGTTAAAAATTTTCGTTGCTTATTTAATGCTTAAATAAATTTTAAACAATACATAATTAATAAATATATTATAAATTAAAATCTATAATTGAAAATTTATAAAAATAAGTGAATAAAAAATAAATGAGGCTGCCGGGTTTCGAACCCGGGTCAGCCGGTTCAACAAACAACCAACACACCACTCCGCCACACACTTAAGTTTGGAATAATACTGAAATAAATAATACTTAACATAAAACTCGAAACTCAAAATCGGTAACCAGCGCGCCCAAATCCGCAGTCGCCGGAAATTACGCGGATTTGCGACCGTTTCCTTTGACTCCGAAATCAAGCGAGTGTAATTGACGACTAACGTCAGTTATAACCGAAATCTAACCTTAATTGCATTCAAAAACTGACCAAATTCAATGATTTACAAAAAAAACCGAAGAATGATTTAACCATAACCGAAATCGGTGTTTTGCCCTATAAATATCGATGACCCATCTCACTTTCACTCGCTCAAACTCTCAATCATCACCCTCTGTACAAAATTTTGCTGTTTCCGAAGCCTCACTGGAAAACATTATGTCGCCGGAAAACCGAACCCATTTCATTTCTTCTGCTTTACTCTAAAATAAGACTTCTAGAGCTCAGACAGAAATCACCCACACTCACCTCAAGCTTCCTGTAGATCCTCTGTCGCAAGTTACACTTCGCCGGAATTTCTTTCAGTCACCGGAACTTTATCGGAGATCACACCTGTTCGGTAAAACATCCTTAAATCCTTTTCTGTTTTAGTTATTTCCGTTATCAGCAATAATCAAACAATTAATTCAATAAGATTTGATTAAACAGTCGAGTTATGTTTCTGGGTATTAATTCGATTGAAGAAGATGAAGTTGAAATGTGTATAAAGGAATTTAAAATCGGTAAATATACCGGGTTAGACACACAGTCCAGTGGTGGACTGTGTGCAAATTACAAAGCATGCGCCTCGAGCTCGATCCTTGACACAACCCTACCCTCTGAAATAAAAATGTTCTTTTTTAAAACCGAAACCATATTAACTCGCTGTAAGATGTTAAGTATAATAACATTTCAATATATATCGGGTTAGACACCCAGCCCAGTTGGTTGGGCTGGGTGCAACACAACAAGAAGGTCGCGGGTTCGAGTGTTAACAGGCATGCCGGTTCGATTGAATTAAAAACCTTTTTAATTAAATAAAATTCGGTATAATCTAAATAGTATATAAATATAATTAAAATCAGAAATATTTCGGGTTAGACACGTAGCTCAGTTTGTAGAGCTGCGTGCACGTAAACGAGAGGTCTCGAGTTCGAACCTCACCCAGCGCACAGAATAAACGTAGTCCGACCGGTCAACGGTCAACGGTCTGGTCAACGGTCAAAAAGTCAAAAATTTTATTTTCTTTTTATTTATTTACTTTATTTAAAAAATCAATTAAAAACACTTAAAAATAATATTTTTGAAGTTAGAAATTTTCCTTAAACTCACAAAAATAAATCTAACAACCCCATTAAGAACACTAATTAAAAATATTAATCTCAAATAAAAGTTTATTTATTTATCGAATTATTATGTTATTATTTAGGTTAGTTTCCCTCGTGGTTAAATCCAAATTCGTGCGCATTCATCGTCAATCCAAGAAACGCAACCACTGTGAGTGAATTCTTACAAATTCCCCTTTTTATTCATGTTTTGGGGTGTATCATGTGTCGCTTTAATTATTTCGCTTATTCAAACTCGTGCTATTACCATTATATGATCTAACTTATAATGTAAATATTGTTTGTTGTAATGTGTGTTTACATTTAGTCAAGTTGCGTGCAAATCAATTCATTAGGCCCATCAGTTCCCCGTTGGAGACGGGTTGAACATCGCGTGCCTCAAAATCATTCATTAGGCAAATCAGTTACTCGTGGGAGACGAGTTAAACATCGCGTGCCTCAAAATCATTCATTTGGTGTATATTATGTGTTTTGTGATTAAATTTACTTACGTTTATTCATATTTGGTTATGCACAATTTATTCAAATAACCAACATAACTAATCCTTTCAAATGTTTAAATAAGATTCACTCGCCAATTTTTTGTTGACCGAAAATCCTATTTTTACACATGATACAGGTGAACAGGTTGAAGCAAGGGACACATAGGAAATTGCCTTAGAAGAAAAATAATGAAGTTATGAAAAATGTATTTGAACATGTTGTATTTGTATGCTTATTGTAATGTTCTTTAAAAAGAAATAATAAATATGAAACTTTATAGTAAATGTCATGAGCTTTGATGAAAACCCAATCATGCCCCGATCACCATTTCCGCTGCGGTCGGGGTGTGACATAAACTTATAAAAATAATAATAATTATTTATAAAACTTAATTAATTATGATAAACGAGCCGAGCCAAGCTCTAGCTTTCATAAGTTAAACGAGCTTGAGCTCAGGCCTCGTCGAGTTCGGGCTTGGTTCGGCACGTTTGCACCCCAGATAAATAAAAAATTTGCCATTTCTAATAAAATATATTATGGAAATGTCATTTAAATCTTTATATACACGTAGTGGGAAAAAGTATGGATTTATAGGTTCCAACTATTCTAGTTTTGAAACTTTAATAAATCTTGTATGATAACGTCATTAGAATCTGTATGATGTTATGTATAAGGACAAAATCTCCTATGATAACGTCATCTAAATTTATATGATGTTATATGATGTTATCAGTAATGGCCAAATCCTTTATGATAACATCATCTAAAGCTCCTCGCCACCAATATTCTCCCATGTGCATTGCGAGCTATAGCACTTTTACAAGAATCCAAGCAAGAGCTTAAATTTGTCGACACTCTTTGACATGAATCCAGGTATATGTATGTCTGTGTGTATATATATGTTAGAGCATATTCAATGATAATTAAGGAAAGCATCTTGATCATGTTGTGAGTATGTTACAGTGTCTATAATGCTTTTGTAATACTTAGAATGTGCTTAAATGAGTTTAGAACGTGTTTTGCTTGACCTCGCTCAAAGGGGAATGTCTATGTGTGATGAGGCTTAAGCATAGAGATCTCTGAGCTCAAGCCTCATAGCATAGAGACCCTAGCCTATATAAACCAACACTTAGTGTTTCATATTAACGGTTCGTTCATATTGTACACACAAAGTGGTGTCAAATTCAATCCAAATCTATTTATTAGCATTGTGTGTTGTTCGATTACATCTCTCAATGTTCATTATTATTTCGCACATAGTGATTCACGTATGGTTATTTTGTGTTCTTGAACGATCTTATCCAAGTTGTCACACCCCAACCGATGGAGGTAACATCGAGGCGGGATGAAAACAAGATTGCAAGAGACTTCATAACACTAATTGTAATAATATTTAATAATTCATAATTCCATTCTCACTAATATTCAAAGAACAAGTACATAGTTTAGAAATGGAAATACAACAAGTTTCAAATGACAAAACAACTTAAGACGAAATACATCAATTTAAATCTAGGTGTGTATCTAATCCACCCTAAATATCATTCTTTAATGGCATCAACTAGTTTCCTGCAACATGTATTCAAATATATCAACAAAAGTTGACGAGCATACAAGTTTTCATACATAGCATGATAGTGAAAAGAGTTTATCTCATATCCAACATGGTAACATTGCATAAATTTGTTATTATCATACTAAAATGTGTTCAATATATCTTAATCCAAAGTCTAACACAATCGTGATTACCCAACATCGTCGATACGAAAGGGTGCAAAACAGTTTACTTAACAATACCACAAGATACGGGCGGTGCGCTAGTCCTATAGCGCTATAATTGTCAAGAGAGGCTAGCAAGGTTAATGAGCATATAAACACAAGTTTAACATAGCTTGCGATAACAAGAATATGAAGAAGTATCATGTTATTAACTGATGTAGTAAGTCTGTAAACAAGTTTAATCGTGATTTGTGATTTGTAATAGTGTACATGTTGCACCCAAAGTGTTTAAAACGGTAAATGGGATCGAGTATACTCACAGTTTTGCAAAGCTTTCCTTTGTAATTCCGTGAAAGGTTGGATAATTTATGGATGGAACACCGAGATTACCCTACATGGGGTAAACGAAGGTGTGTGAGTATTTGGAATGATAACGGAAAATTCGAATTTGGAATGTAAGGTACAAAAAGTATGCATACGCGAAAGTAATGATCTAGTCTTAAAATATTCGTTTTTAACACTATGACAACCCTTAGGGTGAATGTGTTTTCATAGGTTAAATTACCCATTAGAATCGTAACGATGTATTTTAGACTTAAATAATGTATAGTTTATTATATATTTTTTATATAGTATATAATATGTCTACCATAAGTATCATAGATGTCATGTAAGTCAAGCATGGAGGTTTAACCTCACTTTTGATTCACCAATACACAAATTATCACAAGGATAATTCGGATGGTCATGAATGAAATAAAGAAAGTACAAGTGACCACTATACCAAGTAGCCAAGTGATCTTCAACCCGGATGAGCCAACATCGACATAAAAAGTATTAACTAAGTGTCGAAGGCTAGACGAGGTTGTGTCACTTTTAGGCTAGCAAACTACTTGGGATACAGATGAAAAAAACATCAAGTGAGGGGATGGATTCAATGTAGGATAGCCATGGCTTCCAAGGAATCACACTTCTTCCATTACAAGTCTTGTTTCAAGAACAAGCTTGGTGGATACAACACTTTGGGTTAAAACCCTTACAAAACAGAAAGTTTGGAGGGATTAAACATCTCCTAATTTTTATGAAACAACCTTGTTTAAGCTCATTAATCATAGACTTGATTAGGAGCATAGGAACATAGGTTTGTTTGAAGAAAACATAAGTTTTAAGAAAGTTTTTATACAAAACAGAAAGTTCTTACACTTTTAACCTCAAATATGGTGATGTTCCATTTTGGTTTTCCATGGAAAACCTATGAAAACACTCCTGGAGGTGTTCCAAGTGTTAAGAAGCAACAAAACAAGTAGAAAGGTGAAGTATAAGTGAGCTAGAACTCACTTAGAAAGTCTTAAACTTTCTGATGTGTTACTGATTTGCAACTGAGTTTAGTGTTTTGAGAGGGAGATTAGAGTGTTTGCAAAGTGGGAGAAGTGTGGGAATGAGGTGGGTCTTATAGGAGTGGATTAGGGTTGAGTTAGGTGAAAATTAAATGCAAGAAACACACTTAACAAACACAAAACTGCCCAACCCCATGAGCTGGAAATAAAATTATGCAGATCGAGCCTTCTGGCGGGCTGCGAGAGAGAAAGGAGGAGACGGTCGCGGGGCGCGAGAAGCCCTGGCCATGAAACTCCTTTGATTTTTGTCACACCCCGACCCGCAGCGGAATAAAAGTCGGGGCATAATTGGGTTATCACCAAAGCTCATGATGTTTACTAAAATGTTTCATATTTATTAAATTCAAATTACAACTTAAATGTTCAAATCAAATCCATACAATTACAAGGAAATGAAACTAAGTAAAACAATCCCAAGCTTAAACTGATTTATTCTTCTAGGCCTTCCTATGTGTTTCTTGCCTCAACTGGATCACCTGTATCATGTGTAAAACGGGGAATATTTTGGGTCAACAAAAGTTGGCGAGTGAACCTTGATAAAACATTGTATTAAGTTCTTGTTGTATTTAATATTGAAAAGTTGTGCAATAATCACATGTGAGCAAACGTATGTATATAACAAAAACACGAACCACATTGGATGAGTAAATGACATAAATGATGATGTATATGAGATCAAGGCTCAATCAAACGGAGCCGATCGAATGACATGAATGATGATGTATGTGAGATTAAGGCTCAATCAAACGGAGCCGATCGAAATGAGGCACCTGATACTCAACCCGTATCCCACGGGGAGCTGATGGGCCTAATGAAATGCTTGCACTGAAAATGATAAATCTAAACTAAACATAATTCACACAACAATTTGTACACATTTGATACACATTAGATCACAGATATGATGAATGCACAAGTGTTTATATTTATATAATAACAGAATTGTACGACACATGATACACCCCAAAAGGTGATTAAAACGGGGAATTTGGTAGAGATTCACTCACATTGGGTGCGTTCTTTTGATGACGTTGGATGCGCACGAATTTTGGGATTTGATCGACGAGGAAAACTAACCTAAATAATAACGAAGTGGTTCGGTAAATAAATAGATTTTAATTCATAATCTTAGTAGGATTTTTAGATTTATTTTTGTGAGTTTAAGGACATTTTCTAACTTTAAAAATATTATTTTTAAGTATTTTTAAATAATTTTCTGATTATAAAATAAATAAAAAAATATAAAAAATGTTGACCGTTGACCGTTTGACCGGTCGGATTCAGTTTATTCATGCACTGAGTGAGGTTCGAACCCGAGACCTCTCGTACGCGTGCACGCAGCTCTACCAACTGAGCTACGTGTCTAACCCGAAATATTCTCTGTTTTAATTATATATATATACTAATTAATTGTTATTTTATTGGGTTTATATTAAACGATTTATAATGGCCGAACCGGTTGCAGGGACCCGGAGTCGAACTCGGGTCCTTCGGTTCGTATGCACACAGCCCAACCAGTTGGGCTGTGTGTCTAATCTGTATAACTCACGGATTATATTACTCTTATAAACATACTGTGACTTGTTCTGATTCAGTTCTAAAAATATTGATTTTATTTCTGAAAGTCGGTACGTTATGTGATTCGAACTCGTGACGTGCGTTTTGTGATTGCACACAGTCCACCGCTTGACTGTGTGTCTAACCCGGTTAAATATTCAGTTTTAATTAAACTTATACACAATTCGACTTCGTCTTCTTCATTTATAAAGACACAGAACAAAGATGTCCGACTGTTCTTGTTTAAATCGGTCATCGCACATATAACTTATTGGAATGAATAGGATAAAGAAGGTTACGGAGTTAAATGTACCGATCAGAGTGTCTTTCTCAGATTTCCGGCAAGAGTCGTCGGCTCTGATTTGTGACTTCCGTCTGAGTGAATCAATTAACAGTTTTGATCAACAAGTTGTGAAATGAAGTTACTAAACAAGGGATATCAGAGGGTTTAGATGATTGTACCGATTCACAACGAGACTTTGGAATTTCAGTGATTTTCCGGCGAGTGCAGAAATTCCCGGCAACGTTGTCTGGGACCGATTCTGATTGAAGGATTGAAGTTAATATATGTCTAATAATGGATTACAAACAAAAGAGTCGAGACATTTACCGATTTGAAGTAAGTCTCGGTTTTCCAGTGAAAGTCCGGCGAATGCAGAATATATCCGGCGAGTGCTAAAGCTTCGAGAGATTGTGCGATTTTGAGCGAAAAGTTTATCAGAGGTTTGGGTGGGTATTTATAAGGAAGAAACAGAATGAATTGAGTCCAAATTTGGTCTTGATTCGTGGTCAAGGTTTCTCCGGCGGTTATGACTAAAATCAAGGGTCAGACATCGGTTATAACCGATGTCTTAGTCGGTTAGTGTGTTTTGGTCAAAAGGAAATTGGCCAAAGTCGCGGATTGCCGGATTTCCCGGTGACTGCGAGTTCTGAGCGCGGTGACACACCGGTTTTGAATTCGGATTTCATATTATGTATTATTTGTTTCGTAATATTCACAAAGAAGGCAAGTGGTGGAGCGGTGGAGTGTTTGTTTGTTGAATTGGCTGACCCGGGTTCGAAACCCGGCAGCCTCATTTATTTTTTTATTCTCTTATTTTTATTATTTATTAGTTATGGTTTAAAATTCTAACAATGTTTATTAATTATGTATTGTTTAAAATTAAAATGAACAATATATACGCAACGAAAATTATAACTGACTATTCGATTAATAAACGAAGCGGGTTTTGGAAACCCGTTTTTCGACGGATTTTACAATTTTTGTCAGTTTTAGCCCCTGAAGCTTACGTTTGTTCGGTTTTCGGGGGGTTTTATGAATAAAAGGCACATTATAAGGGGTTGTTATGTAATTTTAACATAAGAACAAGTATAAACATGTATGATTAAGCAAATGAATCGTGAATAAGTATCGTGTATGTACAAATGATGTGTACTTCATGTACGTCACGTATTTGCATGTTTTCAAGAAATATAAACAATGTATCATAAGTGTAATGGATTCGAACGTATGAACATGTACGAATATGTAAAACATGATCCAAGTCTCATTTATGATCTAAGTCTCGGATGATACAACGGAATTATGATTACAAGGAATACAAGGTGTCCAAAAATAGAAATATAAGATAGACTTGCTAATTAAGGAAAGTGCGAAAAGCAGGGCGTTACACAAGTGGTATCAGAGTATTAGGCTCTTGATTCAGCTATAGGATAGTGATATCGAGCTTCTTGACATCGAATGTGATCGTTAGTTTATGTGAAAATTTGAATCAATCTCAATAAAATGTTGAACCATAGTATTTTCGGGTTTTAGATTGTGTTTATCGATTTGAATTTGAATTGAACTTAAATTTGTGAAATTTAATCCATAAAAACATTCAAAATCATATAAACATTCAGTTGAAACAATTTGTATTAAAAATGGAAGTAATTTGTGAGATTTGGTTTGATTCCTGATATGTATACACTATGAACGAATTAGCGTTCTGGTTCAGAGGTTAGCGTAGATATCACACCCCGACCCGCAGCGGAATAAAAGTCGGGGCATAATTGGGTTATCACTAAAGCTCATGATATTTACTAAGATGTTTCATATTTATTAAATTCAAATTACAAACTTAAATATCCAAAAACAAAATTCATACAATTACAAAGGAAAATGAAACTATAAATTCATTCCAAAGCATGAACTTGTTTATTCTTCTAGGCCATCCTAAGTGTTTCCTGTCTCGGCTGGATCACCTGTATCATGTGTAAAACGGGGGAGATTTTGGGTCAACAAAAGTTGGCGAGTAAACCTTGATAAAACATTGTGGACTAATTTCTTGTTTTATTTATTAAAGAAAAGTCGTGCATTAATCACATGTGAGCAAACATATATATATAAACAATCACAAACCACTTTGGATGAGTATATGACATGAATGATGATGTATTTGAGATCAAGGCTCAATCAAACGGAGCCGATCTAATGAGGCTCCTGATGCTCAACCCGTATCCCACGGGGAACTGATGGGCCTAATAAAATGCGTGCACTGAAATGATAAAATTCAATCTACATATAATTCACACAACAATTGATACACATTTGATCACGGATATGATGTATGCACAAGTGTTTAAATAAAATAAAAGAATAGTACGACACATGATACACCCCAAAACATGATTAAAACGGGGAATTGGCAGAGATTCACTCACAGTGGATGCGTTTCTTGATGACGATGAATGCGCACGAATATTATGATTCAACCGACGAGGGAAAACTAACCTAAATAATAACGACATGATTCGATTAAATAAATAAATTTTATTTGAGATTATTATTTTTAATTTGTGTTCTTTAATGAGATTTTTAGATTTATTTTTGTGAGTTTAATGCAAATTTTTAACTTTAAAAACCTTATTTTTAAGTATTTTAAATAATTTTACAATTAAATAAATAAACAAAAATATATAAAAAATGGGTTGACTTTGTCAGGTTTGACCGGGTCTGACCGGTCAGACAGCATGTATTCCAGGCGGCGAGTGAGTTTCGAACTCGTTACCTCTCGTATACGTGCACGCAGCTCTACCAACTGAGCTACGTGTCTAACCCGAAATATTCTCTGTTTTAATTATATATATATACTAACTAACTTTAACCTTATTTAGTTTTTATTAAAAATGATTTAATATGGCTGAACCGGTTACAGAAAACCCGGAATCGAACTCGGGACCTTCAGTTCGAGTGCACACAGCCCAACCAGTTGGGCTGTGTGTCTAATCTGCTTAGCTACTGGATTATATTCCTCTTATATATATACTGTGAATTGATCTGAATAGGTTTTAAAAATGTTGGTTTTATTTTAGAAAGTCGGAAACATGCGTGATTCGAAACCGGGACGTGTGATTTATATTTGCACACAGTCCACCGCTGGACTGTGTGTCTAACCCGGTTATATACCCGATTTTAATTACATTAATACACAACTTAGGCTTCGTCTTCTTCACTAAGAAAAACACAGAACAGTGAACCCGACTGTTTTTCTTAATCGACCAACAAACTTATACTCGATTGAAATAGAATAGAAAAATAAAGATTAAGTAATATGATATACCAAAACAGAGAGTTTTCTTCAGATTTCCGGCAAGTTTCGTCGACCCTGATTTGCGATTTCCGGCTGAATGAACTGATTTAACAGTTTTGATTATTGATTTGAGCAATTAAATTATCAATCAAGAGATAGTAAGGAGGTTTAGACAATTATACCGTCTGAAGAACAAATGCGGTTTTCTGATCAGCGATTCCGGCGATATTCCGGCGAGTGCGAAGATCTCCGGCGACGAGCTTTGGAAGAATTAAAACTTCAGAAAGAGAGTGCGGTTCGGAGCGAAATGTTTACAAGGAGTTTGAGTGGGTATTTATAGGGGGACAGGCCGATTGGGTTCGAATTTGGGATCAAGATTCGCGGTCAATGATTTCAAACGGCTTTTGACTAAAATTGATTGTTAGGCAACGGTTATAACTGATGTCGAAATCAGTTTAAGCGTTTCAGTTAAAGGAAAATAGCCACGTTTGCGGAGTTTCGGTTTTTCCGGCGATTACGAGTTCTGGGCGCGCTGATTTACAGGTTTTGACTTTCCCTGTTTTACTTTAAGTGATATTTGTTTAAGCATATATCACAAAGGATGTGTGTGGCGGAGTGGTGTGATGTGTGTGTGTTCGCGGGAGACCCGGGTTCGAGACCCGGCGACTCTATTTATTATTTTTTAGTTTATTTTACTTATTATTATTATTTATTAATTATGGTTTTTAACTTCTATAATATTTATTAATTATGAGATGTTTAAAAATAGTCGGCACAATCAATACGCAACGAACTTTTAACCGAATGCTTGATTATTAAACGAAGCGGGTTTTGAACCCGTTTTTCATAAATGTTACAGTATCCCCTACTTTTAGGAATATCGTCCCGAAATTTAAGTAGTAGTGGTAACCGGAAAAAGATGCGGGTATTTTATCGCGCATTGAGTCTTCACGTTCCCAAGTAAACTCGGGTCCTCGTTTCGACTCCCAACATACCCTGACAATTGGAATACGACTTCGCCTTAAACGCTTCTCTCCGAAATCCATGATTTCTACTGGTCTTTCAACGAAGTGCATCGATTCATCGACTTGAATGTCTTCTAGAGGAATGTGGAGGTTTTCATCGGCTAGGCACTTTTTCAAGTTTGATACGTGGAATGTGGGATGAATTCTGTTGAGCTCTTCTGGTAGGTCAAGCTTGTATGCTACAGACCTACTCTTTTGAGTATCTTGAAAGGTCCTACGTAGCGTGGTGCTAGCTTGCTCTTCTGGCCAAAACGAACCACTCCCTTCCACGGTGATACTTTTAAAAGTACTTGATCACCAATGTCAAACTCCAAGGGCTTTCGTCGTTTGTCAGCATAATTCTTTTGACGAATTCGAGCCGCTAGAAGATTGTTTCGAATTTGAAGGACCTTGTCGGTTGTTTCTTGAATTAATTCTGAACCGGTGATTTGCGCTTCCCCAATTTCGTGCCAACATACTGGAGATCGGCACTTACGACCATATAAAGCTTCGAAAGGAGCCATGCCGATACTTGAATGATAGCTATTGTTGTACGAAAATTCCACTAATGGTAGGTGAGCGTCCCAGTTCCCTTTGAAGTCTATGACACATGCTCGCAGCATGTCTTTAAGGGTTTGGATGGTGCGTTCAGATTGACCATCAGTTTGAGGATGAAAAGCGGTACTGAGGTCTAATCGTGTACTCAAGGCGGTTTGTACGGCTCGCCATGTTCGTGAAGTGAAACGACCATCACGGTCTGAAATGATGCTTAATGGTACACCATGACGGCTTACGATCTCGCTGATGTAGATACGAGCTAACTTCTCGTTCTTGAAGTCCTCGCGAATCGGAATTAAGTGAGATGACTTTGTAAGACGATCGATTATTACCCATATGGTGTCATACCCACTGGAGGTGCGAGGAAACCCGGTAATGAAATCCATGGTTATGTTTTCCCACTTCCATACAGGTATTTCGGGTTGGACTAGAAGTCCTGAAGGTCTTTGATGTTCAGCTTTTACTTTGGAACAGGTAAGGCACTTGGAAACAAAAACAGCGATATCCTTTTTCATGCCAAGCCACCAGTAGGTGTATCGTAGGTCTTGATACATCTTGTCGGCTCCTGGGTGTACAGAGTATCGGGTTTTGTGCGCCTCATTCATGAGGAAATCACGAAGGTTATCGCGATTAGGAATCCATATGCGGTTTAAATAGTATAGAATACCGTCGGATTTGGTTTCGATTTTGAGTTCAGCTCCACATGACAGCTCATCGCGTACATCATTTTCTGTTACAGAAACATGTTGAGCTGCCCGGATTCGATCCTTGATGTCGGTTATGATTTGCGAACATAGAAGGCGAATGGAGTTCGCATAACCTTTTCGACTGAGCGCATCGGCCACCACGTTTGCCTTGCCAGGATGATACCGAATTTCACAGTCGTAGTCGTTGAGAAGTTCGACCCATCTTCGTTGCCTCATATTCAACTCCTTTTGGTTGAAGATATGTTGGAGACTCTTATGGTCAGTGTATATTTCACACTTAGTACCGTAGAGGTAATGTCTCCATATCTTGAGAGCGAACACAACGGCTCCAACTTCCAGGTCGTGGGTGGTGTAATTCTTCTCGTGAACCTTGAGTTGCCTAGAGGCATAGGCTATCACTTTTCCTCTTTGCATCAGTACACAGCCTAGCCCTTGCCCTGATGCGTCGCAATATACCACAAAGTCATCGCAACCCGCAGGGAGTGTGAGGATAGGTGCGTCACAAAGTTTTTGCTTTAGAGTTTGGAAGGCCTCCTCTTGCTTAGGTCCCCATATGAAGGGTTTTCCTTTATGAGTCAAGGCCGTGAGTGGTACAGCAATACGGGAAAAATTGGCAATGAAGCGTCGATAGTAACCAGCCAAACCAAGAAATGACCTAACTTCGGTAGGGTACGTGGCGCTTGCCATTCCTGCACTGCCTTGATTTTTGAAGGATCGACATGAATTCCCTTGTCATTGACGACATGTCCGAGGAATTGTACTTCTCCTAACCAGAATTCACATTTTGAGAATTTAGCGTAAAGCTTTTCAATCCTTAAAAGTGTAAGGATGAGTCGAAGGTGTCGCTCATGATCGGATTTAGACTTGGAGTAAATAAGGATGTCGTCGATGAAGACTATGACGAAACGGTCGAGGTAGGGTTTGCATACCCTATTCATTAAATCCATGAAGACAGCGGGGGCGTTGGTTAAACCGAATGGCATGACCAAGAACTCGTAATGACCATAACGAGTCCGGAAGGCGGTTTTTGGGATATCTTCTTCGTGCACCCTGAGCTGATGATAACCAGAACAAAGGTCGATTTTTGAAAAGCAGGTGGCGCCTTGAAGTTGGTCTAGGAGGTCATCAATGCGAGGCAGTGGATAGGGATTTTTAACCGTTAACTTGTTGAGTTCTCTATAATCAATGCACATGCGAAACGTTCCATCTTTCTTCTTCACAAAAAGAACAGGTGCACCCCAAGGCGATGAGCTAGGACGTATGAATCATTTGTCAGTCAGCTCTTGCAGTTGACTGGCCAGCTCTTGTATTTCGGATGGGGCTAACCTATAAGGAGATTTTGCGACGGGTGTAGCGCCAGGTACAAGATCGATGCGAAATTCGACTTCTCGCACAGGAGGAAGTCCTGAAATGTCGTTGGGAAAGACTTGTGGGAACTCTTTCACAACGGGGATATCTTCGAGTTTCCTCTCCTTGTTTCCCTTTTTGACAACGTGAGTTAGGAATGCGACATAGTTCTTGCGGAGATATCTTCGGGCTTGAAGGCAGGACATTAATTTGAGTCCTTTCGAAGGGGTTTCCCCAAAAATACGTAGTGTCTGACCGTCTTCAAGAGGAATGCGAATGAACTTTTCGTGGCACACCACTTCAGCGCGATGCTGGCTGAGCCAGTCCATACCGATTATAACATCGAAACTTCCCAACTTCATAGGAATAAGGTCAATTGGAAAATCGTGATCGTTTAGGGTGAGAGTACAATTGCGTATAATAGAATTTAATGAAACGCGTTTTCCGTCAGTAACTTCCACCGTTAGAGATTCGATGAGATTAACACGAGGTTGGTCGAGGATAGGTTCAAATTCTAAGGACACAAAGCTCTTATTCGCACCAGTATTGAATAATATGGATGCATAACTACCACTGATGAGAAACGTACTGTTGACCACATTTTTGTCAGCCCTGGCTTGGTTGGCATTGATGTTGAAAGCTCTCCTCTGGCAGGTGAGGGAGCTTGGTTAGCTTGGTTTACCGGGTTTGCGTGAGCTTGGGCATGGATGATGTTCACTAGGCGTGGACATGTGTTCCTGTAGTGGTTTGGGTCCCCACAGTTGAAACAAGCTCGCATGGGTTGCATCATGGGGTAGTTGGGTTGGTAGTAAGGTTGGGCTACGTGTTGTGAAGGTGGTAGAAGTAAGGGTTGTTGGGTTTGGCCCACTATCTGATTTTGGGTTTGGGTTGGAGGTTGATTGCGATTCATTTGTTGAAGGGTACGGCAGGGTTGGATGGTGTGACCCGCACAGCCACAACTTGTGCAATGTTGGTAGGGATTTTCGGGAGGGTGATGGTATTGACAGCGGTTGCAATTTGGGTGTGGGCCAGTATATGGCTTTTTGAATGGTGCAGCTGGAGGGGCAATTTGGGTGATTGGTGCAACAGTGATAGGAGGGTTGGTTTGAGTGACAGCAAAATTTTTGCCATTTCGCTTCCTCTTACCAGCAAACTTCGAGGATGAGACTGGGTGGTTTGGAGTTGGGGTCTCAAGGGGTGCTTTCTTCTTTTCATCTTTGAACTTGCCATTTCGAATGCGATTTTCAGTGAGTTCTGTAGCTAACTCCATTGCGGCTTCAAGTGTTGCAGGCGATGTGCTTAAAACCGAATCTTGAATTTTCGAGGGGAGGCCTCCAATGTAATGTTCAACTAAGCGGTACAAGGGGGTGAACAAATTAGGGATCATCTGGTTCAGCTCGAGAAATCTCTTATTATAGGAAGTGTGATCTCCTTCCTTTTGTTTCAGTGTGTGGAATTCGTCTTCCAACTTTTTGATTTTGCTTCTTGGACAGAAACGACTTGTCATGAGTTCCCTTAACTCTTCCCATCTTAAGGTCATGGCATCTTCAACTCCTCGCTTACCCTTTTCCGTGTTCCACCAGGTAAGGGCTACCCCAAACAGTATTCCAGTCGCGTAACGTACCTTACGGTCCTTGGGACAATCGCAATTGAGGAAAGTGTTTTCCATTTCTTCAAACCAGTGAAGGAGGGCGGTAACACCTTCGGTCCCTTCATATTTTGGGGGATCGCAAGATTTGAAGTGTTTGTAGGTGCACTTGGGAGTTTTGGAAGGAGAGTTGGCGACACTCTGGTCTTCATGATTGGGAGGGTTGATGGGATTTGCGGTGAGAGCTTGTTGAACTTGAAGCACGATGTCAGGAAGCACTGCGGCCATTTGTTTAGCAATTTGTGTGGCCAAGCGTTCATTTGACCTTCCTGACTTTCTACCTCCACGTAGTTGCCTAGCCGACATCTACAGGAACATATATAGGAAGATTGTGAGCTTAAGAATTTTCTAGGTGTCATGTATCATAAAAAGAATGAAAAAACAACATAACTGACAATAATTTAACTACATCCATAGGATGTCTTGGGTTTGCTTATGTTTGGGCCTCCAAGTGTCCCCCATACCATTGCCTGTGTAGTCATGTGGGCCCCCATGACTATTGTGTAACATTTGTAAAAATCGGGTTTTCAAAACCCGCTCCGTTTTGTAATCGAATATCAAGTTATAAAAGTTACGTTGAATATTTATGATTATTTTGATTTAAAACGATACATAATTAATAAATAAACTAAACTATAAAAATTATATTTGATAAAAAGTTAAAACAAAATAAATAAAAAAATTATGTTGTTGCCGGGACTCGAACCCGGGTCAGCCAAGAAACTCCAACGCCTTAACACACACTCACATCACCACTCCGCCACTTTGTGTTTTCTGTTATCTCTAGGAAGCAAATGAGATTTATATACAGACTAGGTTAAACCGGTTTCGCCATCTGAGAAACTGAAATCGGCAAATCAATCGTCGAATCATTTGATTAATCATTCATTCACATTTTATAACCGATGAACCGATGATTGTAATCAATTCAGAAGTGATTGAACATCAATTTTCTTTATTAATCGGTTTTTATAACCGAAATGAATCAAGTCACAATTACTTCAATTCCAGACCTCTCTCGCGACTCAGAAACGTCATAACAATACTCCATTTCACTTTCGTCACATTTTCAAACCATCAGAACGCTTAAAACAACTCGCCGGAATTTCCTGCAAAAGTCGCCGGAAAACCGTATTCATCCTCAAACGGTAAACCTTTCAATATTCGTTGTAGTTCAACAATTATTAGACTATTTCTAACTTAAACCTCTCAATTGAAATCGAATTCAGGCGCTGTATTCAACTAATTCCAGTTCGCCGGAACTCCCCTGAAAATCTTTATTTCCGTCTGTGAAACAGTAAGGACCTTCAAACACATCGTTAACGTTTGTTTATCACTTCAATTCCACAATCGACTAATCAAAACAATTAATTATCTTGTTCAGTTGAAGAGCATAAAAACAGGGACCGACACATTGCCGGAAATCTGAAATAAACCGTTCATCGGTATGTTCACCTCTAATTACCGTCTCTGCCATTTCATTTAAGCTTTAATGATGTTTGTAACTCGTAAAAACAAGGAACGGATTAGTAAATCAGTTGACTGTAATTTGAATGGAGAAGACGAAGCTAATTACGTTATAAGTATATTTAAAACTAGTAAAATGAACGGGTTAGACACACAGTCCAGCGGTGGACTGTGTGCAAAATACATACGCATGTCCCGAGTTCGATTCCTGCTATACGCACTCCTTATATAATAAAATGCCTTTTTGTTTAAAAACTAAACCGGGTTAACTCAGTTAGTTGTTAAGTATAATAAAAACCGAGATAATAACCAGGTTAGACACACAGTCCAGCGGTGGACTGTGTGCAACATTAAGCCATACGTCGCGCATTCGAAACCCGTCACTAGCACCGGTCCGTTGAATTAAAATGTTTTTGAAATTAAAAAGAATTTCGGTTAAACTGAATAAGTGTATAAATATAATTAAAAACAAGATTTTTATCGGGTTAGACACGTAGCTCAGTTGGTAGAGCTGCGTGCACGCGTACGGGAGGTCTCGGGTTCGAGCCTCACCCAGCGCAAACTATGTCCCTGACCGAACCGGTCAACAAGTCAACAGGTCAACGGTCAACGCAAAATAAACAATTTTATATTTTTATTTATTTAATTTAATTTAAAAATCAATTAAAAATACTTAAAAATAACATTTTTAAAGATAGAAAATAGCCTTAAACTCACAAAAATATATCTAAAATTTTCATTAAAATCCTTAATAAAATCCACTCATTTAATATATTTTTCCGTTATTATTTAGGTTAGTATTTCTCGTTGTTCCGCTCATCTAATTCGTGCGCATCTCACCATCTCTAATCCAACGCACCCAATGTGAGTGAATCTTTACAAATTCCCCGTTTTAATCACGTTTTGGGGTGTATCATGTGTCTTGATATATATATTATACTTAAACCATTATGCATACATTATATCATGAACTAGTGTATTCAGTTTGTTTCTGTTGTATAGTTATTGTTGGATGCAAGTTTATTATTTTCAGTACATGCAATTTCATAGGCCGCCGCTCCCATTACATTATGAGCGTTGAGCATGTTCCCCATTTCATTATGAGGTTGAACCTGGCGTGCCCACATACGATCGGCTCCGTTTGATTGAGCCTTGATCGCACAGACATTTTCATTTTCAGTACATGCAATACGATCGGCTCCGTTTGATTGAGCCTTGATCGCACAGTTTCATTTATGTTATTTACAGTATGATATTGGTATGTTCATGTATGCTGTCATATGTTATTGTATGTTATAGTTGTGACTGCTATTTGCCATTGCTTGATTATTTACATCTGCTCATCTATGATTATGAACATTTTTCATTGATAAACTAACAAGTAATTCATTAATAAATGTTTATCTAATAAGGTTCACTCGCCAACTTATGTTGACCCAAAAACCCCCATTTTACACATGATACAGGTGAACCAGCAGCAGCTAGGAACACATAGGACTTGGACTAGAAGAATAAAACGATTTAGAGTTGGGATTGTTATGTTTGGTTTATTTTCTTGGTATTGAATGAACATGTTTGGATTTTTGGAAATGTAACTTTGACTTTATTAAATATGAAACATATTAGTAAATGTCATGAGCTTTGGTGATAACCCAATTATGCCCCGACTCTTATTCCGCTGCGGGTCGGGGGTGTGACATATTGGGCTTGGTAGGATTCACATTGGTGTCAGCGGGTTAACCTCGCATCACCCGAATGAAAATCGTAAAACATGATTGCGAGATGTATGGTAGGAGGGTGTCCAGGTGTAGACACAATGACAACTCAAAGTGGGGTTAGTTCACACGACGTTTGGTATAGCATGCTTTGGCCTAATAGGTCCTTCGTACTCTCATCGTTAGTCCCCAGGTAGGCAAATTGGTCCTTTATTTTGGATTTATACGAATGCCAAGCCTAGACAGGACGTTCCGACTACCGGTACTCGTACCCTTCCAGTTACTACATGCCCGTCGTGAGAACTCACTTTGATGTGATTTGAAAAATATAAAATCATTGCAAAAATCATGGAAATCGTGAGGTGTGTGCTCTCATAGATATGATATGTTATGAGGATATGATTTATGATGAGCATTGCATAATAAAATGTATTTGTGAGCGTGCTTGTATAACATTGAGTGTGAAAATAAACATGAAACATATAAACATCATGAATTTTGCATGTAACGCATAAACAATTAAAATTTAATCAACTATAGTATAGGCTCTAAGGGTCTAATAACCTATCATATATCCCTATAGTCACAAGCTCTGATACGAATCTGTCACACCCCGACCCGCAGCGGAATAAAAGTCGGGGCATAATTGGGTTATCACCAAAGCTCATGATATTTACTAAGATGTTTCATATTTATTAAATTCAAATTACAAACTTAAATATCCAAAAACAAAATTCATACAATTACAAAGGAAAATGAAACTATAAATTTATTCCAAAGCATGAACTTGTTTATTCTTCTAGACTATCCTAAGTGTTTTCTGTCTCGGCTGGATCACCTGTATCATGTGTAAAACGGGGGAGATTTTGGGTCAACAAAAGTTGGCGAGTGAACCTTGATAAAACATTGTGGACTAATTTCTTGTTTTATTTATTAAAGAAAAGTCGTGCATTAATCACATGTGAGCAAACATATATATATAAACAATCACAAACCACTTTGGATGAGTATATGACATGAATGATGATGTATTTGAGATCAAGGCTCAATCAAACGGAGCCGATCTAATGAGGCTCCTGATGCTCAACCCGTATCCCACGGGGAACTGATGGGCCTAATGAAATGCGTGCACTGAAATGATAAAATTCAATCTACATATAATTCACACAACAATTGATACACATTTGATCACGGATATGATGTATGCACAAGTGTTTAAATAAAATAAAAGAATTGTACGACACATGATACACCCCAAAACATGATTAAAACGTGGAATTGGTAGAGATTCACTCACAGTGGATGCGTTTCTTGATGACGATGAATGCGCACGAATATTATGATTCAACCGACGAGGGAAAACTAACCTAAATAATAACGACATGATTCGATTAAATAAATAAATTTTATTTGAGATTATTATTTTTAATTTGTGTTCTTTAATGAGATTTTTAGATTTATTTTTGTGAGTTTAATGCAAATTTTTAACTTTAAAAACCTTATTTTTAAGTATTTTAAATAATTTTTCAATTAAATAAATAAAAAAATGGGTTGACTTGGTCAGGTTTGACCGGGTCTGACCGGTCAGACAGCATGTATTCCAGGCGGCGAGTGAGTTTCGAACTCGGTACCTCTCGTATACGTGCACGCAGCTCTACCAACTGAGCTACGTGTCTAACCCGAAATATTCTCTGTTTTAATTATATATATATACTAACTAACTTTAACCTTATTTAGTTTTTATTAAAAATGATTTAATATGGCCTAACCGGTTACAGAAAACCCGGAATCGAACACGGGACCTTCGGTTCGAGTGAACACAGCCCAACTAGTTGGGCTGTGTGTCTAATCTGCTTAGCTACTGGATTATATTCCTCTTATATATACTGTGAATTGATCTGAATAGGTTTTAAAAATGTTGGTTTTATTTTAGAAAGTCGGAAACATGCGTGATTCGAAACCGGGACGTGTGTTTTATATTTGCACACAGTCCACCGCTGGACTGTGTGTCTAACCCGGTTATATACCCGATTTTAATTACATTAATACACAACTTAGGCTTCGTCTTCTTCACTAAGAAAAACACAGAACAGTGAACCCGACTGTTTTTCTTAATCGACCAACAAACTTATACTCGATTGAAATAGAATAGAAAAATAAAGATTAAGTAATATGATATACCAAAACAGAGAGTTTTCTTCAGATTTCCGGCAAGTTTCGTTGACCCTGATTTGCGATTTCCGGCTGAATGAACTGATTTAACAGTTTTGATTATTGATTTGAGCAATTAAATTATCAATCAAGAGATAGTAAGGAGGTTTAGACAATTATACCGTCTGAAGAACAAATGCGGTTTTCTGATCAGCGATTCCGGCGATATTCCGGCGAGTGCGAAGATCTCCGGCGACGAGCTTTGGAAGAATTAAAACTTCAGAAAGAGAGTGCGGTTCGGAGCGAAATGTTTACAAGGAGTTTGAGTGGGTATTTATAGGGGGACAGGCCGATTGGGTTCGAATTTGGGGTCAAGATTCGCGGTCAATGATTTCAAACGGTTTTTTTACTAAAATTGATGTTAGGCAACGGTTATAACTGATGTCGAAATCAGTTTACGCGTTTCAGTCAAAGGAAAATAGCCACATTTGCGGAGTTTTGGTTTTTCCGGCGATTGCGAGTTCTGGGCGCGCTGATTTACAGGTTTTGACTTTCCTTGTTTTACTTTAAGTGATATTTGTTTAAGCATATATCACAAAGGATGTGTGTGGCGGAGTGGTGTGATGTGTGTGTGTGTTCGCGGGAGACCCGGGTTCGAGACCCGGCGACTCTATTTTTTATTTTTGAGTTTATTTTCCTTATTATTATTATTTATTTATTATGGTTTTTAACTTCTATAATATTTATTAATTATGAGATGTTTAAAAGTAGTCGGCACAATCAATACGCAACGAACTTTTAACCGAATGCTTGATTATTAAACGAAGCGGGTATTGAACCCGTTTTTCATAAATGTTACAGTAGAGGTGACATGTGTTCATTCATACATCTACATTGTGTGTTTATGATGTGTGTGAATATATACCTAAATTCAAAGCACGCTTTAAAATACAAACTCACTAAAACTACATACAAACGGCAAGTGTACCGGTCGTAAAAGTAAGACCGAGTATCGAACTTAGGGACTCTATTCAGCAACTTCTAAAACTTAACATGTACCGAATTAAAAGACTAAAATTGATTTGGTTTTTGAATTTATTTTTAACTAATCAATTAACCTAATTAAAACTAATGAGAACTAATAAGAGTAAGGTGAAAAGTCAGATAAATAACAAGTAATTATGTAACCAACGAGAATGAACAAACCACCATGTAGTGAATCCCTAATGAGATGCAAATATGCAATGACTCCTAATCTGATGATGTACCAAGTTCTGATTATGGACCCGACTAACCTCTCGTTAAAGATATTAAAATTATAGTTATTAGACAACTAGGAATATGACTCACACTCACAAAAGCCTAAAAATCGATTTGTGAAGTACAAACAAAACGTGTAAGTGAAGTGCTAAGATGGAAACAAGTTTCCCTACAACTATATGAAATTGAAATTGAAACACTCTAACAGCCTTTAAATTCTGAAGCTAGTTCTATATTGATAAACTTAAAAACCTAAGAATCACTATACGTAAATAAACAAAAGAACCCTTGCTAACGAGTGTTCAAGACTATCAAACAATGCATTGATTAACCTAGTAACCCAAATCATCTTTCGAATCATTAAGATTGGATGTACACTTTAATTTAGCTAATTTTCGTTGATTAATTAACTTATATGATTTCTAATTATAAGGGTTAGATCAAAAAACTGGCAGTAAACGAACTAACAATTGATTTTAACGTTTAGGGTGAATCTCTTAATTCCAACACATTAATATTATAACATAACCAGTGGTTCACTAGTGGCCAGCTCACCCATTCAAACGGTGGACCGGTTCAGTCAGTGCGAATAATCCTGCTGGTATAACCGCAGGCAGCTATGCTAAGCTAGTTGGAGGAGACCCCGGTCAGGGTACCGTGCATTTACCTTTTATTAATAGCAATCAATACACAGTCAAACACAAGTACACATGGTTATAATCAGCAATAAGTTAGAACTATTTACTTTAAAACAAACTTAATAAAATGTCAACTGAAAAGTCAAAGCAATATCAAAAGTTCATGAAACCTAGGCGGCTTTAAGAATTTAGCCTCTAATCCTGTTCACAGTAGCAAAACATTGAATAAAAACAGTAAATATCATGTCAATTCAAAGTTTAGATGAAAAGAAACCGAAAACAAAGACTAACGGGTTGCAAAAGCGTTAAAGCTCCGAACTTGAACTCTATCTTCAATCTTCCATCCAAGTGTCACACCCCAACTGATGGCGGAAACATCGGGTAGTGGCACTAGGCGATCAGATTGATCAAGAGATTCCATAACGATCATTTAAAGACAATAATCAACATTTAATATCCCATACTATCAAACTCATACAATCTTCAAACAATCATTACATAATTCAAAATAATCCCTCAAACAAACATCGATCCGATCTTCCCTAGATTTATTACAAGATATTTTAAGGCAAAATCTAACACTAAGCATCCAAAGCTAAAGTCCTCAACCTGCCACATATGTTAAAATAAAACGTCAATACAATTAAGTAAAGGTGAGCATACGAGTTTTGCATATGAAATAGATATAAAAGCGTTTAGCATACACCGCATGACATACGTAATAGATGTGAACTATGTAATTACTTAGATTCATGCAAACCAACAAACCGCAATTGATCGAGGCATGCGAACAAGCGTTCACATCCTAAAAGAGAAAATAAATGCGAAATAAAAATGCGAGCCTTAACAACCCCGGGCCTCCGGGTGGCGGGTCAACCTCTAGTATACTATCATTTAAGGGTGGCGTACAAGCAATCAAGCAATACATACAATTCAGTAGATTTCACGTATAATCATGTAACAGCGGGTTGCGAATAAGCATTTGAGATTTGTGTGATGTGATTTGATATAGGAACATATGGACGCCCAAAAGTGCGTTTAAGCGAAAAAAGGTTAAGTATACTCATTATGGGTGCGTTTTGGGAGAAGTGCGGGATCTGAGTTGAGTCGAGGAGAGTGCCGGATCAGCCTGTAAGCGAACAGAAGTGCATCAGTCTTCCGAAATGCTGAAATGGTTAAGTTTGGATTGGGCAAGGGACAAGTTCGGGCGAACTTGTATGTTTCCATAAAGTTCGGGCGAACTTGTGAAACCTGTTGAGTTATGAGGCAAGTTCGGGCGAACTTGTCTAATTTCCAAATAAATTATACAAGTTCGGGCGAACTTGTAAGGTTTGCTACTGGGGAAGACAAGTTTGAGCGAACTTGTCTAATTCTCTTGAGAATTGGACAGAGTTCAGGCGAACTTGTGCCATTTTTGCAATTTGACGTGGGAGACCAAGTTCAGGCGAACTTAGTCACCTACCTGGTGACAAGTTCGAGCGAACTTGGTGTATTCGAGCGAACTTGATGGTTTTGGCATCCAAATCGTGTGTTTTTGCGTTGTTTGCTGAGAAAATCGAGTGTTCATCCCTCCAACCTTAAGCCACTGAGTAAAACTTAGGCCAGAGAGGTCTTTTGGAGCTAGTTTAGCAATTTTACAGAAACTCAGGCTAATCCGGACGAACTTGAGGGTTCGTACGGGTTAGTCCAGCTTGTGTAAAGTGACGATTCCGTCCTTGTGCTTCCGGATCTGAGATCTTGCTTGACAACGCCTCGTTCCACTCAAAAGTGAACGAAACATACGTCATTAGTTCCGAATATTGTGTAGAAATCAATGTTTTAAAAGGTTTTACTCAGATCTAAGAGTAGATCTCAGTGAAAAAGAGAAGTTTTGTATAAAAAGATGAAGATTTCGTAAAACAGAAGAGATTTATGAAAACGAAGGCAAGCCTTGTGCAAAATCGTTAGTTAGATCATCATTCTAGTTGAAAACGGGCTGAATCTTACTTAGAAAACAAAGGGTTTCGGTTTGGGGGAGCTCCGGGCAAACTTGCAGCAAGTTCAGAGAATCTGAGTTTTGGTATGAGAAAGTGCGAACTTGTGTTGTTCTCACTCACTTAAATACTCAGCTCGTTCTCTCATTGAACTGCTGCAACAGTTCGAGCGAACTTGTGTTCTGCTATTTGAGAGCAATCCGGCGGACTTGTTATTCTCACCTCACCTATAAATACTCAGCTTCATTCTCTCATTTGAACTTGCTGCAACAAGTTCGAGCGAACTTGTGTGTTTCTGCTATTTGAGAGCAAGTCCGGGCGACTTGTTGAAAGATAAGGTCCTTGGGACACCAGGCAAGTTCGGCGAACTTGTGCTATACAAGTTCGGCCAAACTTGACCTAGTGGCCAAGTTTAGTTCGATTATTTCGCGTTACGAGTTCGTTCGGCGATCCGGTTCGTATTAGATAGTTATATTAAGCGTATAGTTGATGAAATAGTGCGAATTAGCGATTCGTGCGTGTGAGAGCGTTGCGATAGCGATTGTAACCATAACATAAACAAATATACACACATAAAACATAATTCCACATATTTAACTGCAATTTGTGATTTTATGAGATAAGTGATGCGATGGCACAAGTGTTTACTAAACAATAACACACTCGGCTCGTATAATAACATAATTTGTTGTGATTGCGTTGAATTAGCGATGCATTTTAATAATCGATTAGATGCGATTTAGCTGTAACAAACATAATTTATTTAACATGACTTTCTTATAAACGAATCTCGGGATTACAATTGATAGATACAATGGAAATAAAAAGAAAAAGATAACAACGGAAAATTGGAATTGTTACACCAAGCACCTTCTGCAGCGACAATTAGCCCAATCATAGAGGGGTATGTTCATCTAGTGGTAGAGAGTTTGCTTAAAATAGTTGCACCTCCTAGCAGATCTCAAAGTTAGATGTTAATGAACGTAAACTTATGATTTGATAAAGAAATGCACACCATGATTTTAACCCTACTCTGGGCGTGCGACCAACGGTTGATACCTTAATTTATAATCACACACGTAGCGGGAAAAAAAACATTTTTGATAAATATTTATGATATTTCTAAAAATGTGCTTTTATAAAATAAGGATATAATATGTCTCAAGGTCTTACGAAACATTACATGTAATATTTTTTTCAAAATGAAATATATACTCTGGCCCCAAGGTCCAACGATAGAGTGCTTGGGAAGTCCATCTCCTCTAGCACAACCTTGCTATAACTTTGATTACGTGAAAACATTTTGAAAACTTTAATAAACTAATTAATTTAAGCATAAGTAGCTATTCAAACAAATATTTAATAGTCTGACCATTCAACCATAACCAAATATAAATTTAGTTATAGTCTTTTTATTTTTAGCCCTTAGAATTTCGTCTAGTGGCAATCCAAATATGATGTTTCTTTCACATACGTACAATTAACATGTTTCAAATAGTGCCTTCTATACAAAAGTACAACTAACACGAAATATCCTAGCATGGAATCACCCATGATTTTACAGATCCAAATATATAACTAATCAAACCGTATATGCACAAGCTAATGTAGATCATGAAACGATATCAAAATTATTTAACACATTCTTATGCTTCAAAATATAAAACATTTAGTTTAAAACCAGAAAAAATGCACTCACCTTGGTAGTTTTGAAGATTATAACAACTTATGTTTTTCTAAACTTGAACCATTTCTCGTAACCAGAACCTAAACACATATCGTAACAATTTATCGGTAACCAGATATACGGTCTCAATCATAACTTAATCTATAAGTCCTAGTTTACTTTATAAACCATCATATTAAGTTTATCATAAAATTGCATGTGATTATAAATAATAAAATATATTGTATTCAATTCAATAAAAATTACATCGAGACAGAAGGGGGGAAACAAGCTACGCCGCTACCCCTTTCTGAATACGGACCATTTTGGGATAACAATCCCTCTGAAATGGACCGTTTCTTTCTTCTTCGTCAACAATCAGGTTCAATTCCATCAAGTTATACTTTCTAAAAGACTCTTATCAACATGGTCTTTCTTTAACGATCAACATGTTTGATCATTACTTCATTAGTAATCACCATCGATCATCATGGTGTTCGTGATTGCATTATCATCATATTCTTATTTCTCCCAAGATCAACAAGTTCTATCATTATCATCAAAAAGTTCTATCATTATCTATGTAGCAACAGTTGTATGTGTATATATTATATGTATGTTTATGTGTAATCGGGTTCTTCAAAGTTCATTGGGTCGCATTGTGTATACGTATTCTTGTATATTTAGCACCATCTTGTTTGCAGCCGAAAACCTCTCAGTCCAGCCAAACTTGGATTAAATGGCCCATGTCTATTATATGTTTTAATGTCATTTAGCTGGTAAAAACTAATGAAATAAAAGAATAGTATATGATAATAATGTATTCATATATTTTGTCAAATCATACCACAATAAAATCAACACTGAAATAATATTTTTTTCATAAGGGTTATCCTTATCTTTAATTTTAACTATGTAAACCCTTCTAATAAATGCTGTTATTTATGAAACCTTAAAAATAGAGGTAATCTTTTAAGTTTAACAATACACAACCCTTTTAGGCTTTTAACAAAACTTAACATTTTCTGTAAAACTTACAAACTTCTTCTTCTTTTTTTTTTCAGAAAAAGGTTACATCTACTCTTCTAATACAACCTTTATATTCAACGAAGTTGTTTTATATTGAAAGGCAACTCATACTAAAAGACTCGCACCTGGGATTGTACCTTGAATCCATAATACGAAAGATCTAAATTGTTGGAAAGTTTTTGACGAGAATTTTGTGAGTTTGGAAGTGTGTTTCTGTTTTGGTCAAAAATTACCGAAGCAATTAAGTGATCAAATTTAGTTTGTGAGGTAGTGTGCTATGTATACTTGATAAAAATGCGTTTACTTGGTTGAAAATATAAGCAGTTTCAGGATATAGAACTATATCAATTTGTGAAAACAGTGCAAATAAAGTATAAGTAGACACGAGATGTACGAGGAAAACCCTTGATCAATCTAGATCGCCGGCATAAAACCTCGGGAGCTGACAACTGTCAGCTGTATTGTTCTTCTTATTGATTGCAAAAGCATGATACAACTTCGGGATATTGCTTGGACCAGCTCTAAGTGTTACAATGATTGAATAATGTAAGTGTTGCTGCAATTAGAAAGTGAAAGTGTACGAGATTGTGTGTGTTATACTGCTGATCTAGGCCCCTATAAATAGTAATCGAAAATAACCAACTATCCTATATTCTAGGGATCCCTTGAGTATTCCCTTGTGACCGTTGTAGACTCTTTCTCCAGCTCCAACGTTCGTATCCTAACCGTCTTGAGCGAGTCTTCGGGGAGACCAAGTCTTCATATCCGTTGGTACCTTGCAACCAAAGATTAATGTTAATAACGAGTAGGATACCCTCGCAGGATGTTACCAATATCCTGGTTAAGTATCCCGGTCGCAGCATCATATATATAGTATCAGGATATGTCATCAGGATATAAGTCAGAATTCCATCCACAACAGTTTCCAATTAAGGTAGCAACTTAGTTTTATAGTCATATGAGAAGACAAATTGTCAATCGTTTAACCCTGTTAAATGGAAAAAAAAATTATATTCAGTGTCTTAATAGTAATTTAACCGGTCTAATAACATAACGTTACACCTGATTTAATATTGATGTTTTTATTTACCCGTTCGTACACTTTATAGAGAGATCAACCCGTTTTTTGATCTAGCTCTGAATCATATACTGGTTTCTAGCTCCGAGGCCGGTTAATTTTACTTATATAGTGAAGCAGGCAAAAAGTTTTTCGACGTCGTTATAGCAAACGAAAGAGAAAACTCAAGAAATATAGTCGTAGTGTAAACAAAAGGGTATCAAAATGTGTAAGCAGAGCATGCATGTAACGCTCAAATTCACACAAACCAAAACCTACACGTTGTATCGAATACCAAAAAAAAGATTAAACCAAAAAAATAGAACGTGTCTGATGAGTTGTTTAGTTAATTATGTGAGTTAAATAAAAAAACAAAATAAATGTCATGTGAACCAATAAGGTTGATTCACCCATCTTATTATTATATTATTCATTTACTTGGATTTTCAATACCAATCCAAATTAGGTCACTTAAATTGTTAAAATATTTCGTGGTCGAAAATGCGTCGGGTATCTTTTGAACGGGAGTTGGAGTCACCACAAACTATACCAATAAAGTTAATACATATAAATACAATATAAGTTATATTTTTTTATTGTTTATAGGGATTTATTATTGCAAGATATTATTGATAATATATGCACGTGTGTCGTGTATCAAACTAAAAGGATTTTGAAGTGAATTATAACTGCTCATTGGTTTATAGTTAGCTAGCACGGTAACATGTATTTTATTAGAAGGGAAATTGGCATGTAATAATCATACATATATCTTATTAGCCATTAATAATTTCATCTGTAAATATTCTCTCCACCAGTCTCATATTTCACCTATTTTTCTTACAATGGTTCCCCGTTAAAAAAACTTAACGGAGTTAAGTTTATTTTTTCAAATTACAAACAGATTTTTTAGGGCTTTTGATTAGAACGACGATACGAGTCCATTGATGTAAAATTGCCTCGAAACAGAGCTCAAAACGATGAAAACGACGCTTCAATTCGGGTGTTTAAATTTCCAATTAACCAAAATCAAGTCACTTGGAGCACCATTTCGAAGTAAGTTTTACATCAATGGACTCGTATCATCGTTCTGATCAAAAGCCCTAAAAATCTGTTTGTAATTTGGAAAAAAACTTAACTCCGTTAAGGTTTTTTAACAGGGGACCATTGTAGGAAAAATAAGTGAATGTGAGATGGTGGGGGGAATATTCTCAGGTGGGATTATTAATGGCCAATAAGATATAGGTGTGATTATTACTGCCAATTTCCCTTAGTAGAATGATATTATTTTTGAACGACTAAGTGTTATATTTAGGCGTATTTAACTCATAAACTCCTATTTAAACACTTAAAAGGTTTTCTTTCTGCTACTAGGCCAAAGCCTCAATGACTTTTTGTTATTATACAATATTACTATTTGCAAGTTACATTAACATAACTTGTAATTTGTCTTTTTTTTTCATTTTTTGTCTTTTCTCTCTTTTGTTTTATCATTTGACTTTTTTTTGTTTTTTATATTTTTAACACTCAACTTTTAGCGTTGACAATTACAACCCTTAACTTTCTAAATATTTTTAATCGAGTTTTACGTGCTTGTTTTTATGTATATGTTGGTATAAATTCAAATTGATTTACGTTTAGACGTAATTTTTTCGGGTTATAAATTGGGTCAAGTATAATATGTTTTATGCTTATTATTATATACATTTTCAGTTCTACGTCTTAACGTGCTTTTTTCAGAATTGAGTCGGGTGAAACATAATACGTTTTTATTAAATGGTGTAAATTCGAGTCACTATACGTTTCGACACCGTCGCAACGCGTTGTAACTATTTTCTTACGTGCTTATTCATATGCACGTGTCGATATAAAGTCAAGTTGGTTTATGATTCGACGTAAATTTTCTTCAGGAATATGTCAAGTCAAATATAATATGTTTTCGTGCTTATTTTTATGAACGTTTTCGGTTGTTCTACGTTTTAACGGAAAATTACAATTAGCAAGCTGTGTGAATAGTGCTTTCATCCTATTGCCTTTTATGTTTTTTACTTAATTTTTTTCATTATTATATTTAATTTTTTTACCTTTGTTTGTGTTAAGTGTTTAGTTTTAAGTTCCTTTTTCATTAAGTTATAGTAAGATAACATTACGTTTACATTTAAAAATTAATTTAAAATCAGTCTGCCCTCGCTGTCTAATTTAACTTTATTTTTATGGTTTTTCGGTCGATTATATTTCTGTAAAACATGTATCGATATTCTTTTTAGCATCTTTCGTTCAGTTGCTATACTTAACCAAAATAAATATTGACTGAAACCCCGCAGCGTAACGCGGTAATCTTTCTAGTTATAACTATTTTGGTAGTTTGCATCTAAGTTAATTTTAGTTTTTTGTTTCATTATTATAATTGTTTCAGTAGTTTGAATATATTTAAACGTCATTCATTTTTTATATTATAAGTTAGATTAGATAACTTTTTTTTGTCATTTTCATTATCAAATTCATATATGTTCTATGTGTCTTTTACATGTGACCTAAGATCATATGCCTTTTTGTGCATCATCATTCCATGTCGCCACATCTTTTCTACTTTCTATCTTTGTTCGTTATATAATATATATATTATGTTTTATCCACAAATACACAATAGTATATTTATAAGAAATAATCCATTATATTAAAATTGATATATACTATAGTTATAACAAGTGTACATTTAATTATTGAAATCACTATTTTAAATAAAATTTTGTCCGTTTTATGCAGTGGTAGACTTGAAACTAGAAAAACGCTTATATGAATAAGTAACACTGATAATTTAAACGAACTAGGCTAGTATTACTAAAGCAAAAGGTTTTCAAAAAAAGGTATATTAACACGTTATACGCAATTATATTACTTGTCAAACTTAATGTATTTTCTACGGTTAATCCTGTAAGATGCTTAACCAAAACAAAATCTCCGATAAATATCTTTTCCTCTTTATTTTGTTCTTAGACTATGTGTTATGGAGGAGCTCTAAAAAAGGCTTTAAGATGAAAAAAGTGATGTTACGGGACGCCACGTATGATTGGTAGAAGGGTTGGGGGGGGGGGGGGTATTGTGGCATTTCATTAGAAATGTAGTAACGGGTTTAGGTGGTTAGATATGATTGGTTGCATACACAAACACAAAACTCACGCCCTCAAGCCAAGCCACACCTTGTGCCTTTCGCCCCTTTCGAGCCCTCCCGTAGTAGTGTTTGCATCCTAGGCGTAATGATATAAAGTTGGGCATGGTTGTGGCCAAGCACACAAAGCACAACCTTAGTTCCACTCCATGATTTCATATTTTTAATTACAAACGTAAATATCTCCCCACTTGTGATCTAGTGGTAGGAGACTTGGGTTTTTCAATGGAGACTCAAGTTCAATTCTCATTTGTGTCATATTAGGGTGGATATTGGGCAATGATGGTGACAAACCCACCGAAGGGGGTTCGATCCTGAGCCGCACCCCCATTTTCATCTAGCTGTTACTTTAGCGAGGCAACGTGTGGAGGCAATACAGTTTCCGGGGGAATGCCGTAACCAAGTCTGACCAACCCAGCGCGGACCCGATTATGACAACATAGTCTGGACAAATCTTGGCTAAGGCTGCTGTTTAGATGGTGTGACATTAGGTCACTCAATAAAAAAGTCACCGTTCAAAAAAAATTACAAATGTAAATTAGAAATTATATATAGCAATTCAAATCAACTTGTGGACAACATTTTTACAAGATATATACGGCATCAGTAAACAACAACGCCGACCACAAAACTAAATAAATTTAAGTTAAAAAATAACATATATCAACGAACAATGAAATAGATAAATAATAATCTGCTAATTTAAAATGAGTTTTAATGTTGCACATTTATTTACATAAATTGAAAGGTATGGGGTCCATTGAATGATGTCGTGTCTTCATATTCTCCATAGGAATATATAGTAGCTGATACGATGAGAAGATGAGACAGGCTTAAAGAAAAAGGAGACAATGGTGACTCTATTAATTGACAACTTTAAGAATATTAAAATGATTTGAACATAAATCTTTTCAAGCCTTGGAAAAATTAAAAGATTGGTTGATTTGTAATTTGTGTAGAGAACTAATGGTTTATATACCGAGTCCATATGTTACATCCAAATGATTCGACCTATCCATACGTGAATAGCCCAGTAATATTAATATTGGCGAGTTAGATAAAACTTCGAGTAATAGGAGGTCAGGGTTCAATCCCCAAAGTATGCAAGTTTAGCCATTTAAAAAAAATATTTGACTTTTCGGTTTGCTTTAAAAGTCAAACCGGCTATATAAACTGGCCTGTAGTTTAACCTTTAAAATTTGTATACATAGTTTTTATTTTTCTTAATATGCAGTTATGTACTTGTGTTGTAATCATAAGTCATTTTTATTATGCAAGAAGTTTAATACAAACTAATAACTAAACTTAAAACATTTTCTTGTGTCAAAAACCGTTAAATCCAACAAATCAAACGTTTTGGTTTGTTGTTTCCTTAAATCGTAGTTAATGGTTTGTATTAGAAGTTTAGTTAGAAATGGTCACAACAAATTGTAAACACCCAACTCAATGCGTTGGGTAAAAAAGGTCTTTTACCTACACAGTCACACAGTTTCTATTTTGCATCTTTCATACGGTTGTTTGTTTACCTTTTAATAAGACTTTTAATAGTTTAGACATCTTACTGATTCAATACTTAATGGTTCAGAGTGTTTGTTTTACAAGCAAATGTCTGAATGGTTTAGACATTTACCTCCGAATGGTTAAGCATTATACTGAGTCTGAATGATTAAGACCTCAAATATGAATTGGTCAGACATTTGCCTCTGAACGATTAAGCATTATACTAGCTCTTAATGGTTCAGACCTCTTACTGGTTGAACACTTAACCATTCAGAAGTTGCCAAACTGCCCCTTAGAGGCCGTTTGTTTCAGCTCTTAATGGACTCCTAATGGTTCAGATCTCTTATGTTCAGTCCTTAATAGTTTAGACTCTTATTTCCTAAGCAAATGAAATAGTTCAGACATTTGCCTTTAAATAATAGTTAAGACCTCTTATTCTAATTGAGCATACATTTTGCCTTTTGTTTTAAAACAATTCAGACTCTCTTACTGGTTCAACACTTCCGGTTCACACAAAAATGCGAAAAATCAAAGAGGTTAAAAGGTGCGTTGTCACTTTCTATCTACTACCTTGAGCAACACTCACAAATTGAAAAAAGGTGCTTGCTATAGTCTTTAAACGGGGACCCAAGGATCGTTGACGTAACGAACTAGACAAACCACCAATGGATCATCATACACCATAAACTCGTGGTTCTCATTCTCAGCAAGCCACTGATACTGTGCGCATTAATGCCTACTCATTGATATTCTGCGCATCATTAGCGTCCTTAACCTACGCACCGTCCGCCACGAGGATGCCGACGAACCGCACGGTCAGAATCATTCCGTTTCAGCACTCGTACACCACCGGCGGCGATACGACGCCGTTGTTGTCGAGATGGCGGGAGAAATTGGAGCGGATGAAGGTGATTGACTGGATTGAGATGTTTATACCTTGCTCACGCTGGATTCGGACCTACAATTGGCGCGAATATCTTCAACCGGACTTAGTTTCCGGTGTTACCGTCGGAATTATGCTCGTTCCGCAGGTCTAATATTAATATTAGTATTTTAATATTTCATATATTTGACGTGTTTGACTTGAAAACTGTACATATTTTGTTTGTTTTTAGAAGGTCTGCTGCAATTTGTTTGGGTAGATGTTGTTTATTTAACTTTATTTGATATATTTGGACTCTTTACCTATTTTTATCATCTGCATTTTTGCTTTTTAAATCTTCAAATTGTTATTCATGTTCCTATTTGTTATGTAGAAAAAAGTTATATGGTAAATTAGGTTTTACTAAAGTTAGCATAAATCAGATAAATCTGAACTTGAAAGTTGAAAGTAGTGCCTGTTATAATGGGAAAATTACCAAAATGATCATTGTTTGGTAAATATGTTTGGTCAAATGCTCATTTTAGTAATTTTCCAAGTTTTATTTTTAAGTCAAAAGTATGACTCCTCTAAAATATATAATACTGAATTGATTTTTTGGGGATTTTATGGAGGATGTATTTTTTCAAGTAATTTGGCCATAGACAAGAGTGTGTTGGGTGAAATATGTGACGATGGACGCGTCGTACGAACCAATGTAATTCGTTCTGGCAACACGGAGCTCGTTGCTTTGTTTTTAGTTGGAATTACCCCTGCTTAAGCATGTTAGATGTGGAGTTCCCCTCTTGATCACAACCAACATGCCTGAAACGCGTTGGTGGTGTTTGAGGTGGGGCCTTTCTTGTGACTCAATGTCTATCATGTGAACGAAATTGGCCTAACGTGTCACAATATATGTGTTTCCTAACCATTTGGAACAGTTCATCATGATTCTACTAGGTTTCATTTTAGTCTATCCCAACTTGTTAGGAATGAAATGTTTGTTGTAATTTGTAACATAGTCTTTTTCTGTAGATTATTTGATATCATACTGCGCATATTAAATAATTTATATATCCTTTTTGTTTCTATGTGAGCAGTCTATGTCATATGCGAAGCTAGCTGGACTTCAACCAATATATGGACTATGTAAGTTGAACATAGGCTATTAACTTTATGTTCTAAGTATAAAAGGTGGAAAAAGTATTTGAGTACCCGTTAATCTATTTATCCGACTTAACCGTGACTTTTTGTTTGGTCTTTCACTGTAGATACTGGATTAGTGCCTATATTTGTGTATTCCGTATTCGGGTCATCACGTCAACTTGCTGTTGGTCCGGTAGCATTGGTTTCTCTATTGGTCTCTAATGTTCTAGGCAATTTTGATTCATCTGGTGAACTATATACGGAACTAGCCATATTATTGTCACTCATGGTCGGAATTCTAGAATGTACAATGGGGCTCTTGAGGTACTCTTTAACTTCTACTGGTGAAAGCAATATAACATTTCTCAAGTTTTAGATATTCAAAGTTAAGAATTTCAGAATAATAATAATATTTATAATTATAGTTAAATATTAGCACCCGTTCATGATTACAATGACTATTCATTATAGTATATATTTTGTCCATTGTAGGCTAGGATGGCTCATCCGATTTATCAGCCACTCTGTGATTTCTGGCTTTACAACTGCTTCAGCCGTTGTTATTGCACTGTCTCAGGCAAAATATTTCTTGGGATATAGTGTTGAAAGAAGCAGTGAAATAATTCCACTTGTTAAGAGTATAATATCAGGCGCAGATCAGGTAAAACTTTAGTAATCAGAAATATATCTTTATTAACATTTTACTACTTTATTCACAATGGTTTTTGTTTGTAGTTCTCATGGCCTCCTTTCGTGATGGGGTTTACTATTCTTGCAATTATGTTGATCATGAAGCATTTGGTACGGTATTTCTTCCAAATAAGTTTTAACTCATGTGTCGTTTCTGAGCTCATTAACTATTTGGACGGTTAACTTACAGGGTAAAACAAGTAAAAATCTGCGGTTTTTGAGAGCGGCTGGGCCACTCACTGCAGTTGTTCTCGGTACAATTATTGTGAAGATATTTCATCCATCATCTATTTCTTTGGTGAGAATAATGAAAGAAACTTTTTTCTGCTGTATCATTGATCTCAAATAAACTATACTAATGAAAGCCAAAGCTGATGCTAGAATCTTCTAGACAATAGTCTGACATGTCATACAAATACCGAAGTCAACATAAAGTCAACATCACCTTAACAAGAAACATAATGTCGAAAATATGTATTTTTATGCTGCGTAATGACTGTTGTCTGTACATATGTATTTGAATGAGAAACTCAGGTGGGAAACATACCTCAAGGACTTCCGTCTTTTTCCATCCCGAAAGAATTTAGGCATGTGAAGTCTTTAATCTCTACCACATTTCTAATTACTGGAGTAGCTATACTAGTAAGAACATAATTTTATCATAAGCTAAAATCGTTAATGGTTTTCATAAGGGTTAATTTCATGAAAAGGTAACTAACTTTGATCCAATTTCTATTTTAGGTTTGTTACGAAAACAAATAACCAAACTTTCAAAAAACTTTTTACCACGTTGACTTTTTTCACATGGTGAAAACCAGTTATTTTTGCGTAATTGCCTTAAATTAATCTTTTTGAAACTTTGATAGTTGGAATACTTAAAACTGAAACAAGATTGCGGTTTACCTTTTCATGTGATTAACCCTTTTCATAACATTCCACTCACTTCACTTCTGCAATTAGGAATCTGTGGGGATCGCCAAAGCCCTTGCTGCAAAAAACGGATATGAATTGGATTCAAATCAAGAGGTATATCACATATATTTTATTTTCGGGTGTATGCATATATTAGTGTGGAGGCTTAGACTATAGTTCAGTTATCCCTGCTAACATGTTAATTGCTTTCTACTAGTTGTTCGGCCTTGGAGTAGCCAATATATTTGGGTCTTTTTTCTCAGCATATCCTGCAACAGGTGAGTTTTTTTGTGTTGCTTTCAATGCATGCATACACACACATGCTGTGATGTATAAGTTTGACATGCTTCTGAAGGAAAAAATTAATTATCAAATATGTTGGCTAGGTTCTTTCTCGAGGTCAGCGGTTAATCATGAAAGCGGAGCAAAAACTGGTTTGTCGGGAATTATCATGGGCCTTATTATCTGCTCTGCTCTGTTATTCATGACACCATTGTTTGAATACATACCTCAGGTATGTCTCCATTTCATACTCAATGCTCTTTAAAAAAACAGGATTAGCTCACAGCTGACTAGTTTTCCATGCCACTTTTCTTTTGGTTTGTTATATCACCAATACAATTTCAGACAGTTTTAGACTTTATTTCAGAACAATCTTAATGATCCTCTGTGGGTAATTTATGAAATAGCTAATTTTAAGTTTGATTAAAGGTAACTGCCTTTAGAAAAAAAAATGTTCAATATGATTTGACCAGTTACCTATCAAAATAATGGTGTTGCAGCTAACGGGTCAGTAACTTTTGTAAGATTGGTGATTTTTTCTGTTTTATATTTTGGGTACCCATTACTCAGTAATCCCATACCTGGGTCAAGTTCGGGTTTTTCTGTCATCCCAAAAGCTACCCTTTTGTGCGATTAGCAGTTATAAATTCAATGACATCAACATATAATTTCGGTGCTATCTATGCATCTACATATAGTCACCATTTACTGAATACCTTTTAACTTGGATCTTGACTCTTACCTTTTGTGAACTTTATCATCTTTGCAGTGTGCTCTGGCTGCCATTGTAGTCTCTGCTGTAATTGGGCTTGTGAGTATTTTATCGTTTTCTCTCCTCAGGAATTTATTTAAATATTTTTTTGAAACTTTAATGATTATTGTTCAACTGTGTAATCTTGTAACGTATTACAGGTTGACTACGAAGAGGCGATGTTTTTATGGCGCGTTGATAGAAAAGATTTTTTACTCTGGATAGTCACTTGTGCAACAACGTTGTTCTTTGGTATAGAGATCGGTGTCCTTGTTGGGGTATTCATTCATTTATCCCCTATTTATAGTTTGTCCATGCGTTAGATTTTGTAAAAATTACTAATTCGAGTTTCTCATCGCTTTTTTATAGGTTGGGTTTTCCCTAGCTTTTGTCATCCATGAGTCAGCAAATCCACATATTGGTGAGCAATATTGTTTGTATAAAATATTGCTTAGTTACAAAATATTTATAAATTGTTTGTATTTTAGCTGTGTTGGGGCGTCTACCTGGCACTACTGTGTACAGAAACATCCAACAGTACCCAGAAGCATATACATACAATGGCATTGTTATTGTTCGGATAGATGCACCTATCTATTTTGCCAATACAAGTTTTATAAAAGACAGGTATATACTACTGATCGCGTTTTGTTGCTTTTAACAAAATAGTTTTTTTTTTAAATATCACTGTATGTGTTTCAGGCTGCGGGAGTATGAAATTACGGTTGACCAGTATACCAGCAGACGTGGACCAGAAGTTGAAAGAATAAGCTTTGTGGTTCTAGAGATGGCACGTATGTACTCATCATCTGAACATTTGTTGATAATAAACACGAATTTGGTCTTTTGAAGCGTTAATCTGGTTACATGTCATTCTCAGCTGTTACGTATGCTGACTCCAGTGCGCTTCAAGCTTTGAAAGAGTTGTATCAAGAGTACAAATCAAGAAACATCCAGGTACAAATCCCCCCATTTTGTTACACCTTGAATACGTATCGACACCAAAATAAGCCTGAAAAAACGGGTGGGTGCGGTCAGTTCAGATACCAGGTCAAAACGGGGTATGACTGAAATGAGTTTGGGTTAAACAGGATGTTTAAAAGTTTTGACCTGGGTTTGAACAAAATGGGTTCACCCTGAAATGGGTCGTTCGAGAAAGAAAAAAAAGTATAAAAATAAGTTTAGCCACTATATTTGCTTTATGACTGCTAGTGGGTAGATGGTGTCGAGGTGAACAAAAAAACCGGATCGGGGACCGAAACCAGCCAAACCGACCCGAACCGGTTTCGGTTCGGAACTGGTACAAGCCAAACCTCCAAACTGTAGGTTCCACACTCGTTCCCCTCCCTGGTGTCAAAAAACAAACCGAACCGGTTTCTACACAAACCGGTAGAAAAAACCGGTCAATTTTATATAAAAAATATGTATAAAAGTTGTACAAACCCGGTTTCTACACATACAAATATATACACATACACATTAATAGAAATGATATAAAATTAATAGAACTTTAAATTAATATAAAAAAATGTCTTAAAAAAATAAAATGGGTCCCAATGTGACCTGGGCGGCAATTCTTGACACGACCCGCCAACCCGACACGAAAAAACAGGTTTGGGTCGACTAACTCAACCCGTTTAAAAAACGGGTCAGGTTCGGGTTGACCCGTATTAAAAATGGGTCGGGTTCGGGTTGACCTGTATAAAAACGGGTCGACCCATTAACCCGTTTAACTATTTATAAAAAAAAATCTTTTGTATTTTTGTTTTTGTTTTTTCCGTTTCTATTTTACATGGTTAGTTGTAATAGTGTTAATTTTGACAAATTATATTATTTATTTGTCACACTCATACTCATTGTTAAACATGTTATCAATAACCCGCTTAAAACCTAACAACTCGCTTATAAATCGTCAACTTGTATGACTCATTTAAAAATATGGTTTAAACGGGTCGGGTTCGGGTTGACCCGAATTTATATGGGTCGGGTTAGGGTTGAAATCTTTGACCCGAATAATAATATGGGTCGGGTTCGGGTTGAACATTTCAACCCACCAACCCGCCAACCCGCAACCCGTCAACCAGCCAACCCATCAACCCGACACGATTGCCACCGCTAGACCTGATCACCCAAATGAACCCCTAAGTAAATATTTTTCACTAAATCAACCCACTTCTTGATAAACGAGTCATAATCAGGTGTACTCCAACAAATCATTGATCTGCCAACTTTTCATCATTTGTACTGCAGATAGCGATTGCTAATCCAAACCAAGACGTCTTTCTAACACTATCGAAATCTGGATTCATCGATTTGGTTGGTAAAGAATGGTGTTTTGTAAGAGTGCATGATGCTGTTCAAGTTTGTCTACAATACGTTCAGACCTCAACGCCTTCTCCTAAAACTCCACGGCCCTCTCTACATAACAGCACAAGCTTTTCGGAAAGACTGAACGAAAGGATGAACCGTAAAGAGGACTTAACACCAGCTGAAATGGAGTCGGGTGAAAGAGAACGGTTAAGATCCCCTGATGCAGACCCGATAACGCAGCCGTTGTTGGGGGGAAAATATCATAAATGATGTGGCTTTTGTAGATAGTTTTGTACCATGTTTAAGAACCCTGCGGACCCCAAACATTTCTTCCTAAGGTTGAGGGTTTAGTGTTTAGGGTTTCTAAATTTATGATTTGCGGTTACCATTTAGTTTGGCTTACCTAGTTTTTTAGTATGTATGTAATCTTGTTGTGTAACTAATTCTATATGTATATGTAAAAATATTTGTATTCATGTTCTTCAAAAACATTCATCACTTTTACTCATGATGATGGTCTTGTTCTTCAATATCATGAGTCATTTAAAACACTTTAAATCTTAAATAAATTATCACTGAATGATCCATAATCACACATCTAAACGTGTAAAATGATGGATCATAGCTTTTATTAAAACCCAAAATATATTTTTAGTAACATAAGAACACTTTTTGAAATTCCAGCAATAACCTTGAAGACCCATAAACCCGTCCAAATTTGTGATAAGATTAGAAGTTGTTGAGGTCATTTTTGTATTTTTAAACAAGCCCAAAGGCGAGAAATGTCATTAGCTAGCCCTCCTCAACAACAAGCGTTTGATTACCGGGATGACGACAACTTTTAAGGATTCTACTTTGTTTCGACTTTTTAGCTTTATATCAAAGCTAAACCTTATAAATATTTAAGTTCGAGCCCCACTCGTTATTATTTACTATCTATCTCATGTTATTTTATTATATAAATGTAAATTACTTTTTACTTAAAAAGTATGTATATACTTACTTAGTTATTTTTATTCTAGTAACGCATACATATATAATTATTTTTATTATGTAATATATTTATTATACTATATAAATCATATGACTTGTTTAGGCTTAGGCGCGCTTAGTAGAGCTAATTTAAGTTCGGTTCGGTTTGAAGTTTTATAAGATCACATGATCTACAAATCCATATCTAAACAATTCTTTGGCGTAGCAAATTTCAAAAGCCTAAAAATAATATATTCGAAGCAAACGAACAACTTGCCTATAAGATGAAAAAGACTTGCACTAAGCACTTTGATTCCACTTTCATATGACAACAATATGAAAAAAAGAGAGGGGATAAGATGTCCATGTATAACAAAATAAGGTAAAAAGGTACGAAGATACGAAGGCACGTATAAAACATCCTACACGAATGACATTCGCATATGTATCAGCTTCGTTTAACATGATTAACACTATCTTGAGATGCAGTAGTAAAAGAAGATACGCAAATGTAACAACCACCGACTTTCGCAACAAAAACTTTAACAAGATAGTCATCCCCACATTAACAAGACTCCTTCACACATTAGTATTTAGCACCATCAGAATGTTTATGCACTAGTAACACATGACTGCCACTTTAAAACTCCAAAAAAAACATATGGTGCACGACGTAACATATTACATACATATGATAACGCGAGTTGCTAAAGCTATAGTTTGGGACAACTTCATGCATTATTAATCTTCGGCGCCCATCCAGCAATCACATATTCTTCTTTAGCAGGTTTTCTTTTCTCAAACGACTCCCTAGAGAAGAGCGACTGCATCAACAACAACATCATCATCATCGTCGTCATCGTAAGTTAGACACACATAAAGTATAAAGTAATGTCTACATATATAATCATAATCAGTTTTATTATACCCAAACACCAGAAGCCCAATAACCAGACAAATCACTTTCAATATAGAAAGCCAAACATTCCTTTAATTGGATAAAGATCCAGAATTAGTCATACCTTCATGTAGTTATGCACATGAGTCAGACTTTCTGGAACACTCCACTTCTTGAAATGACCAAGAGCCACCTTAAGATGGTACAGCTTTGGCGCCAAACTCAAATCAACGGCTGTGACCTTTTCTCCGTTAACGTAAGGACCCTGATACGTTAACAAGTTATTATCATTCCAGCATATAAAACACACATGTTCTACCAACTAACAGTCATATTGTTGTTTTCTAAGGGCGTTTGGTTCATTAAATCATTTTAAAGTCATTTGAATTCATCAAATCAAAAGAACTGGAATCTGAATAAACTGCATTTGGAATTAAAATTTGTTAAGAAAAATTGAAATCATCAAAAAATTGAAGAAATTCCACGTTGTCAAAAGTGCATCAGGCACACGCCTAGGTGCAGAAGCGCAGCGCGGGGAAAGCGCATCGCCTGAAAACTGCGCAGTTACAAGCGAACAGGCTTCCAGCCACGTTCCTGCCAAAAATCGTCTGAACCTGTTTGAACATGTATATAAAGCCCCTAGACAAGCCTGGAATCAACCTAAAAAAAAGCCTAAAAACATGTCTAAAACCCCTAAAATGCTTTTTTTTAAATACTATGCGCCTCGCTTAAAAAAGTACACTTTTTTATGCCTTGCAACGAGCCTCTGGGCGAGCCGTTGACAACATAGAGTGATAGAGGAACTCATTCGAATTCGAGTTCAATTCCCTTCATTCTCAAACCAAACACGCCGAAAAGGTTCCAATTCCATTGAATCCCGACGAACCAAACACCACCCAAGAATATAAAAGATTGGCACTTTATAAAACACACCTTGTTCTTGAGGTGTTCTTCCAATGCATTCAGTTCATCAAGCAAAGCTTGTTCACTCCCATCATTCTCATCCTTACTCTTCAAGAATCCCACAAACTTTGGGAAAATCTTTGACCCCCTACAAAAGTCAGAATTTAATTATATAAAATATCAATTAATTATATAAAATTCATTAAAGAACATGCAGATTTTAGAGATGCATACACAGAGGCAAGTTCAGGGGGTGTAACAAGAGAAGGTTCAGGATACTTTTCTTCAATCAAACCCACAATAACATCAGAATCAGATACCCATTTATCATCAAACTTGATCAAAGGAACTTTCCCATCTGGGTTCACTTCAAGAAACCTAAACAATCAAACAAACACACAAAAATTGACATAAAAAACCCTAAAAAAAGTGAACTTTTTCAAGATTCTGAAACACTCATGATCACCCACCATTCTGGTTTGCTGTCAAGATTTATGAGATGGGTTTTGTAAGAAACTTTCTTCTCTTCCAGAGTCAAAAGTACCCTTTGGCAAAATGGACCTATAAAAAAAATCAAGATGATGAGATCTTGATAAAAATGAGAACTTTATGAAATGTGTGAATAAAGGAAGGTTGATTACAGTCTCCAAGAACATCAGGGGCACCAGTAGCAGCTTTGACACAGATCTCAATCGCCATTAAAGCTGAAGCTATTTTGGTTTGATGAAGAGAGGTGATGTGTTGGTGTGTTGAGTGAAGAGGTATTAATACAGGTTTTGCAAGTATACGTTTCGGTGTTTGTTGTCGCACATAAAGAACGGTTCACATATAAAGGTGTTAATTATTCGAAAGGTTTAGGAAACATAATGTTGTGTGGGGTTTCATTACTTTTTTATTTTGTGAAAGTTCTAGACATTACAAGAGTTACATAGTAACAATAATAAATGTACTCAAATAAATAACTTCAACTAAAATAAATGTCATACATGTTAAAAACTTATAGATTATGAACCTTATACACTTAAAAGAGCATCCACAAAAGGGTGCTCCTGGTTCGCCACGGTTGATCACAAACTAGGATTATTTATGAGCGGAGTTCGAGCTGAGTTAGGGTCTATTCACGTCAGAATCAGGTAGGCTTGTTTTGGCTTGAACTTTTTGCCAAGGTGAAAATATGGGCTAGAACTTGAATGATGAATGAGCTCACTCGTGGTTTGAAGAGTTGGTTTAAATCAGAGAAGTATTTTATTTAAAAAAAGATAGACAAAGAGAGAGATCAGAGTGGTTGATCAGGATAGTCGGGTGGAATTAAAGAATAAGTCGAGAGCAACCAATAGGAACAATCCTACTTGCTAACATGACTAGAAATCAAAGAAGTCAATTGGAACAGACTTCCCTGCATGCTAGAAACATGAGCAATAAATCGGAACTTATATTTCGGTACTTCAATTGAGGGCTAGGAGAGAGAGAGAGAGATGGGTGGATACATATACAAAAGATGTGCAACGAGGTGTGTGAATACATAACCATCCACCATTACATACGTATATCTTAAGATCGATCAAGTCACCTTTTATCACATCTTAGAATAGCTAGGTGCTCTCCTGATTATACATATTGAGAAGACAACATTGACCAATAATACTATCTTGGACGGACAAACAATTAGGGGCATAGCTTTATAGGGCCCGGGGTGCCCCGCACCCCACATATTTTTCGTTTGGTAGTGTTAATTTTACCGGAAAATTTTAGATTTTTTTTGTAGTGAAAATATTGAATTTATAAAAGTTTGACCCCACCAATTTGGATTTTGAGAGTCCAATCCCACCATGACTTTTCTTTGGTACCCCCATTGTAAACAAGTGCTTGAATATTAAATTCGAATCAAAATATACGACAAAGTTAAAGGCATACATGTATAATATAGTGAAATACAATAACCCTCGATACATATCTTAACACTTAAGTCCTAGACTAGGGATGTTAGGTTTTCACGGAATTTATAGGCCAAATTGGTAGCCAGGGTTATCGGAGTAATGGTTCGTAACATGCGATCATAAAATAACATTGGATGTAAAGGAAATTGGTAGACTTAAGAAAGATTAAACACTTCACCTTTTCAATATAAAAGGTTAATAAAAAGTGAAATAATAAGATTAAACAGGTGAAACTAATAAGTTATATGCATTATATGTAAGAATATTCATACATATTATAATTGTTAGATTTCTATATATATATATAAAATAAACTAATTTAACTTTTAGTTATATCTATATAGGATTAATTTTTTATTATATCTTGATCGGTTCGGTTTACTCAAACAGTAAACCGGATTGTGAAACCCGGTTTTTAAAACCTTAAACTAAACTGTATTACTCGTGACCTAACCAAACCAACCAAATTATCTTAATTTTGACGGCTCGATTGTTTAATAATGTAGCTGTCGTGAGCTAATTAAAAATAAGTATTTTAATAATTTAAATACTCATATAAGTATGGATAAGTAAGGCCGTCTTCACAGGGAATACGTGATTAGTGTTTAACTAATTGATCAATTTAACTAACTACTAGTCTGATTTGGGGGTTTTGATTGATTTGAAAGAAAATAATTAACTACGTGAGAAAAAGTTGACAAATTTGGAAAAGCAACTCCCACCCGGGAGTCAAGTTATATATTTCACACGAAACTTAGTATAATTACTAAAACACCACATAAACATGAAATTAGGATTTCTTAAATAGAATAATACTTAGAGACAGTTTTTAATACTAACCATATGATCTAATTGTCCACTCACAAATACCAACTACTCACCTAATTATAAATCCGCTAACGATGCAAGAAATCGCAAATACGTTTGATAAAAAGACAAGTAATTCAAATATAAGAAAATGTTTAGCCGATTCAAACACAAGTAATCAAGATATACTAGTTTACAAAGTAATCGAACAAAGTTTAATGTGTAAAACCATACAACTATTCACCCACAGAAGTCACAAGATGTTTAGCCACTTATGCTTGCCATCACAACTTCAATCTTTGTTTTGGATTGATCTTGCATGAACCAACATGAAGGAAACTTGATTTCTTGGTGAAAATCGCACAAAGGGGCTCTGGAAGACGTCTGCGATCGTATAAATCCGAATTGCTTAGCCTCCAAGCTTAATTAGGTCGAAATCACAATTTTCACATTTTTAGTATCCCTTGTGTTTCATGGGGAGGGGGGGGGGGGTCTTCATCCATCTCTCACGTGGCGAGAGCATGTAAAACACCAAGTGCAAATGTGGTATCCCGAGTGTCGCGGGGGTCCCATTTTTTATGGACTTCTCTTTTCTTTCCCTTCTTCCAACCATGTGCTCCAATCCTCTTCTTTAAAGCTTGGTTTTTCTCGTTTAGCACACTTTTAACCTACAAGACACTATACAACATAAGTATAATAAAACACACCCAAACGACTCGATAATAAGCTAAAACATATACAAAACTAATACATTTACACAATATTGTTATCAGCAAATCATTTAACGGTTTTCAAACATATAAACAGTATAATTATTTTGAATACACAACAACTAACATCAATCAAATGCTTATCAAAGCTAGAAGTCTAAATGCGTAACATTCAACGGAAATAAAATGGTTAGATATCAGACCATGATTAGAAATGGGACACATATCAACATGCAAAATAAATCAACCTTACAATCATTTCATATAGTATGGGTGTTTATGGTTCGGTATTAAACTATGAGATCTTTCAAAGGTTTGGTTTTAGAGCAGTGGCGGACCTATGAATTTTTTTCATGGGGGAGGGGGAAATTTTATGAGGTGGTTTATCGATCGTTAAATATTAAAAAATGGTCCACTTCAGGTCGGGTCGGGTCAGATCGAGTCGAGACAAGCCGAGTCACATACTAAAAAGATTAATCCAAATTAATTTACTAAATACATAATAAAAATTCACCATTCTTCACTAGAAATACATAATGGAAGTACAATGTATTTATAATTGCTCTTTATAGATTTTTATTTTTGAAATTTAGCCTTAACATAATAAAATCAATAAAACTATAAAACCATCTAAACAAATATTTTGAACATATTAAATAAAGTAAAAAATCTAAATAAAATGTCTGGAAATCTTAAAGAATATCCCAAGCTATTAACCAAAAGTCTCAAACAAACATTTTCTTCCCGTTTAACCTAACATTCTGTTATTAAAAAGTAACAAATAGTGGTAGAATTAGAACTTTACAACATAAGGGTCATAATAAAAAAAAAATTTATATTCTCTAATATGTTACAATTACTATTTGTATAAACCTAAGAATGATCAAATAACATTATTTTTCCTCTCACAGAATCAATGTCTAGATAGGTGACTAAATCCTTAATTACATAAATAATAATAACCAATACATAACCAAATCAGTTGACATAATAAAGAAAATAATAAATTTTAAACCTTTACTCTTTCATTAGAAAGTTTACTTTACTGATACAATAAAGTAAATAAAAAAGTTAACTGTAAAAATAGATAAATAAAAAATTAACACTCTACTTAGTTAACCAACGAAAAAGACAAAATAACAATTAAATGAGAAAAAAATTAGTGGATCAAAACAGTAGGCCTTTGGTGGGCTGTTGTAAGACTTGTTGGGCCAATACCTACTTAAAATAAAAAAACTTAATTGTATTCTCTATCTTCTCCTTTTCCAACACAATCAATTCACATCCCTGTCTATAATTGCCGGCGGGAGAAAAATCTTAAGGAAACATTCGCTGCTGGAAAAATAGGTTTTATTCTGATGTGTTCACTTTTTTCTACACTCTTCCCTTCTTATTTTAATTTTATGGGGTGCGGTGTAAAAATCTCATGGGGTGCGCTCGGGATCTTCACGTACATTATATTTTTCAAGTGGTGCGTCCGTCCACCCTGAGATAGTGGTGAGTCCGCCCCTGTTTCAGAGTCAGTTTTTTACTTAGCTTTCAAATCGAAAACCAACTATATAAAACAGGACCGGACCGCAAGAATTTATTTTATATTTCTTTCATATTAAATACATATATACATAAATAAAATAAATCTGTTTTAACCTATAACTAAAATTGATGTAATACAAAAAGTGGGCTACCCCATTTTCACATTACTATATTTCATTATAGTAATTCTACGTGAGTTTTCTAAATTCCAAATCCAACTTTTATTCTGATGTATTTGGGCATATATTATTTGTGATGTAACTGGACGGCCTTTTGAGATATATTCATAGTTTGTTGTTAAGTTTGATGGAACTTGAAGTTTCGACAACCTTTTTTCCTTCCTTTTTTTAACTTTTATTAACCAACGATGGTTTGGTTCAGTTTAATATTTCTACGATTTGATTTTTATTTATAAAAAAAAATCGTTACTAACAATTTGATTCACGATTTACCCTAAAATCGCTTATTAGCAATACTAAAGATGGGTACAAACAAAGCAAGGGTTCAACACATCAGTAATAGATGAATATTTATACTATAACTAGGCTATCATCCGGGAACTTCCTGGGTTAGGAAAATTTAATTTACAATAAACTAAACTACATAAATAACACTTTGAACATCTAAAGTATCATCTTTCCCTTCTCCACCACAAATTTTTTGTTCGATTTTATAAATATCCCAACTTTGCCTCCATATGTATTCAATGTCTTCATGTAAAACTAATTCCTTTTTAATTCATAATGAGATCTCTGCATAAGAATGTTTTCGAAACTCATACGCCTAAGAACACATGCCATGATGGATTAATAGTCAAAGGGGTCTATTGGCCATAATTTTTTTGGATCACACCAATGTTTAATTCGATAATATATTTCTTCTCATCATCTGAAGTAAAATAACTATATATGAACTCAAACTTTATCATAATCACAAAACTATAAAACTAAGCTGTTAAATGAGCATCACATGTAAAAAAAACTTGTAGAATTTTCAGTTGTTAAACTAAACAACATTTTTAACTTATGATAAGCGATACCTTTGCAATCATTTTCATATAAAAAGGAGTTAGTGGAATGTTTTTAATATGCAAATTTGACTGACATTAGTATTTATTAGGATGTGGAAAGCAATTGCATTTATATTTTTTACATTCCCATTATGTAACACCCCAAAAACGGGTTTGATAATCAAACCACGTTAGTATTTAAGGGCGGGTAAAGTACCGTTAGTGGTAAAAGTTAACGCGTAAACATTGAGATTTAGATAAACAAACCTAGTGCTAAATAAAAAGGAAAATAAGTGCTTTATAAGAAGCAAGTATACTAAGAGCCCGAGTGAACGGGACCTAAGTTGAATCGGGTTGTAATAACCCATATTTAACAATTTGACTAAGAACATTAAAACCTAGTTATGAGAATTGGTTAATTGTTAGTTGTGTTATATGGGGGATTAAACAAAACTAAACTCGAGGGACCTAGGATGTCAAAAAGGGAACTTGTGTTTTAAAACACATGAACTAAAACACAACACACAAAATGTGGATGTGTGTGGTTGATCCCCAGGAGAAAGAACAAGGGCAAAACCCTTGTTCAAGCTTCATCCACCAAATTGAAGATCAATTCGAGACCTAAATCAGTGCATGAACGCATTTTAACGATCACCTGGACAAGGGGATCATAAGGTATGTCTTAAAACCTAGATTGATGAAAGTTGGAATTAGAGACAAGTAGATTACTTGCAATTAGATTATGGATTATGATCCAAAGATGAAATTGAGGGTATATGTATGATTAATTTCGTTAGACATAATGAAATTATGAAATATTTGATCTAAGATTACTTGAAAGTGATTAACAAGTAGTTTGTGAAGTGGGTTTTGATAATATGATGAAGCTGATGATATACTTGTGTTTGGAATCATCATGCATGATAGCAATAGCAAGATATTTGAATAATCTATGAGTTCGAGTACATGTCCATATTTGCCATGGAATGGGTTGTTTCATAGTGATGAAACAATTCCAAGATTCATGTATGAGATTGATAGATTAGCATACAATGATTGAAATTATGTTAAATTGTTGTTAACGATTGTGTGAACTTAGTTGAGAAATTTAGTTAAGACGGTAGCTTAGATATAACGCCTACCGGGAAATTGATGGAATGCCTAAAAGAGTTGTTGAACTTAATTGTCAAACTGACATATAATAGGATCAAATGGTAATTTGATATGCAATATGTAAGATGGGATAGTCGTGATAAACAATGACTAATCTAACCATCTTGCGACTGATAATGATAGTTTGACGCTTGACAAGCTAGGTGGAAGCTTGGGAAGAAGCGGGTCAAACGAATCAAGTATGCGGGAAAGACACCCCCTTTGTAATTACAATACACTGAGTATAGTTATGAAACATGTTAAGTATTGGAAATATGACGTTCCGGCATGATACAATGCAAGTCAGAATAAATAAAAATGGTAAGAAACCATAAATTATGGTAATAAGGGTAAAATGGCAAACTAGTCGAGTGAAGACTAACAAATGAGGATTTTTGAATATCACGTTGTGGGTGAACTATAACGGGTAAAAGTGGTCAAATAATAATCCGTACACGAGTTGACGGAGGGATAAAAGATTTGAAAAGACACCATTTGGTGAAAGTTATAACGGGTCAAACAATTTAAGAAAATGTCCTTTAAATAATAAGAACTCACGGCGCGAACCGGAATAGGTTCAAGGGGCATGATGGTATTAATATACCATCATATGTTGATAAATGGTCATGCCGACTAAACGGGTCAAATGGTGTGTTAATACCATTTGACAACAATAATTGATGACAACTTGTTGAGTTTTGTGACCACAGGAAATAACATATGTTTGCGTTGCTTTAACTAGAAATTTTAAAGCAAAAGGTATGAAACGGTTCAATGCTATGACCCGAGCCAGGTACGCATAATTAGATTTATAGTTAAAAGTGATATTTTGGTCAAATAATTAGTAAAAGTCCTTCGTCGTAAAATGAGGGACTAAAGTTGACCAAAATGCCCTCGATCGATAAACCGGGCAAACGATCCTTAAAGGTTGTTTAAAAATAAGTATTATGATCGAGTAAATCTTTGATAAATGTAAAGTTATAGACATAAGCTTTTTGGGTTAAGCACCTAAAAATGGATCTTTTCCGTAAAATGACTAACCGAATAGTACAAATCGAAAATTAAGATTTATGAGATCCACCACAAATATAGTTGTGGTGGAAGATAAATGAAAATCCTAGTGTGGGAATATGAGGTGTGGAAAGAATAAGCGAGATTTGAACTTAGTGCTCAAATCTTGAAACGGGTCAAATAATTTCGTAATTAAATAGTAAGCCAAAGGTTTATAAGATGGAAATTTTGTTAATATAAATGGTTGAGTCCAAATGATAGAGGAACAAATTACGATCACGTAAGAAGAAACGTGAGGTTAAACGGATAAACGGTTGGAAAGTTACGGCCGTTTTCGTAAAAAGGACCAAAACTAAAAAAAATCTGCAGCGTGACCCACGGTCCAGACTATGACCTACGGTACAGAGCTGCTGTCCAAGTTATTTTGTGTGCCGTAAGCTACGGTACACCAACCGTAGCCTACAACGAGCCCTCTAAAATGAATTTTGATTGTTGATTTGTTATTTATGGATTATAAATATAAGTCTAAGCACCATATAACTAACTTATGAGTTGTTATTGGTGCATAGGTGATAGTTAGGACCTCACGGATGAAGATCAAGCTCAACGAAGAACCGAACACAATCAAGTTCAAGCTTCTGCATTATGTATAGTCATTTACGAAATCATTCGTCGTTAATATTTACGAAATATGTATATATATATATATATATATATATATATATATATATATATATATATTTAAGAAGCATTATGTAACTCGAAGTTTTTAACGGACTTGTATTTGTATAAATACTTTTATATGCGAAATTTTTATAAAATTTTACTTTAACAAGAAGGGCCTTACACATTACCTATGAACAGAGGTGGTTAACTGCATTATGTCTAGGATGTATTTAAAGTAGTAACCTACATACTTCATATGTATTCATTCTCAATCTGCATCAACGAAGCACAAATCACACTTCATATTCATTAAACAATAATAATAGAATACCATGAAGGCCTGAACTAGTATATATGATTATCTAACCTGAGATAAGATTATAGATCCACCTTGAGGCACATATAACTTCTCTTCATTATGTTGACTTTTCAGGTTGTAAACCGTTTCATTTCAGCCTAAAATATATGTGATCTGGTCAAGAATCAGTAGAACAAATAAGGAAGCTTTGGATGTTTACTAAAAGATAATAATTAACCTTAAAAGGCTTGTTATAAGTCTGAAGCTCAAATCCAGGTATGAAGTGTAACCATAGTGGAAACACAGTGTTTTTGAAAGAAAATATTAAGTGTCGGGAACATCCCGGGAAGAAAAAATTAATTTATATAAATCTAAAACAAAATAATCCAATCCATGAAGCAAAGAAGTTAAAAAAAAATTCATACAATATGGAAAACAAACTTCAAAGACTCAAATGGCCACATGCATGATCAAATAACATTAGCAGTAATACTAAAGCATACAAATTGCTCTGCTTCTTAGTTTCTTCATAATTCTCTTTCTTTACATCCAACAATGGCTTCCTCTCACTTTTACTTTCCATCAAGATTCCAACTTGTTTGTTTGCAGCAACCATGCCCCCTTTAAAAAAACTTGTTACAAAACAAATGGGTCAAAAATCTTACCACCACATAATTTTTGGCAAGTTTCATCAAATTCCTAGTTGTACAAGTTGCAACCCCATGCCATAAAATGGGTCAAATAGATAAAATAGGAAAAAGAAAAAAAGCTTAAAAGAAAATGGGTCTAAAGAGGTCACCAAAAGTGTAACATTATTGCATAAACTACTAAATTGTGTTAGTCAAAACTTAAATTATTATTGATAAAGTTTAGCTTAATCATATTTGGCAGTTGGCACACTACTCATTTACAAAAATAAAATAAAAATGGAAACAGCTTTGGGACAACACAAACCATACAAAACCTATCCTTTTGACCCATTAGATCTACCCATTTTAACACACTAAATTAAAAGCAAATGACACTTTACCCATTGAAGGGTCTTTACTTCAGAATTATTAAAAATCACACATAAGGGATAAGGGCCACAATTACCGCTTGCTTTCTTTGAAGAAATCTCAATGACACTTTTCTCACTCTTCTTCTTTTCTTGTCCATCTTGAAACATTCATTCATTTCATCATCTTCTTTAACCTACATCGTCAAGAAAAAAAGTAATAAAAATAATAACCACTATGTGTATTAAGATCATCATATGACACATATTCTTCATTTACAAATGTGTCACCCGTAACCTATAATGTAGAATACTTGGAGAATAACCACAATGGTGGTTTCATAAGGATATGCTGGATCAACACCACTGTCATTTCTGATAAACTGGCATAAAAATTGGAGATATAATACCAACCTTAGTTGAATAACACCAACAGTAACACAATGGACAAATTATAACCTTCATATACAATCAAAGTGTAATGTTTTGATCAAAGTTGGTGATTTTCTTTTAGATTAGCTTGAAAATGTGTTGCGATGTATTCTGGGCATCCATCCTAGCTCTATACAGGTCCCTTCTTGCAAGCCCAACACAATAAAGTTCATTTTCTCCTTTCCAACGATTTGGATACATCGGTTTTGGTAGTCCATCATTGTTTATGAGGCAATCACTACCCTGTGTGTTTAAACACAAAGAGTACTTATGTGATACCATTTGTTATAGAAAGAAGTAAAATAATAAAAAAAGTGAAAAATCAACTGAAGCCAAAAATGGGTTGATCTTTTAAAAACCAGTCGCAAACAAAATCATGTCCAGATGATAAAATATTCCATTGCTCAAAGCAACTTCATATCCTCTGCCTTTAATACTTTACAATGCTGACAAAACCTGGTTACGTGTTCAAAATGTCAACAGTCGTCTATTTATTTAACAAATGCATATCATATGTTGCGAAGGTTGAAAGCATCGATCATACTTGCATATCGCTAGATTAATCTTTTCGGTTCTACCCAAATCGACGACCGGATTGCCTTACCTATTGGAGCCTTTGAATACTGTGCCTAGTTAGATCTCCATACATTACCTTGTTAACGAATACCAAGGACGAATCCACCAAATGCAGTGGTGTAATCTTTAGCAACATCAATCCAAGATTAAATGACCATCTTGAAACTATATGAACCTAAATCACAAACATATAAAACATACATCATTATATTCTGATAATACAGGTCATTATATTATTGTCAGGTTCATTCTAGTACCCAACAATTAAATTTCGCATAGAAGTTTTGAGTCATTTGTTACACTTTAAAATTATGATAACATATATAGAAAACTAAGAATCATAAATGACTCAACTTTGTATATCAGCTTGCTTCTAGAAAGTGAAGATAAAATCCAAAAATCCGAATTACACTTTACTACCGTCAACATTGTGAGCTAACTTCCAGATAGACCTACTCATAATCACCTGTTAGGCCACCATGATGTGGAGCAGTATCCCAACTCGGTAAGGTTATTTTGTTATCGGGGTCTGCAACATAAAAAGATCATCCTCATCACCATTGTTCACATTATTACTTAATAGTATTATTACTATATTAGTAAATAAAGAGAAATTTAGACAATTGCGCGCCAACATTAACATTTTTATTTTAAAAGTAAACACAACATAAACAAATAACAATTCCATTCCATTTTCATGGTAATTAACCAAACACATGGGTCATAACTTCAATTTCCATTCTAAATTCCTGGACTGTCCTTTGATCGATTCAATTCTTTGAAGAAAACTTAGTTGTAATACCTAATTAATAACATAAATGATGACACCCATATCATGGTTACCAAGTAGGCAATCATTTTCACAAGGCCTGTGTTTTGTATCAATTTCAGAAAAAGATCAATAGAATCATAGTATTTGAAAGTATACCATATGTATTGGCACTCGTTGCTCCATTACAGCCCATGTTGACTGCTCCGGTGATCCCACCGTCCACCGGTGACCAGAGCTGTTTTGAGTGGTACTTGGATGTTAACAGCCGGCAAGCCTCCTTAAATAGTTTATTATGATAATTGGCCAATCAATGACCAAAAGAATTTCCGAAAAATCCCATCTCCACTGCTATTTAACTAAAAGTGTTACCGGAATTTAACTTCATGTAACATCCCGATTTTTCGTGGTATTAAAATATGTATAATCTTTTCAGTAAGTTTGTATTGATGGAAATAGTATTTTATAACACCCCTAAAATACAAAATTTCGGTTATCATGTTTCATTGTGATATTAACATGAAGTATTGTAACTAGGTATATTGAACCTGGTTAGAATATTAGTTATCTATTAGTGAAAATAGTGTTTTTTGCTCCCTGATACGCCGGGCGCAGTGAAATTCTTTATTGTCGCGGTAGACTATTTTACCAAATGGGTGGAGGCTAAGCCGTTAGCATCTACCACAACAATGGTAGTTCGTAAGTTTATATGGGAACACATTATCTGCCATTTCGGCTTACCATTACGAATCATCACCGACAATGGCCCCAATCTCACAGCTGCAGAACTACAAGCTTGGATGCAGGAAATGAAAATTGAACATGTTTTTGCCTCTGTTGCCCACCCACAGGCAAACGGTCAGGTAGAAAGCATAAACAAGCAACTGGTAGAAGGCATAAAGGCATGCCTAGGTACGGCGCGGCATGGCTGGGTTGATGAATTACCAAGTATATTATGGGCGCACCGTACTATGCCAAAAACAAGCACTGGCGAAACACCGTTTAGTCTTGTTTACGGGACAGAAGCTGTCATACCTACGGAAATCGGCCTTCCATCACCCAGAATGATCGCTCTTGAAAAACAAAATAACGAAGAGCAGCGCCGACTTGATCTCGACTTACTCGAAGAGAGGCGCGAGAATGCATCAATACGCGAAGCAAAGTACAAATCTCAAATGGAGAAATACTACAACAAACGGGTACGCGTATGCACCTTCTTACCCGGTGATTTCGTACTTCGTGACAATGAAGCATCAAACGTCGAAAAACCAGGAAAACTGGCACCTAAACGGGAAGGTCCTTACGTGATTCATGAGGTTCTTGGTAAAGGCGCGTACACACTCAAACATCTGGACGGAACGGCAGTTCCTAGTACTTGGAACGCGCAACAACTACGCCGTTGTTACATGTAATCCCAGAGCTCATTAGCCTTGCGCTTTCTACGAGTCTGTTTACATTATTTCATGATTGTAATCTTAGTGACAGTTTGCAGCTTTATGCTTTATCAATAAATAAAATACTTTTTGTCGCTACTTACATTCTGTTATATATTTATTACAAATGCATGCAATTCCTTTGGATACACAAATGAGCCAAAAGACGACACCGTGCTTACGCTCACACATGAGGTTAATCATTGTTCATTTGTCTATCCTAAACAAGTAATTGATCACATGCAAATATTGTAAACTAAATATATTATATTCACATAAACAAGTACTTGCGCATCTGCGCAACGTTACATCAAAAGGAATATACAAGCATCTGGAGAAGTAAACCATTCTAACTCCCTTTTCCCGCATCCTCTGTGCTTTTTTGTTTCTTCACCCCTGAGAAGATCTCTTTTAATCTGTCAACGAAGTCATCATGTTGCAACGCAGTGTCAACAAGGTTCATGACAGGGATATGCAAGTGATCGAAATTTTCTTTGGCAGCAGTATAGATAGCAACAGTATCGGTCCCATGAGTGGCAGCGCGGCTTGTATCCCATTGGGGTTTTAGAGCATGAGCCACATGCAGTGTACATTCCTTGTAGCCCTCAGCATGGCCATCATTCCGCGCCGCTACCATTAGTTCCGCCACCCTCTCATCTAACTCCGTAGAGTTCAAGATGGAGTTTGTGATCTGTAAACAAATACGTCAATATAAGATATGATAATTCAGCAAGATATATATTTCAAGAAAGGGATAATACCTCCACAATCCCATACTCGCACAGCCAGGTAAGCTGATTCATCAGGGACTCTGTCAGGCTCTCTATTGTGGCGCGAGCGACCTCCGTATCATTAATTTTCTGCTCGCCTTCAGTCAAACGGCGGGTCAACTCGGCCTTCTCAGTTCGATGAAGGTTAATATCCTTTTTCAAGGTATCAACCTCATCCTGCAGTCGCGCCTGATCAAATAACATAGAAGTTAGATCATCAATCTCTTTATTCTTAAGGAGGAGAGTCATTTTGGTCGCTACCTCATTCTGCTCACTCCTTTCTCGGAACGAGCCTCCACCGCCGCAGCAACCACACTCCTTCTTGAGCCTCTCATCTCATTGCGCAGAGAAATCTTTTCATTATTATCCCGATCACAAGCCTCCACAAATCGCTTGCGATCGTCTGCATGTTATACGACAACAGTATCATACTTACGCTTCCATGCAAGCGCAGACCACTCCTCGGTCTTCTTCTCCTCCTCAAACTTGGCCTTCGCAGCCTCAAAATCCATCACCATCTTCAACGTTTTCTCCCTTTCATATTTGGCTTTCACCTGACCAATCTCCACTTCATCACGCTCCTTATTCATGTTGCGCCACTCGCGCACGATTCTGTTTATTTTGGAAGAGGCAAGGGCGGACTCTTGTAAATATGATTCATAAGTAGCCTGATGGTTCTTCTCTTCTTGGCGCTTCACCTCCGCCGGAGGAAATATGCCCTTATACCACTCCCTGCAGGAGTGCCAATCTTTAAAAACATCACCCTGTTTAACTTTCCACACAGGTTGGTGGATCTCAGACGCCCTTTTCTCAGAATAAGATCAATAGTAATAATCCCCAGGCGTCTCCTCGGGGCGAATCGGCGATTCTTCATCAGAATCATCAAAAGAGGGCATAAAACCTTCGCCTTGTGTTGAAGGGCCAGCACCCTTAGAAATAAACGTTGAGGGCTTAGCAATAGGTGTAGATGGTTTATCTTGATCCACAACGACCCTCCCATAGCAACACCTGTGGCAGTATCTTTAACCTGCTCGCCAGCAGGATTCTTAACGACACCTGGAGCGGAGCAGTATCTTTAGCCTGCTCGCCAGCAGGATTCTCGGCTACAAATTGTTTGGGCTCTTCTTCCGGAGCCACTTTTTCAGCTTTTTCCAGAATAATGGGGTCTGCATCAAAAATAGGTGCGCTTTGGTCCACGTCTCCCCCTTCAGTATAATCAGGCCTGCACGGAAATGGTATAGAAGAGGATGTGACCGGCGCAACCTTTACAAGTTTCTCTGCGCAAATAAAAACAAGTGTAAAAAACAAGGCATCGCGCAACTTTTACTACAAAAGTGTGCAAGGAAGCAGACATACCAGGTGAAAATTTCTTTGCAAAAGCTTCCAGATTACCTTTCTTGCCGATGCGCGGACGCGTAACCTTCTTCGGCAGAGAAGGTGGTACAGTCTCGGACGCTTTCCTCTTCTTAGAAGAACGCTTCAACGCCTCTCTAGGGCTTGAAGGTATCTCTAATGGATCATCAGGGTTAGAGGCAGGAATAGATGAGGTGTCAATAGGCTCTGGCTTTGGTTTCTTCAAACCTACAGGCGCAAGACCTTCTAATGAGTCTGACACCACCACGTAATCGCACCAAGAATCAGATACGAGACGCGTACCTTTCTTGCCCTCAGCCTTCGTAGCAACAGATGGCTTGGTTTTTTGATCCGGTTTGGAGGAAGGAGGCACAGCAGCAGCAGTAGCAGTTGGTTTCTTTTTCTTCTTTGAATCCGGGCCTACGCCCAAGTTTAGCAAATCACCTACATGATCAATAATAAAGGAAAAACGTTGTGCCATAAGTTACATTGCAATATACTTAGAGTTGGTATCTACAAGTAATATTGCAATAAATAACTCAGGCTTCACAGTATATGACTTACCAGTAGTAGCAGAGGGCTGTTCAGATCTTCTTTCTTGGGGATTTCAAAATTTCCCAAAATCTGATTAAACCACGGTTCCTCATTCTCCGCAAGAGGCACATCAGCCATTTTTCCATTGTCTCTCTTATAAGACACCAAATGCAATGGCGCAACTATTTCAACAAAGCATAGCAACAAAACTTCATCAATATGCAACAATTATGGAAAACAATTTTTAGAAAATTGTGGAGTTACTTACCAACTCCATCCTCGGTGTACACCGGCTTTTCTTGTCGCTCCTTCTTCCACAGGATGCTCATGCCTTCAGCAATTAGTGCCCTTTCTAGCATAACAATATTGGGAACATCCTTGATATTCTGGTACCATACTTCATTGGTCGGAATGGCAAACATCTCCAACTCTATCTCCTCCCCGGCCCTGAACGTCATTGCCCTCGGGATGACCGTCGCCTTAACATAAAAAAACTTCTGCTTCCAATCGTGGTAAGATTTGAGTGGCACTAACAACAACCGTTTCGCTTGCAAACGTTGTTGAAACGAATAAAAACCCAATGAGCAGTGAAGCTAATAGAACACTCGAAACTTCTCTACCGTCGGAATGATATGCATCGACATGCAAACGAACTCGAAGTGCCTAATTCTGACCATTCCCATAGGATTCAACTGGGAAATATGGAATTTGTAGTAGTCAAGGATTTCTAACATGAAGTGAGTCACCGGAAGTCTAAAATTGCCCTCGGCAAAATAATCGTAGAATAACGTGATGTAGCTGGCCGGAGCATCCACAGCCGTCGAACCCTCCTTAGGGTAGAATGATCCCCAAGACTTGGCAAATAAGAAATTGTTGATCAAAGCATCAAATTCCTCTCTCTTCCACTTTAATGGTGGAAGTATAGATGTCGCCGGTGCCTTGAATCTCCCGGAACTAGATCCAGTCGCCATAAAAATCTTGCATAAAAGAACTCTTGAAGAAGGGGATTTGTTCAGAAAAGAAGAAGATGATCGGAGTCTAGCAATCGCCGGAAAGTATGAAGGATATAGGTTTTCTCTCTCTAGAATATCAACTGGTGAAGAAGCAAATGGAGAGTCATTTCCCTTTATATACTAATCGCAATTAATGCCGGACATGACAGCAGCGACTTTTGCGACCATCACACCTTCCCATGTAACTGAAAGGGCGAGTGGGAACAGTAACTACCCTCACGCGCGCGAGTGTCGCCGAATTATCATTAATGCAGTAAGACACGTACTGTTGACAGCCTGTCAACAGTACCACCACGTCTCAGGAACGTGTGTGTTCACCAACTACATTATCTAGATGAGCGACAAGTGTCCAAATATATTTGAAATTCAAATATTCTTCAAAGTTCACATATGACACATCACCAGGGAGCAAAAAACACCAAAGAACCAGCACGCATTCAGCGCAACATACTTATCTTAAGTCTAGTGATCCACCTACTTTTTACTTTTACATAAGAGCAACACTGGACTGGGGGGACTTGAAGGGGTATGGTCTCAAAAACCTTGCGCCAAGCAAGGAAACAATACCCACTATTAACTGCCAAGGAGACCTTGCGCATGCTTCTCTGCTAAAGAAAGACTCACTGGACTCTGTGCCAGGTCCAAAAAGGAAAAGTATCATTTAACTACCTTTCGCGGGCTCGCGTAAGGTTCAAAGTTAACCTTGATCAATTTCCTTGGATAACTTTTCACTCATAAACCTTGCGCGGACGTTTATACCAAAGCAAGAGCACAGTAAACGTTGCGCCAACAACAGAGAAAGGAAAGAAGATCAGTTAACTACCTTGCGCCGCTCGCGCAAGGAAACAGTTAATCCTGAGAAGCTTTCCCTTAGCAAAAATCCTTGAGCTGGTGCAGAGGTAAAGGGAATCTTTTCTGTTGTAACAGAATGCACACGTGGCGAGCAACAGATAGGTTACAGCTGTGAGATCTTCTAGAAGCCACTAATACCCAATCGTGCAAACATCTTTTGGTTATAACCAATTGCCACGTGGCAGCATCTGGGATGACCAAGAAAGATCACGGATAGCATGCTCACATCAATAAAATGTAGTGATCTCATGATGACACGTGGCATCTCCCTAACCGTTGATGAGCTCACGATTCGTGTGCACTAACGGATAACCACAACTTAACAGAGTAGCGAAAGATTCCGTTAAGATTAACATCTCTCATTTTGGCGCCCAAACCCCGGCTATAAATAAGTAACTTGGTCTACAAGTAGAAGGTATTCACTCTCAAATACTCTTTCTCTTACTTAACTTTACTTCTGACTACCTGTACTTATTTTCACGCTGGAGGGTGGTCACGTAGAGAACCCCCCTTCTCCCCCTGGCGAGCTAACGGTGTTCTGTTTTGCAGGATCAGTCGGAGTTCAGTTGCAACAGTTATCATCACGAAACCAAATGAAGGATTAACCTCTTTATGAAAGGAACAAAACCCTAGATCTAACTAGATTCCGATTTATTAGATCTACGTTTCTTCAATAAGGGTCAAAAGTGAATATGCTAGAACCTTAGATATATAAAAACAAAAACAAAAACGAAAGGGAAAAAGAGAAAGGGCGTGACCAGGAGGTCACCCCTGGGCGACGCAGGACAAGGAAGAAGGAGAAGGAGACTGATTTCACATGAGGATCACGAAATTGGAGGGTTGAAGTCTCGATTATGTCTTCTTTGCTTGATTCTAAGGCTCTACTAAGTGATTTCCTATGTTATTTGATGAAATTCGAAGTAGTATTGTTCATGCTTTTTGTTCAAACCATGAAATTGGGGGGAATTGTGTGTGATTTTGTTGTTGAACAACCATAGTCTTTATGCTAAATTGATTGATTGTAACTTTTGAGTTATGGATTCATGTTGCATTTATGATTGGGTTTAAATTCAAGATTTGGTGATTAGGGTAGAGATGTATGGAAACCATGTGTGAAGTTGCTGACCAAAATCTGAGTAGAAACTGACGATCCTAAAACAACGATGATTTCGTTTAAAAACATAAAAAGATGATACTATCTGAGAATTACAAAGAAAGTAGACATCTTTGATGATGAATTGGGTGTATGAGAGTTCATATAAGTGTAAAAATGGTGGAATATAGTTTATGCCCACAAGGTGTTTGATTAAATGGCTAAACCAAAATAAAAGTGAGATTTTGAAATATTTGCCATGTTTACTTGATTTCTAATGATTTGCTAATAATAACTTGGTGTTTTGTAAACATAAAGCTTTGGTGAATCTAATGGTGAATGAGATTAACATAAAGTACATATGTAAATGTTATTTTCACTTGATCATCCAAACGGGTCACTTGAGTGAATGAGTTAATTGGGTTAGATTATATCCCAAACTTATACACATTGGTTAGTCGATGAAATTATGGTGAAAATGAAACATATGTTATGACTAAACACAAATGCATGATAACAGGTCAAATGGATGTTGCTAAACTAATTAACAAGTTTGGGGTAAAAGAATGATTTAGAACACATGTTTGATGATGGGTTGGATAAGTAACTAGGTATTATGAGATAAATGCCCATGTTACGTGTTCTAATGATTTGCAAGTTTGATTTGTTGTCAAGATAGGTGACATAACGTTTGGATGGTAACGGGTCAAACGGGTGATAAAGCAACAACATTCCTACGGGAAAAGGTGAGTAACTCGGGTATGTTTGGAGTCGTATTGATTTAAATAGTCTTATTGTTAGCTTAAATTTCTTATAGTTAAGGCGGTTTATTGAAATTTATTGAATATGGTTCGACTTAACAATAACGTATTGTTTTGGCGGTGTTTTAGGGGTTTAAACCAATCAAGAAAGAGTGTAAAATGTTAATGGGTTGAGAGACCCAAGTGCTGAAAATTCAGCTTATTTCTAGATTTTTGTGGGTCTTTAAAAATTCATAGTAAATCAACCGAATGTTAGTTCGGGGCGTATTTTATATCCACGGAAAGGTCTCCGAGTCCCCGTCACTAAGAATTTCAGTTTGAAATAAAATACTCACTGTAAAAGGGGGAAAACACTGAATTACTACAGCTGCATAAAGCTGGGTGAAAAACATAAATTTTATAGCACTTGTATAATCTTGGGAAATTTACGAAGAACTTGTCAGATGTGATTTTGTTATTGTTGTAAACCTTAACGAAATTATATAAATCTGCATAAGTTAAAATGAGTTATTCCTTGAGTATGGGTTATGTATGATAAATAAGAAGTCATTGGTTTTGTGACCCGTATGTGCAAATATACGTGTTTATTGAGTATAACTTATAAACGATTGACACTTGTGTCGTTAAACATGAGGGACCTAATTTTGTATGTTACAAATACATACATGAATTATTAAGAGTATGTTAAGTAGAAAAGATGATCGTTGATAATCATAAATGTTATTAATGAATTACCATATAGTTATGCGGCGGTTTAATATTTAATTTATATTGACCGAGTTGATTTAGTAATGGTTTACTTTGAAGTGTCCTTGATTTCATATTAGCAGGGATATACATGGGATATACATGAGATATGGATAAAAAGCTCCCGGATTAGAATAGAGACAGTCACTTAAGGCGTGACTTGATAATGAAGTGGAGGCTCGACGTTGTTTCGTTGGGCGTATGAGCATAAAAAAATACACTCCTTCATGTTTAATATAAGATAGTGTTATGAGTCATCACTTTGAAAAAGCTAATTTTTGGGGTGTTTTCTATGTAGGTGATTTGTTTGAGAATTATGAACGAGATAGATAAGTCATGAGAACCACCGGGATGGCTTTAACCGATATCATGAAAGAAGAGAAGAACTCACAAGTTGTTTACCAATAATCCGGCTCAATCTATATATTAGTCATAATTATGCTTACCGTAGGAATACATAATTTCTTGGTCGAGGCTAATAATATGGTAATGTTATATGACAGATTCAGTTGGTAGGAAGGCGAAAGTGATCAAGTTTTTGAAGCGGGTCAACGATGTGAAGATTTAGTGACGCCTTGTTCACTAAGTAATATGGGTTTTCTTATTGGGTCAATTTGACTTAGTTATTTGCATTTTAGACTTTAACTTCAATGTTTGTTTTAGTCAAGTGCTAGTATGTCAATGTAGCAGTGGGTTATATTTGTTTTATAAAAACCTTGGTTAATAAGCAGGTATTGTTTTCGTAAGGATTGCTCGTGATGCAAACGGGTCATGGCGAAATTTTCTGAATGTGTGTTTGTAATTGTTTTATTAATCCGATTATGTGGATTAATAGATTATGGGAATATTAACCTTTATCAGGTAATATTAATAAAAAGAAAAATCTGGACCTATTTTCCGCAAAGTATTATAATATTATTTTTAACGAGCCGGGCGTTACACTTCACCGCCATCAACAAACTCACCACGTAAGCTTTCCAAGTTTGCTGGTTCGAAGTGTTCATTGAATCGGCGACATCGCCGTAACCTGAAAATAAATAAGACCGTATCAGATTTAATTGGCAGTTACTGACTTCTTTCAGTTAAATTTTAGGTAATCCAATTCGGGATTTCTGTGACTCAAGTTTATTGAAATTCCTATATGAATATGATTTCGGTATGAAGTCAACACAACAGCAGGACATTATAAGAATCACATAGTGAAAAATCACTTAATTAATTGAATATTATGTACCTGGTAAACGAAATGTTGTTGACGACTAAGTTTGGTGTAGAACAGCAGTCTGAGATCGACAGATGAAGAATTTGATGTTAATTTACACACTTTTTTAATATGGTTATGTAACCATTTCTAACCTATACCCAATTACTAAACAATGTATTACTCATACTAAATGTAATAAAACTTACAAATAAACTTACCTTTGCTTGATGAGGGTCGTACTTGATGTCCCTCGATTTTGACCTCTAGTTTTCCTTAGCTAAAAATAAGCATCCAAACAACACAAAGTTAAGTGTTAGCTCGATGATGAAGATGTTCACCAAAGTTTTTAAACCAAATAGGTGTAAAACAGCAGTCTGTGATCGGCAGGCGAAGATTTTGATGTTAATTTACACAAAATGAAAACGGCATTAAGCTGTGTTTTGATGACAAAATTAACCTGCACAAAACAAAATAGAATCGAAGGTAAAAACTCATACCTGGCCAGAAAGTCCGATTAAAGAGACTAGAGATCGCAAGTGAGAGTCCCGACTGAAAACCTTGATTGCATCTACGCTTTAGAGGGAACATAAATAAACTTAAAACCTTAACAAAAGAGAATCAAATAGTAAAAATACATACCTGCAACAGCGGAAGAAGTCCGGTTAGAGAGATGATAATCGCCGGTGAAAGTGACGGCTGAAAATCTTGAGTCGATTTAGGGTTTGGGGAGAAAAGGTGAAAGAAAGAATTAGTGTTGTTGAATGAGGTTAAATGAGGATTTCTAACCTGTTTAATGTCATCAATGTTTGAAGCAGAACTAATCAGGACGATGACGATGAGGTCTCTAGTAGTGTTGAATGAAAGGAATCAGGTATTTCTGAAGGTTTTATACAGGCGTGTCGGGTATCGATCATAACGCGGGATCCATTTAAAAATAACAATTATCCTATCATTTTCCCACCCAAAATCTTGTGGTGTTGCACCATAACGCGACACGTGTCCCAAACTTTGGCTTTAGAATATAAAAAAGTGTAAAGATTAAATACAAATAAGTTTTATAATGAGAAGTGAAAGAATTTTATCCATCTACTTAAGAAAGATGTTTAGTTGCAAAATGTAAAAAAGTAAAAAAAAAGTAATTATAATTACTCTACTAGTGTAAATACACGATTTTGTTTTTGTATTCTGAGACTAAAATACGTGTTTGACAAGGTGAAGTTTTTTCTTTCTCCATTTCTACTCATTTTTATGTTAAGACTCATTTATATAATAACCTTACTCTGTAAAATAATTTGTACCTAAAATAGTAAAACAAGTGTATAATTATTTTGCCCAGATAACAATTTTGATATATATATATATATATATATATATATATATATATTTAATTGGTCGTTCTACTAGTTCTACTCTTTTTGCAAATTATTTATCTAGTCTTATAAAATTTATTCCACCTTTATTTTTCATTAACTATATTAGTTTTGGTAAACCTGCAAGTAATCATCATTATAAATGATTTTTCAAAGTGTTTTAGGGGATCCCAGATCTTCATCTATATATGAACAAACTAAGGTATTGCCCGCGTGAAAACGCAATTTCACAAATGAAAATAATATTAATTTCTTGACATTTTTTTTTTTTAAAAGCAAATACATTAGAAGAAACAAATAACAAATGATTTAAATTTCAATAAAAGTTTTCTTGCAAACCATATTGGTTGTCTTATTTATAACATTTCCGTCTTATCTAGTATAAGGTGGTGTTTGCGGTTGGAGTTTTGAAAATAGATCATATATTTTGTATAATCAGAATCAGATAATTAGCTGTAACAAAACGTGCTGCAGAAAGATAGTGTTTGGGTTTGATTATGTTGTTTGATATCAAAATAATCAGATAATCAATTATTTGAGTGTTTGGCAAATATATATATTTTAAAAAATAAATAAGCTTTGATCTCTACAAAACGCAAAAAATCAGTTTTTGTGGAATCCCGTTTTCCTGCAGTAAGGGGTGACATACTTTTGGATTATCACGTTTTGATCTCTACAAAACGTAAAAAATCAGTTTTATTATTTTTTTTACCAAACACTCAAAATAGATTTTTTGCGTTTCAAAACACAATAATAAAAAAAATCAGGTTGAAAAAGCAATCCCAAACACACCCTAAGTAACTTTACACTAGCTCTTCTTTTTACTCTTGATAATGCGATATATACTTGACCATGTATCACACGTTAAAACATTTGTTAAAAATGTAGATCTAGTTTATAAATAAATGTTTGTTATTTATATTAGGAAATAATTTAAATTAATTTAAAGTTTTTCTAACCTTCGTTGAATGGTTAAATATGTATATTTGAAAATTTAATTTTAATTTTAAATTGAAAATTTAATTTTAATTTTAAAGTTAAAATTGATATGTACCATATTTTGGTGAAATCAATTAGTTTAAACTATCTAAACGAAAATGGTGGCTAATTGATTGATTTAATTCTATATTAACTATGGCAGTTTTGTATAAATAAACAAATTTAGTTATTGAAATAAAAATATTTAATTTAAAATGGAATATTTAGATTAAGAGTTAAGAGTTAAAATTAAGTAGATTTGTTTTTTTTAATAAATATTGATAGTGTCGTTTAATTAACAAATGTTAGATATTTAATTCGAAAATAATTCAATATTTTTAATGAATAGTTACAAAAAATATTTGAATTATAATAAATGAAACTTAAAGTTAAAACTCATATTTACTATAGTTAATTGAAATCTCATATTTACTATAGTTAGTTGAAATCATTTCTTGAGTTATCATTCCCTTTTTTGATCATTTAAATTTGTTAACTGATATTAAAATATGCTATTTAATTATTTTCCTTAAGTTATATAAAATTTAAGCTAGGAAAAAAAGGAATGAATTGAGTTATGGAAAATAAGGATTGAGTTTGTTAAACTTGTGTTTGAAATTTGAACCAAAGCTCTTGATTAATCTTTATAAGTAAAGTAAACCAGTTATGAAGTAATTTATTATGGATTATACATCAACTAAATGATTGATTGCATAATTTAGAAAATATACATTATTAATAGGTTAAACTATCAAATAATTAAAAAGGATTCTAATATACAATTTTCAAACTTTTCGATTTCGAAAGGCAATGTAAAGCATAAAAGAATATATCATTTTAGATATTTTATTAAATTTCGTTTTAATAAAAATAGGTAACTTAGTTATTTTTTAATAAAAATGTAATAGGTTAATAATATATCTTTTAATGGGAATGATCTAAAACTTTAAAATTTTGAAAAATGAAAATCTTTATATAACATTAAAATAAAGAAATTATAAGATTTCACATATACATTTTGGTAACTTTAACTACCGTTAAAAGAAATTTAAAGGTTATTAGTGTCAACCATATAATATATTGATAAGAAATTTTGGTAACTAATGTTGATAAATTACATAAAATTTAGATATATGGTTATAAAATTAGAAACAATTTTATATTATATAATATGTCTGATCCGTTGCCTTTTCCAAATAATAAAAAGGCTTGTTGATCCATGTCGACACCCTCATTATGGGCATAAATGAAAACAATTCATTTGTTAAAAGGAAAATTACTATAATCCGATAAGAAACAAGCCAACTAAATACCCATAACTATAGTTAAAAGAAATAAACTAAAAAAGGTTATCTAAAAAATATTAATACCCACCAGAACCATTTCTTGACTCAACATTATGAACCTTCTTAAAACGTATAATTAAAAGTTTTGAATAGTCTCTAACACCAGCAATAACAACAAAATACAATATGGAATTTCCAACTCAAACCCTACTAATCCCTAAGTTCCAATCTATCACGTACATAATTAAATTCGTTAACAATAGAAATCGAAATAAGAAAAAACGAAACTAACAATATCTTTGATTTCAACGTGAGTCCTTTTCATTGAATCCTGATTTGAGATAAGATATACAAACAAAAGAAATTAGTTTAGATAAGATAAAAAATGAGCAATAGTTGATTCATTGATGAAATCTAACCTTTATAACGAAGATTAGATTCTTATTTACAGAGGAAGAATGAAGAAGGTAGTGATGGTTACATGAAAGGAGCCAAAATACAAAACATTAGTGTTAAAAGTAAAGGAAATCAACGAAGTGTTGCAATAAACAAAACAACACTCTCCTACCATTCGAATGAAGAAGAATGTTGGATCAAATCAGTGAGGCAACCTAACATTCAAAATACACGATGTTCAAAATCACAAAATCTTAACAAAAGATTATGAAATCGAAGTTCTTACCGTCAATCAAGAAGATTGTGAATGATGATCTTGAATTAGGTTTTTGGGAGCGTCTGCAATAATTGAGAGAACTTGTGTGAGAGGTAATGGTGGTTATGGTATTAAATTAGAGTATTATTAGGTGGTAATGTAATTTAGGAAACGTATTAAATACTTGGTCGGGTCAACCATGGATCATCTGAAAAAAACTCTGTTGCTTGTTTAAGGGGTGAAAAAAGGCGGGAAAAGTCAATTGAGGTGAAACCAGGGAGTGACAAATGCCCCCCATAGGTTTCTTTTATATAATATATAGATATAGATATTGAGTAAAATGCCAAAATGCTCCCATTAGTTTAGGTCACTATTGTCACTTCAGTTCAAATATATATTTTTTTGTATGTGGGACAATTTTTCATTTTTGTTGCAATTTCCATCCAAATGGCAAACTCATTTAAAATGTATTGTTAACTTGATTGGACGATTTTGACAATTCGTAAACTTCAGGGACGATTTTGGCACTTTCCCATTTATCTTTTGTTTTTTTTAATATTTTAGTTTTATTTTTATCTTTAAATAAAACAATAATTATAAATAAATAAATAAAATATGGACACACACAACATTTATATATTTACACACTTATTTTTTTAACTTTCTTTTTTACCATTGAATAAAAAATAATGGGAGAGACGGTGGTACTGATGTATGCTACGACAGGTCAACAAGGGAAGATGACGTACGAGTGCCGAGATAGAAGGGGTGGTTGTGGCGGCGACAATGGTGGTGGTGGTGGAGGTGGGGAAGAGAGAAGGATAAAAGGGAAAGAGTGTATATGGTGTGTGTATACAATAGCGAAGTTTGAACGAAAACTCGGTGGGGGTCGAACTCTCAAAACCCAAATTGGCGGGGGCCGAATTTTAAAAAAATCCTATATTTACATCACAAAAAATTTAGAAGTTTCCGGTAAAATTATCACTACGAGCAAAAAATCGGTAGGGCCGAGCTACCTCTGACCCCAATAAAACTTCGTCAACGTGTGTGTATATAAAATATTAATGTGTGTATATGTATATATGTTATGGTGAATTTATATACAAATGTGTGTTTTTGTATATATATATATTATATTTATAATTATTATTTTTTATTTAAAGATAAAAAAGAAAATCCAAAAAATAAAAGAATAAATGGGTAAATTGCTAAAATCCTTCATGAGTATTGAGAATTGACAAAATCATCCATGACTTAACAATACTTTTTAAATGAGGTAGTGATTTGGATGGAAATTGTAACAAAAATGAAATCTCCGGGACTTAGATACAAAAAGTTTCATTTTTGGACTTAAGTAACAAAAGTGACCTAAACTCAGGGACCATTTTCGCATTTTACTCACAAATATAAATATATGTGTATCTAATCAAAATCATATTTGTTTGTTTAAAATTAAATGAAATGTACTTATTTTCACTTTATACTATGTCTGACAAATGTTTTTTATAAAGTTTTTCAATACTATTCTTTAAAAACTTTATAAATTTTTTACTTTATACTATGTTTGACATATGGTTTGTACCGGAGCCAGCCTCATCGGTTTAAAAATCACATAATTAAAATCTGTTAAAAAACCCTTGGAATTCGGTTAAAATGAAAAAGAAAACCAAATTCAAATTCTGCTTGATTTTTTTTTCCAGTTCCATTTAGAATACTAAACACGCATATGGTGAATTGGTGAGAGATGTCATGTTGGTCCTATCTGTCCTAAAGGGGCAACTTAAATCTTTAAGACTATATCTTAGAACATGTGTAGTGGGAATGTGAAGTACATGTCACATCATCCTTTTCACGCCTCAAATACTGTTACACTCAAGTGAAAAGGTGGTTCCAAGGGCACTGCATGAGTTCAGTAATGAGCGCTAAATTGGCTCGTCCTTGACATTTTTCAACCAATTAGATGACTCCATTTGGAGGGTAGGGGGCCGCTAGTGGCTCAATCATTCTTATATCCACCTTGATCCCTAATATCTCGCTGCATCTTACTGCTAAATGGAGTCATTTAAGGAAGCCTTCATTATTATGGTTTGTTGCTGGAGTCTATGGAGAGCTAGGAATAAAGCGAGGTTCGAGTCCACTTCGGTGCGTATTGCGGACATTATTAGTGAAGTTAAATCTATAGGGTTCCTTTGGTTTAAAAGTAGGACAAGGTTTAGAGAGTTAACATGGGAAAACTCGTGTAATTTTGTAATTATGTAGTTGTCTTGTGTGTTGTGTTCGGCCCGGTTTGGGTCGGCTTGGGTTTTTAATGAAGTTTACAGTTAAAAAAAGAGATTAATTAGATACTACTTTTGTTAATAATAATAAAATTATATATAAGAAAACTACATAATTTTTAAGAAAAAAACTACAAATTTAAACTTTAATGTAAATAATTAATAAAAGGGGTAGATGTGTAACTTGCTTCTAACTTTTTTGTTTTCTTTGTCATCTACTATCTTCTTCTACCTACTATCTCCAAGCATGGAGTGAGTTTCGCTGGTCTTCAAGAAACACAATTATTGGATCTTTCTAGTATCGATTTGAGATCTTTTTGGGGGCCGCCAGTTTCGAGTTTGAGTATGTAGGTGTTGGGTTGTGGAGGGTTTGACTGAGGATTTGACTCGAGTAGTGGATTATTCCTCAAGTCTGATGATTCTTCCTCTAGGCAGAGGATTGTTCCTTTAGGAACATGATTAGTCCTTTGTCTTCTGATGAAGAAATATTATTATTATATTCAGTAACCTAATTGTACCTTATAAATACTTCTTATTCTTGTACCTGTACACTTTGAGCACCTAATACAAAAGAAGAACTAGTTGTGGGAGTGGATGTAGGTCAGATTAGACCGAACCACCTATAAATCTTGTGTTCTTGTTCTTGTGTTTAAGAGTGTGTGAGTGTGTGAGCTTGCGGCAGATTGTTCAAGTGTTCGTGTGACTCGTGTTCGGACCCAACAACTGGTATCAGAGCTCAGGCTCTTGATCGATTCACATGAACTAGGTAAGAGGTGAAGAAGAAGAACACTTACCTGTCGAAGAACAAGCCGTGGTCTCGGGTTTTAGTCACAATCGCAGACATAACGATTAGGTTTCTGAACCAGCAGCCGCTAGCACAGCCGCCGCAGGTTCTAACTCCGAATAGGGCTCCGTTTGAAGACTCCCGCTGCAGATTGCGACTAGGGATTCGATAACCCAGTAGCTGCCGCCTAGGGTTACGAAATTGAAGACCATCCTTGCTGAATATCGCATCTAGGGTTCCAAAAATCAAAGATTGGGGCTTTGATTTTGCACCTTGGTCACTTGATTTTGTGAAGCGCAGAGAGCACGCAGGAAGAAGAAGAAGAACAAGGTGTTCCTTTTTTTTCCTTTCTTTTTTAAAGGAAAAATCAAGTTTCCATTATTGACAAAAAAGTCCCTCAACTTTGACCAAAAAGATAAGTACTGAGATACAAGTGCTTAACCGTCTGTTTGAAGATCAAAGAAACGTGAATCAGGTGTTTTCTGTTTCTATTTGTTTTAGTGTTGATTTTCAGTTTATATTTCGGTTTCAGTTTTTTGATTAGTCGTGTTATTTGTGTTATCATGGCAGAAGACGGAAAAATTCAAATAAAAAAGTTTGACGGGAAAAGTTTGGCCGGTGGAAGATGCAGATTGAAGCACTACTTTGTCAGAAAGACTTAGATATAGTGCTCGATGATGAAAAGCCAGAAAAATGTCACAAGCAGATTGGGGTAGGTTGGATAAGAAAGCCAGAGCAGTGATAACGCTTTCTCTATCGGAGAATGTTGCCTTCAATATCTAGAAGGAGACCTCAGCTAGAGAAATGATGGCAGCATTATCGAACATGTATGAGAAGCCTTCTGCAGCGAACAAGGTTTATCTTATTCGAGAGCTTGTGAACACTAGGATGAGGGAAGGTGATTTAGTGACAACGCACATCAATAACTTAAACTCAATCTTGTCTCGGTTGGTGTCTGTGAACATCAAGTTTGACGATGAGGTTCAAGCCCTATTGTTATTGTCCTAATTTCCCGATAGTTGGTCCGAAACCGTAACTGTTATTACGAACTCTTCAGATACGAGTAAGATCACATTTGCGAAGATGCGAGATCTTATTCTGGGCGAAGATGTCAGAAAAAGAAATTCAGGTGGATCTTCGGGTGATTTAATGCATGTTGGCAGAGGAAGAAAGAATAACAGAGGTAGTGGCAGTAATAACAGAAAGAGGAGTCTGTCTTGGGCTCAAAATGATGTGACATGTTGGAATTGTAAAGAGGTTGGACATTTCAGGAATCAATGTCCAAACGACAAGAAAGAAGTTAACGCTACAGTAGACCACTCAGATGATGAAGTTTTGATCTGTAATGTGGAGAGTAGTGTGGATTCCAGGGTTATGGATTCGGGTGCTTCATTTTACGCTACCCACAACAGTGAAGCACTACAAAATCTTAAAATTGGGGATTTTGGTAAGGTACGACTTGCCAATGATGAAGTCCTAGATGTCACAGGCATGGGTGATATTGACTTAGTTACTTCAGTCGGATCTACTTGGACTTTGAGAGACGTGAGAATCATTCCAGGCTTGAAGAAAATGCTTATTTCAGTCGGGCAGCTGGACGATCAGGGTCACAAGGTTAAGTTCGGTAGTGGACAGTGGAAGGTAACTAAGGGAAATTTACTAGTTGCACGTGGCAAGAAGAGGGGCTCATTGTACATGGTTAGTGTACCACCTAAGGGAGAGGTTCTCCCAGTTCAGAAGAAGACCAAGATCCGGTTCATAGAATCTCGTGGGCAGAAGAAGGTTTGCTTTGCAGATGACAAACCCAGAGTCACAGGCCAGATTCAGGTTGAACGTGCTAGAAAAGGATCAGTAAAACCAGTCAGGGGCATTCGTGGCAGTGGGAGCAAGGGTCGTGCTTCAGTCAGAGTTACCAGACGACAGTGGGTTAAGAGAACCAGTATTCCAGCTGTCAAAGTCTCTCCAGTTGATTATCTGCTTTATTCGGAGAGTGTTTGTTCTCAGGATGTTCCAGGATCGGGCAGTTTGTGTCAAAAGAAAATAACCACACCCATCGAGGCGGGCAGCTTGGGACTTGTTCCGTTAGGGGACGCGAATAATAAAGTGGCGGTGGAGGTTCAAAAATGAGTCGGATGCCCTTTGGAGAAAAGTCATCAATTCTTTTCATTCGTCTAATCGGTCTTGGCCCATCCTTCCTTATTCTAAAAGTAATCCCGGCCCTTGGAGTACAATAGAAAAACTCCAAATCACTTGGCTCATTCCGAGGTGAGTCTTGATCGGTTGTTTAAAGGGGAAGTGGGCAAGGGCGATCAAATACCTTTTTGGCTCGATCCTTGGCTATCTCGGGACCCGCTTAGAATTTCTTCTCCGAATCTGTTAGACTTGAAAAAGAGAAATCCCGCACTATTACCGAGATGGTCAAGATAGAGCATGGGGCGACATCTTAGAAATGGAAACATACGGATTGGAACGGACAGGAAGGAGTTGAACTTAATGATCTAAGCTCATTGATCGCTTAGTTTCAGCCCTCTTCTCATCCGGATAAATGGATTTGGCTTGGAGATTCATCAGGTTCGTTTTCTGTCTCTTATATTAAAAAGGTTCTTTTTGAATCGATGAATGCAGTTCCGGTATCGGTGAAGGATTGGAATCAATGGGTGCCAAAGAAGGTCAATGTCTTGATAAGGAAGGCGTCTTGAACAGATTGCCTACAATGATGGAGCTGAAAAAAAGAAGCGTCAATATTGGTTCGGAGATATGCAAATTCTGTGATAATTTCGAAGAAACAAACGACCATTTGTTGATCGCATGCAGCTTTGCTTCTCAGATTTGGCACTGTGTTTCGATATGGTGCGGTATTCCTCCTTTATATGTGTTTTCTGTTTCTGATCTCTACTCGGTGCACAAGTTCTATAAGTTGGACATGAGAGAGATTAAGTTGCTTCACGGGATCGTCCTCACAACGTGCTGGTGCATTTGGAAGGCAAAAAACGGTTTGGTTTTTTCGTCCAAAAACAAGAACATAACTGGTGTCATGGAAAGATGTCAAAGCGCTAAGCTTTTTGTGGATTAAGAATAGATTGAATTGTAAGAATGTAGTTTGGAGAATCTGGGTAACTTGTCGATTGTAATCGGTTTTGTTCATTTCCTAGCGTCTCGCTAGTTTTAATGATAGTTGCTGTTCCAAAAAAAAAATTCTTCTTCTACCTAGATTATATATTCAATGGCAAACATGTACAACACATCTATAAGACGACGTATACTTAATCACTCTATTGCACTAACACCGAATATTATTTTTGGATGCTCACGCTTTTGATACAATTTTCACGCGTCTATATGCATAACAAAATAAGACAAAAATATGGTAGATATGAACACAAAAGATAGTACTATGCGTAACAAAATTAGACAAAGATGGTAGATATGAAGACAAAAGATACTCTGCACGAATAGCAACCACAAATGTACTCAATTTGGAATTATGTTTAGTATAATACACACGTGAGTATGTAAATAATTTTACGCGGCATATACATACTATCATACCTAAAGAATATACATACATCGTATATATATACTATCTAACGCGGTACATACTTACTATAAGAATAAAGAATGATACACGGGTAAAAGAAGATAGGCAATCAAGATTTCACAAATGTAACAACTAGTCTTCCATCAAACATTAGTACCATCACAAAGTCTCAATGTTTATGCACCAGTAACACCTAACAACCACCTATTAAAACTCCAAAACACATATGGTGCACAACATAACTTATTACATATATATGATAACGCGATTAGCTATAACAATAGCTTGTGACGACTTCATGGATTAACTTTTGGCTCCCATCCAGCAATCAAGTATTCTTCTTTAGGGGTTTTCGTTTTCTGAAACGACTCCCTTGAGAAGAGTGACTGCATCAACATCATCATTGTCATTATAAGTTAGAAACACATAAAGTAGTGTCGACATATATAGAATCATATTAGCCGCAACAAAACGGGTTGTGACATATAGTGTTTGGAGTTTTTTTTATGTATAAAGTTTGACAAATTGTGATTATAATTAGATCTAGAACTGACAAAAGCAAGAGTCATAGTATAATACTCATACCTCCATGTAGTTGTGCACATGAGTCAGACTTGCTGGAACACTCCACTTCTTGAAATGTCCAAGAGCCACCTTAAGATGGTACAGCTTTGGTGCCAAACTCAGATCAACGGCCTGAGATCTTATTTCCGTTAACGTAAGGCCCCTGATACGTGCACAAGTTATCATCATTCGAGCGTATACTAAAAACAGTCATCTTGTTTACTAAGGGGTGGATTGGTTCCTTAAATATTTCTAAAGTCATAATTCATCAAATCAGAAGTAATGGAATTTGAAGGATTTGTATTTGGAATTAAAATTTGTTAAAGAAATTGGAATTGTCAAAAAATTTGAAGGACTTCACTCCTATTCAAGTTCAATTTCCTTCAATTTAAAACATTTATGTTCCAAATTCCAATTTCAACAAATTCTGTGAATAAAACATGTACGGAATAGAATTCAGATCCAATTTCATTACATTTCAACAAACCAAACACCATCCCGGTAAAATCACACACAACGCAAAGCTATTGGTTGAGTCCGAGAAGGGTGAGATGCAGACAAATCATACCTCTATCCTAGAGGATAGAGAGCATCAAACCTCTATAGCTAAACTATGTATAGGATAGAGAGGTTGCCCCGGAGAGACTCGACTCCAAAAACCATATTTAGACATAACCACCCAAAATATAAAAGATTAGTATTTAATAAAGCATACATTGTTCTTGAAGTGTTCTTCCAATGCATAGAGTTCATCAAGCAAAGCTTGTTCAGTCCCATCATTCTCATCCTTGTTCTTCAAGAATGTCGAAAACTTTGAGTAAATATCTGCCCCCCTACAATTTCCAATTTTTGAATCATTTTAATGATATAAAATATTATTTCATTATGTAAAAATGTTATTAGATTATATTAAAAACATGAAGAATTGAGAGATACATACACAGAAGCAAATTCAGGGGAGTAACAAGAGAAGGTTCAGGATACTTTTCTTCCAGCAAAACTACAATAACATCAGAATCAGAAACCCATTTCTCTTCCCACTTGATCAAAGGAACTTTCCCAGCTGGGTTCAATGCAAGGAACCTGAACAAACAAAATTCACATAAAAACCCTAAAAGAAAAATATGAGTAAATTCAAGATTCTCAAACAATTTTTTAAAAAAAATATTCTTACCAATCTGGTTTGCTGCTCAGATTAATGAGGTGGGTTTTGTAAGAGTGTTTCTTCTCTTCCAGAGTCAAAAGAGCCCTTGGCTAAATGGACCTAAAAAGCCAACAAAAATTGAAGCTGATGATGTCTTTAAAAATGAAATCTTTAAAAAATGTGTAAATAAAAGAGAGAGAATTTATAGTCTCCAAGAACATTAGTGGCACCAACAGCAGCCTTGACACAGATCTCATAAGCCATCATAGTTGAATCTTTTTTTGTTTGTTGAAGAGAGATAGTATGTTTTGTGTTGAGTGACGAGGTTTAAATACAAATTTTGGAGTGTATATGTTTCATTTATGTCCTCACACATAAAATCTACACGCATAAAGAATGAACGGTTCAGATGTAAAGTGTGAATGGAGGTGTGAAACATCTGCCTCTACATAATATTTTATATTATTGAATTATGAGAGCATGTATTAATTTTTTTTTTAAAATCAAGTCAAATCAAGCCAAGTCGAGCCAGCTTGGTTTAAAACTAAGTTGAGCTCGAGCTTAGCCAACTCGGTTTATAATCGAGCCAAGCCCGAGCTTACCCTGACTCGACTCGGCTCGGCTCATAAACATCCCTACTATTTACTAATTTATTTTTTATTATTTATTTATTTTTTAAACATAAATTTATTTAAAAAAGAACAGGATTTAGCGATACACTGAAGATACAAGAAAGAAAGAAGATTGGAAAAAAAAGCTCAAAACAAAAACACTTACATGACAAACAATGGGTTAGAAACCCATTTTTTTAGTTTATAGATATGTTTTTATGTTAGGGTCGGGTAAGTTGAGTACACGGCACCAACATCACAGGTATGGGCGGGCGGGTAGGGGTACTAATACCAGAGCTTGTCCTGACTTGGCTCGGTTCATGAACATCCCTACTATTCACTAATTTATTTTTATTATTTATTTATTTTTTAAATAGAAATTTATTTAAAAAAGGACAGGAGCTATGATGCACTGAAGATACAAGAAAGAAAGAAAGAAGACAGGAAAAAAAAGCTCAAAACAGGAACAATTACATGACAAACAATGGGTTAGAGTACCCACAATGCAACGGCCTGCATTTACTACATAAATCCTAGTCATCACTGCCACATCAGCTTTTTACTCATCCTTCCTACATGCTTTCCCTCTCTCTCTTTTTAACTCAAACTCATCTTTTCCACATCCAAACTCTCTCTTCCACATCATCATTTCTTTTTCAATTTTTCTTTAAAAACTTTTATTTTGTAATCTTAAAAAATATTTAATAAATAAATGTAAAAATATATTTAAATAATAAACAATAAAAAAACAAGATAAATTAAATAAAAATTAAACTTGCATTACATAAAGAAAATTATATTTTCCTAAAAAAGGTAAAATACAAATATTCAAATTAAAGTAGAACTAAAATTAAAAATCAAAATAAAACTTAATGAAACCATAACCTAAAATTAAAATTTTTACTCAGACAAATCTATTCTTCATTAGCTTGATTAGCCTGCTTAAGATTCCAGAGATGTTCCATTAGATCGTTCCACAAACGGGCAGCTCCATCCTTTCGGCCTCTGTTTATGTACTTCCGTTTGCCATTCCGTCTAGAAGAACTTCCCTCTTGTGAATCAACCTCATCTTGAGCATCAAGCTCAAACAGATGCATTGCTAATTCTTCAACGTCATCGGATTTGAGATGTTGAAAGCGTTGAGTCAACATCATCGGGATGTTTTGTGGGACTTGTTCATCATCTGAACTCATTTTGAATTGTAGAGAGAAGTGTTTGAGAGAAAAAGAATGTGTGTGTGAAAATTGTTGGTCTAGATATATATATATAGTGATGGGGAAAAACTAGCCGTTATAAAGTAGCCGTTTGAACTAGCTGTTAGAAACTAGCCGTTATAAAGTAGCAGTTAGGAATTTGATTTTTTTAAATAAGCTAGCCGTTAAACTAGCCGTTGGGAATTTATTTTTTTTAAATTAAACTAGCCGTTGGGAATTTGAAATTACATTGTATAAAAAGAAATTACATTTTCCTAAAAATAAAATACATAAAAAGAAATTACATTTTCCTAAAATAAAAATACATAAGCTACCTTTAAATACGATTGTAGCCGTATTTCTCGCGGATTTCAGCACACATTGCCTCGTGTTCGGCTCGTTGATTTGGATTCATGTAAGTGGTGTCAAGTAAGAGTATTTTTTTCTGTTTCATCTCGAGCTTCTTTTGCTCTATTTCATAATATTTTATCGATTCTTTGCTCGAATTTGCTGATCGATTCACTCTTAGCACGAGTGGTCGATGATATCTCATCAATAAGCTTTAGCTTCCTCATGTCGTATTCAGACGACTCTATTCCTGCTTTGCCTTTTAGCTTGGCTTTGGCCTTGTCCCTCCCAATTGGACGTGTTGGAGCAACCTGCTGAACTTGAACTTCAAAGTCTTCATTGTTAACATCTTTAAGTGATATTGTAATTTCAGGAGACTGACCAAAGTTGGCATCGGAAGCAAAACTCGTATACCCCCCCGAGCTGTTAGTTTTTGTTCTTTTAGGGGGTTGAAAGCCATGAACATGCGTAGCAGAGTTGTACTTACGATGTTCTTTAACAACATTCCATACATGTTCGTATGCGAAAGCAGCAGAAGTCTTGTTAGATGGATCGTTGATATACAATTGTTTAGCCTCTTGGGTGTACTGGTCATCTGACCAACCGCTTCTGTAACGAGACTTGACTTGTAAATACAACTCATTAAATCTATTCACCTTAGATTTAAACATATGCCAATGGCTTCGTTGATTGTGAGCATCTCGTGGAATTACAGGTTCACTTTCATTATAGTATTTTTCAACCTGACCCCAATAGGCATCCCCAGTTTGGTTGTTGCCAATGATTGGATCCTTGGAATTTGAAATCACACCTTGGGCAAGCAACACCTCATCACTATTAGGCCACTTTTGACGACACGTCTTTGTTGGTTGCTCGTCATTCTTCCGGTCACCATCTTGCTTGGCTTCTTATTCTTATTTTTTTGCGGCTTTGCTTTTGATGGTGATTCCACAAGATCTTCTTGAGTTTGTTGAAACTTGAAACTGAGGTTGTTGCATTTGGGAGGTTTTTTGAAGCTGTTGCCATTGAAGAAATTGTTGAAATTGTTAAGGATCAAAGGCAGGTTGTTGAAACTGTGGCATGACAGGAAATTGTCCAAATTGTGGGAATGAAGGTCCTTGTTATGGCTGTGCTTGTGAAAACTGAGAAAAGTTTTGTGATTGTGAGAAAAGAGGGAATGATGGCTGCTGTTGTTGTGGGTTTTGCTGATCAATCATCATCATTTAACAAACCAGTGAAAGAAAATTGATGTCTTGGATCCATTTTGAAAGTGTGATGTTGAAAAAATTTGAGAGTTTGTAAGATTTTGGGTGTAAAATGAGTTAGTTTTAGTGGGTATTTATAGGGGGAAAAAACTAGCCGTTTTTTTTAAATATAGTTGTTAGAAAAAAAATTCAAAAAAATTTCAAAGAGCCATTAGTGGCTTTTTTTTAATAAAGCATGTGGCTTTTTTTAATAAAAAATTAAATTTAATTCATGTGAGGCCCACTAGTGGATGCATTTGAGTGCACTTGACCAAGTATGTGCTTCCCCTTAATGCTTCCTCTCCACTCCATCCTTCCAAATGCTTCCTCCACCTCACCAAATGCTTCCTCTCCGATTGAAGCATTGGAGAGAGTCTTAGAAACCCAAATTTTAGTTTATAGATATGTTTTTATGTTAAGGAATAATTTATTTATTTTTTAAACATAAATTTATTTGAAAAAGGACAGGATCTAGCAATGCGCTGAAGACACAAGAACGAAAGGAAAAAAAGTTAAAAGAAGAAACAATTACATGACAAACAATGGGTTAGAAACCCAAATTTTAGTTTATAGATATGTTTTTATGTTAGGGTACAAGGGGAATTCTAGGGTAAGTTGAGTACACCGGCACCAACATCACAGGTATGGGTGGTCGGGTAGGGGGTACTAATGCTAGTAATGAGTCGGGTATGTGATATTTTGGTGGATCGTTTTGACCGTTGGAGATGTGGATCGATCATGTATAAAAAAATGAGAACTTTTTATTTATATTTCTACTCCAAAAAATGCATTCTCTCCGCTACTTTCCTACACAAAAATAATAGGCATTCTCCACTCTTCATGGATACCAAAAAATCAAAAGTCGGCTCAAGCAAAAAAAAAGCTCTATATCCAGAGACGATTCTAGCAAAATCTACCCAGACAACAACCACAACAACCAATCTTTGATCACCAACCGTTTTATATCCCATATCCTCAAGAACCAACCATGCTACTCAAATTGACCCCGATCAGTACAGCTATTCCCCTACTAGGCCAACAAACATTTTGACCCATTTGCACCCTGAATCCAAAACGGTCCATTTCTTACCCCACATAGTAACGATGATTGACCACTCCCGATTTATGATGGCGAAGACAATGAGAAATAGAAGTTGAACCACCATAAGTAGAAGAAAGAGCAAGAAGATGAATTGCACGAAGTTGATGAAGAAGATGTACCCGTGAAGAAATTAAAATATTTCTCGCAGGAGAAACATCAAGAGTGGACCAACAACCAAGAGGTCGCTTTATGCAAGACTTAGTGTCATATGAGTTTTGGAATCTACTGCTTGAGTATTACAACAAACTACTTGGTGGAACCTCTTGATGCTTTGTTAACTAAAAGTTACCATGGATTCACAAGAGTCTAATTGTCAGACAAGAAGTTGTATTCTATTAATGCATAAAGTTGTGTAGTTCTTTTTAGGGACCCTCACACACTTGACCATATTGGCTTCAATCAGGAAGGAAGCGCATCGCAAGGTCGGATCAAACCACAATGATATTGTTGATTCAGCACGAAAACTATATACCGTTGTGATCCTCTTGCTTTTTGAATGGGTTCATCATCCTCTTTTATTTGCTGGTAAGTTCTTTATTTTCAAATTTTTGTTTAGTTGCTAATTTCGTGTGCTCATGATTAATTTTTATTGATTTCAAACAGCTTTAGGGTTTTGATGTGCCATTCTAGTGTATCTATTTGTGAACATTTCACTGTAGCGTTTTGTTATTGTTTGATATGACACCCTCTTTAAACATCTGTGCTTGAAGAGGTGGATGCACTATATAGGGACATCTACTTTTAGTCAATACATTGTTGTACATGATGTACGTGTTGCCAAAAATTATCACGAATAGATGTGTAAAAGGGCCGAGTCGAGCCTGAGCTCGTTTGGGCTCGAGCTTGGCTCGTTTAGTTTTAAGAGATCGGACTTGGGTAGCTCACGAGCGGTTTGGTTCGTTTACACCTTTGATCCCAAAGCTCCTTGGGAGACGAATGTTAGCATTCTTGGTTGTGGTGCTTTTATTATTATTCTCTTCATTACAACATATTCTTGTTATATTTGAAAGGTAGTTGTGTGGTTTTAAATTTTCTTAGAATATATTGTTTTAATATGATCTTTAATACGGAGAAAGTGTATAAGGTGCTGTTTGGCATGAATCGTAGACGCAAAATCACACCGTTTTGATTGAAATCATAAAAAGTTCAATTTAAATCTCTTTGGTTTGTTTTGCATTTAAGGTTTCACCCCTAACAACACCGAATTCACTTCCCCTTTTAATATTTACATTTACTAACTATTTAATTATATTTGTTTCTTAACGACACTATTTGATATTGATGTGGATGTGGAGAATTCAAATGTTCGAAAAGTAAAGTTATCGATGAGTACATGGCAAGGGCATGGAGGGTCACTGAGCTTAGCTGCAAATTTAATACAAACAAATTGGAGGACCGAAAGACCCCACAAATGCAAAGATCATATCCCCCCCCCCCCTCTGATATTAGGAAAGAAAACTGGGAATATTTGTGTGATATGTGGAGTGAGGAAAAATACTTGTTAACGTTTCAATGATATTTTTACTATGATATTCTTATTCCTTAATTTGATCTAATTTGTATGTGTTATTTGGTTGTATGTCTTTGAAGGAAAAACTTCAAAAAAGAGAGTTATGGCACGTGCAAAACTAGGTAGTAGAAATGTTTCGTCTGGTCAACTTGAGACTTGGCGGCTTACACATTGAAATGCAGAAAAAGATTAGAAAAAGGTTGGATATCTGAAGAAGCGGATATTGTATATGTAAAATTACTTGTTCATTTGTACCATTTAATATTCAATATTTGCTAAATAGTTATTTTATGCTCTTTTTTCAAAAGGATGATATGTTGAAGCTTAGAAACGAGCATACTGTGGAATCAATGAGCGACAAGTCGATTATTGAGAATGTACTTAGACTCTATTTACTTGCATGGGTAGGGACGTAATCCAATTATTGAGATAATAACACAATAGGTACTACGCTTTGTTTTTTTAGTAGTACCTATTGTGTTATTATCTCAATAACTGGATCACGTCCCTACCCATGCAAGTGAATAGAGTCCTAGTACATTCTCAATAATGGACTTCTCGCTCATTGATTCCACAATATGCTCGTTTTTAAGCTTCAACATATCATCTTTTTAGAAAAAAAAAGGAGTAAAATAAGTTAACTATAGACAATACAAAATAATCAATATTTAGCGGTTCAAATGAACAAGTAAAGTAATATCTACTGTAGCCGTTTGTTTCTTTCGATATCCAACCATTTTCGGCATCACGATGTGTAAGCCGCCAAGTCTCGAGTTGACCAGATGAACACACTCAATGTGATAGCGTATTGTACCTACTAAACCATTTCTACTATCTAGTTTTCGTTGTGCACGTGCCATAACTCTCTTTTTGAAGTTTCCTTCAAAGACATATAACCAAATAACACATATAAATTAGATCAAATTGGATAAGGAATAAGAATATCATATTAAGAACATCGTTAAAACGTTACCAGGTATTTTTCCTCGCTCCACATATCATACAAATTATTCTAATCTTCTTTCCTAATATTAGAGAGGGTGTGGTCTTTGCCTTTGTGGCGTCTTTCAGTCCTCCAATTTTTCTTTGTAGTACATATGAAACTTAGCTCGGTGACTCCTCCATGCCCTTGCCATGTGGTCATCGATAACAACTTTACGAACATTTGAATTCTCCACATCAATATCAAAAATTGTCTTCAAGAAACAAATAAAATTAAATAGTTAGTAAATGTAAATATTAATAGGAGAAAGTAAATATGGCGTGTTAGACGTATAACTTTAGATGCAAAACAATACAAAACAAAGATATTTACATTGAATTTTTAATAATTTCAATCAAAATGGTGTGGTTTTGCGTCTAAGGTTCACGCCAAACAACACCTTATTCACTTTCCGCATATTAAAGATCATACTAAATTATAAAAGGGAACTTACAGTTTGCTTGTGGCGTAACTGTACCCTAACTTCATTAGGTACATGTCTCCACTCTTTATATTGTAAGCTACAATTGATACGCACAATGTATCCACACTTGTGCATGTAATATTAGTCATTTACGCAGATTACTCGACTTGTTTGAAAGTTGAACACCAATGAAATTTTTTTCTTAGATGATTTCATTGCCTTTCGAGCGAGCTCCTTTTCTACACGTAATTCCACGTTTCGTCCTTGCCATACCTTCACCACCTTCATCCTTGGTCTCATGAGTTATGTCTACAAACAAATTGAAAGAACATTTACATTTCTCAAATATTCACCAACAATGAAACATCAGATATAAACTAAAAAGAATCACATATGTTTTCTTCTACTCATAAAATTTCTAACATAATATTTCCTAGGTAACATGTAATTTTCAGCAGTAAAAGAACTACGTTCAAATGTTCAGCAACAATGCAAGTATTACAAATCGACCAAAATCACAACCTCATGCGACTGAGCTATATTTAATGATTATATTATATATAAACGTTCACCTTTTCTAGCACTGTAAACATACAATTTACAAATTAAATAGTGTAATATATAGTTCAGAAGAAGATAAAAACATATAATAAAAGCTATTGAAGACAAAAAAAAGATAAAATAAAAGCTTGTAACTAATAACCTGAGATTGGATCAAGTTCATGGCTTGAGAGAGAATGGATTGGACTTGTTGCATATAAAACATATATCATGTTAATTATTGTGTTGTTAAATATTTGAGAAAAGGCAAAATAATCTCAATAAGAAAAGGCAAAATAATCCCATATACTCCTCATCCTTTTCCAAACCCGCCTTCTTATTGACTTTTCTCTCATTATTGTGTGAAATCGAGATTGTACCCTTTAAGGAAGAAGCCAGTATATCCATACCCAATGCTTTCAGACCCAAAGATTTCATTTTTGCGTTGTTCTGTTCTATAATTTTCAATCTGGTACTCCATTCTCGCTTTCTTTGAATTTCAACTACAAAATCAGATTATAAATACATATATAGAACAAAACAGCGCAAAAATGAAATCATTGGGCCTGAAAGCATTGAGTATGGATAAACTGGCTTCTTTGTTAAATCTTACAATTTCGATTTCACAAAATAAGAAGAGATAAGGCAATAAGATGGCGGGTTTGGAAAAGGATGAGGAGTATATGGCATTAGCTAGCAATATGGACTCTAGTTCTGGTATGTGACCATGTGTATATGACGATTTGCCTTTTCTTATTGAGTACACTAATTTGTACATATGTATTTTTTTAATTAACATGATATATATTGTATATGCAACCGGTCCAATCCATTCTCTCTCAAGCCATGAACTTAATCCAATCTCAGGTTATTGGTTTACTAGCTTTTATTTTATGTTTTTTTTGTATTCAATACCTTTTATTATAAGCTTTTCCCTTCTTTTGGATTATATATTACACTATTTCATTTGTAGACTGTATGTTCATAGTGCAAAAAAAGGTGAACGTTTATATGTAATATAATCATTAAATATGGCTCAGTTTAAGCATGAGGTTGTAGACTGCATTGTTGGTGAATAATCAAATGTTGTTCTTTTACTGATGTTACCTAGGAAATGCTATACTATGTTAGCAGTTTTATGGGTAGAAGAAAACATATGTGATTTTTTTAGTTTATACCTAATGTTGCATTGTTGCTAAATATTTGAGAAATATAAATGTTCTTCTAACTTGTTTGTAGACACAACTCATGAGACCAATGAAGAAGGTGGTGAAGGTATGACAAGGACGAAACGTGGCATTACGTGTGGAAAGAGAGCTCGAAAGGCAATGAAATCATCTAAGAAAAAATTGTCATTAGAGTTCAATTTAAAGCGAAGCGAGTAATCTGCATAAATGACTCATCTTTCATGCACGTGTGTGGATACATTATGCGTAACAATTGTAGCTTACAACAGAAAGAGTGCAGAAATGTACGTAATGAAGTTAGGGTGTCGTTACGCCACAAGCTAACCGTATGTTCTCTTTTATAATTTAGTATGATTTTTAATATGCGGAAAGTGAATAAGGTGATGTTTGGCGTGAACCTTAGATGCAAAACCACACCGTTTTGATTGAAATAATTAAAAGTTCAATATAAATCTCTTTGTTTTGTTTTTGTTTTGCGTCTAACGTTTCACGACTAACAACGTCGTATTCACTTTCCCTTTTAATCTTTACATTTACTAACTATTTCATTATATTTGTTTATTAACCACACTTTTTTGATATTGATGTGGAGAATTCAAATGTTCGTAAAATTATCGATGAGTACATGGCAAGGGCATGGCGGGGTCACCGAGCTAAGCTGCATATTTACTACAAACAAATTGGAGGACCAAAAGACCCCACAAAGGCAAAGACCACACCCTCCTATGATATTAGGAAAGAAGATTGGGAATATTAGTGTGATATGTTGAGTGAGGAAATATACCTGGTAACGTTTTAACGATATTTTTACTGTTATATTCTTATTCCTTATTGAATTTGATCTAATTTGTTGTGTTATTTGGTTGTATGTCTTTGAAGGAAAAACTTCAAAAAAGAGAGTTGCCCCACGTGCAAAACGAAAACTAGATAGTAGAAATGGTTCAAAAAATACAATACGCTATCATATTGAGACTTGGCGGCTTACATATTGAGATAAAGAAAAGGATTGGATATCTAAAGAAGCGGCTACAATATATGTAAATTTGCTTGTTCATTTGTATGGTTTAATATTCATTATTTGGTAAATAGTTCTTTTATGCCCTTTTTCCTAAAAGGATGATATGTTTGAGCTTAGAAACGAGCATACTGTGGAATCAATGAGCGACAAGTCCTTTATTGATATTGTACTTGGACGAAACTCTATTCACTTGCATGGGTGGGGGCGTGATCCGCTTGTTGATGATAACACAATAGGTACTACTAAGAAAGCAAAGCGTCCTACGACGAGCTTTGTGTGTGTAAGTGGGACGTTTTTTTCTTTTTTAGTAATACCTATTGTGTTATCATCAACAAGCGGATGAGGTCCCCACCCATGCAAGTGAATAGAGCTTTGTCCAAGTACAATCTCAATAATGGACTTGTCGCTCAATGATTCCACAATATGTTCGTTTCTAAGCTTCAAAATATATTTTTAAGAAAAAGGCGTAAAATAAATTAACTATTTACCAAATAATGAATATTAAGGGTACAAATGAACAAGTAAAGTTACATATATTGTTGCTATTTCTTTATATATCCAACCTTTTTCTTCTTCTCAATGTGTAAGACGCCAAGCCTAAAGTTGACTAGATGAAAAATCCAAATCCAAGCCACGCTCAATGTGATAGCGTATTGTACCTATGGAACCATTTCTACTATCAAGTTTTCGTTTTGAACTAACAATTTTCAGCCCCAAAATCTCAACTAATAAACAATGTTCAAGATGAAATCAGGAATAAAAAACATGAATCAGGATAACATCACTTGAATAATTTAAATGGAAACGAGCCTAAGTTTTACTTATTGAGCTCGAGCTGGCTTGCGAGCCTAAACGAACCCACTCTTTATATAATTTTATTTAATATATATTTAAATAATATTTGATACTATTTATAATACTATAAAAATAACTAATTTATATATTATATAATAATTTTATTAATTATTTAATAATAAACAAGCCAAACTCGAGCTTGAAAAAAGATCTACGAACCAAGCTCAAGCTTTAGAAACAAAGCTTGAATCGAGTTGAGCTCGTGTTCGAGGTTTCATAAATTAAACGAGCTCGAATTCTGAGTCTGGTCAAGCTCAAATTTAGCTCGGGTAGTTTGCACCCTAGTCATGATCTATCACTCATCACTGAGCATACATATAATACTTTTATTTCAATTTGTTTATATAATATAACACAAGTTACAAAATAATAATAGTTAAATATCCGAACTAATATGCTGAAGTTAGAGGGAGGCCTCGATGCTTCGGCCTCAAGATCCTTTCTCCTAACGGTCTTTTTTCATGGTGACATTATGAAGTTGGATTTGGCGACACAGAGAAGAGTGTTGGAAGATATAATCATATAAAATTTAGTGTAATTAGTAAGTCAATAGAAAAGTCAAAATGTGACAAATTAGAAAGTCAAAAGTTATTAGAATGTGTCGACACACACAATATCTATAAGATCGTTGTCATACTAGACTATGGGTTAACCTCGTCATCGATGACTATAATATCACTCAACACTACAACCATAGCAACATTAATACCCATGTCACACGCCTAAGAAATGCTACTAAATACCCTATCAGCTCATACATCATGAAAGCTACCCGGCCATGAGAAAATATTAAATAAACATTTTTACTTCAAAACTCATTAATTAACTTAGCAAGAAAGTTTGTATAAAAATATATGTAAAAACGCATAACGCATGTATGCTAGCCCAAAGTAAACACTTAAAAAGGAGAAGTTAAAACTCACTGGTTGCAAAGCTTTTAAATCTGCATGCTAAACCGTCTTAAACTATGCACCGTTACACGAATCTTGTAACCGAATAACTCTAAGTTACTAACTAAATTTGTAAACAATATATAACACTACCCGATGCCAAACCTATGAAATACTAAAGATTTAATACGGCACCTACACACCATTTAATCATGTTATGTCCACCACCCCACCTTTTATTATTATTATTATTATTATATTATTATTATTATTATTATTATTATTATTATTATTATTATTATTATTTAACGAATCAATACGCACACCTCATGCACAACACCATATCAATTATTCATCTTGCATATACACACACCCAGCATAACGAACCCGAACCACCACAATGATCCTATCATGCATGTATATCACCCCCCAACACCTATTCCTTTTACACCCTCATGACATAAGAGTTTAACATCCCAAACCATAACCAATTCAAACCACCTTTATTTCCTTTTTGTTTCCCTCCAAGGCCCTTCAACACATTCACAAGAAGCTTATCTACACCACCATACAACCTGTTCACCTATTTAAACCAAGCTCTAATCACGACACCACCACCTCACCCGTTCCCGACACCACCGTCGAAGCACCTCGAGACCATTATCCTAAGCACCCTCTTATCTCACCTCCTAAACCAACCGGTACCCATAATCTAACCCCCCATGCGAAACGAAAATATTAAAACGTCCAGACAGGAGTCGAGGGTTACCTTAGAACCGAGTTCGGAAGCTTGATCAGATCTCGCGTTTCCTCTCCAACATTTCCCTTCTCTCTCTCTCTCTCTCGTCGTTTTCTTCCTGCCTTTCGTTTCCTCTTGGTTCTACGGCTGCAATACCCTAGGTCACGACCTAGGGTTTTGTATTATATACTTGATGATTTTAATTGTAATGTTTCACATAGGCCCCTCTTGAATCGTTTTTGTGCAACTTGTTCTCATAGTAATATAATAGTCTATCACAATTTACTACCAGGTCCCTTTACTTCTTTTAACCAAGGCATAAGCGTCATACTTGCATGGCGATTTATTTAAATAATGCTTTTCGCACCAAAACTCACTGACGGATCCATTTGATAAAGTCTGGGTATTCGGTCCGTCAAAATCATTGCATGTTACATCGTGGGTGATATCGTATTATCTTCATTGTTAGTGTTTATGTAACAACTAATCGGTTCAGAATTATCGTTTATATTTCACAATGAATCCCTCGGTGTGTACGTTTTTACAATATTACTATAACTAGGTTATTTCTAGTGTGACACACGGGTGCAACAAATAACATTTATGTAATGTTTAACGCTACATTTAATACTGAGCTTAAATATAATGAAGATAATTGAGAAATTTAACACGTGTTAATGAAAACGATATTAGTAACATGGTTGATCTATGTCATTGAATTTAAGAATAATCTACATTTTAATGTTTACAATTTAAAAAAAACTACTATCCATTGCTCGGAAAACACCATCAAAACCAGATCTTTGGTAAGACAATAAGAGGTCCAAAGTTGCTTTTCTTCGCTCGAAGTTACGACCATGATCATTTTTCTTAGAGTTTTTACCCTCTCATAAAAGCGAAGAACTTAACGCATCAAGAATTCAGAATAAACCTAAATAAAAATGTGTTTGGGATATCATTCATCGTAATATAAATAACACAAAAAAGAGTACCATATGCTCATCCCTACAATGTCCAATCCCTTGAGCTCCATTTTTATACAATGTCAAATCCTTGGAGCATCAATTTTTCTACAACGTCAAATCCCTCGAGCATAATTTTTCTTGGCTTTTAATACATCATTAGGCGTGTCTGCATTTGTTCAAAAACAAAAGAGCCAACTCATCATTTCAAAGACATAACAATCCTAACTCAAACACACTTAAAATAGTGTAACCGAACATAGCCCGTTTAATCTATTTATCTAAATGTGTCATACGACTTGGAAGGTAGTGATCAAGTTATGTATTAATTGGGTTGGTGTGTTAATAAGAACCATGTTAAATATGCAACCCAAAACCTAATAATTTGTGTTGTCTTTTAATTTCTCATGTAAACAGTTGAGACTGAAAATGGTATTTTTTAAGTTATACTCCTAATATAAAGTAATATAGTTAATAAAATTATTAACAAATATAAAATGTTGGCAAACCTGAGATGAAACAAAAAAAAGAATATGTAAATAAAGATATTGTATAAATTAATGAAAATAATAAATATAAACACAAGAACAACAAATAGAAACTAATTTATTTAATTACCTCCTTTCTTTTGGACCCATCTACAAGTTTTCGAAAGGATACATTATAGCCTTATTCACGGCATGAATTTTACATTGTTAAAATGGAAACTAATTCAAGTTTCTACATGAATTTTGTGGTAAATGAGATGTTGATAGTCACAGGATAATCTTCTGTTATAAATATAACTAAAAATGAGGGTAAAAGATCTAAGTTTTAGGATGGTTTATTTAAATTAGTCTAAGAGATATAATAAAAGATATGTTTATTAGTTTTCAAAAAAAAATAAAAAAAAATATTAAAAAATATATATGAGATTGCTTCGTAGAATGACATGTGTCCCTAATATAGTTTCTTTTATTATATAGTATAGATAAGAAAGTTGTCAAGTAGTTCTTAAATGGTTTAAAAGGATGCTTTATAAAATCTCATAATTTATTTTAATAGCCTTATGTTTACTTACTGGTATATAAAATTTTAGTTCCCAAAAGATCACAGACTAATTTACAAATATAGTGAAATCAACTAGTATTCAAATTCTCTAAGTAAGCATTAGGTTTATATATATATATTAAAATTTTGCATTCTGTATGTTCATTTTTCCAAAACTAAATTCTACTACGGACATGATGATAATATATACAAATGTTTTACCCCCAATCCCATCTCCCAAATTTATATAAGTCAATTGAACCGTCAAAAGCGAAAAACTAAACTTGAGACTATTTATTACCTGAATCAAAAGCGAAAAACACAATCTTGTCCGTATCGTGAGCGATGGCGGATAACTGTTCCAAAGTCGATGCTATGGTGGTGGCTTTTTTTTTGGAGAACAAACGAGGTTGAACCAGAATCGCCGAGTGAAACAACCGCAGACTGGGTAGAATAAACAGAGAGCACTACGTATGTGACAAAGGAGGTGGCGATGATATATAATGAATCACTTAATTACTACATCATCGGTTTCAATATTTACAGCGTGGAAGAGGTGCTTTTATGGGGGCGAGCACAATGGCCGGAGATTGGCATTATATCGGGAAAGTTTGAACCTATAATTATATACTTTATTCATTTGATTTTGAGTTAAATGCTTTGGTTGGTCCCAATGGGTTTGCAAATATTGCAGACTTGGTCCCAATGTTTAATAATTACATACTTGGTCCAGTATTTGTAATTTTTGCACTGAGGTGGGTCCTATCTCTAACATAAGTTAAGTTATCCAGTTAAGTTTGTATTAAATTACCAAAGTACCGGTTACTTATTAAAAAAAACAATAAATAAAAATAGATTAATTAAAACAAATACCTATGTGGGTCCCACTCCCACTTCTTCTTCCACTAATCCCGATCATCACTGCCACCCCCTATATTTCTCTCTCTCTCTACCAGGTCCCTCTCTCTCCTTCTCAAACAAGCACACCACATCTCCACCACCGAACACCCACTACCACCGCTACAAGCACCACATTTTCTCTCTCTTTCTGCCAGCCTAGGTCTCTCTCTCTTTGCGTCTGAATCACTCCGGCGCCGGTGAAACGAATGTGTCGGAAAACTCCATAACCGATACCAAACCATCAACAAGTCTCTCTCTCTTCAGACACGATAGATCGAAGGGGAGGTGTTGATTCGTTGACTGAAATTTCGATAAGGGTGATATCGCTGACCTTCGCCGGAGAAGTATAGGCGGTTTGGTGCCGGTGAAGAAACAGAGGTAGATGTGGTGGTTGTGGGTTTAAGTTGTATTGTTCATGGAAAACTGATGCATTTGTTTATCCGTATATGATCTGTTCATGAATTTTGTTGTATTGCTGTTGATTTTACTTTATCTATATGTAAGTGTTATATTAAATCTGTTGATAAATTGATGCATCTGTGTATGCTTATATTATATTTTCATGATCTTGTTTTGTTGAATCGAAACTGTACAGTATCTATATCTAAGTGCAATGTGGTGGGTTGAAGGTTTCGGTGGAGGTGGTAGTTATGGGTTGACGGTGAAACCAGAGGTAGAGGTGGTGGTGGTGGGTCTAAGTTGAAGGTGGCGGCAGATTTGAGAGAGAGGGGAAGAAGATGAGGGGGCACTATCTTTATATCTTTTTTTATTTTTTTTAATTGGTTAGTGTAATTTAGTCATTTTGCAAACACTTAACTAAGAAATTTAACACAGGTTACTGATAAGGACACCCGAGTGTAAAAATTACAAACATCTGTGTAATTATTAAACCACTGGAATCAAGTCTGCAATATTACAAACCACATGGACCAACCAGGCATTTAACTTTTTATTTTAATTTATGTATTTTCAAATATCTTCTCCATTACAACATCGAATTAAAAAAATAATTTACACTATTGCTTGTTAATATTCACAACTTACTTACGTACACTTAAATTCAAAAAATACAATTGTATTCCTCCTCTCTTCTTTTTCTTCTCTAATTATTATTATTATTTATTATTATTATTATATTTAATTAACAAATATCTTAAAATCCTATATACAGTCATGGTTATTTTTTTTTTAAATCCCCTATATTAATGTCATGGTTATGGGGGCAAATGAGCTCGAGCTCGGCTCGAAAAAAAAAAACTCGAATCGAACCTAAACGAACCCACTCTTTATATAATTTTATTAATATATATTTAAATAATATTAAATACTATTTATAATATTATATAAAATAACTAATATATATCTGTAATCGATGATCTATAAATTATAATAAATCAAAACCATCTTAGTCCACATGTCAATCACTTAAGCTATTAATTGCCACGTGACATTGTTTTAATCATTATTATTTTGTTTTAGGAGAGAAAACACAAGTCTTTTGTTTCACTTATTTTTTCACAAATTTTAAAGAAATCAGACTTTCTTTTTTGTGCAGACTATATCCTTTTAAAGAAATTAATTGCAGAAAACATTATAGATTTGTCCTCTTTTTAAGGTATATCTACTTTCCTTTGTTATCTTTTATAATAGTATTTTCTTCATAAAAAATTATTTGCAGAAACCTGCATATGATTAGTTATTTTACATTGATTTTTAACTAGGTATTTGTTGATCCTTAAAATTTTTTATTATTTAGTTACTTTAATATTTTCAATGAAAACTTCGATGCTATTTTAAAGGTTCAATTGTATTATTTGATTTTTTGGCATATAATAATATTATTTCCATTCAATATACATCTGTCTATAGTTTTTCAAGATTATATAAACTTATTTATTTTATGAAATTTTCTATAATTCTTAATCAATTAATGATTGCGTACGTATTTTTATATTAAATAATTAAAAATATTTTTAATTATTTTGATGTATCATTGAAATTTTAGTTACATTTCTTTATAAGATTAATCAAATCATTTTTCATGTTTTTGAGATTTTTTACTTTACTTTCGAGATTGTGTTCTCCTTTACATAAAGTTCTTTTTGTAACTAAATTGTAAATGCAATTTCGTTATAACTGTCATTTTTTTTCCTTTTTGAAGTCGTATTTCTTAAACACTTAATAAAATACAATGACCTTTTAAAATATAATATGTAATTGTAACAGAAATTGTAACTTACTTTTAAATATTATAATATACATTTAACGCATTCAAGTTATAAAATAATTAAAGTTTTTAATTATGTTTAAGAATGGTAATAGTTTAAACTGCCTTCTTTTTTGTTTAAATAAATTAATTTAATAATTATTACCTTTTGTGTATTGTTGTTATTATTTTTTAATGAAATCTTGAATGATAACTGCAATTCATTTCTATTTAAAATATTTTCATAACTTATAAATAAACAACAACTTGGTGTTTAGTCAATCATTATTAATAAAAGTCAAATATAATCACTATTAAAGGTTGGTTTGTACTTAAAAGAATCATTTTTTTTCATGAGCAGTGACACTATAAAGAATAAAAAGAAGACACAAAATTCAGTTACGAATATTATACAAAGATGAAAAATATTACAAATAAGACAACAAGTGCGGGGTACAAAGAAATATTTAGATATTTATAGATTGCTTATATGTTTATTACTTATATTTTGTAATTACCAATATCGTTGGTGATCAATGGGCAGAGGTAAAAACATTTTGGTACACTTAGATTTGAAGGTCTTAGGTTCAATACTTCAAATCACATATACAACAGAAATAAAAACAAAAAAACTTGTATATTATAATTTAACATTTTCCATATTTAATGAATCAATTTTGTATTATTATAAAATGAATTATACTATATATTAAATAAAGTAAAATAAATTATATAAAACAACCTGTGTTTTTTTGTATTTATTTGTTAATGAGAAGTCACTTCGTGTTAAAGGGTGGAGATATTAATGTATGTTAATAATAATAACGCAGGAATCAATTATGAGTATAGTAGAATCTACATCTATGTGTAATTTATTAAATTAATAGATTTATAAAAATATTTTCTTTACATCGCCGTGTAACACACGGAGTCTTAAACTAGTATATATTATATAATAATTATAATTATTTTTTATTAATCTAATCTAATACTAATAAAGGAATCAAGTTAATGCCACATGGTATTCTCTCATTTTAGTATTATTATTATTATTACACCATTTTAATAAACAATTTACTAATCTATATACAACAACAAATAAATACATATTGTTATTATATCATATTAATATATCCAATTATTAATTTATACATAACTATTGATAAATACATAATACATAAAAATATTTATCTTTCATTGTTGTAGTAATTTATATATTTTTATTTTCATATGTGACACAAAGTTTTTATTTTTTAATCATTGCGGATCAAACCATATTACTGTGGTTGTAAACGAACTGTTCAGTGTTCAGTGAACAGTTCGTCACCATTCGGCTCGTTTACAGCCTTACAAATTAGATTATATACTTGTAGACCTAGAATGTCTAATCTAACCTAATAATTTGTTTGCGAATAACTACACATAGACATCTATTATGTAGCTATATTATCATTTTATTAATAATATATGAGATTAATGGGTGGGGTTCGGCTACAAAGTTCAGATTTCTTAAAAAGTGTAATCATCATCATCATCATCATCATACTTAGTAAATTCCATAATAGCACAACTAAGGTAGGATCTGAGGATGGTAAGATGTAGACAGCCTTACCTTTACCCCGTAGGAATAGAGATGCTGCTTTCAATAAGACATCCGGCTCGATAGTAGTTTTGCATCAAGCCTTGGCATAAGGCACATAACACTCAACAATTAAGAAAAAGGCCGATTAGTGCATGTACTCCCTTGTCTTTCGGCTATCAACGTCATCACATGATGCATGATTAACCACCCCCTCGTTTAATGTTATTTTCATGAAATTAGTAAAATAACGTTAAAATTAGTGCACTTTCACTTTTGTCCTCCGAGCGCCCACACATATATACATTATATGTGCATACCACAAGCGGGGCTTATTTCTAAAAAGTGTAAAAAAGTCATAAATATTATAATTTCAGCCATAAAACACACTTAAAACCCACAATTAACAAAGCGGAGATTACTAAAACACCATATTCGAACCCTATAAGTCTATAAAAACTTCAAACACACTATTGTAGAACCATGAATAAAAAACACAGCATGTTGATCAACATAAAACACGATAATGTTCGCCATTCCATAATTAGAGTCTTATCATCCAAAACACAACACAAAACCCACATATATGATGTTTTAGTAATCTTCATTATGTTTATTTGTATGGTTTAGATGTGTTTTATGGTTGAAATGATGATGTTTTATGACTATTTAGAACTTTTTAGGAAATTTAGAATTTATAACCAACTCCTAGCCTTATATTAATATCCAATTTTTATTATTAATATATAACACATGTAGACAGCCTTACCTTTACCCCGTAGGAATAGAGGGGCTACTTTCAATAAGACCTCCGGCTTGATAGTAGTTTTGCATCAAGCCTTGGACATAAGACACATAAGACTCAGCAATTAAGAAAAAGGCCGATTAGTGCATGTACTCACTTGTCTTTCGGCTATCAACGCCACCACATGATGCATGATTAACCATCCCCCTCGTTTAACGTTATTTTCATGAAATTAGTAAAATAACATTAAAATTAGTGCATTTTCACTTTTGTCCCCCGAGCGCCCACACATATATACATTATATGTGCATACCGCAAACGGGGCTTATTTCGAAAAAGTGTAAAAAAGTCTTAAAATACTATAATTTCAGCCATAAAACACACATAAAACCCACAATTAACAAAGCAGAGATTACTAAAACCCATATTCAAACCCTATTAGTCCTTCAAACACACTATTGTAGAACCATGAATAAAAAAAACAACATGTTGACAACATAAAGCACGATAATGTTTGCCATTCTATAATTAGAGTCTTATCATCCAAAACACAATACAAAACTCACATATATGATGTTTTAGTAATCTTCATTATGTTTATTTGTGGGGTTTAGATGTGTTTTATGGTTGAAATGATGATGTTTTATGACTATTTATAACTTTTTAGGAAATATAGAATTTATAACCAACTCCTAGCCTTCTATTAATTCCAATTTTTATTATTAATATATAACACGTGTGGTGTCTCATACAAAAAAAACTTTATTATGAATATAACTTTGTATTCAACGAATTTTATATCGTCTCGTCGATAAACCTATAAAGACCGAATATGGTATATATTTTAAAATTAAAATTATATTTTATATAATTTGGATTATATTTTAATTTTATTTTGTAATTTAATATAAACAATGAATAAGTTAGATCTCATTATTGTAGAAGATTACATAGCTTCTGAAGTTCATATTTGACTGGGTGATATAAATTAATGGATGAGTTTTATTTGGATTTGAAAAAACAATAAATAAATAAGTAAAAAAACAAAAAATACCCTTCATTTAACTCCTTTTCTGATGAAGTTAATGAGTTGGATGAAAATGGCAAAAAAATGCAAAACTCAAGGACATATGAGAAAAATTGTTATTACTATTGTTATTATTATTTATTGGTAATCATTATATTATTTATTAATTATTAATTATTATTATTATTATTATTATTATCTAAGTCATTAGTTATAGTCACGTATGTTCACTGGTTTACGTAAGATATGTATTTATTCAACCCCATGTATTACACTAGTTAACCGATAATAATATGTTGAAGTCAGAGGGAGGCCTCGATGCTTCGGCCTCAAGACCCTTTCTTCTAATGGTCTTTTTTCATGTTGACATTAGGAAGTCGGATTTGGCGACATGGAGAAGAGTGTTGGAAGATATAATCATATGAAATTTCACGTAATTAGAAAGTCAATAGAAAAGTCAAAATGTGACTAATTAGATAGTCAAAGCTAGAACGGTTTATAGGAATGGTTGTGTCGATTTGTATAGATTTGTGTCTATTGGATTAGCGATTAAACTCAATGGTATAGATACCCAACCTTGTGTCCATATAAATGTATCATTCCTAAAATAGCCATTTTGCTCGTGAGAGCTAGTAAATTGACTACTGACCGGACTGGCGGATCCGAATTTAAAGCTGATCTTACTCGGAAAACTTGTAGAAAATTGTTAATGTATCATGCTGGGAAATGAACAAATGGGTCATGCTGGTGAAACTCGCCAAAAGTCTGAAAATGGCGAGTCGTTGTTCTAATAAAGACAACAAGTTGAACAATACACAGTTTAATTTTGGCCTAATATTTTTTTGAACAGTCAATATTTATAATAACCAAACAAGAAAGAGCTAGAAATAATGACATGGACTTACAAATATCTCAAGAAAATCATGCCAACACTAATATGATTTGTATAATCAGAATCATGCTCGCTCTCAAAATCAAGTATAGATTCGTTATTATTAGAAAAAAGATGTGCCCCATCATCATATTTGTCATCAATATCTTCTAAGTCATCCACAGGGGCATTTGCATTATGCATTGCTAGAACTTCCTCGTATGGTAATGTTTGAGGTTCTACATCATTTCGAACTAGGAAAGATGTTTCAAGATTCTTCGGTTGGTTGAAAAGGTGGGAACTCACTAGATTCCTCTTCTTGAAATATATCATTCATCAATACTTCATCTTCATCATGCTAAAGTGTGTATATATATATATATATATATATATATATATATATATAGGGGATGGGTAAAATGAGAATCACCCAGAGTTATGAGAACCGTAGGAACCAATACAAGTCATTGATCAAAAGTGTTTTAATGGATGAGATTAAAAGACAATAAAGTAGTTGTAATCATTGTGCTTTAATTAATGAGTTTTTGTTTTTAGTGGGATAAGGGTAAATTGGTATTTTTACTAAACTCTTTAATGATTGGTAATTAAAGTTGTAATTATTGTGCTTTAATTAATGTTTGTGATTTAATTAATGTTATTTTTGAATCATGCAGTAATAAAAAAAATTTACGTAGTGGTTCAAACTTTTTTTACGCACCGATTTTAAACATTTTTACGCGCTGGTTCAAACTTTTTTTACGTCCGGTTTAAACTTTTTTTACGCGCCGGTTTTAAACATTTTTTACGCGCCTATTTAGAACTTTTTAATGCGCGGTTTTAAACTTTTTTAACGTGCCGGTTTAAAATTCTCTTTGCGCGCCGTTTTAAACTTTTTTACGCGTGGTTTCAAACTATTTTGACGCGCGGTTTTAAACTTTTTTTACGCGCGGGTTCTAATTTTTTTATGCCCGTTTTAGAAACTTTTTTACACGCCGGTAAAAAACTTTTTTTTACGCGCGAGTTAAACTTCTTTTACATGCCGGTATAAAACTTTACGCGCGGGTTTAAACTTTTTTACGCTCGGTTTTAAACTTTTTTTACGCCCGATTTTAAACTTTTCTTATGCGCCGATTTAGAACTTTTTTTACGCACCGGTGCGTTTAGAACTTTTTTTACGCACCGGTATAATGTTTTTTTACACGCGGTTTTAAACTTTTTTATGCGCGGTTTAGAACTTTTTTTACGCACCGGTATAATGTTTTTTTTACACGCGGTTTTAAACTTTTTTTATGCGCCGGTGTATAACTTTTTTTTGCGGTTTTAAACTTTTTTACGCAAGGTTTTAAACATTTTATACGCGCCGGTTTTAAACTTTTTTTTTAACTTTTTATACGCGCCGGTTTTAAACTTTAATATGATTTGATTATTTTTGATTTATTTAATGTGATTAATTTAATATGATTTGATTAATTTTGATTTCTTTTAAGTGATTAAAACTTTAAGAGAGAGATGATTGATAGAAAAGTCTGATAAGACTTTAAATAGATTGAGAGAGAGTATATATGACATTTTGAGTAAATTACCAAAATAACCTTTAAGATTTAAAATAATAGTGCATATGTGGCATGATCTGATTCGTGGAGAGTGATTCTCGCGGTTCTCGCAACTGAGAGTGGTTCTCCCTTGAACCAAATCATAATATATAATATATATATATATATATATATATGTTTCGATGGTGCACTTTCGGTACCACCATCCAATGCTTACCACGTGCAAAATTATTTAGATAAAAAAACTTGATGAGCTTGATTAGCAAAATAAATGGTTCGTCTACATACCACTTAGATGCAATGTCAATTGATGTCAATTTGTGATAAACCACCATCCCTTTTCCCTTTGAATCAGATTATACCACTTGCAACGAAACACGAATACCTTTCTACCAAGTATAAAATCCAACTCCAAAACTTCAAGTAAAACACCATAATAAATCATTGCTTCATCCTCACCCCCTACAAAAACTCAACTACAATGTGTAGTGAACCTGTCATCATGCTCCTTGCAACGAAATCTAACACCATGGAGATGCAACTTTGCCAACTAGTGTAGCGATCATCACGAAATTGTGATAATACGTACAAATCATCCGTTGCTCGGGGATCACCACTGACTCTCAGCAAAGCCATCTATAAACAACAAGTTTACTTATCAATGTGCTTAAAATCAGTTACTAAATGTAATACATTTATAGTTTTACCTTGTTATTGAACGTGCTTTTTGGAGTATCTTTTGATTTCACGAGATCATTTAACAATGTCCAAATACATTTTTTTATATATGCATGGCATCAAGATTATGAAGCATCATAGTTTAGACCAGTATGGAAGTTCAAACAATATACTCTTTTTGACCAGTTAAACTCATGATGACTGTCGTGAGTGTCATACAAAAACCTAAGTAAACTATGTAGATAGCGTAAATAGGGTATTGAACCAGAGGAGTATGATGGAAAGCGTTGTTGACTAAGTATAAAGAAACTAATTGCAGATATGTAAAATCAGTTTTTCAGTGTTTGATTAAACTAAGAATTACTAAAAACGAGTTTGCAACAAGGGGAGAAACAACGGTTCCTCCGGATTTTAGATTCAAAGTAGACTTCAATTATGTGTGTACGATTGCTACAATCATATAGACATGATTGCATAATTCAATTAATCGATTGTGATTATCCAAAGACTACGTACTTCGATTGAAAAAAAAAAGAAGGTTATTAGACAAATAATCAATTGAAATTACAATATATCTCAATTGCTAGAATTCTCGGGAATTGAATGAATTAGAAATAAGGTTAAAGCAAATTCAATCGTTTACAATCCAATTAATTGAATCAAATGGTAAAAGTATCGATGTTTAGATTACCAAGTTCAAGTAAAAAAAAAAAACACATAAACTTAGTCTACTTACAAGAATCCTCCACTCGGAGGAAACCGATGAATTGATCTTCAAAAACTTGAACAATGGTTGAATTCATCTTCTTGATCTTTTATTCGGTGAAAAGTATGATGATGAGAGGTGAAAAGTCGCCCAAAACTTCTCCTATGATGATCCTATTTCGTCCACGGCTGAATGATGATGACTAGGGTTTTGAAAACCCTTTTTATACCCTTAAAAAGTCAAATTACGCAACTTTCAGCCAAAACCCGCTGCAACCTACGCTCACCAGTCGTACTCAAAGTTTCTATTTCCTCTTGGTTGTCTGGCCGTAACTTAACTTATGGTAGCTTATGGTGGGTTTTTTCACATCTCCTTTCTTCTAATTCCATTTTCACAAAATGACAATTCAGCCCCCGAACTTTATTCTTTCACATTGTTCATGCTTTTAAGCTATCTTCTAAGCTATAACTCATCCCGAACAATGTCTTTAGCTATCCTTATCATCTTTGGGTGTTCCGCTTCATCTTCGAGCACTTTAATTCCACCGATTTAAGCGATTAACCTGCATAACCACAATTTCTCGTAGTTATCACATTCAAACAAGATAATCACCTAAAATGCAATAAAACCCAAAAGATAAACACATTAATGCTCGGGTTTTTCCCTCTCCATCAACTCATCAGAACCTTAGACGCAAACACACACTGGTTTGATTGAAATCATTAAAAAATTCAATTTAAATCTTGTCGTTTTTTTTTGTTTTGCGTCTAAGGTTTCACGCCGAACAATGACGTATTCATTTTCCCTTTTAATATTTACATTTACTAACTATTTAATTATATTTGTTACTTAACGGCACGTTTTGATAATGATGTGGAGAATTCAAATGTTCGTAAAGTTCTCTATGAGTAGATGGCAAGGGCATGTAGAGGTCACCGAACGAAGCTGCATATTTACTATAAACGAATTGGAGGACCGAAAGACCCCACAAAGGCAAAGGACATACCCCCCTCTGATATTAGGAAAGAAGATTGAGAATATTTGTGTGATTTGTGGAGTGAGGAAAAATACATGGTAACTTTTTGATGATATTTTTACTATTATCTTATACCTTCTCGAATTTGATCCAATTTGTATGCGTTATTAGTTGTATGTCTTTGAAGAAAACTTCAAAAAAGAGAGTTATGGCACAAGCAAAACGAAAACTAGATAATAAAATTGGTTCGAAAAGTACAATACGTTTTTGAACATGGCTTGAATTAGGTTCTTCGTCGGTCAACTTTTGTAACATTCGTCGTAAAACGGGTTTCGAAACCCGCTTCGTTTTACAATCAAATGATCAGTTATAAGTTCGTTGCGTATTTATTGTGCCGGTTATTTTAAATAATACATAATTAATAAATATTTTAGAGTTTAAAAACCATAATTAATAAATAATAATAATAAAATTAAATAAAAGAACAAAACAGGGTAGCCGGGTCTCGAACCCGGGTCTACCGCGTAAACACACACACATCACACCACTCCGCCACACAATCTTTTGTGTTTAATACTTAAACAAATATCACTTAAGGTAAAACAAAAAAATCAAAACCTGTAAATCAGAGACCTCAGAACCCGAAATCGCCGGCAAGAACGAAGATTCCGCAACCGTTGCTACTTTCCCTTGACTGAAACGCGTAAACTGATTTCGACATCAGTTATAACCGTTGCTTAACACTCAATTTAGTCAAAACCGTTTCCTATGAGAATTGAAATCATTGACCGCGAATCTTGGGCCCCTAATTCGAAACCAATCGGCCTAACCCCTTATAAATACCCACTCAAACTCCTTGTAAACATTTCGCTCAGAACCGCACTCTTTTCCTGAAGCCTTATTCCTTTCAAAGCACGTCGCCGGAGATTTTCGCACTCGCCGGAATATCTCCGGAATTTCTAAACCAGAAAACCGTAGTTCTCCAAACCGGTATAATTATCTAAACCTCCTTGCTATCTCTTGTTTAGTAAATTAATAGCTCAAAACAGTAATCAAAACTGTTTAATCAGTTTATTCAGTTGGAATCATTGTCGGGATTTTGAATGGTGAAAACGATGAAGTTGAGTTAGTGTTTAATATAAATAAAAACGGGGTATTTAACCGGGTTAGACACACAGTCCAGCGGTAGACTGTGTGCAATTACAAAGCACACGTCCCGAGTTTGAATCGCACATGTTTCCGATTTTCTGAAATAAAGCCAACACTTTTTAAACTTATTCAGATCAATTCACAGTATATATATAAAAGAATATAATCCAGTATTTAAGCAGATTAGACACACAGCCCAACTGGTTGGGCTGTGTGCACTCGAACCATGGATCCCGAGTTCGAGTCCGGGTTCTGAAATCAGTTTCGGCCATATTAAAACCTTTTTAATAAAAACTAAATAAGGTTAAAGCTAGTTAGTATATATATAATTAAAACAGAGAATATTTCGGGTTAGACATGTAGCTCAGTTGGTAGAGTTGCGTGCACGTATACGGGAGGTCACGGGTTCGAACCTCACTCGCCACCTGAAATTCATGCTATCCGACCGGTCAGACCCGTCAGACCTGACAAAGTCAACCCTTTTCTTTAATTTTTGTTTTCTTATTTTCTTTTTATTAAATTGAAAAATTATTTAAAAATACTTAAAAATAAAGATTTTGAAGGTTAAAAATTTGCATTAACCTCACAAAAATAAATCTAAAAATCTCATTAAGAGCACTAATTAAAAATATTAATCTCAAATAAAATTTATTTATTTATCGAATCATTTGTTATTATTTAGGTTAGTTTTCCCTCATCGGTTGAATCATAAATTCGTGCGCATTCATCGTCATCAAGAAACGCATCCACTGTGAGTGAATCTCTACCAAATTCCTCGTTTTAATCATGTTTTGGGGTGTATCATGTGTCGTACTATTATTTTATTTTATTTAAACACTGTGCAACATATATCCGTGATCAAATGTGTATTGATTGTTGTGTGAATTATATGTAGATTAAATTTATCATTTCAGTGCACGCATTTCATTAGGCCCATCAGTTCCCCGTGGGATACGGGTTGAGCATCAGGAGCCTCATTAGATCGGCTCCGTTTGATTGAGCCTTGATCTCAAATACATCATCATTCATGTCATATACTCATCCAAAGTGGTTTGTGATTGTTTACATATATATGTTTGCTCACATGTGATTAATGCACGAATTTTCTTTAATAAATAAAAAAGAAATTAGTTAAAATGTTTTATCAAGGTTCACTTCCAAATTTTGTTGACCCAAAATCTCCCCCGTTTTACACATGATACAGGTGATCCAGCCGAGACAGGAAACACTTAGGATGGCCTAGAAGAATAAACAAGTTTATGCTTTGGAATAAATATATAGTTTCATTTTCCTTTGTAATTGTATGAATTTTGTTTTTGGATATTTAAGTTTGTAATTTGAATTTAATAAATATGAAACATATTAGTAAATATCATGAGCTTTGGTGATAACCCAATTACGCCCCGACTTTTATTCCCTGCGGGTCGGGGTGTGACAACTTTAGACTTAGCGGTTTACACATTGAGATGCAGAAAATGGTTGGATATCTAAAGAGGAGGTTACATTAAATGTAAATTTGCTTGTTCATTTGTACCGTTTAATATTCATTATCTGGTAAATAGTTATTTTATGCATTTTTCCAAAAAGGATGATATTTTGAAGCTTAGAAACGAGCATACTGTGGAATCAATGAACGACAAGTCCATTATTGAGATTGTCCTTGGACGAAGCCCTATTCACTTGCATGGGTGGGGACGTGATCCACTTATCGATGATAACAGAATAGGTACTACTAAAAAGCAAAGCATTCTACTTACGACGAGCTTTATGTGTGTAAGTAGGATGCTTTGCTTTTTAGTAGTACCTATTTTTTATTATCTCAATAACTGGATCACGTCCCCACCCATGCAATAGAGCTTCGTCGAACTACATTTTCAATAATCGACTTGTCGCGCTCATTGATTCCACCGTATGCTCGTTTATAAGCTTAAACATTGTAACATCCGTCGTAAAAACGAGTTCCAAAACCCGCCCTGTTTAAAACTTTGGAAATTATTTAAATATTTCGTTACGCATTTGTTCATTTTATAAAATATGTTAGACAACCTTCATAATAAATTAGATAATTATATCTTGATTAAATATATATATATATATATATATATATATATATATATATATATATAATAGGTATATACCAATAATTAAGAAATTAAAATATAAAATAAAGAAAACAGGGACAAACGGGATTCGAACCCGGGTCCCCATACCCACACACACGGACTTCACCACTGAGCTCACGCACCTATCTGATTTTATCTTAAACCAAATAATATTATACCGAAACAAGCTCTTAAAAACAGTTCAAAATAACCGCCCAGCAAAGATGTTTTGTAACTCCCAAATCCTTGTCAGTTACCGTTTCTTCTTCGATTTAAACCCAAGAAAAACTGATGTTCAATCACGCATTATGCCCCAATTCAGTTACAAATCAATGTAATAATCAAGCTTTGACTGGAAAAGGACGAAACCGAATTCGTGATTGACACCCACACTTTACATCTATAAATAAGAATCCTTATACTCAATTGAACTCGTTCACACTCTCAAAATCACTCTAAACACCCGAAAACAAATCCTCTGTGTTCGAAAAACACTTCGTCGGAACTGGGTGTTGTCGCTGGAATCTCTCGTCGGAATAACGATTCTCTTCTAATCGTAAAAGTCTATCACTCAAATTTCATTTACAGTGTTGTATGTATTATGAATAAATCAAAACAAAGTTCAAATGGTTTTATATAAATATCAGTCGGGTTCTGGGTTTTTGTATTAGGAAGAAGATGATGCGGGTTAAGTGTTTTGTATAATTTAAAACGGATTTTTAAACGGGTTAGACACACAGTCCAGTGGTGGACTGTGTTGCAATTTTAAACCACCCGTCCCTGGTTCGATACTGGTGCATGTCCGGTTCTCTGAAAATAAACCCATAATTTTTGTTACTGAATAAGATCGCTGGTCAACAAGTATATTAATATAATATAATTTCAAAATATAACGGGTTAGACACCCAGCCAGTTGGTTGGGCTGGGTGCAAATCAATACGAAGGTCACGGGTTCGAGTATAGGTATGCGCACCGGTTCATTAATTTAAAAATCTTTTTAAATTAAATAATTTCTGATATATTCTAATTAGTATATATATGTAATTAAAATGGATTTTATTTCGGGTTAGACACGTAGCTCAGTTGGAAGAGCTGCGTGCACGCAACCGAGAGGTCACGAGTTCGAGTCTCACTACACGCAGCCAATACCACAGTTGAACCAGTCAGACCTTGTCAGGTCTGACAAGGTTTTTTTTAATTTTTATTTTTATTTATTTATTTATATTACTTTTGTATTTATATTTTAGTTAAAAATCAATTAAAAATACATTTTCGAAGGTTTTAAAATCTCAATAAAAACCACAAAAATAACCTAAAAATCTAGCAAAAAGTATTAAATCAAAATATTAATTTTTATATATTTATCGAATTATTGCGTTATTATCTAGGTTAGTCTTCTTCGTCGGTTAAATCCTCATTTCGTGCGCACTCTTCATCAATCAAAAAAACGCACCCACTGTGAGTGAATTCTTACAAACTTCCCCTTTTTATTCATGTTTTGGAGTGTATCATGTGTCATTTATACATTTCGTTTATTCAAACCCTTGTGCTATTACCATTATATGAACTATCGTGTAATGTAAATGTTGTTTGTTGTATTGCGAGTTTACATTTTTGTCAAGTTGCGTGCAAATCATTCATTAGGCCTATCAGTTCCTCGTCGGAGACGAGTTGAGCATCAGGTGCCTCATTAGATCGGCTCCGTTTGATTGAGCCTTGATCTCATTGTTCATCATTTGGTATGTGTGTGTGTGTGCATTAATTGATATTATGTGTTTTGTGGTTTAATTTACATATACGTATACTTATATTTGGTTATGCACATTTTTATTCAAATAACCAATATAACTAATTCTTTCAAACATTTAAATAAGATTCACTCGCCAACTTTTGTTGACCAAAAACCCTATTTTTACACATGATACAGGTGGACAGGTTGAAGCAAGGAACACATAGGAAATTGCCTTAGCAGAAAAATAAAGAAGTCATCAAAAATGTATTTGAACATATTGTGCTTGTGTGTTTATTGTAATTTATTCTTTAAAAAAATAATAAATATGAAACTTTATAGTAAATGTCATGAGCTTTGATAAAAACCCAATCATGCCCCGACTACCATTTCCGCTGCAGGTCAGGGTGTGACAAACATATCATCTTTTTAGAAAAAAAGGCATAAAATCAGTTAACCAGTTACCAAGTAATGGATTTTAAGCGGTACAATGAACAATTAAAGCTACATATGTAACCGTTTCTTTAGATATCCAACTTTTTTCTGCATCACAATGTGTAATCCGCCAAGTCTCAAGTTGTCCAGATGAAGAATCCAAATCCAAGCCACGCTCATTGTAATAACATATTGTACCTATGGAACCATTTCTACTATCTAATTTTCATTTTGCGCGTTCCATAACCCTCTATTTTGAAGTTTCCTTCAAAGACATACAACCAAATAACACATATTGTACCTATGGAACTATTTCTATTATCTAAGTTTCGTTTTGCGCGTGCCAAAACTCTATATTTTGAAGTTTCCTTCAAAGACATATAACCAAATAACACTTATAAATTAGATCAAATTCGATAAGTAATAAGAATAATATATTAAGAATATTGTTAAAATGTTACCAGGTATTTTTCCTCTCTCCACATATCACACAAATATTTCTAATCTTCTTTCCTAATAAGTGGTGTGGCCTTTGCCTTTGTGGGGTCTTTTACTACTCCAATTTCTTTTTAGAAATATGGAACATAACTCGGTGACCCCTCCATGGCCTCGCCATATACTCATCGATAAAAACTTTACGAACATTTGAATTTTCCACATCAATATCAAAAAGTGTCTTTAAGATACAAATATAATTAAATAGCTAGTAAACGTAAATATTAGAATACGAAAGTGAATACCCTGTTGTTAGGCGTGAAACTTTAGATGCAAAACAATGATTTCAATCAAAACAGTGTGGTTTGGCGTCTAAGGTTTACGCCAAACAACACCTTATTCACTTTCCCATATCATACTAAATTATAAAAAAAGGAACTTATAGTTTGCTTGTGGCGTAACTGCAGCCTAACTTCATTAGGTATATGTCTCCACTCTTTATATTGTAAGCTAAAATTGTTACACACAATCACACTCATGCATGATAGATGAGTCATTTATGAAGTTTACTCAACTCGCTTGAAAGTTGAACTCCAATGACATTTTTTTCTTAGATGATTTCCTTGTCTTTCGAGCTCCTTTTCTACACGTAATGCCATGTTTCGTCCTTGTCATACCTTCAACACATTCTTCCTCGGTTTCTAAAGCTCGTCCTAACAATCACATTCAAATGTAGTTGCATTGTTGCTGAATATATGAATGTGGTTCTTGTACTGCTAAAAATATGCATGGTACGTAGGAAATACTATATTAGGAGTTTTATGGGTAGAAGAAAACATATGTGATTCTTTGTAGTTTATATCTGATGTTGCATTGTTGTTGAATATTTGAGGAATATAATTGTTCTTCCAACTTCTTTGTAGACACAACTCATGAGACCGAGGAAGAAGGTAAGACAAGGACAAAACGTGGCATTAAGTGTGGAAAGGGAGCTTGAAAGGCAATGAAATCATCTAAGAAGAAATTGTCATTGGAGTTCAATTTTCAAGCGAGGCGAGTAATCTGCGTAAACGACTCATCTTTCATGCACGAGTGTGGATACATTGTGCGTAACAATTGTAGCTTACAATATAAAGAGTGGAGACATGTAGTAATGAAGTTATGGTGCCGTTACACCAAGTTGCTAACTGTAAGTTCTCTTTTATAATTTAGTATGATATTTAATATGGTGAAAGCGAATAAGGTGCTTTTGCGTGAACCTTAGACGCAAAACCACATCGTTTTGATTGAAATCATAAAAAATTCAATTTAAATGTCTTTGTTTTGTTTTGTTTTGTTTGTTTTGGTTTGGTTTTGTTGTTTTGCGCCTCGGGTTTCACGCGGAACAACTTCGTATTCACTTTCTCTTTTAATATTTATGAATTATAATTACTAGGTATTTAATTATATATGTTTCTTAACCACACATTTGGATATTGATGTGGAGAATTCAAATGTTCGTGAAGTTATCTATGAGTACATGGCAAGGGCCACATCGTTTTGATTGAAATCATAAAAAATTCAATTTAAATGTCTTTGTTTTGTTTTGTTTTGTTTGTTTTGGTTTGGTTTTGTTGTTTTGCGCCTCGGGTTTCACGCGGAACAACTTCGTATTCACTTTCTCTTTTAATATTTATGAATTATAATTACTAGGTATTTAATTATATATGTTTCTTAACCACACATTTGGATATTGATGTGGAGAATTCAAATGTTCGTGAAGTTATCTATGAGTACATGGCAAGGGCATGGAGAGGTCACCGAGCTAAGCTGCATATTTACATCAAACAAATTGGTGGACCAAAAGACCCCAAAAAGGCAAAGACCATACCCCCATCTAATATTAGGAAAGAAGATTGAGAATATTTGTGTGATATGCGGAGTGAGGAAAAATACTTGGTAACGTTTTAATGATATTTTTACTTTTATATTCTTATACCTTATCGATTTTGATCTAATTTTATGTATTATTTGGTTATATATCTTTGAAGGAAACTTCATAAAGGAGAGTTATGGCACGAGAAAAACGAAAACTAGATAGTAGAAATGGTTTGAAAAGTACAATACGCTATCATTGAACGTGGCTTGGATTTGGATTCTTCTTCTGGTCAACTTGAGACTTGGCGGCTTACACATTGAGATGCAGAAAATGGTTGGATATCTAAAGAAGCGGCTACAATATATACATATATGTGTGTGTATATATACACAAATTTACTTGTTTATTTGTACCATTTAATACTCATTATTTGGTAAATAGTTATTTTATACATTTTTTTTCCAAAACGGATGATATGTTGAAGCTTAGAAACGACCATACTGTGGAATCAATGTGCGACTAGTCCACTATTAAGATTTTCCTTGGACAAAGCTCTATTCACTTGCATGGGTGAGGACGTAATCTACTTAACTTATTGATGATAACAAAATAGGTACTCTAAAAAAGCAAAGTGTCCTACTTACGACCAGCTTTATGTGTGAAAGTAGGACGTTTTGTTTTTTAGTAGTACCTATTGTGTTATTCTCAATAACTAGATCACGTCCCCACCCATGCAATAGAGCTTCGTCGAAGTACATTCTCAATAATGGACTTGTCACTCATTGATTCCACAGTATGCTCGTTTATAAGCTTAAGCATATCATCTTTTTCTGCATAATAAATATTAAGCGGTACAAATGAACATGTAAAGTTACTTATATTGTAACCGTTTCGTTAGATATCCAAACTTTTTATGCATCACAATGTGAAATCCGCCAAGTCTTAAGTTGTAGATGAAGAATCCAAATCCAAGCCACACTCAATGTGATAAAATAGTATACCTATGGAAACATTTCTATTATCTAGTTTTCATTTTGCGCGTGCCATAACTCTGTATTTTGAGTTTCCTTCAAACACATAACCAAATAACACATAGTAATTAGATCAAATTCGGTAAGGAATAAGAATATTATATTAAGAATATCCTTAAAACGTTACCAGGTATTTTTCTCGCTCCGCATATCAGACATATATTTCTAATCTTCTTTCCTAATATCAGAGGGGGGGTGTGGTATTTGCCTTTATGGGGTCTTTCGGTACTCCAATTTCTTTTTGTAAATATGCAACATAACTCGGTGACCCCTCCATGCCCTTGCTATATACTCATCGATAACAAATTTACGAACATTTTAATTTTCCACATCAATATAAAAAATTGTGTTAAGAAACAAATATAATTAAATAGTTAGTAAATGTAAATATTATAAGGGGAAAGTGAATACGGGGTTGTTAGGCATGAAACTTTAGATGCAAAACAAAACAAAGAGATTTAAATTAATTTTTTTATGATATCAATCAAAACGACGTGGTTTTGCGTCTAAGGTTCACACCAAACAACACCTTATTCAATTTCCCCATATCATACAAAATTATAGAAATGAACTTATAGTTTGCTTGTGGCGGAACTGTACCCTAATTTCATTAGGTACACGTCTCCACTCTTTATATTGTAATCTACAATTGTTACGCACAATGTATCCACACTCATGCATGAAAGATGATTCATTTACGCAGATTACTCAACTCGCTTGAAAGTTGAACTCCAATGATAATTTTTTCTTAGATGATTTCTTTGCTTTTCAAGCTCATTTTCCACACGTAATGCCACGTTTCGGCCTCATCATACCTTCACCACATTCTTCCTCAGTCTCATAAGTTGTAGCTACAAATAAGTTGGATGAACATTTACATTCCTCAAATATTCAGTAACAATAAAACCTCAGGTATAAACTAAAAAGAATCACATATGTTTTCTTCTACCCGTAAAACTGCTAACATAGTATTTCCTAGGTAACATGCACATTTTGAGCAGTAAAAGAACCACATTCAAATATAGTTGCATTGTTGTTGAATATTTGAATGTCGTTTTCCTGCTAAAAATATGCATGTTACCTTGGGTAGAATAAAACATATGTGATTATTTTAAGTTTATATATGATGTTGCGTTGTTGCTAAATATTTGAGGAATTTAAATGTTCTTCCAACTTGTTTGTAGACACAACTCATGAGATCGAGGAAGAAGGTGGTGAAGGTATGCCAAGGACAAAACGTGGCATTACGTGTGGAGAGAGAGCTTGAAAGCTAATGAAATCATCTAAGAAGAAATTGTCATTGGAGTTCAATTTTCAAGCGAGGCGAGTAATCTGCGTAAACGACTCATCTTTCATGCATGAGTGTGGATACATTGTGCGTAACAATTGTAGCTTTCAATATAAAGATTGGAGACATGTACGTAATGAAGTTATGGTGCCGTTACACCAAGTTGCTAACTGTAAGTTCTCTTTGTTTTATTTTGTATTGCGTCTAAGGTTTCACGTCTAACAACGTCGTATTCACATTCCCTTTTAATAGCTTCATTTTATAACTGTTTAATTATATTTGTTTCTTAATGACACTTTTTGATATTGATGTGCAGGATTCAAATGTCTGTAAAAGTTATCGATGAGTATATGGCAAGAGCATGGAGGGGTCACCGAACTAAGCTGCACATGTTTAATACAAAGAAATTGGAGGGCCGAAATACACCACAAAGGCAAAGACCACAACCTCTCTGATATTAGGAGATTGGGAATATTTCTGTGGTATGTGGAGCGAGGAAAAATACCAGGTAGCGTTTTAACGATATTTTTACTATTATGTTATTATTCCTTATTGAATTTGATCTAATTTATATGTGTTTTTTGGTTGTATGTCGTTGAAAGAAACTTCAAAAAAAAGGGAGTTTTGGCACGTGCAAAACGAAAAGTAGATAGTAAAAATAGTTCGAAAAGTACAATACGCTATCATATTAAGCGTGGCTTGGATTTGGATACTTCGTCCGGTCACCTTGAGACATGGCGGCTTAAACATTGAGATTCAAAAAAAGATTGGATATCAAAAGAAGCGGCTATAATATATGTAAATTTACTTGTTCATTTGTACCGTTTAATATTTCATTGTTAGGTAAATAGTTATTTTATGTTTTTTTTTTTCTAAAAGGATGATATGTTGAAGTTTAGAAACAAGCATACTACGACAAGTCCATTATTGAGATTGTGCTTCGACGAAGCTCTATTCACTTGCATGGGTGGAGACGTGATCCACTTATTGATGATGTCACCGATGACTATAATACCACTCAACCCTACAACCATAGCATCATCAATACCCCGTCACATGCCTAAGCAATGCTACTAAAAACCCTATCAACTCATACATCATGATAGCTACCCGACCATGAAAAAAATATTAAATAAGCATTTTACTTCAAAACTCGTTAATTAATTTAGCAAGAAAGCTTGTATAAAATATATGTTAAACGCATAATTACGCATGTATGCTAGCCCCAAATTAAACACTTAATAAGGAGAGGTTAGAACTCACCGGTAGCGAAGCTTTTAAATATGCACCTTACACTGCCTCGAACTACGCATCGTCACGCGAATCCTGTAATCGGATAACTCTAAGTTACTAATTAAATTTATAAACAATATATAACGCGACCCGACTCCAAACGCATCAAATACTAAAGATTTAACACGTGTGTTCGCATGAACCCATGCACGCGTACGTCGGATCCGTACGACCGGCACCGTGAATCTGGATGCACACCCAAGCTCATCTACATAATCCGATTACCTGACCGAACGCATGATCCGAATGCACCACAAACTAGGTCACCCGCGACCGTTCAGAACCCATCCCAAGCCTTCCTAGCCATGAATCATCATTATCATCAACTTCAATGAATTAATGCCTCATCATCCAACAATCATATCACCTCATCATTAAACTATTATTAACCTTTATAAATACACACGAGACTTTATCTTCCATTTTCACGCAAATTAATCCCAAAATTCATGGGTATGATTTACGGCTCAAAAACCAAGTCACCAAACAAGTTTCATGCATGTAATAAACTAATACCCATGAAGTTAAACACCTTTAACTTTCACCATATCCATCTCCATACGTCATCTACATACCATCTAACCATGTTATGTCCACCACCCCACCCCACCTTACATTATTATTACTATTATTCTTTTACGAATCCATACGCTCACCCCATGCACGAACCAGAACAAGTTAAATGAGTTCGAGCCCTCACTCTAGTCAAACACAAGTTCAGCTTGGCTAGTTTGCACCCTTATTCATGGTCTATCATTCATCACCCGAGCATATATATAATACTTTTATTTCAATTTGTTTATACAATATAACAAGTTATAAAAATAATAATAGTCAAATATCCAAACTACTATGCTGAAGTTACGAGGGAGGCCTCAATGCATTGGCCTCAAGATCCTTCTTGTAATGGTCTTTTTTATGTTGATATTATGAAGTCGTATTTGGTGACATGGAGAAGAGTGTTGGAAGATATAATTATATAAAATTCAGTATAATTGGAAAGTCAATAGAAAAGTCAAAATGTGACTAATTAAAAAGTCAAAAGTTTTTAGGAATGATTGTGTCGACACACACAATGTCTATAACATCGGTGTCATACTAGAATATGGGTTAACCTCGTCACCGATGACTATAATACCACTCAACACTACCGACCATAACATCATCATTACCCCTGTCACACGCCTAAGAATGCTACTAAAGACCCTATCAACTCATACATCATGTATGCTAGCCCAAAATAAACAATTAAAGATGAGAAGTTAGAACTCACTGGTTGCATAAGCTTTTAAATCTGCACGTTAATCCGTCTCGAACTTGGTGTTAAAAAGCGAGAGGCGCACAAAAGCGACGAGGTCTAAAACTGAGGCGCAAAGCGCAAACGCGGCGGGCTTTTCGTACCTGAGGCGCAAGCTAATTATATATTTTTATATATCCCATATACGTTTTTAGCTTTCCCTACCCAAAATATAGCTATCAATATAAGGTTTTTGTACGATTTTAGCTGCATGTACAAGCCAAAAAACCTAAGGTACAACATTTAGATGAATAAAAATGTCTCGGGTACAAGTGGCGCGTGCCTCATGCCAAAAAAGCCCAGTAAAAACCCAAAAAAGCGCGCCTTTTTGGGGCTTCTTGTAATTACTCTAGGCGCTGAGCGAAAAAGCCTAAGAGTGTGAGCCTTGTTGCGCATCGTCACTCTCGAATCCTGTAAGCGATAAGTTACTAACTAAATTTATAAACAATATATAACGTGACTCGATGCCAATTGCATCAAATACTAAAGATTGAATATGTCACTTACCATCTAAACATGTTATGTAATAACTAATCAGTTCAGAATTATTGTTTATACTTCACAATGTATCCCCTGGTGTGTACGTTTTTACAATATAACTATAATAAGGAAAGTTGTTAAGTAGTTTTTAAATGGTTTAAAAGGGTGCTTTATGAAATCTCATAATTTATTTTAATAGCCTTATGTTTTCTTACAGATATATAACATTTTAGTTACTAATATCACAGACTAATTTACAAATATAATGAAATCAACCAGTATATCAAATTCTCTACGTAACCATTAGGTTATATACATTAAAATTTTGCATTCTGTATGTTCATCTTTCTATAAAACTAAATTCTACTACGTACATGATGATAATTAATATATACAAATATTACCACTGCTGCTGGTGTTTTACCACCATCTCCCAAATTTATATAAATCATTAACCACACCAAAAACTTGACACTATTACCTGAATCAAAAGCGAAAAACGCAATCTTGTCCGTATCATGGTACCAAGACCGAAGGGGTTGAAGCCACGGCGGATAACTGTTCCAAAGTCGATGCTATGGTGGTGGCTGTTTTTTTCGGAGAACGAGGTCGAACCAGAATCGCCGCAAACTTGCAATTGGGGTAGAGTAAACAGAGAGCACTACGTATGTGACGAAGGAGGTGGCGATGATATATAATGAATCACTTAATTACTACATCATCGGTTTGAATATCTGCAAGCGTGGAGAGTTGCTTTTATGGGGCGAGCACAATGGCCGGAGATTGGCATTATATCCGGAAGTCTGTAGTATGGAAAGTTTGAATCTTTAATTATAATTTATTCATTTGATTTTAATTTCTGTATTTTGAAATATCTTCTCCATACACAACATCCAATTAAAAAATAATATAATGTTAACAACTATATGCTCAATAATTACCATAACTTTACGTACAACTTAAATTCAAACTGTATGTTAAAAATTCGGTATATTTCAGTCATGGTTATGGGGCAAATGAGCTCGATCTTGGCTCGAAACACAACTCAAAACAAGTCGAGCTTATACAAGTTCAAAACCGAGCCTAAAAACAAACTCGTTTAGGAAACGAGCTCGAGCTGGTTTGCGAGCCTAAACGAAACCACTCTTTATATAATTTTATTTAACATATATTTAAATAAAATTCAATACTATTTATAGTATTATAAAAAATAACTAATTTATAGATTATATAATAATTATAATTAATTTTTATTTGTTAACAATAATAAACAAGTCAAACTCGAGCTTGAAAAAAGATCTACAAGCCAAGCTCGAACTTTAGAAACAAACCTCGAATCGAGTCGAGCTCGTGTTGGAGGTTTCATAAGGTAAACGAGCTCGAGCTCAGAGCTAGTTTGCACCCCTAGTTAGAGGTGCACAAATCGGGTTAGGGTTCGATAAAGGAATAACCCATATTGACGGACGAATGCCCGCGTGCGTTTATTTATTTATTTTTTTGTGTTTTGTGTGTTTTGATTTAACCAACACCTTTAATACATATGTATACTAATGTTTTGGATGAAAAAAAGTCCAAAAACTCAACATTAAATGTATTATAATGGTCACAAAGCCCTTAACTAGACATTGCGTAATAGCTAGTTCCATGTATATGGAAGGTTTTTAATATCGGGTTCAACCGGGTTCTCAACGGGTTGTCAACTATCGGGTTGAAACCGGTTTGACTGTGAAATACCTAAACCGAGTCCTACCCTACGGGTTGAAACAGGTCCAAATCGGGTTAGCTTTAGATCGGGTTCAAACCGGGTTCGGGTAGGTTAGGGTTGTCGAGTCGGTTTCTAACCCGGTTTAGGGTTGCACCTCTACCCTAGTCATAGTATATCACTCATCACCCCCATACATATAATACTTTTATTTCAATTTTTTATACAATATAATATTCATGTTATAAACAACAAGTTTAGTTATCAGGAAATTGTGATATGCATACAAATCATCATGCTCTAGGATCACCATTGACTCTCAGCAAAGCCATTATAAACAACAAGTTTAGTTATCAATGTGCTTAAAATCAGTTACTAAAGTAATACATTTATAGTTTTACATTGTTCTTGAACCAAAAGGGAAACTGTTTTTTCTATATAGTATCTAAATTTGCTTCCCTTAGACCTAGTGGCGGATTCAGGATTTTGTTCTAATGGGGTCCATTTTTAGGTGTTCAGAAATTTCATAACAAAACGTTAAAATTTTCGCGTCGGTCCTCATCCGGGTCAGGTCATATCGAGGTTACTAGATTTAAACTATTGAGGTTTAAACTAGATTTAAACAAAAAAAGTAGGAAAAACGAGCTCTACAAGGATTGAACCCATGACATCTTATTAGAAAAGAGGGGGATTTACCACTACACCAACTTTTCTTTTCTTTCTATCTTGTCCACCTAATTGTATTTATAGGGTTCTTATACAATTTAATATACCGAATTTACTAATTTTTAAAAAACATTAGAGTCCCGGGACTTGGCGCACTCTATGTGGTTCCATCCCTGCTTAAACCACCCCCAATATAGTTTTACATGGTTCATAAATATTGCAATGGAGGAGGCAGCATGTGGACTTGCGCACCTCATTACGTGCAGCATTTTTCTTAAGGTGGTGGGGCCATGCAATAAAGACTTGTTGGGTAGCGTTTGGTATGTAAGAATAAGAGTTGGAATAAAATGGATCATTGTGATTGAACAAAAAAAAGAGTGTTTGGTTGGTCGATGGAATGCAATCGCCTATTCCAAAATGCATTTCATTCCCTCAAAATCATTCGATCTGTTCCCCATGTTTTATTTCCATTCTATTCCCTTTTCACTCTTCATTAACAACACCACAACCCACCACCATTGCCACCACCCACACACCGTCATCCGCCGCCATCACTCACCTCCGCCGCCACCCGCCACCACCATCTCCACCGCCGTCACCCACCACCACCGCCGCTGTCACCACCCGCCGTCGTCTCCACCCACCACCGCCACCAACCGTCGCCGCCACCGCTACAACTGCCACCCACCATCACCGTCCATCGTTGACCACCGTCATCCAGTTTATTCCTTCGTCTTTTCTCACATACCAAACAACAAAAAATAATGGTTTATTCCATTATCACATTGTAATCAAACAAGACATGGAATGGTAATAATCAATTCCATTACCCTTATCTATTCTATTACGTACCTTGTCTATTCCATTCTTCCGTCCATTCCATTACCTATATCAAAGATCCTTGATTATTTTTGGTTTATGTATCACTTTCGTTTTATTTTGTTTTGTTGAAACAATTAATTGTTTCTTTTTTTCCACACGTAAATGTTAATAAACATAAATGATAATATTAAAATATTTTCTTTTATTAATGTTTGTTTAATTACGAGATGTTTAATTATATTCGTTCAAAAATTTTAATGCGTAAAAGTCTATTTTGTTATTTTAATATACTTAATAAATTTAATTATTATAATTATAGCTAACAGTTTTAGTATATCTTTAATCATGTGAGTAAAATAATGTATTTACTATAGAAAAGAATTTGAGTATTAAATAAATGTAAAAGGTGGTGATGACGTGGAAATTTTAAGTATTGGTAGGTCACATCCCAACCGATGGCGTAAACATCAGGGCGGGACGAAAACGAGATTGCAAGAAAGTTCATAATGCTATTTGTGACAATAGTTAAATAATTCTATTTCATTGATACTAAAAGGACGATACATAGTTTCAAAAATGAAATACAACAAGTTTCAAATGACATAACTATATGAAAAGGAATACATAAATTTAAAACTAGGTGTGTATCTAATCCACCCTAAATAACATTCTTCAACAGCATCAACTAGTTTCCTGCAACATGTATTAAAATAATATATCAACAAAAGTTGGCGAGCATACAAGTTTTCATACATAGTATAATAGTAAAAAGAACTTGTCTCATATCCAACATGGTAACATTGCATAAATTTGTTATTATCATACTAACATGTGTTCAATATATGTCAATCCAAAGTCTAACACAATCGTGATTACCCAACATTGTCGAAACGAAAGGGTGTAAAATAGTTTACTTAATAATACCACAAGAATACGGGCGGTGCGTTAATCCTATAGCGCTATATTTGTTAAGCGAGGTTAGCAAAGTTAATGAGCATATGTCACACAAGTTTAACATAGCATGCGATAACAAGAATATAAACAAGTATCATGTTATAACGTATAGAGTAAGTGTTAAACGAGTTTAATTGTGATTTGTGATTTGTAATAGTGTACATGTTGCACTCAGAGTGTATAAATGGAAAATGGATCGAGTATACTCACGGTTTTGCAAAGCATTCCTTTGTTATTCGTGAAAGGTTGGAGAGTTTGTGGATGGAACACCGAGATTACCCTACAGGGGGTAAACGAAGGTGTGTGAGTATTTGGATGATAACGGATGATTCGGATTAGGAATTTAAAGTACAAAAAAGTATGTATATGCAAAGTACTTATCTAGTTTAGAACATTCGTCTTTGACACTATGACAACCCATATAGTTGAATGTGTTTCATGGGTTAGTTTACCCATTAGATTCGTAACGACGTGTTTTAGACTAGATAACATATAGTTTATTATATATATATATATATATAATAATAATGTAGTATTTAATATGTCTATCATAAGTATATATGTTATGTAACTCAATCATGGAGGTTTAAACCTCATTATATAATTCATCAATACACAAATTGTCACAAGGATAATTCGGATGGTCATGAATGAAATAAAGAAAGTAAATGTGATCACTATACCAAGTAGCCAAGTAATCTTCAACCCGGGTGAGCCGACATCGACATAGAAAGTGTTAACTAAGTGTTGAAGTCTAGAAGGGGTTGTGTCACTTTTAGGCTAGCAAACTACTTGGGATAGAGATGAGAAAACATCAAGTGAGGTGGTGGGTTTGAGGTATGATAGGCCAAGCTTCCAAGTAACCACACCTTTACCAAAACACAAGCTTTGTCAAGCTTGGATGGTTTCAACACTTGTGGGTTAAATACCCTAATAAAACAGAAAGTTTGGAGGGATAAAACACCATCGATTTGTATGTAACAACCTTGTTTAAGCACACTAATCTTAGATTTGATTTAGGAACATAGGTTTGTTGAAGAAAAGTCAGTTTAAAGCAATTTTTATAAAGTTTTCTTCTAAACCAGAAAGTTGGCCCTAAAAAATGGTGTTGGTCCACATTAGTCTTCCATGAAAAACTTGTGGGAACATCACTAGAGGCTAACCAAACTTTGTAGAAGAAGAAGAATGAAGAAGATGAAGAAAAGTGAGTATGAACTCACTTTTGTAACTTAGATAAATCTGCCTAAAACTTGATATTTCAGAGAATTAGAGAGTAATTTGAGAGTGTAGAAATGTTTGGAAAGTAAGAATGAGTGTATGGAGTCTTGGTTTTATAGTGGTGAAGTTAGGTGAGTGTTTAATGAGGTTTAGAAGCCCATTGGTGGAGAATGGGGGTGAAGGTTGGAGCTATAAATACAAGATTCAAAATTTAAATTTTAGGGTGGAGGTTGGAGCCAAAAATGCATATTAAAAACGTGGGTTTCAGGGGGAGTTTGGATTTTTGTCACAAATGGTCCCTCACGTTTGATAAGTACGCAATTAGGGCCCCAAAGTTAGGTTTTAAGGTGTTTTCGAGTGCTTTTCGTGTAGTTTTAAGCGATGTAACAAGAATGCAAAATATCATAAACTTAAAAGTGATGTCAAGCATGTCCATGTATGTGAAATTATGTAAAACAAGTATCGGTAATGCCGGTTGTAACACATAGTTGTCGGTTATCGCACAAAATGCAAGTATAGGCAATTTACGATCTATAACACAGAATTGCAAGTATAATTAACATGTCGAAGGTGTTTAAAAGTATAATATGAGGTATTATGATGTATAATAAATATTATGAATTATTAATGGTTGGTTAATCACAAGTATTTGCACGTATCGTCACATAGTTTCGAATTAGGGTTTGTTGCATGCAATTACAAGTATAAATTGAACATAACAAGTATAAATGCAACATAATTGATATAAATATGACTTTCATTATGATAGGTGTCTCGGATTACAAGTTAAAAATACGATACAAGTACAAGTTTCCGAAATTAGAAAGTTTCCAAAAATGGAAAGTACAACAAGACTTGATAAATAGGGAAAGTTTGAAAAGCATGGCGTTACATGGTAAGGATTTTTGTAGTGTTTTTATGTATTTGTGAAAACCTGATTGGCAATTAAATAGACATGCATTTAACTCTTGCATTGGTGATTGTCTTATACCTCTTGAGGATAAACCTTCTTTATGATTTTAAATTAACTATTAAATACAAAATAAGGGTATACCTAAATAGGATCAACTCACTTTAGGTAACTATCAAGTTCAACTGCACAATTATTGTAGAAATACCATTGCACCACCCTTAAGATATTCCCCAAGTTGTCCGAATTTTAAAGCCCCAATGTACGGACTTTATTTTTGAATAAATCCATCTCATGTTTAGTGGTCGGTACATACCAATTATGTGTTGCACGGTTGAATCTTGTCTTGATATTATCTACATAACGAGAAAAAAATGTAACAGCCTCGTCGACAACATACGCTTCAGTAATAGAGCCATCAGGACATTCAAAGTTACGAACATATCCCTTGTACGTACCCATACGACGTTCGATCCCAAACATCCATCTTTGACTTACCGGGCCTCCTATGCTTCTTCAGGTAAATGTACACACAAGTGAACCAGGATTTTTAAAAAATGCAGGGGAAATATCTTCTCAAGTTTATATAGTATAATAACAATCTGGGTCTTCATATCCTCAAGTTCTTTGGCATATAGAGTTTTCGAGCATATTTTTTGAAAGAATTGGCAAAACTACACTACATGGTGTAGTCAACTTGTCTTCATGCTCCTTGCAACAAAATCTAACACCATAGATGATGCAACTTCGCCAACTAGTGTAGCGATCATTCGAAAATTATGATAATGCGTACAAATCAATGGTTGCTCGAGGATCACTATTTACTCTCAGCAAAGCCATCTATAAATAACAAGTTTAGTTATCAGTGTGCTTAAAATCAGTTACTAAAGTACTACATTTATAGTTTTACCTTGTTCTTGTACGTGATTTTGTAGTATCTTTTGATTTCATAGGATCATCTAACAATGTCCCTACTGTATTATCACATGCATTTTTTCTATATGCATGTCCTCAAGATTATGACACATCAATAGTTTAGACCAGCATGGAAGTTCAAACAACATACTCTTTTTTTACCAGTTCAACTCATCAAAACCTCGTTTACGCTTCCTATCCTCATTACTAGGTGTTTTTCACGTAGTGCATGTAGGTATATCTGCCACCTGTCGCAAAATATCATCACCTGTAAATTGGCGAGGTCGTTGTCTTTTCTCTTGCTTTTTGTCAAACTCTTAAGTTCTTTTTCCACCTATGTGTTTTACTTAAAAAAACATCGGTGCCCTGTGTAACATTGTTTACCATGAATTCTACTAGAACGAGTATCCTCTAGGCATATTGGACATGCCAATTTGCCCATAGTGCTCCACCCAGACAAGTAAGCATAAGCAGGGAAGTCACTAATCGTCCATATTACTACGGCAGAAAGAGTAAAAGGAGCTTTTGAATATCCATCATACGCTTCAACCCCATCACGTCATAAAATTTTAAGTTCATCTACAAGCGGTCTTAAGAAGACATCAAAGTCTTTACCTGGAGATTTTTGCACATGAATCAATATTTGCAATGAAAGATGGAACTGAATGTTTTTAATCAAAGATGGAACAGAATATACAGATTAGCACATAGGTTTACCTGGAATATGAACCAATGATTGCAGACTGCTGATGAAGAGTAACCGACCTATATGAAAGTGTATGACAGATTTGCTTGAGGGCAACTAAAAGATAAGTGTGGGGATGTGATACTGATGTATTGCAAAATACATCGGTTATTCGTGTATAGTTTGTATGATTTTCGTTAGTTTCAGTGTCGTTTTCGTTAGAATGTGCATACTATTGATCCAATTGCGTTTTGCAGGACTGTGAGATTAAAACAGCTGGAAAGTGTGGAAATTGAGTTAAAACACGAAGTGGTCAAGTCTTGGAGCCAGTTGGAGAGTTCGGGTACTGAAAAATAGTTTAAATTCTGGGAATTGTGCCTCTGGCGGGCCGCGAGTAGGGAAACTAGTGCCTCTCGCGGGTGCAAGAGGTTGTTTGAGATGCTGACGTCATATTGGCGGTCGTGGGCCCCGACATCGTTGGTGAATCCTCTCGCGGGGTGCGAGAGGGTTGTATTTGCAGAAAAATTCGAGCTGTTGCAGAGTTTTGAAGAGAATGATATAAAAACTTAATTTTTATCATAAGAAACCCTAACTTTGGCGAATTAAGAAACCCTGGGCGAATCTTGGAGCATAACTGGAGTAGTTTAGAGCCTTTGAATCATTCGGTTGAAGATCTAAAGTGCAGAAATCATTCGGGTCGTCATCTCGTCGTCCAGGTGTTCTCGTTTGTGCTTTATAGTATTAAATTATACTTTGTTTTCCTAAAACTACTTTGTTCGTGTTTGTTTTAATGACTTTGTTCGGCTAAATACTTTAAACTACCTAGATTGGATGAATGATTATATAAAGTTTTGATTTTTATTTGATTTATGGATTCTATGGATTGTTTATGAGTTGTAGGCGATTTGTTCTTTTGGTTAGATGTGTATACATGCTTGATGGTGTTTGATTATTGTCTATTGCTTCGCTTGATTCTTGGTGGTCTTTATCACATAATAGAGTCTTGCTAGGTTTAAGATTTAGGTGAGTGTCTATATCACATAATAAATCTTTAATCTTTAAGGTGAAATCAGCCAATTAACCATAGAAGTAATATTCCGTAATCTTATAAAATCAAGTGTTCTACTAATCATCAATAGCTGTGAGGTGCGAGATTATTGCTAGGTCTAAGTCATTAAGCCGCAAGGTAGGAGCTTTCTTAGGAAGTAAACCCGTTGGCTATTGTCTAGCAAGTCTAATCGAGAGTTCAAGTTTACCTAAGATTTAGATCATGTGAGGGAGTGAATCTTGCAGGGTACTTCCATAATCCCATTAGAGGTCTCGTGAGATAGTCTAATAACCGGTAAACTAAACAACCTCTAGGGTGTCATTGTGTCTCTTGAGAAGGGTCAGGGGTCCTTTATGTCACACCCCGACCCGCAGCGGAATAAGAGTCGGGGCATAATTGGGTTATCACCAAAGCTCATGATATTTACTAATATGTTTCATATTTATTAAAGTCAAAATTACATCCTCAATATTCCAAACATGTTCATACAAATACAAAGAAAGATAATCAGCTAAACAATCCAAAGTCTAAACCAGTTTATTCGTCTAAGCCATCCTATGTGTTTCTTGCTGCAGCTGGATCACATGTATCATGTGTAAAAATGGGGGGTTTTGGGTCAACATAAGTTGGAGAGTGAACCTTGTTAGAAAAACATTTATTATTGATTTCTTGTTATCTTTATCATGAAAAATTGTGCAACAATCATATGTAAGCAAACGTAATTAAATCATACAATAACCATAACAACAACGAACAATAACGTACAATAACAAACCAACTTGTATGAATATATAACATGAATGAAACTGTATATGTTGGCAACGTCACGTTCACGCTAATAATGTAATGGGGAACGGAAGGCCTATGATAAATGTCTGTGCGATCAAGGCTCAATCAAACGGAGCCGATCGTATGTTGGCAACGCCTGGTTCACGCTCATAATGTAATGGGGAACAGCTCAACGCTCATAATGTAATGGGGAGCGGCGGCCTATGATAATGTATGTACTGAAAATGATAATTTAATCTAAACAATAACCACACAAAACAGTTGATACATGTTGAATACACATTTGTTCATGGATATGATGGATGCACAATGGTTTAAATATAATAAATGATAAGACACATGATACACCCCAAAAACGTGATTAAAACGGGGAATTTGTAGAGATTCACTCACATTGGGTGCGTTCGGTTGAAGGTGATGAAATGCGCACGAGTTTAGAGGATTGATCGACGAGAATTAACTAACCTAAATAATAACGAAAGGTATGGTAAATGAGTGGATTTTATTAATAATTTTAATAGGATTTTTATATATATTTTTGTGAGTTTAAGGCTATTTTCTATCTTTAAAAACATTATTTTTAAGTATTTTTAATTGATTTTTAAATTAATTAAATAAATAAAAATATAAAAAAATGTTGACTTTTGCGTTGACCATTGACCGTTGACCGTGACTGTTGACTGTTTGACCGGTTCGCTAGTGTGTAAGTGTGCGCCGGGTAAGGCTCGAACCCGAGACCTCCCGTACGCGTGCACGCAGCTCTACCCACTGAGCTACGTGTCTAACCCGAAATAATTCTGTTTTTAATTATATTTATATACTGTTTTAGTTTATTCAAAATTCTTTTATTTTCAAAAAGGGTTTTAATTCATCGAACCGGAGTGTGTAACAGGTCTCTAACCCGGGACCTGTGGGTTAGTGTTGCACACAGTCCACCGCTAGACTGTGTGTCTAACCTGGTTAATATGTCGAGTTTTATTATACTTAACATCTTCCTTGAATTAATCCGTTTCAGTTAAAAAAAGAAACTTCTTTATTACAGCTAATGAGTTTGTGTCAAAGATCGAACCCGCGGCGTGTGATTAATGTGTGCACACAGTCCACCGCTGGACTGTGTGTCTAACCCGAGTTATAATCCAAATTATATTAAACTTATATACAAACTAACTTCGTCTTCTTCGTTATAATATCACAGACAACGATTACCCTACTGTTTCTTGTTTAATTCGATTGACAAACATTCAAATGATTAAAATGAAATGGCAGGGAAGATTTTGGAAGTAAACATACCGGAGAAATGATCTTTCTCAGAGTTCCGGTGAAGTCGTCGGCTCCGTTTTTATGGACTTTGTCTGAGCGGACCAATTAACAATTTTGATTAGCTAGATGTGGAATTGAAGTACCGAACAAGAGTTATCAGAATGTTTAAAGGTTTATACGTTTCACAGCGAGTTCTAGAAATTCTCAGAGATTTTCTGGCGAATGATGATTATCCGATATCGTGGCCTGGAACTGATTCTGAATGAAGGGTTTGAGTTAGCAAAAGCTTAACAACTGATAGACGATGAAAGAATTGAGAAACTAACTGATTTGATGGAAGACACGGTTTTCCGGCGAAAGTCCGGCGAGTTCAAAAAGCTTTTCCGACGAACTGAAAGTAGAGCGAAAGTGAAATTGGAGGTTCTGCGGATGAGTTTGAGTCGCGAGAGGGTGCTATTGTTGGAGTAATTCAGGAAGTGCAGATTTTCGGTTATTAAAACCGATCATCACATGAATTCAAGTCCATTCAAGACTGAATTGATTAAAATTGTCGGTTTATCGGTTATGATCAGAAATCCGTGATCACTCAAACGTCTTGGACGTTTGGAAGCCGATAACGGTTTCAGTTAGCGTAAACAGGTCGATTCCTGGTTGAACATATGATTTAATTGCTTCCTAGAACTCACAAAAACATCAAGTGGCGGAGTGGTTATATGTACGCGAGTTAAATCGTTAGACTCACCCGGCTGACCCGGGTTCGAATCCCGGCAGCCGGTTTTCTTTTTTTATTTATTTTATTTTCACTTTTTATTAATTATAGTTTTTAAATTCTAATTTGTTTATTAATTATGCATCGTTTAAAATTAAAATAAACATAAATATGCAACGAAACATTTATAACTTGATATTCGATTACAAACGAAGCGGGTTTGGAAAACCCGTTTTTGACAAATGTTACACTTTAGATATCCCGAAAGGTGAGAACTTTATGATTCTGGTTCCATAGTTGACAATTTCCGATTAAAAATCATTACTTGAAGCAATCAGGATTCCAGTCTAGGTAGTGCTTTCCACCATCAGAGTTTAAGTCCAGAGTAATTCATTTAGTTAACTTAGTCAATTAATTTAGTTTATTTTATTTGTTTTCTTTGGAATTGTTAGAAACCCCCCAATTAAACAAACAAACATTCTAGTCTGTGTCTATCAGAGTCTTAATAGAGTAGTTAACTTAATCAATAGAGTCTCGTGGGTTCGATATCCGGACTTACTTAGCTTTACGGGAGTCGATCAGTTCACTTGCCGGTTAGTAGTTTAGTCGAGTTTAGAGAGTCTAGAGTATTACTTTGAGTCTAGATTTAGGTTAATTTAGTTGTTTTTACTAAACTATTTTTAGCACATCAAGCTTTTGGCGCCGTTGACGGGGACTATTGGCGATTGCGTTAGTTACTTTGTTTTGACATTCTTGATATCATACGTGCTATTTATCTGCATAACTCTTTTGACGACTTTGAGCCGCTAGAAGATTGTTTCGAATTTGATGGATCTTGTCTGTGGTTTCTTGAATCAATTCTGGACCGGTGATTTGAGCTTCCCCAATTTCGTGCCAACATACTGGAGATCGGCACTTACGACCATATAAAGCTTCAAAAGGTGCCATGCCGATACTTGAATGATAGCTGTTGTTGTACGAAAATTCAACTAATGGTAGATGAGCGTCCCAATTTCCCTTGAAGTCTATGACACATGCTCGAAGCATATCTTCAAGAGTTTGAATGGTGCGTTCAGATTGTCCATCAGTTTGAGGATGATAAGCGGTACTGAGGTCTAATCGTGTACCCAAAGCGGCTTGTACGGCCTGCCAGGTTCGTGAAGTGAAACGACCATCACTAACTGAAATAATGCTTAACAGTACACCATGTCGGCTTACGATTTCGCTGATGTAGATACGAGCTAGCTTCTCGTTCTAGAAATCTTCGCGGATTGGAATAAAGTGAGCTGATTTTGTAAGACGATCAATGATTACCCATATAGTGTCATACCCACCAGAAGTTCGAGGTAACCCGGTAATGAAGTCCATGGTTATGTTTTCCCACTTCCATACAGGTATTTCAGGTTGGACCAGAAGTCCTGAGGGTCTTTGATGTTCAGCTTTCACCTTGGAACATGTAAGGCACTTGGAAACAAAAACAGCAATATCCTTTTTCATTCCAGGCCACCAGTAGGTGTATCGAAGGTCTTGATACATCTTGTATGCTCCTGGGTGTATAGAATATCGTGTTTGTGTGCCTCATTCATAAGGAATTCACGAAGGTTGTTGTGGTCAGGAATCCATATGCGATCTAGATAGTACATAAAATACCGTCAGATTTAGTTTCAATTTTAAGTTCAGCTCCACAGGACAGCTCCTTTCGTACGTCGTCTTCCGTTACTGAAACATGTTGGGCTTCTCGAATTTGATCTTTGATGTCGGTTATGATTTGCGAACATAGAAGACGAATGGAGTTCGCATAACCCTTTCGACTGAGTGCATCAGCCACCACATTTGCCTTGCCAGGGTGATACCGAATTTCACAGTCGTAGTCATTAAGAAGTTTGACCCATCTTCGTTGCCTCATGTTTAACTCCTTTTGGTTGAAGATATGTTGAAGACTCTTATGGTCAGTGTATATTTCACACTTAGTACCGTAGAGATAATGTCTCCATATCTTAAGAGCGAACACAACGGCTCCAAGTTCTAGGTCGTGGGTGGTGTAGTTCTTCTCATGAGTTTTGAGTTGTCTAGAAGCATAAGCTATCACCTTTCCTCTTTGCATGAGAAAACAGCCTAGTCCTTGCCCTGACGCGTCGCAATAAACCACGAAGTCATCACAACCTTCAGGAAGAGTGAGGATAGGTGCATCACAGAGTTTTTGTTTAAGGGTCTGGAAGGCTTCTTCTTGTTTGGGTCCCCAAATGAAGGGTTTCCCTTTATGAGTTAAAGCCGTGAGTGGTACAGCAATGCGGGAGAAATTTGAAATGAAACGGCGATAATAACCAGCTAAACCAAGGAATGATCTTACTTTGGTTGGTGTACGTGGCGCTTGCCATTCTTGTACTGCTTTGATCTTTGAGGGGTCGTCATGTATTCCCTTGTCATTGACGACATGTCCAAGGAATTGTACCTCTTTTAACCAGAATTCGCATTTGGAGAATTTGGCGTAGAGCTTTTCATTCTCTAAGAGTGTAAGGATGAGTCGAAGGTGCCGTTCATGATCAGACTTAGACTTTGAGTAAATGAGGATGTCGTCGATGAAGACTATAACAAGCGATCGAGATAGGGTTTGCAGACTCTGTTCATTAGATCCATGAAGACAGCTGGAGCGTTGGTTAAACCAAATGGCATGACCATGAATTCATAATGACCATAACGAGTTCGGAAGGCGGTCTTTGGGACGTCTTCTTCATGTACTCTGAGTTGATGATAACCAGAACGAAGGTCGATTTTTGAAAAACAGCTGGCGCCTTGAAGTTGGTCAAGAAGATCATCAATGCGAGGTAATGGATAGCGGTTCTTGACTGTTAACTTGTTGAGTTCTCTGTAGTCGATGCACATGCGAAACGTTCCATCTTTCTTCTTCACAAAAAGGACATGTGCACCCCAAGGCGAGGAGCTAGGACGTATGAATCCTTTGTCAGTCAACTCTTGCAATTGACTGGCTAGCTCTTGCATTTCTGAGGGGGCTAACCTATAAGGAGACTTTGCAACTGGTGTAGCACCAGGTATAAGATCAATGCGGAATTCGACTTCTCTCACGGGAGGAAGTCCTGAGATGTCGTCAGGAAAAACTTGCGGAAAATCTTTTACTACTGGGATGTCTTCAAGTTTCTTCTTCATGGTTCCCTTTTTGACGACATGAGTTAGAAATGCGACATAATTCTTGTGGAGATATTTTCGAGCTTGAAGACAGGACATTAATCTGAGCCCTTTCGATGGGGTTTCTCCAAAGATTCGTAGAGTCTGACCGTTTTTAAGAGGAATGCGTATAAACTTTTCGCGGCATACAACTTCAGCCTGATGTTGGCTGAGCCAGTCCATACCAATTATAATGTCAAAGCTTCCCAACTTCATAGGAATGAGGTCAACTGGAAAATCGTGATCGTTTAAGGTGAGAGTACAATTGCGTATAATTGAGTTTAATGAGACCGGTTTTCCGTCAGCAACTTCTATTGTTATGGATTCCATGAGCTTATCACGAACTTGGTTGAGGATGGGTTCAAACTCTAAGGACACAAAACTTTTATCCGCGCCAGTATCAAACAACATGGATGCATAACTACCATTGATAAGAAACGTACCGTTAACCACATTGCTGTCAGCTCTAGCCTGATTAGCGTTGATGTTGAAAGCTCTTCCTCTTGCAGGTGGAGGAGCTTGGTTAGCCTGATTCACCGGATTTGCTTGGGCTTGAGCATGTATAATGTTCTCCAAACGTGGACAAGTGTTTCTAAAGTGGCTTAGGTCTCCACAATTGTAGCAAGCCCGCATAGCTTGCACCATGGGGTAGTTGGGTTGGTAGTAGGATTGGGCTAAATGCTGGGTAGGTGGTAGTAGTAGAGGTTGTTGGGCTTGACCCATTATTTGATGGTGCGTTTGGGTTGCGGGCTGGTGGCGGTTCGTCCGCTGAGGTATGCGACAGGTTTGAACAGTGTGACCTGCGCGACCACAGCCGGTGCAATGTTGGCAGGGATGATCAGGAAAGTGATGGTATTGGCAACGGTTGCATTTTGGGAATGGGCCAGAGTATGGCCTTTTATATGGTGCAGGTGAGGGGGCAACTTGGGTAATGGGTGCAGCAGGGATAGGGAAATTTGTTTGTGTGACAGCAAAGTTTCTGGTGTTAAGTTTCCTCTTGTTAGCAAACTTAGAGGAGGAGGTGGAATGGTTTGAATTTTGGCCCTCAATGGGAGCTTTCTTTTTCTCATCTTTAAATTTACCGTTGCGAATTCGATTCTCGGTAAGCTCAGTAGCTAGTTCCATAGCAGCTTCAAGTGTGGCTGGCGAAGTGCTGAGAACCGAATCTTGAATTTTCGAGGGAAGGCCTCGAATATAGTGCTCGACTAAGCGGTAAACTGGGGTGAACAAATTAGGGACCATTTGGTTCAACTCTAAGAACCTCTTGTTGTAGGAAGTATGATCTCCCTCCTTTTGCTTCAATGAATGAAATTCATCCTCTAACTTTTTAATCTCACTTCTAGGACAGAATCGTCTCGTCATGATTTCCCTTAACTCCTCCCACGTTAAGGCCATTGCATCTTCGATTCCTCTCTTACCCTTTTCAGTATTCCACCAGATAAGAGCTACCCCAAATAGTCTCCTGGTTGCGTATCGTACCTTGCGATCCTCGGGACAATCGCAGTTGAGGAAGGTGTTTTCCATTTCCTCAAACCAGTGGAGAAGAGCAGTGACACCTTCGGTCCCTTCAAATTTCGGAGGATCGCAAGACTTGAAATGTTTATATGAGCACTTTTTGGTAGGAGAGTTGCCGATGTTCTGGTCTTCTTGCTGGGGAGGATTGGTGGGATTTGTGGCGAGAGCTTGTTGTACTTGAACCACAATGTCAGGAAGCACCGCGGCCATTTGTTTTGCGATTTGAGTGGCCAAGCGTTCGTGTGACCTTCCTGATCTTCTACCCCCTCGTTGTTGCCTAGCCGACATCTACAGGAACATACATAAGAAGATTGTGAGTTTATGGAGTCTTTTTAGGTGTCATGTGTCTTAAAGAAAATAAAAATAACATAAATATCAATAATGCAACTACATCCATAGGATGTCTTGGGTTTGCTCATGTTAGGCCTCAAATGTCCCCCATACCTTCACCTGTATAGTCATGTGGGCCCCCATGACTATTGGCTTGGTAGGATTCACATTAGTATTGGCGGTTTAACACTCGTGTCACCCGAATGAAAACCATGAAATATGTTTACGAGATATATGGCGGAATGTGTCCAGGTGTAGACACAATGACAACTCAAAGTGGGGTTAGCTCACACGACGTTTGGTATAGCATGCTTTGGCCTAATAGGTACTTCGTACTCTCATCGTTAGTCCCCAGGTTGGCAAACTGGTCCTTTATTTTGGATTTATATGAATGCCAAGCCTAGACAGGACGTTCCGACTACCAGTACTTGTACCCTTCCAGTTACTACATGCCCGTCACAAGAACTCACTTTGATGTGATTTGAAAATACAAAAATCATTGCAAAAATAATCATGGAAATGATGTGGTGTGTGCTCTCATGGATATGATATGTTATGAGAATATGATTCATGATAGGCATTATAATATAATATGTACTTATGAACATGCTTGCATAACATTGAATGTAACATTAAACATAAAACATATAAACATCATGAATTTTGCATGTAACACACAAAAATTTTAAAAATTCTAATCAACTATAGTATAGGCTCTAAGGGTCTAATAACCTATCCTATATCCCTATAGTCATGGCTCTGATACCAATCTGTCACACCCCGACCCGCAGCGGAATAAGAGTCGGGGCATAATTGGGTTATCACCAAAGCTCATGATATTTACTAATATGTTTCATATTTATTAAAGTCAAAATTACATCCTCAATATTCCAAACATGTTCATACAAATACAAAGAAAGATAATCAGCTAAAAAATCCTAAGTCTAAACCAGTTTATTCGTCTAAGCCATCCTATGTGTTTCTTGCTGCAGCTGGATCACCTGTATCATGTGTAAAAATGGGGGTTTTTGGGTCAACATAAGTTGGCGAGTGAACCTTATTAGAAAAACATTTATTATTGATTTCTTGTTATCTTTATCATGAAAAATTGTGCAACAATCATATGTAAGCAAACGTAATTAAATCATACAATAACCATAACAACAACGAACAATAACGTACAATAACAAACCAACTTGTATGAATATATAACATGAATGAAACTGTATATGTTGGCAACGTCACGTTCACGCTCATAATGTAATGGGGAACGGACGGCCTATGATAAATGTCTGGCGATCAAGGCTCAATCAAACGAAGCCGATCGTTTGTTGGCAACGCCTGGTTCACGCTCATAATGTAATGGGGAACAGCTCAACGCTCATAATGTAATGGGGAGCGGCGGCCTATGATAATGTATGTACTGAAAATGATAATTTAATCTAAACAATAACCACACAAAACAGTTGATACATGTTGAATACACATTTGTTCATGGATATGATGGATGCACAATGGTTTAAATATAATAAATGATAAGACACATGATACACCCCAAAAACGTGATTAAAACGGGGAATTTGTAGAGATTCACTCACATTGGGTGCGTTCGGTTGAAGGTGATGAAATGCGCACGAGTTTAGAGGATTGATCGACGAGAATTAACTAACCTAAATAATAACGAAAGGTATGGTAAATGAGTGGATTTTATTAATAATTTTAATAGGATTTTTATATATATTTTTGTGAGTTTAAGGCTATTTTCTATCTTTAAAAACATTATTTTTAAGTATTTTTAATTGATTTTTAAATTAATTAAATAAATAAAAATATAAAAAAATGTTGACTTTTGCGTTGACCATTGACCGTTGACCGTGACTGTTGACTGTTTGACCGGTTCGCTAGTGTGTAAGTGTGCGCCGGGTAAGGCTCGAACCCGAGACCTCCCGTACGCGTGCACGCAGCTCTACCCACTGAGCTACGTGTCTAACCCGAAATAATTCTGTTTTTAATTATATTTATATACTGTTTTAGTTTATTCAAAATTCTTTTATTTTCAAAAAGGGTTTTAATTCATCGAACCGGAGTGTGTAACAGGTCTCTAACCCGGGACCTGTGGGTTAGTGTTGCACACAGTCCACCGCTAGACTGTGTGTCTAACCTGGTTAATATGTCGAGTTTTATTATACTTAACATCTTCCTTGAATTAATCCGTTTCAGTTAAAAAAAGAAACTTCTTTATTACAGCTAATGAGTTTGTGTCAAAGATCGAACCCGCGGCGTGTGATTAATGTGTGCACACAGTCCACCGCTGGACTGTGTGTCTAACCCGAGTTATAATCCAAATTATATTAAACTTATATACAAACTAACTTCGTCTTCTTCGTTATAATATCACAGACAACGATTACCCTACTGTTTCTTGTTTAATTCGATTGACAAACATTCAAATGATTAAAATGAAATGGCAGGGAAGATTTTGGAAGTAAACATACCGGAGAAATGATCTTTCTCAGAGTTCCGGTGAAGTCGTCGGCTCCGTTTTTATGGACTTTGTCTGAGCGGACCAATTAACAATTTTGATTAGCTAGATGTGGAATTGAAGTACCGAACAAGAGTTATCAGAATGTTTAAAGGTTTATACCGTTTCACAGCGAGTTCTAGAAATTCTCAGAGATTTTCTGGCGAATGATGATTATCCGATATCGTGGCCTGGAACTGATTCTGAATGAAGGGTTTGAGTTAGCAAAAGCTTAACAACTGATAGACGATGAAAGAATTGAGAAACTAACTGATTTGATGGAAGACACGGTTTTCCGGCGAAAGTCCGGCGAGTTCAAAAAGCTTTTCCGACGAACTGAAAGTAGAGCGAAAGTGAAATTGGAGGTTCTGCGGATGAGTTTGAGTCGCGAGAGGGTGCTATTGTTGGAGTAATTCAGGAAGTGCAGATTTTCGGTTATTAAAACCGATCATCACATGAATTCAAGTCCATTCAAGACTGAATTGATTAAAATTGTCGGTTTATCGGTTATGATCAGAAATCCGTGATCACTCAAACGTCTTGGACGTTTGGAAGCCGATAACGGTTTCAGTTAGCGTAAACAGGTCGATTCCTGGTTGAACATATGATTTAATTGCTTCCTAGAACTCACAAAAACATCAAGTGGCGGAGTGGTTATATGTACGCGAGTTAAATCGTTAGACTCACCCGGCTGACCCGGGTTCGAATCCCGGCAGCCGGTTTTCTTTTTTTATTTATTTTATTTTCACTTTTTATTAATTATAGTTTTTAAATTCTAATTTGTTTATTAATTATGCATCGTTTAAAATTAAAATAAACATAAATATGCAACGAAACATTTATAACTTGATATTCGATTACAAACGAAGCGGGTTTGGAAAACCCGTTTTTGACAAATGTTACACTTTAGATATCCCGAAAGGTGAGAACTTTATGATTCTGGTTCCATAGTTGACAATTTCCGATTAAAAATCATTACTTGAAGCAATCAGGATTCCAGTCTAGGTAGTGCTTTCCACCATCAGAGTTTAAGTCCAGAGTAATTCATTTAGTTAACTTAGTCAATTAATTTAGTTTATTTTATTTGTTTTCTTAGGAATTGTTAGAAACCCCCCAATTAAACAAACAAACATTCTAGTCTGTGTCTATCAGAGTCTTAATAGAGTAGTTAACTTAATCAATAGAGTCTCGTGGGTTCGATATCCGGACTTACTTAGCTTTACGGGAGTCGATCGGTTCACTTACTTAGCTTTACGAGAGTCGATCGGTTCACTTTGTTTTTCAGTGGATGCCCAATACGCGTTCGCAAGGACCTCCATCGAAGCCACCCACGGACAAGTCTTCCTTCTCGTCCTCTTCGTTCAAGGTAAGTACTCCTATACCATCATCTTCCACCCGTTCTGACTCTACACTCCACTCTAAACCACCGAACTTCAACTTCACACCGAAGTCTTCACCACACAATTCCTCACCACCCTCCCGTCCCCAAAGTCCTCCACCCGTCGCCCAAATGGCCCATCGAACCATTTACCAACAAGCCACCACCGGTTTCACCAATGCAAACTCACCCATCACCCTACCCGAAATCACCAACGAATAGTCTTGGCAAATCCCATCCTACATCATGACCGCTATTACCAACTCCTGTCAGTTCCATGGTTGTGAGGATGAGGATGCGCCGGCCTACATCAACCGCATCACTCGTCTCTGTGGCACTTTCTCTATTGAAGGTGTCAACCTTGATGCTCACTATTTGCAGGACTTCCCATTTTCACTTGCTGGCCGCGCTGCCTTTTGGTTTGATTCGCAGCCAGCAGGTTCTTTCACTACTTGGGCAGGTTTATGGGATGCCAAATACCACCCACCCGCAAAGGCATCCCGTCTACACGATCAGATCCATTCGTTCCGGATGGAACCTGATGAGCCGTACCACCTGGCCTGGGAGAGGTTCTAAACCCTACTTGCTCGTTGTTTGCAGCATGGCTTATCAGATTGGGCACTCGTAGAAAAGTTCTACAATGGTCTTACCCCCGAGATCCGAGCCCGGTTTGACACTTCAGCTGGCGGGCAACTTATGGGCAAGAAGTCAACAGTCGAGTGTAACGATCTTTTCCAGAGTTTTGCCCATTCCGACATGGATTATAGCGCTGCCAACAGGACTTCCATTCCTGTTACTAGCACCTCTTCGACTACTCGAGGGGTGAACCAAGTTGGCTTGGATTCATCAGTGGCTGCTGCTCTAGACCGAATGGAGAAAACTTTCACTAAGGAGCTTAATGAGATTAAAAAAAAGTCGATAGGTGTGAAGTATGTAGAGGGGGCCACGACACCATAGATTATCCCACCATTACGTTAGAGCAGGTAGAGTTCATAGCCGGTCAGAATAGGCGTCAGTTTAACAACAATTCTAATTATAACTCCAATTGGCGAAATAACAATAATACCAACTTCCGCTCTTTCGGTAACCCCCTGGTTTTCCATCTGGTCTTTATCAAAATAGGGGGCAGGGTTTGTTCACTAGTTCAGGTTCGGGTCAGCAGGGTCAGTTTGGTAATTCGGGGTCGAATCAAGAGGGTTAGGGTAGTGACAAGGGCTCAGGGAGTAGTCTAAGTAGGATCGAGGAGATGTTTGCTCAGCTTATGGTTAGAGACCAGGCCACTCAGAAAACCCTAACTGAAATTAACAGTTTCATGAAAAGTCAAGATTAATTAAATAAAAATCAGGAACTTCACAATAAAAACCAACAGGCTGCACTCTTGGATCTTCAAAGACAAGTAGGTGGTCTTTCAAAACAGTTGTAAGAGAACCCTCCTGGCCAGTTTTCGGGTAACACCTACCCAAACCCGGCTAACCATTCAGCTAAGGCTATTACTACACGTAGTGGTAGGAACCTAGGAGAGGTGGTTGGGGAGAGTGTAGAGATAGAGAGTGAGGAAGAGGTAGATGAGGAGATAGAGATAGAAGTCCCCGGTAAGGTACACGATAGGCTAGTCCCAGCAAGTACCGCACAAACCGAGGAGCCTCTAGTAGAGAGGGTAGAGAAACAACCAGTAGGAGTTAAGCCATCCCCTTTGGTTGATCATTCGCGCGTTCCTTACCCCGCCCGCCTAAAGCATCAGAAATATGCTAAGGAATATGGGCACTTTTTAGAGATGTTTAAGCAGTTAAAGATAAACCTTCCTTTCATTGAGGCTTTGCAATCCATGCCTAAATATGCCAAGTTCCTCAAGGATCTTCGTAAGCGAAAAGATAGGTTAGGTGAGCTCTCTAACATTCCGTTGACTGGTTGTTGTTCCGTGGTGGTTTTGAACAAGCTACCGGAGAAACTAACCGATCGGGGCACTTTCACCATTCCATGCCTATTCGGGGGCGCGTTGCCCCTGCTCATGCGTTAGCCGATTTAGGTGCGAGCATTAACTTGATGCCATTTTCCCTATATGAGAGGCTAGGCGTAGGAGAGCTTACACCCACGCGTATGTCATTGTCTTTAGCTGACCGTTCGGTCAAATATCCTAGGGGTATCATAGAGAATCTCTTAGTTAAGGTTGATAAGTTTGTATTTCCGGTCAACTTTGTCGTCTTAGATACAGAGGCCGATGAGAAAGTTCCAATCATTCTAGGCCGTCCGTTCCTTCGTACCGCCAAGGCAATAATTGTTGTCTATGACGGTAAAATTTCACTTCGTGCGGGTGACGAGATTGTCACATTTGAGATAGATCGAGCCATGTAACACCCTAGTGGTAGTGATGATCATAGCGGTCTGTGTCATTACATTTACTTCTTAGATTCCTTCATATCGTGCGTCGATCAGTGTATTAGTTACATTAGTGGAGGAGATCTAGTTGGTAGAGAGGAGCTAGAGTTAGAGTGTGAGGACGAGGTAGTTGAAGAGGACCCTGAGTGGATTCAGGAAATACTCGAGTTGTGTTAGGTTAGGGAGGAAGTAGAGGTCAAACCCTTAGAGTCATCCCCTTTAGAGCTTAAGGTTCTCCCATCCCACCTAGAGTAGGCATTCCTAGGAGAGGAGTCAAGCATTCCCGTCATCATATCATCTAAGTTGACGGAGGAGGAGAAAGGTAGGTTGATTGAGGTGCTAAGAGAGCACAAAGATGCCATAGGCTTGGAGATTGTCCGATATCAAGGGGATTAGCCCCACGTTTTGCACACATCGGATTCTCATGGAGGATGAATTTAAACCGGTGGTGCAACCTCAGAGGCGTTTAAATCCTAACATGAAGGAGGTGGTTAGGAAAGAGCTAATCAAGTTGATGGAAGCCGGGCTAATCTATCCCATTTCCGATTCCACGTGGGTCAGTCCTACCCAAGTCGTCCCTAAGAAGGGTGGGATGACCGTTGTCATGAACGCCCAAGACGAGCTTATTCCTTCCCGTACGGTAACCGGTTGGCGTGTGTATATCGACTACAACAAGCTTAATGACGCCACCCGGAAGGACCATTTTCCATTGCCTTTCATCGATTAAATGCTCGAGCGTCTTGCGGGCCAACAGTTCTATTGCTTTCTCGACGGTTTTTCCGGCTACTTCCAAATCCCAATCGCGCCGGAGGGCCAAGAGAAAACCACTTTCACATGTCCTTACGACACTTATGTGTACCGGTGCATGCCCTTTGGACTATGTAATGCACCGGCTACCTTTCAGCGGTGCATGGTAGCCATTTTCCAAAACATGGTAGAAAACTCTATGGAAGTCTTCATGGATGACTTCTCGGTTTACGGTAGTTCTTTCGATCAATGTCTAGGTAATTTGGAGAGGATGATGAGGAGATGTGTGGAAACGAAGTTGATGTTGAAATGGGAGAAGTGTCACTTCTTGGTGACGGAGGGGATTGCGTTGGGACACAAGATTTCGAGAGTTGGGATAGAGGTAGATAAGGCCAAGATAGATACCATTAGCCGATTACCCCCACCCACTAGTGTCAAGTCGGTTCGAAGCTTTTTAGGTCATGCGTTTTTCTATAGGCGTTTCACTAGAGATTTTTCTAAGATTACTCGCCCATGACCCGTCTTTTGGAGATAGATGTTCCTTTCGTCTTTGACGAGGAGTGTCTAAAAGCCTTTGACTTTTTGAAGGAAAAGTTGGTGAGTGCCCCTATTCTTATCTCGCCTGACTGGAGCTTACCGTTCGAGCTCATGTGTGATGCGAGTGACTATGCCGTTGGAGCGGTTTTAGGACAAAGAAAGGACAAGCATTTCCATCCGATTTACTACGCGAGCAAAACGCTTAATGATGCTCAAGAGAACTACACCACCACGGAGAAGGAACTCTTAGCCGTAGTATTCGCATTTGATAAATTTCGCTCCTACCTCGTGCTTTCCAAAACCATCTTTTTCACCGATCATTCCGTGTTGCGTTTCTTTTTCAAAGTAAGACGCCAAACCCCGACTCATTCGGTGGATTCTTTTGCTTTCCGAGTTTGACATTGAGATTAGGGACAAAAAGGGGGCCGTGAATGTAGCCGCCGATCATTTTTCGCGGTTAGAGGATCCGAGTAGGGAGGAGATTCGTGAGGAGGCTATAGGAGATAGATTCCTTCACGAGTCCATAGATTTCATAGAGGCCAAGATAGAGGGTTTACCTTGGTTTAGCGATCTTGCGAATTATTTGGCCAATGGGTATGTCATGAAGGATATGAATGTCCAACAGAAAAAGAAGTTGTATAGGGATGCGAGAAGGTACATATGGGATGATCCCTACTTGTTCAGGATAGGGAACGATCGAATTCTTCGAAGGTGTGTTAGTAAGGAGGAGGGAGTAGAGATTCTTAGGCATGTCCACGAAGGATTGACAGGTGGCCATCATGATTATTGCGGCTTTTATTGGCCCACGGTAGTTAAGGATTCTGTAGAGTTCGTTAGGAGGTGCGATGCGTGTCAACGCACCGGTAATATCTCATCCAAGAATGAGATGCCCCAAAATCCGATCCAAGTTCTCAAAATTTTTTATATATGGGGCATTGATTTCATGGGACCCTTTCCCCCTTCTTGTGAGAATCGGTACATCTTCGTGGCAATCGATTATGTTTCTAAGTGGGTCGAGGCTCAAGCTTTGCCTACGAACGATGCCCGGGTGGTGGTGGTGAGATTCCTTAAAAAGTTTTTCATGCGTTTTGGAGTCCCCAAGGCCCTCATTAGTGATCGAGGGTCTCATTTTTGTAATGTCGTGATGGAGAAGGCATTAGAGCATTATGAAGTTACCCACCGTTTTTCCACCGCATACCACCCCCAAACGAGTGGTCAAGTTGAGAATGCGAATAGGGGAGTGAAGAGAATTTTGGAGAAGACAGTAGGGAAGTCTAGGAAAGATTGGTCGGATAAGCTTGATGACGCTTTTTGGGCGTTTCGTAACGCCTATAAAACACCCTTAGGGACCACGCTATTCATGATCGCATATGGCAAGGCTTGCCATCTTCCCGTAGAGTTAGAGCACCGAGCACTTTGGGCTCTTAAGACAGTTAATCTAGACATGACCGAAGCGGCTAGGCGAAGGTATTTTCAAATCTATGAGTTAGAAGCGCTTCGGGATACAGCATATGAGAGGTCGTGGAGCATAAAAGAAAAGAAGAAAGCTTTGCATGACCGAAGGTTGAAGGAGTTGAAAGAGTTTAAGGTCGGAGATAATGTACTTCTTTATAATTCAAGGTTTAAGTTGTTTCCCGGGAAGTTGAAGTCCAAGTGGACGGGGCCATACATTGTGAAGGAAGTATTTCCGCATGGGGCGGTCGAGTTACTGAATGAAGCTGATGGATGCATATGGAAAGTGAATGGCCATAGGTTGAAACACTATTTAGGTGGTCGAATCGATAACGCCGAGAAGGAGGAAACTCCTCTCGAGGACTTGCCAAATACCGCCGCTTAGTGTATTGAGTGGAAGCTCAAGTGTAGAGTTTGTATCCTTTGTATTTTCATCTACTTGGGTAATTTCTTGTAATTAATGATTGTTTTTGGTAGTGTTTCGGTCTTTGTTTTTGTGTTTTGAGTTGATTTGCAGGAATTAATTACCGAAAATGTTCAACAATTGGCGAGAAAACGAGTTTCAGGTAAGTTCCAGTGTTAGAAAAATTTTGGGTTGTGTTTTGAGAGGTTTGGTTAAGGTTGAAAAATTTTCTAAGGCATGAAACTGGCCAAATTCTCGAAACTTTCTGTTAAAATTGCCCTCTGGCGGGGCGCGAGAGACACTCCCCTCTCGGTCGCGGCCCGCGAGAGGATTATGGCCCCGGAGAAACTTGACTCGGTCACGGCAGCGAGAACATCTTGCTTTCCTGTCGTGGGGCGCGAAAGCCCATATCTGCAGCTTTGGACGGTTAAAACCCCAATTTGCTTCACTGTTGACCTAGTTCTTCCACTACTACCCGCCGCAAACCACCCCATATCACCATCAAACACCGAATTTCACCCATTTTCACCCCAAATTTCACCATCGTTTCACCCTCAGTCATTATATCTTCGATTTCAATCATTAATTTCACCATTTACACCATGAAACCGGGATTTTCAAGTGGGTTTCAAGTTCAACCGAGTTTACACTAGTCCTTCTTGTCTAACTCGAATCCAAGGTATGTTTTCTTGTAATTTTTGTAGCATGAGTAAGTTATTTCAGTTTCTAGTTTAGTTAGTGCTAGTTTTTGTGTCGGGTCTTGGTCTAGGGGTATATTTTGAGCTTGTTAATGGTAGTTTGAGGTTGCGAATGGTTCGGGTTGGGTAGTTTCGCATAATTCAGGTTGCGGAAGGGTTGGTTTGGGTTGAATGTCTTGTATTTTGCGGCTGCTATAGTTTAGGGGGTAGTAACATTGAGGGTGGGGATTCGGGTTGGTAATACAGTGCTCAAAATGTGATTTTTAACCATATTCGTGTCCGCTTCACTGATTAAACTTAAAGTTTGCAACTTTACATGGTTTTAACACTCAATGTGGGTTTGTATTGGCACTAGAACTTAATTGAGGACAATTAAAGTGCCGGAAGGGGGTAGTGTACATTGAGTCGTGTATTCTGGGTCATTTAGTTCTAGTTTTAGTTTGCTCTTGGGTTTACTTATATGCACGTACAGGTTTAAAACGCTTCGCCCGTACTCACTCTCCATTCGGGCGAGGGTGTTTATGACTTATGCTTTTGTAAATGGTCACCCAATTTTCCTTCTAATTTATTTTTCGGTGTCAACCGCGAAAGAAATGCTATACGGATGTTCCAATTTTTTTTTACATTTTCAATATATATAAATAAATATATATATATATATATATATAACTTTCAAAAATCCAAAAAAAAATAAAAAATTAAAAATACCAAAAATAGTTTGTTGCTAATAGCCTGCTTTGTTTTGTTTTGTCAAATTTGAATGTTTTGCATGATGCCAGGTGAAGGATCATCAAGCAGGCCAGGAAGGAAGCGGGGTCCACCAGCTCGGTCAGGAGGTCCGGCGAACCCGGAACCCCAACCGAAATATGAGAGAGTAATTGAGTATATGGGGGCAGGGTACCCCATGGTCAAAGTACTCGGATAAGAGACAGTCCGCTTCTACAATTTGAAGTCGATTCAGGGGAGTATCAGCGTTTGATGACACTGATAACAGTCGAGTTGTTTCCGTTTAGAAGAATAGATTGGGACTTAATGGATAGGTTGGGAGCAAGAGCTCGGGTGGAGCAGTTATTAGGTCCAAGGTTTAGAAGAATTCTGGATTGTAGTGCGAGGCAATATAGGGAGATCACTCTTGAATTCCATTCCACTTTTGACTACAAGCAGGGAAAGTTTGATGATAAGGAAGCAATATTCTTCGCCTTGGGTAGGCAATCTTATATGATGACTATTTCGGAGTTTGATATCGCTACCCAGTTTTACACACCTCAGGAAGTACAGTCTGCTGAGTTTCGTAACTGTTTGCAAGGGGTGTCAAAAAAGAGACGTCCGAATTTTGTTCAGGTTGATGAGTTAGCACGATTTTGGAGTACGATATCATCGGTTCCTTACTCTACTACTCTGGTTACTGGTGACATTGTGGATCCGGTTTATCGTTTCATCCATAAGATCTTTGCAGCTACATTGGTTGGAAGAGGTCAGGGAGATAACAAGGTGAATCAAGTGAGTTTGTTCTGTTTGATGTGCATGGTAGAGCAACGCTGGTGAACTTGGCTACTATTTTTGCTTGGTTGATGAAGAGGTTATGGAGGGGTGGTGCAGGAGCTCGTATTTACCGTGGCCCGTATGTTACATGCTTGGCCGAGAGCCTCGGGGTGTTTGACAGATATCGAGCAGATAGGATGAGAGAGGGGCCAGAACCCTATTTGATGAGCGTTCGTGATTTGCAAGCGGCAGGTATTGATGTGCTAAAAGTAGTTTAATAAAAGCAACTAAAATTATCCTAAATCTAGACTCAAAGTAATATTCTAGACTCACTAAAACGAACTAAACTACTAACCGGTAAGTGTACCGATCGACTCTAGTATAGCTAAAGTAAGTCTGGATATCGAACCCACGAGACTCTACTGATTAAATTAACTACTTTATTTAGACTCTGACAGAAACGAACTAAAATGTTGTGATTTGATGGGGGGGTTTCTAACAAATTCCTAAGAAAACAATTTAAAAACTAACTAAGATCAACTAAGTTAACTAAACGAATAACCTCTGATGGTGAGAAAATACTACCTAGACTGGAATCCTGATTGCTTCAAGTAATGATTTTTAATTAGAAGTTGTCAACTATGGAACCGGGAACATAAATTTCTCGCCTCTCGGAATATCTAAAGGACCCCTGACCCTTCTCAAGAGCACACAGTGACACCCTAAAGGTTGTTAAGACTTCTGGTTATTAGACTCCCTCACAGGACCTCTAATGGGTTTATGGAAGTACCTTGCAAGAAACACTCCCTCACAGGATCTGAATCAAAGGTAGACCTGGACTTTCAGTTAGACTTACTAGACAATAGCCAATGGGTTACTCCCTAGGGAATATCCTACCTTATGGTTTAATGACTTAGACCTAGTAATAATGTCGCACCTCACAGCTATTGGCGATTACCAGAACACTTGACTTTATAAGTTAAGCGAATATCACTCCTAAGGTTTATTACGAAATTTAACCCCAAAGATTAAAGATTTATTATGTGATATAGACACTCACCAAAACCTTAAATCTAGCAAGACTCTATTATGTGATAAAGACCATCACCAAGAATCAAGCGAAGTGATAAATAATCAACAAATACTATCAAGCACGCATACACATCTAAACAAAAGACCAAGTCGCTCACAAACGCATAAACAATCCAAAGCATCCAAAAATCACATAAAAATCAAAACTTTAACACAATCATTCATCCAATCCAAGGTAGTCTATAAAAATTAGCCAATCAAAGTCATGGATAACATCGCAAACAAAGTAAGTTCAAGTATGTAAAACATGGTAAAGATCAGATAGCACAAACGAGAACACCCGGACGATAGAATGACGACCCGAAATTGCTACACTTGATTTATCCTTAGTCGAACGCTTCAGCTGCTACGAATCACTCCAAGAATGCTCCAAGTGTCACACCCCGACCCGCAGCGGAATAAGAGTCGGGGCATAATTGGGTTATCACCAAAGCTCATGATATTTACTAATATGTTTCATATTTATTAAATTCAAAATTACATCCTCAATATTCCAAACATGTTCATACAATTACAAAGAAAGATAATCAACTAAACAATCCAAAGTCTAAACCAGTTTATTCTTCTAAGCCATCCTATGTGTTTCTTGCTGCAGCTGGATCACCTGTATCATGTGTAAAAATGGGGGTTTTTGGGTCAACATAAGTTGGCGAGTGAACCTTGTTAGAAAAACATTTATTATTGATCTCTTGTTATCTTTATTATGGAAAATTGTGCAATAATCATATGTGAGCAAACGTAAGTAATCATACAATAACAATAACGAACAATAAACAATAACATACAATAACAAACCAACTTGCATGAATATATAACATGAATGAAACTGTATATGTTGGCAACGTCACGTTCACGCTCATAGGTAATGGGGAACGGACGGCCTATGGTAAATGTCTGTGCGATCAAGGCTCAATCAAACGGAGTCGATCGTATGTTGGCAACGCCTAGTTCACGCTCATATGTAATGGGGAACAGCTCAACGCTCATATGTAATGGGGAGCGGCGGCCTATGATAATGTATGTACTAAAATGATAAATTTAATCTAAACAATAACCACACAAACAGTTGATACATGTTGAATACACATTTGTTCATGGATATGATGGATGCACAATAGTTTAAATGTAATAATTAATAAGACACATGATACACCCCAAAAACGTGATTAAAACGGGGAATTTGTAGAGATTCACTCACATTGGGTGCGTTCGGTTGAAGATGTTGAAATGCGCACGAGTTTAGAGGATTGATCGACGAGAATTAACTAACCTAAATATAACGAAAAGGTATGGTAAATAAGTGAATTTTATTAATAATTTTAATAGGATTTTTAGATATACTTTTGTGAGTTTAAGGCTATTTTCTAACTTTAAAAACATTATTTTTAAGTATTTTTAATTGATTTTTAAATTAAATAAATAAATAAAAATATAAAAAAATGTTGACTTTTTTTTACTTTGACCGTTAACCATAACTGTTGACTTGTTGACCGGTTCGGTCGTTTGTATTGTCGCACTGAGTGAGGTTCGAACTTGTGACCTCCCGTACGCGTGCACGCAGCTCTACCAACTGAGCTACATGTCTAACCCGAAATATTTCTGTTTTTAATTATATTTATATACTATTTTAATTTATTCAAAATTCATTTATTTTTAAAAAGGATTTTAATCATCGAACCGGCGTGCGTAACAGGTCTCGAACCCGGGACTTGTGGTTTAGTGTTGCACACAGTCCATGTTACATCCGTCAAAAACGGATTTACCAAACCCGCTCCGTTTATTAACCGAACAATCAGTTAAAAATTTCGTTGCGAATTTAATGCCCAAAATAATTTTAAACGATACATAATTAATTATTATATTGGAATATATAATTTGTTTTTGAAAAACTGTTAAAAATAATAAAATAAAAATAATATGGCACTGCCGGGTTTCGAACCCGGGTCAGTCAGCCGGGTCAACGACTTAACACACATACACTCAACCACTGCGCCACTTGTATTCCTTGTTAATTAATGGAAACAATTAATACATATTATAATTCTCGAATTCAAAACCGGCGCCCAAAATTTCAGTCGTCGGAAATCCCGGCGATCTCGCGAGATTGGACGGTTACTTCAGTTATAACGTAAACCTTAAACACTACATCGGTTATAACCGATGCCTGAGTCCGCGACACAAGTTATAACCGCCGGAGAATTTCTAACCAACGAATCAAGTCGGAAATCGGACCAAATTCATCGATGACCTGCCTTATAAATACCCCTCGAACCTCTGCAAGCTTTTTCGCTCAAAACCCCACCTTTACCCGACGTAAATCCATTCGCCGGAAAACTTTGTACCTCGCCGGAAAACCGAGCCCTTCACTTCTGAGCCTTACTGAACCCCCTGAGCTTATACCGAAGTCACCCACATCCTTTTCAAGCTTGCTGAAGACTCTCTGCCGCAAGACACACGACGCCGGAATCTTTTGCTGTCACCGGAGTTCTGCCGGAGAAACAGAGAAGTCCAGTCGGTACACCTTACGCTTAAATCTTTCATTCTTTTTATATATCTCACATGTAATTAACCACCAGACACTAACGAACATGATTAAAACTTCGAACCAGTCAGTCATCGTTTCTAGTTAAGACTGACGAAGAAGACGAAGTTTCGGTAACATATAAGTTTAATTTAAATCAAGTTATAACTCGGGTTAGACACACAGTCCAGCGGTGGACTGTGTGCACATTAAACACGTAAACGTCTCGAGTTCGAATCTTGTCCCACGCATGCTTGCCTTAATAAAAATGTCTTTTTTTTAACCGAACCGGAGTCACCGCTGTACATGTTAAGTTTAATAAAAACCAGAACAATAACCAAGATAGACACCAGTCCAGCGGTGGACTGTGTGTATGTTTAATCACAGGACACGAGTTCGAGTCCGGGCTACCGCACCGGTCCGGACAATTATTAAACTTTTTATTTAAGACAGAAATGGAAATGTTTAGTTTGTATATAAGTATAATAAAAATCGGTTTATATAACAAGTTAAACACACAGTCCAGCGGTGGACTGTGTGTTAACCTAAACCACAGGTCCCGGGTTCGAGACCTGTGGAGCGCATCGAGTCACTGATTAAAATCTTTTTAGAAATAAGTTGATTTTCGGATTAATCTAATTAATATATAAATATAATTAAAAACAGAAATATTTCGGGTTAGACACGTAGCTCAGTTGGTAGAGCTGCGTGCACGCGTACGGGAGGTCTCGGGTTCGAGCCTCACCCAGCGCACACTTACACGCATACGAACCGGTCAAACAGTCAAGGTCAAAGGTCAACGGTCAAAGGGCAACGGTCAACGGTCAACGGTCAAAAAAAGTCAAGTTTTTTTATTATTTTTATTTATTTATTTTAATTAAAAATCAATTAAAAATACTTAAAAATAACATTTTTAAGGTTAGAAAATAGCCTTAAACTCACAAAAATACACCCAACAATCCTACTAAAATTGATTAATAAAATCCCATTATTTACCAAACCATTATGCTATTTATCTAGGTTAGTTTCACTCGTGGTTAAAACCAACTTCGCGTGCATTCAACATTATCAACCGAACGCACCCAAGGTGAGTGAATCTTACAACTCCCCTTTTTAATTACACGTTTTGGGGTATGTCATGTGTCATAAAATTAACTCGTTTATTTAAACTTGTGCCATACCATATTGTGATCTAAACTTAGATTGTATACATTGCTTGTAGTTATGTATTTCATTTTGTCTATTTATATGCAATTCATTCATTAGGCCCATCAGTCCCTTGTGTGAGACGAGTTGAGCAACACGTGCCTCAAAACAAATCCATTATTGTTCGTGTGTGTATTATTGAGTTTATATTGTTTGTAGTTATGTATTTCATATTGTCAAGTTTATGCAATTCATTCATTAGGCCCATCAGTTCCTCGTGAGAGACGAGTTGAGCAACGCGTGCCTCTAAACGATCCATTATTGTTCATGTGTGTAATGTTTAATATTAAATTGATTGGTGACTGAGTTTACATCTATTTTTACTCATGTGTGGTTGTGCACTTTATTTTATTATCAATTAAATAAACTTGTTCAAATGTTTTCCATAGGATTCACTCGCCAACTTTTTGTTGATCCAAAAACCCTTTTTACACATGATACAGGTGAACAGGATGAAGCAAGGAAAACATAGGAAATGCCTTAGAAGAAAACAAAGAAGCTTAGATTGATGTTAGGTCATGATGTAATTAAGATTGTAAATTTCCTATTAAATTGTATTAATGAATATGAAACGCATAATAAATGTCATGAGCTTTGATGATAACCCAATCATGCCCCGGTCACCTTTTCCGCTGCGGGTCGGGGTGTGACAGATTGGTATCAGAGCCATGACTATAGGGATATAGGATAGGTTATTAGACCCTTAGAGCCTATACTATAGTCTGCCTAAATTTTAATTGATTAGGTGGTTACATACAAACTTATGATATTTATTTGTTTCATATTTGTTTATATTTACAGTCAAACATACATACTTACATACACATTCATTATACATATATCAATGTTCATATATTCAATTCATCTTCATACTTTTGTTATTCAAAGATTTTGTTGCAATTTTCAAATCTCATCAAAGTAAGTTCTGCGACGGGCATGTAGTAACTGGAAGGGTACAAGTACCGGTAGTCGGAACATCCTGTCTAGGTTGGCATTCGTATAAATCCAATATAACGGACCAGTTTGCCTACCTGGGGACTAACGATGAGAGTACGAAGGACCTATTAGGCCAAAGCATGCCACACCAAACGTCGTTAGAACTAACCCTACTTTGAGGTGTCACCGTGTCTACACCTGGACACATTCCGAATTTCATACGTTATATACATATTTCTCGATTTTCTCCGGGTTTTAGTGTACGTAACCAGGCTAACACATGCGAACCATATGAAAAACCCGGTATTCATGGGGGCCCACATGATTACGAAGGTGAAGTATGGCGGCGTGTAGGCCTAATGACGAGCAAAGCCCAAGACATCCTATGGATGTAGTAGATTTATTTTTCTATAATTATTTTATGAATGTTCATTCCTAGTGCGACCCATGATCCCAAAAGCATCCAACTCATACTCTTGACATGTATTCCTTGTAGATGTCTTCTAACCTCGCCCGTAGGAAGATGAGAGCAGGAAAAGCCCGCGAGCGCATGGCTGCCCTAATCGCTCAACAAATGGCTGCCGTAATACCCAACATTGTAATCCAAGTCCAACAAGCACTTACTGCTAATCCTATCAATCAAGAAGATCAACACGTTATCAACCCTCCCCCAAATACCACTAAATGCACCTACAAGCATTTCAAATCATGCGACCCTCCAAAATACAAAGGGACTGAAGGCGTCACCGCTCTCCTCCATTGGTTTGAAGAAATGGAGAACACTTTTCTAAATTACGATTGCCCCGATGATCGCAAAGTGCGATATGCTACCGGTCGTTTATATGGAATAGCACTTACTTGGTGGAATACAGAGAAGGCCAAACGAGGTGTGGAAGATGCTATGACTTTAACTTGGAACGAATTGAAGGAAATCATGACCAGACGATTTTGCCCAAGGAGCGAAATCAAGAAATTAGAAGATGAATTTTATTCGTTGAAGCAAAAGGAAGGAGACCACACCACATACAACAAAAGATTCCTCGAGTTACATCAGATGGTTCCCAACATATTCACTCCCCTCTACCGTTTGATCGAGCACTACATTCGTGGTCTTCCGTCAAAGATTCAAGACTCTGTAATAAGTACCACGCCTACAACTTTGGAAGCAGCAATGGAGCTAGCAACAGCGCTCACCGAGAACCGAATCCGGAACAAAGACTTCAAGGAGGAGAAGAAGAAGGATAAAGCATCGACTGAAACCTCCGACTCCACCCAAACCGAATCCCTTCTTAACCCACTTCTAAGAGAAAAAGAGACGGGCAACTTTTCGCTGCTATCCAACGGAATCAACCAATTTCACACGCCATACCCATCCAAGCTGTCCCAATCACTCAAGTGGCACCCAATTCAACTTACCCAAATAAGAAACCATATCTTGGACCTCACCCTCGATGCAACAACTATTTTTATCACCATCCCCTTACCTTACCTTGTCGTCTATGTGCAACTTGTGGACGCTATGGTCATTTGAGCAAGGTTTGCCGCACCCCTCAAAACCAAATCTTTTCCCCTACTCAAAACATGATCCAAACCTATCAAAAACCCCAATACCCCATGTTCCCATATGTTCGAGCTTGTTTCAATTGTGGCGACCCTACCCACTTTAGAAACACGTGCCCTCGATTGGTTAACATCATAAACGCTCAAGCCCAATCAAACCCAGTTAACCAAGTAAACCAAGAAAACCCAACCGCTAGGCCACCAGCAAGAGGAAGAGTTTTCAACATCAACGCCAATCCTGCCGAAGATAATGACGGCCCAAACGAAGATACCCAACTAGTCCTCTTCACCGGAAATCAAGAATCAACTCCAATCGTTTAGTTTTATGTTTTTCTTTATCACATAGAACCAATCCTAACTTAAGGATAAAGCCAATGAGAATTTGACAAGAATATGGTGGATACGCCGCTGGTACTTCCTATATATAAGTATTCTTGTCAAAGGATCGGAGGCATTATCAGGCGGTTATGAGAGGTTCCATGTATAGGCTGTTTGTGTGATTGTTGTTTAGATTAAGTTTATTATTTTCAGTACATGCATTACGATCGGCTCCGCTTGATGAGCCTTGATCGCACAGACATTTTCATTTTCAGTACATGCAATACGATCGGCTCCGTTTGATTGAGCCTTGATCGCACAGACATTTTCATTATCAGTATCTTGTGGTTGTTGTGTTTGTTGTAGAGTCACATAGAACTAATCATAACTTGTGGATAAAGTCAATGAAAATTTGACAAGAATATGGTGGATACGCCACTGGTACTTCCTATATATAAGTATTCTTGTCAAATGATCAGAGGCATTATCAGGCGGTTATGAGAGGTTCCATGTGTAAGCTGTTTGTGTGATTGTTGTTTAGATTAAGTTTATTATTTTCAGTACATTACAGACATTTTCATTTTCAGTACATGCAATACGATCGGCTCTGTTTGATTGAGCCTTGATCGCACAGACATTTTTCATTTTCAGTATTTTTGTGTTTGTTGTATTGGTTGTAGAGTCACATAGGACTAATCATAATTCACTGATAAAACCAATGAAAATTCGACGAGAATATGGTGGATACGCCGCTGGTACTTCCTATATATAAGTATTCTTGTCAAAGGATCAGAGGCATTGTCAGACGGTTATGAGAAGTTCTATGCAGGATTTAGTAGTTTCTTGGTAACTAATCATAACTTGCGGATAAAACCAACGAAAATTTGACAAGAGTATGGTGGATACGCTGCTGGTACTTCCTATATATAAGTATTCTTGCCAAAGGATCAGAGGCATTATTAGGCGGTTATGAGAAGTTCCATGTAGGATTTAGTATTGCCTTGGTTGAAATTTGTGTTACATTCATATCATCTCGCCATTTAAAGAAATTGGACTGTGTTCTATTTCAACATAAACTAACATCTCCATCATAACAAACGAGAGAGGAACTGTCACCATTCAAACCTATATGCTATCAGAATATGGATTCAAATATTGGTTGTTGTGTTATTTATGTTCTAGAGTTACATCATAGGACCAATCATAACTTACTGATAAAACCAATGAAAATTTGACAAGAATATGGTGGATACGCCGCTGGTACTTCCTATATATAAGTATTCTTGTCAAAGGATCAGAGGTATTGTTAGATGGTTATGAGAAGTTCCATGTAGGTTGTAGTATTAGAAGTTTTGCCTTAGGATATAACCATATCCTTCCAAACATATCCAAACTCTTATGCATGATATCATATTTAGCGAATCAACTCTGCTTATCAATACTTTTACAGTAGGCAACAAAAAGCAATTCCTGTAATGGGGTACTTAACCCTTACAAGGAACGTTACCGCCTCAAACAAAAACTTAAACCCTTATTTTTTTCTAAGCATGTAACTGTCAAACTAAACACCATCATTTTTAGTCAATTATATCACTACTTAAATTTGGGGACGAAATTTCTAAAAACAGGGGATACTGTAACATCCGTCAAAAACGGATTTACCAAACCCGCTCCGTTTATTAACCGAACAATCAGTTAAAAATTTCGTTGCGAATTTAATGCCCAAAATAATTTTAAACGATACATAATTAATTATTATATTGGAATATATAATTTGTTTTTGAAAAACTGTTAAAAATAATAAAATAAAAATAATATGGCACTGTTTGGTTTCGAACCCGGGTCAGTCAGCCGGGTCAACGACTTAACACACATACACTCAACCACTGCGCCACTTGTATTCCTTGTTAATTAATGGAAACAATTAATACATATTATAATTCTCGAATTCAAAACCGGCGCCCAAAATTTCAGTCGTCGGAAATCCCGGCGATCTCGCGAGATTGGACGGTTACTTCAGTTATAACGTAAACCTTAAACACTACATCGGTTATAACCGACGCCTGAGTCCGCGACACAAGTTATAACCGCCGGAGAATTTCTAACCGACGAATCAAGTCGGAAATCGGACCAAATTCATCAATGACCTGCCTTATAAATACCCCCTCGAACCTCTGCAAGCTTTTTCGCTCAAAACCCCACCTTTACCCGACGTAAATCCATTCGCCGGAAAACTTCTGTACCTCGCCGGAAAACCGAGCCCTTCACTTCTGAGCCTTACTGAACCCCCTGAGCTTATACCGAAGTCACCCACATCCTTTTCAAGCTTGCTGAAGACTCTCTGCCGCAAGACACACGACGCCGGAATCTTTTGCTGTCACCGGAGTTCTGCCAGAGAAACCGAGAAGTCCAGTCGGTACACCTTACGCTTAAATCTTTCATTCTTTTTATATATCTCACATGTAATTAACCACCAGACACTAACGAACATGATTAAAACTTCGAACCAGTCAGTCATCGTTTCTGGTTAAGACTGACGAAGAAGACGAAGTTTCGGTAACATATAAGTTTAATTTAAATCAAGTTATAACTCGGGTTAGACACACAGTCCAGCGGTGGACTGTGTGCACATTAAACACGTAAACGTCTCGAGTTCGAATCTTGTCCCACGCATGCTTGCCTTAATAAAAATGTCTTTTTTTTAACCGAACCGGAGTCACCGCTGTACATGTTAAGTTTAATAAAAACCAGAATAATAACCAAGATAGACACACAGTCCAGCGGTGGACTGTGTGTATGTTTAATCACAGGACACGAGTTCGAGTCCGGGCTACCGCACCGGTCCGGACAATTAGTAAACTTTTTATTTAAGACAGAAATGGAAATGTTTAGTTTGTATATAAGTATAATAAAAATCGGTTTATATAACAAGTTAAACACACAGTCCAGCGGTGGACTGTGTGTTAACCTAAACCACAGGTCCCGGGTTCGAGACCTGTGGAGCGCATCGAGTCACTGATTAAAATCTTTTTAGAAATAAGTTGATTTTCGGATTAATCTTATTAATATATAAATATAATTAAAAACAGAAATATTTCGGGTTAGACACGTAGCTCAGTTGGTAGAGCTGCGTGCACGCGTACGGGAGGTCTCGGGTTAGAGCCTCACCCAGCGCACACTTACACGCATACGAACCGGTCAAACAGTCAAGGTCAAAGGTCAACGGTCAAAGGGCAACGGTCAACGGTCAAAAAAAGTCAACTTTTTATTATTTTTATTTATTTATTTTAATTAAAAATCAATTAAAAATACTTAAAAATAACATTTTTTAAGGTTAGAAAATAGCCTTAAACTCACAAAAATACACCCAACAATCCTACTAAAATTGATTAATAAAATCCCATTATTTACCAAACCATTATGCTATTTATCTAGGTTAGTTTCACTCGTGGTTAAAACCAACTTCGCGTGCATTCAACATTATCAACCGAACGCACCCAAGGTGAGTGAATCTTACAACTCCCCTTTTTAATTACACGTTTTGGGGTATGTCATATGTCATAAAATTAACTCGTTTATTTAAACTTGTGCCATACCATATTGTCATCTAAACTTAGATTGTATACATTGCTTGTAGTTATGTATTTCATTTTGTCTATTTATATGCAATTCATTCATTAGGCCCATCAGTCCCTTGTGTGAGACGAGTTGAGCAACACGTGCCTCAAAACAAATCCATTATTGTTCGTGTATGTATTATTGAGTTTATATTGTTTGTAGTTATGTATTTCATATTGTCAAGTTTATGCAATTCATTCATTAGGCCCATCAGTTCCTCGTGAGAGACGAGTTGAGCAACGCGTGCCTCTAAACGATCCATTATTGTTCATGTGTGTAATGTTTAATATTAAATTGATTGGTGACTGAGTTTACATCTATTTTTACTCATGTGTGGTTGTGCACTTTATTTTATTATCAATTAAATAAACTTGTTCAAATGTTTTCCATAGGATTCACTCGCCAACTTTTTGTTGATCCAAAAACCCTTTTTACACATGATACAGGTGAATAGGATGAAGCAAGGAAAACATAGGAAATGCCTTAGAAGAAAACAAAGAAGCTTAGATTGATGTTAGGTCATGATGTAATTAAGATTGTAAATTTCCTATTAAATTGTATTAATGAATATGAAACGCATAATAAATGTCATGAGCTTTGATGATAACCCAATCATGCCCCGGTCACCTTTTTCGCTGCGGGTCGGGGTGTGACAGTTCACCGCTGGACTGTGTGTCTAACCTGGTTAACATACTGATTTTTATTATACTTAACATCTTCAGTGAGTTAACCCGGTTCGGTTCTTAAAAAAACATTTTTATTTCCGAGAATAGGGTCGTTGTAGGGATCGAACTCGAGACGTATGTTTATTGTTTGCACACAGTCCACCGCTGGACTGTGTGTCTAACCCGTTTATTATACTGATTTTAATTAATCTTATAATCATAATCAACTTCGTCTCCTTCGCTCATGAACGCAGATAACGATTAATCAACTGTTTCTCGCTTAGTTCGATTAACAGGCGTATGAATGATTAAAATGTAACGGATAGGAAAAGTTTTCGGAATGAACATACCGGAATGACGATCTTTCTCAGAACTCCGGCGAATTCGTCGGCTCTGTTTTTATGAACTTCGTCTGAGCGGACTGATTAACAGTTTTGATTAGCTAGTTGTGGAATTGAAGTACTAAACAAGAGTTATCAGAAGGTTTAAAAGACTATACCGTTTCACAGCGAAATCTGGGAATTTTCAGAAGTTTTCCGGCGAGAGTTGATTATTAGATATCGTCGCCTGAAACTGATTCTGATTGAAGGGTTTGAGTTAGCAAAAGCCTAACAACTGATAGAAGATAGAAGAATTGAGAAACTTACCGTTTTGACGAAAGACACGGTTTTCCGGCGAAAGTCCGGCGAGTTCAAAAAGCAATTCCGACGATCAGAAATTAGAGTAAACGTGAAATTAGAAGTTCTGGGAATGTAATTGAGTCGCGAGATGAGGATTTTGTTGAAGTAATTCAAGAAGTGAATGTTTTCGGTTATAAAAACCGAACATCACATGAATTCAAGTTCATTAACGACTGAATTGATTAAGAATGTCGGTTTATCGGTTATAATCTAGAATCCGCGATCACTCAAACGTCTTGGACGGTTGGAAGCCGATATCGGTTTCAGTTTGGCGCAACAGGTTGATTCACGGTTGTTCATATGTTTTAATTGTTTCGTAGAACTCACAAAGACATCAAGTGGCGGAGTGGTTATATGTGCGCGAGCTAAAACTTTGAGGCTCACCGGCTAACCCGGGTTCGAATCCCGGCAGCCGGTTTTCATTTTTATTTATTTTATTTTCACTTTTTATCAATTATAGTTTTTAAATTGTAATTTGTTTATTAATTATGCATCGTTTAAAATTAAAATAAACATAAATACGCAACGAAAAATTTATAACTTGATATTCGATTACAAACGAAGCGGGTTTGGAAAACCCGTTTTTTGACAAATGTTACACCAAGTTCGCCCAAGTTCTCTCCCAATTCGTAATTAGGGTTTCATTATGATAAAATTGCTTTTATATCCCCAAATCTCAGCTGAATTCGAAATCATCTGCAGATAACACCCTCTCGCTGGCCGCGAGAGGTTCCTCATCATCTAGTCGCGGCCCAATACCGTCTTTATGACGTCACCACTACGTAGTCTCTCGCGGGTGGCGAGAGACATCAACAAACCAGTCGCAGCCTGCCAGAAGCCTTATTTTCCAGAATTTTAATTTGTTTCAGCTCCTTAGCCCTCCAATTTATTCCAGATCTTGACCAATTCGTATTTCTACTAAATTTTCATGCTTTTCAGCTACTTTAAACTCATACGACCTGCAAAACACAATTGGAACAAAAGACTAACTATTCTACGGAAAGCAAAACTAAAACTAACAAAAAACTATATAAACTATACACGAATAACTGATGCATTTTACAATACATCAAATATCCCCACACTTATTCTTTTTTCGTCCTCGAAAAGAATCTATGCAAACGAAATCAGAGACAAGAAACTACCCGGGACAAAAACCACTCATACTTATTAAGATCAAAACTTGTATTAGCTGCGATTGCAAATATGTTTGTCCTCTTAAACCCAAAACCCGGTTCCAAGCCCCTTATCATGCAAATTTAGTTCAAGTGCAGCCAGTTTACCTAGGGTCTCACACTAAAAGCCACAGTCTATCTAATCCCGCCTCAAGCTTATAGAACAAAAGGAACAATCACTGGACCAATTCCTTACCGTTTATATCAAAATCAAAAGAATTTAAAACCAAAATTGTTTTATGTTTCTTTATTACTTATTTTTTTCATTGAGCTTAGACAATGTTTTACCTAACCCAGAGGTCTTCCGGCTGTATAGTCGCTATCCCCAACTCGGATTACAATAGGCTTCGGTAAATTTTTCTTTCCTATGCAACTTGATTTCACACATCCCAGAGGCATTCTAAGTCAGAGTCACCATCCCCAATGAAGATGACGTAGGCCTGCGTTACTTTTCTTAGTTTCTAGCTCAAATTTTTTTTCTATTTTTTTCATGATTAAAAATTCTGACTATTTTAACTTATAACGCATTCCTTATACTATTCTTGGCGGTTTCGACTTCCTATTTTTCCTAGATGAGCACCCACTAGCAAACCGACAATTAGGTACATTAAGATCAAAGGAACCTAGAACCAAACCCAAGCCTATTCACATATCCCAAACTAGACACAAGCTCGACTATTTTTAACTCATATTATCATTATTTGAACCCGAGTAGAAACCCATCTTTTCTATCATTTTCCATTTTATTTTTGCAAACTTCTTATTTCAAAAGACATTTTTTCATATTTTTTCAAACTCTATGACTACGACTCCTATTTACACCATGTATCCCATCCCCACATTTAAAGATTGCATTGTCCCTAATGCAAAGACGAGACATGACTCAAATTAACTGGAAAATAAGATACTAAATAAATATATACAAAGTATACAAGTGAAACGACTTAGCTGTAAATATGCGAGACTGTCAAAATGCCAGTCAATTCCACATACGCCCTCCAATCCGAACACGCTCAGCAAACAATTCCTAACTCTCGGACACGCGAACGGAAGCGGCAAAAATAAACACCATACCTATAATCAAACAACCTACTAACATAGCATAATAAAAGTAAAGCGTTTCAACATCCAAGATCACCAAATCAAACATCCTACCCCAAACCATCCCAACCAAGTACCAAAGTATTCAAAATTAGGGATACATACCAAGTTAGATTAAAAACAGCATAAAAGAAAAATAAAAGATACTAGATAAAACACCATTGCTGCTGCCTAAAATCACTCGTCATCGTCTGACTCCTCCGATCCCTGCTGGTAAACATGATACGGCTCAACCCCTACCAAATCACTCGGTCCAGCCTGTGGCTGCCTAAAGAACGGGGAACCGCAAGATGCATACCCTCCATCATGTACCTCATACCATCCTCTAACCTCTGTTGACCCTGCTCGTGCACCCGATGACTCTCCATCATCACCTGCCTAACACTCCCAAACTGGTTATCCACATAACCCCGCAAATCACCAAAACCGGTCTCCATCCGGTCATACAAAAGAATCCAAAGTGAGTGGATCCGGACGTGGTGGCCTAAGGGGATACTGAGGCGCTGGTATTTGCTGACGGGTCCTCTGCTAATAACGTGGCGGAATAGCTCCCTGAAGTGTTTCAGCTGCAGCAGACCCTGGAGGTGGTGGAACCTGTGGTCCATGACTCACATAGTCCCACTCTAGCGGGTCAGAATAAGTCATAATACCTGTAGCCTGTAGATCCTTAATCCTCATAAACCCTGGTGTCGGCCCCTCTCTCATCGTGCTGGCCGGATATCTATCAAATACACCTAAACTTTCTGCCAACAAAGTAACATACGGACCATAGTATATCCTCGCACCCGAACCACCCCTCCACGGTCTCCTCATCGACCATGCAAAGATAGTAGCCAAGTTTGCGGGCCTCTGCTCCACCATACACATCAAGCAAAAAAAACTAACCTGATTAACCTTATTGTCACCTTGACCTCTCCCAACCAGTGTAGCTGCCAAAATCTTATGGATGAAACGGAGAATCGGGTCAGAAATGTCACTTGCAACCATGTTGTTCGAATAAGCAACCCTCGAAATAGTTCCCCAAAACCTAGCCAACTCAGTCGACTTAACACTGTAATCATGAACTTTCTTAAAAACCCCCTGAAGACTCGTAATGAAGTCAACTGTTTGCACTTCTTCTTTCGTGTAAAACTGCAAAGCCACAGCGAATTGTGGAATGGTCATCTCATAAGATTTCCGACCTAGAGCAAAGAACACCGCATCCTTCTCAAAGAAATTCCCTTGTTTGTAATGGAATGTAGAATGAAACTCAAGGGTAATCTCCTTATACTGCCGAGCATCACAATCTAAAACCCTCCTAAACCTCGGACCTAACAAATGCTCCACTCGGGCCCTTGCCCCCAAACGATCCAACAAGTCCCAATCAATCCTTCTAAACTTCAACAAGTCAACTGAAATCAAAGACCCCAACCTATCATACTCTCCTGAGTTCAACTCGAATTGCAACAACGGGCTGTCCACAAGCCTTGTGCTCTGGCCATGTGGGACTACCGGGCCCCTGTAGTCTACTTCCCTATAGTAGACATATTCTTCTTACTGAGCTGGCTCGGCCAGAACACCTTGAGGACAAGCTGTTGGGCCTCTTTTCCTACCCCTCTTACTCGACGAACCTTCACCTGACATCTGCAAAACAAATCAAATTTGACAAGACAAAGCAGAACAGATCATTAGAAGTCACAAATTATTTTTGGTATTTTTTATTTTTATTTTTTTTATTTTTATTATTTTTTTATAGATAAACCGTATAGCATTTCTTTCGCGGTTGATACCGACAATAAACAAATAATGAAAGACCGGGTTACCGTTTACAAAAGCATAAGTCATAAACAACCTCGCCCGAATGGAGATTGAGTACAGGCGAAGTATTTTGTACCTGTACGTGCATATAAGTAAACCCATGACCAACTAACACTAAGACTACACAACTCAATGTACACTACCCCCTTCCGGCACTTTAATTGTCCTCAATTAAAACCCAAGTGCCAAAACAAAACTAACATTGAGTGCTAAAGTTAAAAGCTTTATGTCATAATTAGGGAAACGGGTCAAAAGTTACGTTATAAACTCAAGTTTAGTTCAAGAATGACCAACCCGAATCCCCACACTCAATGTTACTACGCCTCAAACCTATGGCAGTTGCAAAACACAAACCAATCAACCCAAACCACCCACAACTGCCTCCTAACACTAATCACGAACAAACACAAGATTAAACTAAAACCCAACTCTAAATCTAAATTTATTCTAAACAAAAACTAAAATAACGGACTCATGGTACAAAAATTACAAGAAAACATACCTTGGAATCAGATTAGAGAAGAAAAAGTAAGATGAATACGGTGGAAGCTTGAAACCCTCGTGAAAATCCCAAATGGATGGTGAATGGTTGCAGATTGATGGTGGAAACAAGTGGAATAGCGGTTATGGGTGAATGGGGGTGGTTGATTTGAGTGAAAATGGCTGAAATTCGGAGGTCTAAGGTGGTGTTTGGTGGTTTTCGGCGAAATGGAGAAGAAGAATTGAGGCAAACAAGCGAAATTAGGGTTTAAAATTGGGTCCGGCTACAGATAGGGCTAGTCGCGGGCTGCGAGCGAATAACTCAACTGAGTCGCGCCCCGCGACCGCATAAGTGACGGTCAGCATCCATTAGTGGCTCGCGGGCCGCGAGCGAATAGCCTATGGGAGTCGCGTCCCACGATTGGTCATTTTGCACAGAATGTTTCGAAGCTAGTCACGGGCCGCGAGAGAATAACTCAATTGAGTCGCGCCCCGCGACCGCATAAATGACGGTCAGCATCCATTAGTGGCTCGCGGGCCGCGAGCGAATAGCCTATGGGAGTCGCGTCCCACGATTGGTCATTTTGCACAGAATGTTTTGAAAATTTCACCAGTTCATGCCTTAGAAAAATTTTCAACAATTAACCAAACCCCCAAAAACACAACCCAAAATTTTTCTAACCTTGAACTTACCTGGAATTCGTTTTTCTCCTCATTCCCTGCATATCCTTGGTATAGGTTTCCTGCAAAATGACTCAGAAACACAAACGAAGACCGACAACTACCAAAGAAAACAGTTAGTTACGAAAAATAAACAAAAATAGACGAGAATACAACTGGTACAAACTCTACATTTGAGCCTATGCTCAAGACACTAAGTGGTGGTGCTCGGCATGTCTTCGAGAGGAGTTACCTCCTTCTCGGTGTTATCTACCGGGCCACCTAAATAGTGCTTCAACCTATGACCATTTATCTTCCAAATACAACCATCGACTTCGTTTAGCAACTCGACCGCTCCGTGTGGAAAAACTTCTCTAACTATATATGGTCCCGTCCATTTCGACTTCAACTTCCCGGGAAACAATTTCAACTTCGAATTATAAAGGAGTACCTTTTCGCCAACCGAGAATTCCTTCAACTTCTTCAACCTTCGATCATGCAAAGCTTTCGACTTTTCCTTAATACTCCATGATCGTTGATAAGCCGCATCTCGAAGCGCTTCCAGCTCATGGATTTGAAAATATGTACGCCTAGCCGCTTCGGTCAAATCTAAGTTCACGGTCTTAAGGGCCCAAAGTGCCCTATGCTCCAACTCGACGGAAAGATGGCATGCTTGCCGTACACGATCATAAACGGAGTGGTCCCTAAAGGTGTCTTGTAGGCGGTACGAAATGCCCACAAAACGTCATCAAGCTTGTCGGACCAATCCTTTCTAGACTTCCCTACCTTCTTTTCTAAAATTCTCTTCACCCCCTATTCGCATTCTCAACTTTCCCACTCGTTTGCGGATAATATGCGGTTGCAAAACGGTGGGTAACTCCATATCGCTCCAATGCCTTTTCCATCACGGCATTACAAAAATGTGAACCGCTACCGAACCTAGTAAATAACTTCTTGAGAAATTTCACCACCACTCGGGCATCGTTTGTAGGCAAAGCTTGAGCTTCAACCCTCTTCGAGACGTAATCGATTGCCACGAGGATGTACCGATTCCCACTAGAGGGGGGAAAAGGTCCCATGAAGTCAATGCCCCAAACGTCAAATGTCTCTAGGACTTGGATTGGATGTTGGGGCATTTCATTCCTGGATAAAATATTGCCGGTACGTTGGCAAGCATCACAATTCCTAACAAACACTACTGCATCATCTACTACCGTGGGCCAATAGAACCCGCAATCAAAAACCTTTGTGCGGTAGCGTGTGCACCATGATGACCGCCGGTTAATCCTTCATGAACATGCCTAAGAATCTCTCTACCCTCCTCTCTCGCGACACATCTCCTAAGGACTCGATCACCTCCTATCCTAAAAAGGAAAGGATCATCCCATATGTACTTTCTTGCGTCCCTAAACAACTTCTTCTTCTGTTGGGCATTCATATCCCCCACGACATACCCATTTGCCAAATAATTTGCTAAGTCACTAAACCAAGGCAACCCCTCTCTCTTCGCCTCTACAAAATCTATGGTCTCGTGAGGGAATCTATCTCCTATCACCTCCTCACTAATGTCCTCTCTATTCGGATCCTCTAACCGTGACAAGTGATCGGCGGCTAAATTCTCGGCCCCCTTTTTGTCCCTAATTTTAATGTCAAACTCAGAAAGCAATAGAATCCACCAGATAAGTCGGGGTTTAGCGTCTTTCTTTTGGAAGAGAAAACGCAAGGCGGAATGGTCGGTGAAAACAACGGTTTTGGATAGCACGAGATAAGATCGAAATTTATCAAAAGCGAATACTACGGCTAAGAGCTCTTTCTCCGTGGTGGTGTAGTTCTCTTGAGAATCATTTAACGTTTTGCTCGCGTAGTAAATTGGATGAAAGTGCTTATCCCTTCTTTGTCCTAAAAACGCACCTACGACATAGTCACTCGCATCGCACATGAGCTCGAATGGTAAACTCCAGTCGGGCAAGATAAGAATGGGGGCACTAACAAGCTTCTCCTTCAAAAAGGTAAAATCCTTAAGACACTCTTCGTCGAAGACGAAAGGAACATCTTTCTCCAAAAGACGGGTCATGGGGCATGTGATCTTAGAGAAATCCTTAATGAAACGCCTATAGAAACCATATGGCCAAGAAAACTCCTAATCGATTTAACATTGGTGGGTGGGGTAAACGACTAATAGTATCTATCTTGGCCCTATCGACCTCTATCCCTACTCTCGAGATTTTGTGTCCCAACACAATCCCTTCTGTCACCATAAAGTGACACTTCTCCCAATTCAACATCAACTTCGTCTCTATGCACCTCTTCATCATCCGCTCTAAATTACCTAAGCAATGGTCAAAAGAATCACCGTAGACTGAGAAATCATCCATAAAGACCTCCATAGTACTCTCAACCATGTCTTGAAAGATCGCGACCATGCACCGCTGAAACGTAGCCGGTGCATTACATAATCCGAAGGGCATGCGTCTGTACGCATATGTGCCATAAGGACGTGGTTTTCTCTTGGTCCTCCGGGGCGATTGGGATTTGGAAGTAACCGGAAAAACCATCTAGAAAACAATAGAATTGACGAGCCGCGAGACGCTCGAGCATTTGATCGATGAACGGTAGAGGAAAGTGGTCCTTCCGGGTGGCTTCATTGAGCTTGCGGTAGTCAATACACACACGCCAACCGATGACCGTACGGGAAGGAATAAGCTCGTTTTTCTCATTCATGACAACAGTCATCCCACCCTTCTTAGGGACGACTTGAGTAGGACTAACCCACGAGGAATCGGATATAGGATAAATCAGCCCCGCCTCCATCAACTTAATCACCTCCTTCCTAACCACCTCTTTCATGTTAGGATTTAGACGCCTTTGAGGTTGCACTACCGGTTTGAATTCGTCTTCCATGAGAATCCAGTGTGTGCAAAACGTGGGGCTAATCCCCTTGATATCGGACAGTCTCCAAGCTATGGCATCTTTGTGCTCCCGTAGCACCTCAACTAACCTAGCCTTCTCCTCCTCCGTCAACTTAGAAGAGATGATGACGGGCAAACTAGACTCCTCTCCTAAGAAGGCATACTCTAGATGGGATGGAAGAACCTTAAGTTCTAAAGGTGCCAACTCCAAGGGCTTACTCTCTACCTCTTCCCTAACCTCACATAACTCTAAAGTTTCCGGAATCCACTCTGGATCGTTCCCAACTTCCTCATCCTCACTTTCAAACTCAGTCTCATCTCCACCCACTAGATCACTCCCACTAATGTAACTAACACACTGATCAACACATGACATGAAGGAATCTAAAAAGTATTCCCCAATGACACGGACCGCTATGATCGTCACTACCACTAGGATGTTGCATAGCTCTATCTATCTCGAATGTGACAATCTCGATACCCGCACGAAGTGAGATCTTACCGTCATAGACATCAATGATTGCCTTGGCGGTTCGAAGGAAGGGACGACCTAGAATGATTGGAACCTTTTCATCGGCCTCCATGTCGAGGACAACAAAATCAACCGGAAAGAAGAACTTATCGACCTTGACTAAGAGATTCTCGATGATACCCCTAGGATACTTAACCGAACGATCGGCCAATGATAACGACATACGTGTGGGTGTAAACTCTCCTAGACCTAAACGCTCATAAAGTGAGGATGGCATCAAGTTGATGCTAGCTCCTAAATCGGCTAGAGCATGAGAGGGAGCAACGGCGCCCCCAAAAAAGCATGGAATGGTGAAGGTGCCCGATCGGTTAGTTTCTCCGGTAGCTTGTTCAAAACCACCGCCGAACAACCTCCGGTCAATGGAATGTTCGACAACTCACCTAGCCTATCTTTCCGTTTGAGAAGATCTTTGAGGAATTTCGCATACTTAGGCATGGATTGCAAGGCCTCGATGAACGGAAGATTTATCTTTAGTTGCTTAAACATCTCTAAGAAGTGCCCGTATTCCCTAGCATATTTCTGATGCTTGAGGCGAGCGGGATACGGAACGCGTGAATGATCAACCAAAGGGGATGGCTTGACTCTACTGGTTGTTTTTCTACTCTCTTTTCTACATGAGGGTCCTCAGTTTGTGCGGTACTTGCTGGGACTAGCCTATCGTGCACCTTACCGGGAGCTTCCATCTCTACCTCCTCCTCACTCTCTACTTCGACACTCTCCCTAACTACCTCTCCTATACTCCTACCACTCCTAGTAGTGATGGCCTTGGCTGAATGATTGGCTGGGTTCTAGTATGTGTTACCTGAGAACTGGCCGGAAGGGTATTCTTGCAACTGTTTGGAAATACCGCCTAATTGCCTTTGAAGATCTAAGAGAGCAGCCTGTTGGTTTTTATTGTGAAGTTCTTGATTTTTATTTAAGTTTTTTTTGACTTTTCACAAAAACATTAAGATCATTTAAGGCTTTCTGAGTGGCTTGGTCCTTAACCATGATCTGGGCAAACATCTCTTCGATCCTACTGATGTCTGAACTCTTGTCACTACCCTAACCCTTCTGATTCGACCCCGAATGACTAAACTGACCCTGTTGATTTGAACCTGAACTGGTGAACAAACCCTGTCCCCTGTTTTGATACTGACCAGATGAAAATCCAGGAGGATTACCGGAAGAGCGGAAGTTATTATTATTATTATTGTTGTTGTTTCGCTAGTTAGGGTTATAATTTGAATTATTGTTAAACTGGCCCCTATTCTGACCGGCTATGAACTCTACATGCTCTAACGTAATGGTGGGAAAATCTACGGTATCATCACCCCCTCGACAAAGCTCACACTTATCGACCTTTTTCTTAATCTCATAGAGCTCCTTAGTGAAAGTTTTCTCCATTCGATCTAGCACAGCAGCCACCGTTGAGTCCAGCCAACTTGGTTCACCCCTCGAGCAGTCGAAGAGGTGCTAGTAACATGGATGGAATTCCTGCCGGTGGTGCTATAGTCCATTTCGGAATGGGCAAAACTCTCAAACAAATCATTACACTCAGCTGTCGATTTCTTTCCCATGAGTTGCCCTCCAGCTAAAGTGTCGAATCGGGCCCGGATCTCTGGGGTGAGACCGTTGTAGAACTTTTCTATAAGCGCCCGATCTGACAAGCCATGCTGTGAACAACGAGAAAGTAGGGTTTGGAACCTTTCCCAGGCCAGGTGGTACGGCTCATCAGGGTCCATTTGGAATGAATGAATCTGATCGTGTATACGGGATGCCTTGGCAGGTGGGTAATACTTAGCTAAGAAGGCATCTCGTAACCCGGCCCTAGTAATGAAAGAACCTGATGGCTGCGAATCGAACCAGACAGCTGCGTGGCCAGCAAGTGAGAATGGGAAGACCTGTAAGTAACGTGCATCAGCGCTGACACCTTCAATAGAGAAAGTGCCACAGAGACGAGTGATGCGGTTGATGTGATCGTGGAATTGACAAAAATTGGTAATAGCAGTCATGATATAGGATGGGATTTGCCAAGACTTTTCTTGGTGATTTCAGGTAGGCGGATGGGTGAGCGAGCACCGTGAAGCCGGTGTTTGCTTGTTGGTAAACAGTTCGGTTAGCCATTTTGGCAACGGGTGGTGGGATTTGGGGATGGGAGGGTGGTGGTGAGTTTTGTGGGGACGACTTCGGAGTGAAGTCAAATTTGGGTAGTTTAGATTGGGGTGTAGAGTCAGAATGGGTGGAAGATGATGGTAATGGAGTACTAACCTTGAACGAAGAGGATGAAAAGGATGACTTGTCCGTAGGTGGCTTCGGCGGAGGACCTTGCGAACGCGTATGGGGCATCCACTGAAAAACCAAAAACAAACAAGTAAGAAGACTCTATAAACGACTCGACACAAACAAAAAGAAAACGATATTATGTTAGACTCCTACGACTCAAACACGACAAATAGCACGTATGATATCACGAAAGTCAAAATAAAATAATTAACGCAATTGCCAAGAGTCCCCGGCAACGGCGCCAAAAACTTGATGTGCTAAAAGTAGTTTAATAAAAACAACTAAAATTAACCTAAATCTAGACTCAAAGTAATATTCTAGACTCACTAAAACGAACTAAACTACTAACCGGTAAGTGTACCGATCGACTCTAGTATAGCTAAAGTAAGTCTGGATATCGAACCCACGAGACTCTACTGATTAAATTAACTACTTTATTTAGACTCTGACAGAAACGAACTAAAATGTTGTGATTTGATGGGGGGTTTCTAACAAATTCCTAAGAAAACAATTTAAAAACTAACTAAGATCAACTAAGTTAACTAAACGAATTACTTTGGACTTAACCTCTGATGGTGAGAAAACACTACCTAGACTGGAATCCTGATTGCTTCAAGTAATGATTTTTAATTAGAAGTTGTCAACTATGGAACCGGGAACTTAAATTTCTCGCCTCTCGGAATATCTAAAGGACCCCTGACCCTTCTCAAGAGCACACAGTGACACCCTAAAGGTTGTTAAGACTTCTGGTTATTAGACTCCCTCACAGGACCTCTAATGGGTTTATGGAAGTACCTTGCAAGAAACACTCCCTCACAGGATCTGAATCAAAGGTAGACCTGGACTTTAAGTTAGACTTACTAGACAATAGCCAATGGGTTACTCCCTAGGGAATATCCTACCTTACGGTTTAATGACTTAGACCTAGTAATAATGTCGTACCTCACAGCTATTGACGATTAGCAGAACACTTGAATTTATAAGTTAATCGAATATCACTCCTAAGGTTTATTACGTAATTTAATCCTAAAGATTAAAGATTTATTATGTGATATAGACCTCACCAAAACCTTAAATCTAGCAAGACTCTATTATGTGATAAAGACCGTCACCAAGAATCAAGCGAAGTGATATATAATCAACAAATACTATCAAGCACGCATACACATCTAAACAAACGACCAAGTCGCTTACAAACTCATAAACAATCCATAGCATCCAAAAATCACATAAAAATCAAAACTTTAACACAATCATTCATCCAATCCAGGTAGTCTATAAAAATTAGCCAATCAAAGTCATGGATAACATCGCAAACAAAGTAAGTTCAAGTATGCAAAACATGGTAAAGATCAGATAGCACAAACGAGAACACTCGGACGACAGAATGACGACCCGAAGTTGCTACACTTGATTTATCCTCACTCGAACGCTTCAGCTACTACGAATCACTCCAAGAATGCTCCAAGTTCGCCCAAGTTCTCTCCCAATTCGTAATTAGGGTTTCATTATGATAAACTTGCTTTTATATCCCCAAATCTCAGCTGAATTCGAAATCATTTGCAGATAACACCCTCTCGCTGGCCGCAAGAGGTTCCTCATCATCTAGTCGCGGCTCGCGACCGTCTTTATGACATCACCACTACGTAGTCTCTCGCGGGGTGGCGAGAGACATCAAACAAACCAGTCGCGGCAGAAGCCTTATTTTCCAGAATTTTAATTTGTTTCAGCTCCCTAGCCCCTCCAATTCATTCCAGATCTTGACCAATTCGTATTTCTACTAAATTTTCACGCTTTTCAGCTACTTTAAACTCATACGACCTGCAAAAAGCAATTGGATCAAAAGACTAACTATTCTACGGAAAGCAAAACTAAAACTAACAAAAAACTATACAAACTATACACGAATAACTGATGCATTTTACAATACATCAGGTATCATTACGTATGAGGATACTATTTGTTGGTCGGGGGTCCGCCAAGGACCCCAGGTTCATCCCCACAAGGTTCGGATGCAGAGGCAGCCATGCAAGGGGCTATTCCTACTCGATATCAGAGACCCCGTACCAAGCATGAGATTCCAGCGCCTTAGTATCCTCTTAGGCAGCCACGACCCGACCCACTTACGTTAGACTCTTTGTATGATTGGATGGAGACCGGATCTGGTGATTTGCGTGGGTATGTGGACGAGCAATTTGGGGTGTTAGGCAGGTTATGATGGAGAGTCGTAGGATGCATGAGCAGGGCCAGCAGAGGTTGGAAGATGGTATGAGATTCATGATGGAAGGTATGCATCTTAGGGTTCCCCCGTTCTTTAGGCAGCCACAAGTGGGGCCGAGTGGCATGCAAGGGGTTGATCCTTATCGGGTTTATGAGCAGGGATCAGAGGAGTCAGGTGGCAATGACGAGTGATGGCAGACAGCAGCTGAAGCTTGAAGTAGTATCTTTTATTATTTTTTTTCTTTTATGTTGTTTTTTATCTAATCCAGTATGTACCCCTAATTTTGGATACTTTGATATTTGGTTGGTTGGGTTGGGATATTTGATTTGGTTGATACTTTGATAGTTGGATGGTATGTTCGAGACACTATGATCTATCGTATGGTATGCTTTTGTTTTTATGATTATTGTTGATAGGTTTGGTGTTCATTTTTGCGTTTCCGTTCGCATGTCCGAGAGTTAGGAATTGTTTGCTGAGCGTGTTCGGAATGGAGGGCATATGTGGAATTGACTGGCACATTGACAGTCTCGCATATATTCAGCTAAGTCGTTTCCACTTGTAAATATTTATTTATTTTGTTGTTTTGTTTGTTTTTGTTAGGTAGTTTGAGTCGTGTCTCGTTCTTGCATTAGGGACAATGCAACCGTTAAGTGTGGGGATGGGATACATAGTTTTTAGTTTAGCTTGAGTCTTAAAATTTGAAAGTAAAAAAAATTAAAAAATCCAAAAAAAATGAAAAAATGAGAAAATGTCTTTTGAATGAAGAAGTTTGCAAAATAAAACGGAAAATGATAGAAAAGATGGGATTTTTATTCGGGTTCAAATAATAACAATATGAGAATAATATAGTTGAGCTTGTGTCTAGTTTGGGATGTGCGGGTAGGCTCACTTGGTTCTAGGCTCCTTTGATCTTAATATAACTTAATTGTCAGTTTGCTAGTGGGTACTCATCTCGGAAAAATGGGAATTCGAAACTACTGAAAATAGTATAAGGAATGCCGTTATAAGCTAAAAATTTTAAAATTTTTGATCATGAAGAAATAAAAAATAAAAAAATAATAATTGAGCTAGAAACTAAGAAGAGTAGCGCAGGCCTACGTAATCTAGGTTGGGGATAGTGATTCTGACTTAGAATGCCTCTGGGACGTTTCGAAATCTAAATCGCGAAAAAATTACCGACGCTCACGTTGTCACTCTCGGGGTTGGTGACTCTGGTTGAGACAGCCTCTGGGTTAGGTAAAGCAATGTATGAGCTCAAATGAGAAAAAAAAAAGAGAAAAGCAAAAGAAAAATTTTGATTATAAATTCTTTGAATTTTGGTATTAAACGGTTAGGAATTAGTCCAGTGGCTGTTCCTTTTGTTATATAAGCTTGAGGCGGGATTAGATGTACTGTGGCTTCTAGTGTGAGACCCTAGGTAAATTGACCGCACATGAACTAAATTGCATGATAAGGGCTTGGAACCAGGTTTGGGTTTAAGAGGACGAATATATCTGCAATCGTGGCTAACACAAGTTTTGACTTTAATAAGTATACATAGCTTTTGACCCGATTATTTACTTATCTCTAATTCCGTTTGCATAGATTCTTTTTCGAGGACGAAAAAAGAGTAAGTGTAGGATATTTGATGTATTGAAAAATACATCGGTTATTCGTGTATAGTTTGTATGATTTCTGTTAGTTTTAGTGTCGTTTTCGTTAGAATGTGCATACTATTGATCCAATTGCGTTTTGCAGGACTTGTGAGATTAAAATAGCTGGAAAGTGTGGAAATTGATTTAAAACACGAAGTGGTCAAGTCTTGGAGCGAGTTGGAGAGTTCGGGTGCTGAAAACAAGTTTAAATTCTGGGAATTGTGCCTCTGGCGGGCCGCGAGTAGGGAAACTAGTGCCTCTCGCGGGGTGCGAGAGGTTGTTTGAGATGCTGACGTCATATTGGCGGTCGCGGGCCGCGACATTGTTGGTGAATCCTCTCGCGAGGCGCGGGAAGGTTGTATCTGCAGAAAAATTCGAGCTGTTGCAGGGTTTTGAAAGGAATGATATAAAAACTTAATTTTTATCATAAGAAGCCCTAACTTTGGCGAATTAAGAAAACCCTGGGCGAATCTTGGAGTATAACTGGAGTAGTTTAGAGCCTTCGAATCATTCAGTTGAAGATCTAAAGTGCAGAAATCGTTCGGGTCGTCATCTCGTCATCCGGGTGTTCTCATTTGTGCTTTATAGTCTTAATTATGATTTGTTTTCCTAAAACTACTTTGTTCGTGTTTGTTTCAATGACTTTGTTCGGCTAAATACTTTAAACTACCTAGATTGGATGAATGATTGCATAAAGTTTTGATTATTATTTGGTTTATGGATTCTATGGATTGTTTATGAGTTGTAGGCGATTTGTTCTTTTGGTTAGATGTATATGCATGCTTGATGGTGTTTGATTATTGTCTATTGCTTCGCTTGATTCTTGGTGACGGTCTTTATCACATAATAGAGTCTTGCTAGGTTTAAGATTTAGGTGAGTGTCTATATCACATAATAAATCTTTAATCTTTAAGGTGAAATCGGCCAATTAACCTTAGAAGTAATATTCGGTAATCTTATAAAATCGAGTGTTCTACTAATCATCAATAGCTGTGAGGTGCGAGATTATTGCTAGGTCTAAGTCATTAAGCCGCAAGGTAGGAGCTTTCTTAGGAAGTAAACCCGTTGGCTATTGTCTAGCAAGTCTAATCGAGAGTTCAAATTTACCTTAGATTTAGATCCTGTGAGGGAGTGAAGCTTGCAGGGTACTTCCATAAACCCATTAGAGGTCTCGTGAGAGAGTCTAATAACCGGTAAACTAAACAACCTCTAGGGTGTCATCGTGTCTCTTGAGAAGGGTCAGGGGTCCTTTAGATGTCCCAAAATGTGAGAACTTTATGATCCCGGTTCCATAGTTGACAATTTCCGATTAGAAATCATTACTTGAAGCAATCAGGATTCTAGTCTAGGTAGTGCTTTCCACCACCAGAGTTTAAGTCCAGAGTATTCATTTAGTTAACTTAGTCAATTAATTTAGTTTATTTTATTTGTTTTCTTAGGAATTGTTAGAAACCTCGCAATTAAACAAACAAACATTATAGTCCGTGTCTGTCAGAGTCTTAATAGAGTAGTTAACTTAATCAATAGAGTCTCATGGGTTCGATATCCGGACTTACTTAGCTTTACTAGAGTCGATCGGTTCACTTGCCGGTTAGTAGTTTAGTCGAGTTTAGAGAGTCTAGAGTATTACTTTGAGTCTAGATTTAGGTTAATTTAGTTGTTTTTACTAAACTATTTTTAGCACATCAGATACGCAGTTGTAAACCCGTTGTTTTACCGTATTAAGTTTGTGCTTTTACATAAACTTTGGTTTCAAATGGCCTACTTCGATAGAAATTGTGTTTTGTAGGTTTAACGGAATTTAAGGAGCTATTCGGGAGCTTTACGGAGCATCGGGAAGCATTTGGGACCAACCGGGTGCAAGGAACGAACAAAACAACAAAGTGGGATTGCACGTCGCGTCGCTGATGCACCCCGTCGTCAAAAATGGCCTTAAACAGTAGAATAGGCGTCGGCAGAAAGTGCATCAGAGGAAGGCGTCGCTAACGCCCTGTCTGTCCGTCGCCGACGCCCTCTGGTTTGTGTTGCGCTAATTTCACAATTTTGGGTGTTTTTACCATGTTTTGGGGGATTATCAAAGGGGTTACGAGTTGGAAACACTATTATCAGTTCTTGGGAGCCAAAAACATTATCACATTCATCCCTAATCCATTTCTAACCCACCATTGATCACCATCATCATCCTTCAATTCCGAAACCTAACCATCATCATCATCAATCACAACCACATCTTCACCAATCCACAATCACCTCCAAACCCTAACCATCATCTTCATCGATCTCTCTAAGGATTAAGGTCATGGATCATTGCTCGAGCTCATCATCCGTTGATCGTGCTACTTCAACCATGTGCGGCTAATCTCCTCGGGTTTCACCCTTGTGTAGGTTTTTGTAAAATTTCTAGGGTTTCAACTTTATGCTTTTTATTTGATTTTGTGACAAGTTGTATTAAGAATTTGAAACTTTTGATAATTGTCGTGCATTAAAATTGGATTTGTGAATTGTCGAGTGATGATAAAATTTGACTTTGCAAAATGAGTTTGTGTACTTATGCCTTATCGATTGATAGGATTTACATGTTCTTGGTCAAGAAGTGCACTACTGTTCGATCTGAACGTCGATAGCTCTTGGCACCCCACGTGACACTAAAGCGTTAATCACCATATGCAACTAAATGAATCTAAAACGTGTAGGAACCCCAGGTCTTCAATTACCGAACGGCGTGTGACTCTTGTTTTAATTATTGTTTTCGGTCCAAATTGTGTTTTGAGCAAGTTCTAAGCAATCAAAGTTAGTGTTAATTGCAATTGATCAAGTTTAGTAATTCTTACAACTCAAAGTGTCGGTCCAACCCGACATCCCTTTTTCCAAACAAACAAAATCGAAAAATGGCAAGCTTCGTAAACTGTGACCAACCTCCGAATCAATCAAGTCCATACACAATCCACAAACTCTTTTTGGATTGACCCCTTACTACTACTAACTCATAGTTAAGGGTAATTTGGGTATACAAATATTATTTTTGACCGGGACACGACATCCTGATCAGACGTATGGCAGTACAGATTGCTATCGGAAACTTGTTACGATGTACAGTGGGGTGGTTAATGGTTCTGTTTCGGTCACCGGGAAAACGAATATGTGGTGGTGGCGGTTCTGTTTCCTCGCAGTTTACCGGTCAGAGAGGAATAATAAAGGTTGAACTTATCAATGGTGGTGTTTGTAGGTCCTAGCTAGTTGTACGTTGTTGTACTCGCCTGGTTGCTCGTGGGATAATGGGAAGGGTGATAGTGAAGTTTTGGTGCATAGGTTCTTTCTCGGTCGTAGTCGGGTGGTTCAATAGCTAACCAAGGTGGTGGTTCTGTGAGGTGGTGTTTGTGAGATAGTAATAGCAGCAGTCGGTGACGAAGATAGTATTGAAAATGATAATGGTGGTGACGATTGATGCCCCGTTCAAGTTATGTTAGAACATCAAGATTCTTCACCTTCAAATCCGTATATTTAACATTGATTGCATTTTAGGTTAACTTGAATTGAAGATGATAGTGGTTCAGAGTTGCAGACTTTATAAAGAAGACAACACATATTCGAGTTGCAATTTCAGAGTCTCTGAGGTGCTTTTTGGCCTTTTCACATAAATGGCAACATTCAAAGGTTCAACTAATGGATGTTAGTGAGAGGGACCTGATTGTGAGCAATCGACAACAACATAGACGGGAGTGTTGATTTTTTTTCAAATGAGAGTTGAAAGTGTAATTGGGTGTAAATCTTAAAATACGAAAGGAGTCGATATTAGCATACGCTAAAAGAAAACGTGTTGTATCCTTTATTTAATAATTTCCCATCAAAATAAATTAACAATTCATATTCCGGGAGGCTTCATTTACACAGTTTATGGCGCATATACACAAGTAGCGCCAAATCACGGTCGTTGACCAACACACACAAAACATATATTTGTATACAGTGATTGCATCTCCAATCTATAAACCCTAAGCTTTTCTCACTAATACCCATTCAATTACGCCGCACCCACCCTTATTCATTTCAATTCATTCATTAATCTTCTATTAATTACAGGATCACAAACTTCGACTAATTAAGGTTTGTTTTTATTACCGTTTTTATTCATTTAATTTTGTTTTAAGTTTGATCATAATATTGTGAAACTGATGTGATTCTGTTTTGCTTTTGGTTGGTGAAGTGGGTGTTGAATGATTGTGTTTTTTTCTCAAACATGAATATGAGTTTGTTTAGTTATGATGGTTTGCTATGTGATAATTAGGTTGCATTGGTATTATTTTTTGTCACATTTCTTTTTGGGCTTAAATTAATATACTAAGTGAAAAGTCAACTCTTATGAATATAGATTTCAAGTTGTTGAAGTCTTGAAGATGATGGAAACTGAACAAAACAAGCCAAGTGTTATTGCAAAGTTAATGAGTTTTGACGCGTTACCGCTACGTCAGCAGCAGCCGAAGCAGACGGTTTATAGGCGACAAGAAGTGTTTTATGAGAAATATTTGCAAAGAGTTGCTTCTATCGGTTTACATGAGAAGAGATCAAGATTAAGAAGAAGTAGGGAAAAGGCGAAAGTTAAGAAGAATTTATTAAATAAAGATTCTTGTAATGGTATCCAGGGTTTGAAATCACCGGTTGTTGATCATCAAACAAGAAAAAATGAAGAAATAAATGATTTGGGTGCAAAGAGTTTGGTGTTGAGACCGAATTTAGGGAGTGTTAAGCGAGAATCTAGACCGTTGTTTTTACTTGATTCGCATAGTGGATGGGAGTTTAAGAAGCAGCTTTTAGAACGATCGAAAAGGACCAAAGTTTGTCAAGAAATTTGGTCTGCTAAACGGGTTTGTAATCTTGGTGAAACGCTTTCTATGGTGGATCTTGAATCAAAGGAAAGATCAGAGTTGGGGACACGAGTTGTTACTAGCAACTATGATGGTTGGAAAGATAAATCAGTTACCAAATTACCGATTTTGAAAAGGTTTAATAAATCATCTAGAGGCAACACGAAGCTCAAGAATGTGACGAAAGGTGATTTGGGATTGAGCTCTGTGGGTCGTGATAAAAACGTGTCTGCAAACTCACGGGCTGCTGAGTTTTCTTGTTCTTTTGATGTTTCATTTGTAAAGGTAATACTTATGTCGCGTTATATACATTAAAAGTTTTTTTTTTTTTTTTGAGATTATAAACATATGCACTTACATTCTTTACAGGATTTGCCATGTGAAGAGGGATTTACGCCTTTAATTTGCATAGACGTTAATGATGAACTCACAAGGAGCACGGGTGAAGCTTATCAGGCTAGTCCGAATTCTGTTTTGGAACCGGATAATTCATCAAGCTCTGAAAATGGTGAGACTATTTGCGCGATCTTAATGGTTAGTTTATTAAATTAATTTTTTTTATTTAAAATCTTTGTGTTTGTGTGTATTAGAATCTAATATTAGTGTTAAATACTTTAGGTTTATGGATGAAACTTCAAATTCTAAAGTCAGAATCGGAAGAAAACGAGTGTAACAATTCCGAATCGGTTGTTTTACGCAATGAAGATGCTACTGAAAGATCTGTTTCTGTTGGTCAAAACACAAAGCCTGTTAGATGCTTAGGTCCAAAAGAAAGTCAACACTTTTCCTACCTAGTCAACGTGCTAAACGAAATGGGATTTCATGGTAACAATATGGAGTTAGATTTTGAACAATGCATGACAAACCCTGTAATATTCAAAACATTAGAGAAAAAATACGAGAACGAAAAGTCATGGAGTAAAGCCGATAGACGGCTCTTGTTTGACCGTATAAACATAGGGTTGACCGAGGTCGTTTGGTCAAAGTCTTTAAGAAGAAAAATGTGTAATGTGTTCAATAGGGAAGTGGTTGAGGAAGAACTGTGGAATATGCTACTTGGTCAAGAAAAAAAAGTCAACGTTGATTTAACTAAGAGCTCGGTTTGGGAAGAACCGTGGTTAGAGTTGCGGGATGAAGTGGATGCTATTGTTGTAAAGATTGAAGCCTTTTTGTTTAATGAGCTTGCAGCAGAGTTGGTTGTCGTTTGATGATTATTTTTCATTCCTTTTGTAGAAAAATAGGTAATGAGTGGGGCATTCGGGCTCACCCTTTCGATGAGCCATGGTTCAGCGTGGTTCGGGTATATAGGATGTGGTTATAGAGATTGGTTTGCTTGTAATATAAGGTTGTATAGCAACAGATATGATTGTTATTTTTCAGATATGAGTGAATAAAAGTGAAGGTTGGTTTGCCTGACTTTATAGTACCAGTTTTGTTTTGGTTAAAAAATTTTTTTCCTGTTTTTAAGAAGAGATGGACCTAAGTATGGTAACAGGTCAAAACGGGTTGGGTCAAATTGGGTTCAGCCAAAACATGTTATGAGCAAAATGGGTTTGCGTAAAAACAGGTTGTTCTTCAAAAGTATTAATCTGGTTCTGGTTTAAACGGTGTTGAAATGAGTAATTTAAGAAGGAAAAATCAAAATGGGTTCACCTGCTATATTTTTTTGTTGTTTAGTGGTGCTAGATAGAGGTGTTGGCGTCGCGGTAGTGTGTTGGTGGTGTCGACAATGGCCGTTCTGGTGGGCTGTAAACGAACCAAACGTTCGACGTACAGTTCATGAACCGTGCGGCGGGAAGTTCGTTTGTGTTCGTTCGTTTATTAAACAAACGAACACAGACACGAAATTTCGTCCATTTAGTTAAATGAACAAACATGAACATAGGTGATGTTCGTGAACATTCATGTTCGTGAACGTTCGGTAACTAGTTAATTTGTATTCGATCGTTCATTAGTGTTTTTGATTTTTATATTTATTTAAATACTTCAAAACTCCGACAAATTAAATATCTAAGAAGTATCGGTGTATTATATACTGCTCATGAACGATTGTTTTTGTTTGTTTGTTTCCGTTTTTGTTCATGAAGATTACCTTGTGCTCATTTCGTCAACATTCATTGCCTAAAATTAACAAACAAACACGAACAAGTTCATTTTCTTAACAAACAAACACGAACATAAACTCTCGTTCGATAAGTGTTCATGAACGGTTCACGAACACATATATTTCTTAACAAACGAACATGAATAAGCTCTTGTTTGTGTTCGTTCGGTTCGTTTGCAGCCCTAGGTAGAGGTAAAAGAAAAAACCGGGTTGGGCACCGGAACCAGTTTTTCACCCGAACGAAAACCGATTTTTAAACCGCTTTGGGACCAACCCGAACCTGTAGGTTGTAATCAATTTGTAAACATATATATTGACGCCGGTCAACCCAAACCGAAACGGTTCAAACCAAACAGATCCCCCTCCCCCAAAGACCGGTTTTGACCATCTTTGACCCAACCAGAACCAGCTTGGGCCCGCCTGATTCGGCAACTCTAGTGAGTGGTGTAGGCAAATATAATATCTGAAATCTGAATCCACATCATGGACAAAATTAACCACCACAAATCAAAACATATCTATTAGAAGTCAAAGTTCTAACTAAATCACTATGGACTCCCAAGACCATAAAGTCAACATCCCAACTGCACCACTCTTGACCCAGAATAATATATGATGCACACATCATAAACAATAACTTTCTATCAATGGGAAGCTTAGTCAAATTAAGTGTTTACATGTTGATCAATCTAGCTCCTTTGGCTGCACCAATCTCTACACAACCCAAACCACACCACACCCTAGTGTTTTACATGCATGAAGTTCTAACCGGACCCAACCCCTCGGCCCGTGCCATGACGGGCATAGTCAACAACCCGACGGTCAAAGGTTTACTCCCTTTCGCCAAACCCAATGGCGTGGTTCCCCCGGTTGAAGCAACCAACAACGATAACATCCCTTTCGTCATTGGTCTTGGAGGGCCCGTAACAAATGTGTTTCAAACTGGGTCCGGAAGGACCCAGTTGCCATTTGGCTCTGCCCTTCGCCACCTCATGTTTGGGACCATCACGGTCTTTGACAATGAGTTGACCGAAGGGCATGAGTCTGGGTCCAACTTTATCGGGAAGACGCAAGGATTTTACGTGGCTAGCTCTATAGACGGTAATAGCCAATGTGTGTTGTTTACGGCTATGTTCAAGAGTGGAAATTACGTAGATAGCCTTAGCTTTTTCGGGGTTCATAGGACCGGAGTGTCCGAGTCTCAACTAACCATCATGGGTGGAACCGGAAAGTATGTTAATGCGAAGGGTTATGCGAAAGTTACGAATGTTCGATTGAATGATGAACAAGTCACTTATGGAGGGGAGACCTTGCTTGAGATTTTGGCCTATGTTACTGATTAACATTAAACCATGTTTTATTAATTAAGTAATACTTTTGAAAATAAAACGAAACTCAAATTTTCTTACTGGGCATGAGATTAAATTATTGAATAACAATTTCCATCATCATATGTTATAATGTATGGTTGGTATGTGGTGATCTAAGAAAAATATGTTAGTGTGTTTATCATTTTGGCCTCCATTAGATTGTGCTTCATGTGGGCTCTAATTATTTGTTATTTAAGGGTGCTCCACTCAAGTGAAGTAGTCCTTTCTCCACCTTAGGCAATCATACTCTGTCACGTTAACTCCTTTCTTACTTCTCATTTTTCACTCAAACGTAAAGGGCGACCCACTCCCCATTTTGCCGTTATAATCATCATCCCAACATTCGAAAAAAGAAAGATTGCACACGGTGAGTAATCTCCTCTCACTTAAGTTTACCACATCAAATGCGGGGTTGGTGGCAGTGTTGCCGCATAGTGAATGCCGCTCGCCTTCCCCGTCTTACACCTTGTTCACCCTTATTATTTATATTACAATTACCAACTTGTGTTAACAAGTATTTTGACTTTTCATTTTCTTTTTAGTTTTTGTATTTTATATACTTTTACCCTTCAACTTTTAGCATTGACACTTATAACCCCTTAACTTTTCAAAGACTTTGTAATCGAGTTTTACATGTTTTCTATGTACGTGTCGGTATAAATTCAAGTTAATTTACGTTTCGATGTAAATTTTTCCCTGAACTTAGTTGGGTCAAATATAATATGTTCTTATGCTTATTGTTATGTACGTTTTCGGTTGGTCTACGTTTTGTCGTAAATTTGTTTTTCCCGGAAATGAGTCGGTTTTAAATATAATATGTTTCCGTGCTTGTTTTATGTACAGTTTTCAGTTGTTCTACGTTTTGACATAAAAAAAAATTTCGGAAACCACTCAAGTCAAATATAATACGCTTCAATTATACAGTTTTAATTCCATATACTTTGCGTTTCAGCGCCACGGCAACTCGCGACACAACTTACTAGTTTGGGACAAAAACAAATAGTTTTCGGTCTCACAAATCAAACAAATATCAGTTACCATCAGATCTCAGCCTCGTATCTACTGAATTCTATTTTTTTTTAATTTACGTTTTATCAGTTTCTCTAATAAAACGTGACTCAAATTTAATAATTTTACAACACACGTGACTCAAATTTAATAATTTTACAACACACTTTTTGTTTCATCTTGATTTTACACCTAGGAGGAAAAATAAGATTTTTTTAAACGACATATCTTTACCCCACTCGAATTACATTACATGTCATGTAAAAGAAACCAATTCTAAATTTAAAAATAAAAAAGACAAATAACACATTTTGATTACATATCACTCCAAGTTACAACAAATAAACAAGAAAATACTACAAACACAAACAAAATCACATAACACAAACGTAGATGAAGGTGTCTATGGTGTCGTAAGGTACACATTAACATGGACAACGGTCTCAACACCATCAGTTGTGTGATCATTCACTTGAGGCAAACTCTCAATGGTTGTATATGTAACATTTGTCAAAAACGGGTTTCCAAAACCCGCTCCGTTTTGTAATCGAATATCAAGTTATAAGTGTCACGTTGTATATTTATGGTTATTTTGATTTTTAATGATACATAATTAATAAACAAACTAAACTATAAAAATTATATTTGATAAAAAGTGAAAACAAAATAAATAAAAATAAAAAGTTGCTGCCGGGACTTGAACCCGGGTCAGCCGGTTTACAATTTCAAAGACTTAACACACACACACATCACCACTCCGCCACTTGTTGTTTTCTGTCATCTCTAGGAATCAAATAACTTTTATACACAAACCTAGTTAAACCGGTTGCGCCAACTGAGAAACCGAAATCGGCAAATCAACCGTTTAATCACTTGATTAGTCGCACATTCAGGTTTATAACCGATGCACCGACGATTTTTAATCAATTCGGATTGAATGAACATCAATTTTCATCATCATCGGTTTTTATAACCGAAAATAATCAAAGTCCCAATTACTTCAACTCAAGACCCCTCTCGCGACTCAGAAACATCATACCAACATTCCATTTCACTTTCGTCACACTTTCAGTCCGTCAGAACGCTTAAATCAACTCGCCGGAAATTTCTGCAAGATTCGCCGGAAAACCGTATTCATCATCAAAACGGTAATTCTTTCAATAACGTTGTAGTCCAACAATTGTTAAGCTATTTCTAACTTAAACCTTTCAATTGAAATCGAATTCAGGCACTGTATTCAGCTAATTTCAGTTCGCCGAAAAGTTCTGAAAATCTCTATGTTCATCTGAGAATCGGTAAGGGCATTCAAACCCTCTGTTAACATTTGCTGATCACTTCAATTTCACGATTAGCTAATCAAAACGGTTAATTGTCTTGTTCAGTTGAAGAGCATAAAAACAGGGACCGACACATTGCCGGAATTCTGAAATAAACCGTTCATCGGTATGTTCACTTCTAATTATCGTTTCTGCCATTTCATATTAGATTGTACAATGTTTAACAATCGAACTACACAAGATATAACGGTAAAATCGACTGCCTGTAAAATTCAATGAAGAAGATGACTGTGATAACACTATAAGTATAATTAAAATTGGTATTTTAAACGGGTTAGACACACAGTCCAGCGATGGACTGTGTGCAAATAATACGCACACGTCACGAGTTCGATCCCTGATACACGCACCCTCTAAGTAATAAAATGCCTTTTTGATAAAAGCTGAACCGGGTTAATCCCGTTAGTTGTTAAGTATAATAAAAACCGAGATATTAACCAGGTTAGACACACAGTCCAGCGGTGGACTGTGTGCAACACTAAGTCGCACGTTACGCGTTCGAAACCTGTTACTGACACCGGTTTGGTTGAATTAAAATGTTTTTGAAATTAAAAGAATTTTGGTTAAATCGAATCAGTATATTAATATAATTAAAAACAAGATTATTTCGGGTTAGACACGTAGCTCGGTTGGTAGAGTTGCGTGCACGCGTACGGGAGGTCTCGGGTTCGAGTCTCGCCCAGCGCATTCATGCACTTTGACCGAACCGGTCAACAAGTCAACGGTCAACGCGAAAATAAATAAATTTTTTTATATTTTTATTTATTCAATTTAATTTAAAAATCAATTAAAAATACTTAAAAATAATATTTTTAAAGATAGAAAATAACCTTAAACTCACAAAAATATATCTAAAAGTTCCATTAAAATCCTTAATAAAATCCACTCATTTATTATATTTTTCCGTTATTACTTAGGTTAGTAATTCTCGTTGTTCAACTCTCCCGACTCGTGCGCATCTCATCATCTCCATTCAAACGCACCCAATGTGAGTGAATCTTTACAAATTCCCCGTTTAATCACGTTTTGGGGTGTATCATGTGTCTTGTTATATATATTATAATTAAACCATTGTGCATACATCATATCATGAACATGTGTATTCAGTTTGTTTCAACTGTTGTGTAGTTATTGTTAGATGCAATTTATTATTTTCAGTACATGCAATTTCATAGGCCGCCGCTCCCCATTACATTATGCGCGTTGAGCATGTTCCCCATTTCATTATGAGCGTGAACCTGGCGTGCCCACATACGATCGGCTCCGTTTGATTGAGCCTTGATCGCACAGACATTTTCATTTTCAGTACATGCAATACGATCGGCTCCGTTTGATTGAGCCTTGATCGCACAGTTTCATTTATGTTATTATCGTATGATGTTGGTATGTTAATGTATGCTATCATATGTTATTGTATGTTATAGTTGTGATTGTTATTTGCCACTGCTTGATTATTTACATTTGCTCATTTATGATTATGCACAGTTTTTCATTGATAAACTAACAAGTAAATCAATAACAAATGTTTATCTAACAAGGTTCACTCGCCAACTTATGTTGACCCAAAAACCCCTATTTTTACACATGATACAGGTGAGCCAGCTGCAGTCAGAAACACATAGGATTGGACTAGAAGAATAAAATGATTTAGAGTTTGGGATTGTTATGTTTGGTTTATTTTCTTTGTATTGTATGGACATGTTTGGATATTTGGAAATGTAACTTTGACTTTAATAAATATGAAACATATTAGTAAATATCATGAGCTTTGGTGATAACCCAATTATGCCCCGACTCTTATTCCGCTGCGGGTCGGGGTGTGACAGTATACCCTTTAGCCTCCTCATACTTCCCGGTCCCACCAATCACCGCGATATGCGATATCTCAGAAGCCGTCCGATGGACCCCGAAAAAGCTAAGCGTGTCATCCACCTCGTGTTCACTACCGTGAAATAAAGTCGTTAGCGCGAACGTGTGGCTGCTCCCGTCTAATGAGCTTGAAAGGTAGAAACCTTGTCCTCGGCCAAGCACACCGTGCCCAGCACGTGTCCTTCGGTTAATTCATTGTCGATGACTGTGATTGAACCGAACATGAGTTGTTAGAGTGTTATGCCAGCGGGAAGTTGGCCTGCTGCGACGAACGGTAGGTTTTTGCCGCCGTTGACAACGTTGTTGTTTCCGGTGTTTTGGTGGACGGTGTTGGCGTTAGGATTGTTTGGGTTGTTACCGTTGAAACCGGCTAGGAATGGAAGGTTATTGTTGTTGATTATACCGTTAATGTTGTTTAATGGGACACCGCCTGTAATTGGGAATACTTGGCTATTTGGGGTAGATAAAGGAACAACGTTAGCGTCCGAATTGGCTACGATACCAGCAACCACCCTACTCGTAGCATGAGTCCCTCCTAGAACGTCATGCATAAAGAAACTTAAAGTCGGGTGTTCCCCACCTGCAACAGCACCATCAGTGGCAGCAGCACCACATGCCCCTCCTGTAGGTGTAGCACCTCCATATGTCGATGTAACACCTACAGGGGTAACCACTGGTGCCACATTGGTTGCAGGCTTTGCTACACTAGGTGTTGTAGCTGGTAAGGGGTGGTCGGACCCACCACTAGTGCAGGGGCAATAGTGGTAGGAGTCTGACCACTTGGTAGCGTTGGTGGTAGATCTTCCATAGGGGTGTGAGTCTCGTCTATGGGACCACTCGTGTCAGGCTGACTGGTTGGTAATGGGGCCACAGGTGTTACGTCGTTTGTTGTATCAAGTAGGATGCGGGTCGTATTGGAATATTCAAGAGAAATGGCGAGCAAAAAGATGCAAATTGTTGTTTTGAATATGGTTGAAGTGATATTTGCCATTTGGGTGGTGTTTGTTTTTGAATGGCAAAGGGAAGATGTGTGTTTTGATGATGAAGGGGAGTGTGGGTATATATAGTGGGGGTGTGATGATACAATATAGAGTTGATAAAATTGATGGAGTTGTTTGGTGCATGGATGATGGGGTGTTTTGGTTAAACTACTTTATAATCATATTTGGTGTATATGAACCACTCAATATAGAGTTGTAGATCATGGTTTATTTATATATATATTTTTTAATTAATATAACTGCTTCCCCCCCCCCCCCCCCCCCTCTTCTTTTTTGTCAAGGAGCATGTTATTACGATATTAAATAATAATCGAAGTTTATGAATGGTCAGCATTAGACTTCTGGGTGGGAATTATGAAGGAAGACAATTTGACAAAAGTAATGTTTACATTTAAACCATAAGCATTGATGACAATTATAGTTTTTTTTTAAACGTTTGGTTCAGTGGTCCCCAAGACTCTCAAGACAAGTAGCCACCCGAGTTCGAACCACACTTTGCAAATTTTTTAAAAAGGTGACACAAAGATAATATATTACATCAGACAATGCAAATTTTTTTATTCGTTCAATTTAATAAATTCTTTACATGTGTTTTGACATAATCTATCTATACATTTAATAAAGTAAACTCAATAAGGACACGTGGCATTCAATGGGATGATCTTTATGGGGTTTTCCCGCCTAAAAATTATTTTTCCGCAATTATCACTACTTATCTTTTTAAATCCTTACTTAATCTTTTAAGTTCAAATTAATACAATAAGTAATCTCTACTTAGTTTTTTAAATTCAAATAAGTATAATAAGTATTTAATTTACGAATATAATTTAAAATTATTTGAACTTTAGATTGCGTGAAATTTAAGTTCTATAGAGATTTTTACTTTCTTTCATATAATAAATGGAATTTATGCTCCTATAGAGATTTTTACTTTCTTCATATAATAAATGAAATTTATGCTCCTATATAAAAAAAATTGTAATACGATATTAATACAACAACCCCTTATGTTTTTGTTTATTTATAACCAACTTTCTTATTTATAAACAACTAAATTTTATCTTTTTATCTTTTACTGTTTTGTTTTCCATCTATATTTATCCAACGTGTATTTGTACGGTTTGCATAAATGTAATTTTGTATATTAAATAGTAAAAAAAATATATCATTAAATAAAAACCTTGTGTCTTGCACAGTTTGAATAAATCTACTTTTATACCAAATAATAAAAAAATGGTATATATTAAAAACAACATATATTACAGGATTGAATATATGTAATTTTGTATAATAAATAATAATAAAAATATCTTTAAAAAACCTTGTGTATTACACGGGTTGAATAAATGTAAGTTTATGTATAAAATAATAAAAAAAGTTATATAATACATGGGTCTTTAAAGATATAATTTTTTTATTATTTAATATATATAAACTTACATTTATTCAACCCGTGTAATACACGAGTCTTTTTAAAGATACTTTTTTATTATTATTTGCTATTCAAAATTACATTTATTTAATCCCTGTAATACACGTTGTTTTTAAATATATAACATTTTTTTATTATTTGGTATAAAAGTAGATTTATTCAACATGTACAATACACATGGTTTTTATTTAATGATATAATTTTGTATATTCAACTGTATAATATATGGTTTTAAGATATATTTTTTTTATTATTTGGGATATAAAATTACATTTATTCAACCCGTACAATATACGTGGTTATATAATAAAAGAAATAAAAAGGGACATTTTCCATTGGGTTGAGGTACATGTTTTGGTACCAAGTCTTTTCTTTTCAATAAGTAACACACACAAAGTAGTAAAAGTGAGTAAAAAGAAGGGATATTGGATTTGAATAATCCAAACTTTCACATATTGGCCGATTACACTCTGAACTTTCAGTTTGGACAACAACATTCCCAACTTTCAACTTATTGGCCAATAGCATTCCCAAATGCTGACGTGGCACTGGTTTTGGAGTGTTATCGGCCAATAAGTTGAAAGTTGAGGGTGCTGCTGTTCAAACTGAAAGTTCAGAGTGTTATCAGCCAATATGTGAAAGTTTGGATTATTTAAATCCAATATCCTGAAAAAGAATTCAAAATAATTGCATGTTTCTTTAAGGATTATTGGATTTCAATAATCCCAACTACTCATCGTTGGCCGCCAACATTAACAACTAAAAAAATAACCATTGACAGTCCCAACTATTAACATATTGGCCTCCAAAAACTAACAGAACCCTAACGCCGTTTGTCTCCGGTCGCCAAAAAGCATTTTTTTTCTGAAAAACTCAATTTTTATCGGAAAACTCAACTTTTTTGTTCCAAACCTTTTTGCAACCTTATTACAGACTTTAGGAACCTTTTTCTACTATAATCCTCAATTATTGAGGTCGTTGCAAACTCTTTTATCGTCGGAAAACTTCTTTTTGTCCGGAAACTCAAGTTTTGGCCGAAAACTCAAAATTTTCGTCCTAAACCTCATTGTAACCTTAGATCGGACCTTTAGGAACCTTTTTATGGCTAAAAACTTTTTTCAACTTTTTTGGTTCCAAACCTTTTTGCAACCTTATTACGGACTTTAGGAACCTTTTTCTACTAAAATCCTCAATTATTGAGGTTGTGTAAACTCTTTTATCGTCGGAAAACTTCTTTTTGTCCGGAAAACTCAACATTTTCGTCCCAAACCTCATTGTAACCTTAGATCGGACCTTTAGGAACCCTTTTCCGGCGACCGGAGACTAACAACGTTAGAGTTCCGTTAGTCAGAGTCCATTGGAAGCCAATATGTTAATAGTTGGGACAACCAATGGTTATTTTTTAAGTTGGAACCGTTAGCGGCCAACGACGAATAGTTTGGATTATTAAAATCCAATATTCCTTACTTTAATTCAACTTTTGCCAAGTTTTGTTGATGTGAATTTTGATGACTTTGTTTTTTATTTTGTATTGATTATATTCAAGTTATAGAGTTTTGTCCCATGAAATTCAATGTTATTAATGACAACTTATGAATTTATCATGCATGTTCAATCAAAACTATCAAGAGTAGATTAAAAATAATAAGTATTTACAAATAATAAATTGTATCGTTTTCAATAATGAACCCGTGTAACACACGGGGCCATAACCTAGTGAATAATACAAAGTAATGTGGGACAAATCATTTCCAAATATTGTAAATTATTATATAACTGTTAGTAAATAATCTTACTTTTTATTTTATTTTTAACATCAAATTTAAATCACTGATTGACTATTGAAGTATCATCGTGTCATGAGTGGTCGTACTTTTATTACTATACAAAAAAAAAACAAAGCAACTAATAGATATACTTATTTCACATGTTATTGATTTTTTTTTAAAGAAAACTTCATTAAAAAATATTTATCAATAGAGTTAAAAGAAAAATATCTTTACATGTTATTGATATTAAACGAAAGTTGTGAACCGTTCTAATCTTGAAAGAGTACTTATATGATCGTTCAATGATATCTATAGAGTTAAAAGGAAAAGCAAGTTACATTTACACTTTTTATTATCTTAGAATGATATAACCATCCCGTTTGATGGTAAATACATCATATATTATCCATGTTTTGATTTAATCTTTAAATACATACTCGCTTGTGTACATCATCGTTTGTTTGTGCCTGTTTAGGGCTCGAAAACGAAATTCGGTTTGTGCCTGGGCTCAAACGAAATTCGGTTTTTGGGTTTTTAAGAAGTGGCAGGTTTCGTTTTTTTTTTGTCTTTTGTTTTTTCACAATGAGTTCCGTTCTTTCAGTTTTAATACTTAGACTTGAACTTTATGGGGTTAAATGTTTTTTTTACTTATAGTTAATTGATTATTAAACATTTGGTCATAATTTTTTAGACCATTTGTTAATTGTTAATTTCTTACAAATAAGAAAAATTATAAACATTAGATTTGATAACAAATTTGGTTATCCGGTTTGGCCAACTTTTTTCGGTTTTCAGAAGTTAGAAAATCAAAATTGAACACTAAACTTTGGTTTTTAGAAAATACAAAATCAAACCGTCGGTTTTTTTGTATGACTCGGTTATTTCGGTTTAGCTTTATTATTATATATATATATATGGATCCCATTAAATCTAACTAACTTTTAAATCAATATTCACCTTTAGATTTAACTCCTTTTTTAACCTGCTGTTCTCGAGGGTTACGTATGGTTTATTTGGCAAACCCAGTCTCGATGATTCTAGGACACCAGTTTCTCCTCCTCCACGTAGATAAAACTCCTATGTTCAATCCCAAGAGAAACCCTCGATTCCATTGCCCTCTTTTTCCGTTTGAGCCTAGCACCACCATCTGCCACCGAACCAGGTAAGGACATGTCATCTATGTCTTTAATCACCTCCCATTTTCAATTTCTGGTCTGCAGGGTCACAACTACCGATCGTCACTTGCGTTTTGAAATCACCACCGCCCCGCCGCTGCAACCTTAGAAGCCCACCAGCCTGTTTTCTCCAATCCACACAACACAGGTATTTAACGAGGCTATAATACGATCTATGATCCTGTGCAAGCTTGAGTATGGTGGTAGCTTATCTTTTTTTTTTTTTTTAACAGCAGAGGAACAAAAAACAAAACAAGAAGCACAAAATCCGTAATTCCACCACCAGTAAATGAAGCCTGATCGTTGCAGCTGCCACCAATACTTTTCTGGAAACTGTTTCATCTGTTCTCCGTGCCAAATACTATCCCGATGGCATTCCCATCACAATTATTGATACTCCATCCAGGTTACAATTTCCGTTCAATCGATTTAATTTCCGATCAATTAGATTCAGTTTGTTAGAATTTTGGATTATATGTTATTGTAGCATGGCATTCCCTTGCATACGGACAAAAGAAGAAGCACACACATCGCGAATGGCTACGAAAGAAGACCCTGCTTCATTGTTGCTTCTGATGTCAAAATGATTCAGGTATCTTTAAATCAAGATCCAAAAGCTTTCACATCGGCAATTGCCTCTGTCGATTTAATTTTCCTTTCCATCTTATAAAAATTAGAACAATTTTGTTGAACATACACAAACTCATTATTTTTGCCTCTATTGTAGCTTATCCGCAAAGAAATAAGATCTGGAAAAAGTGACAAAGCTATCTATAAGAAGCTTGAAGACGAGTATGGAGAGACGATCCTTTACGCTGCACATGCATATTGATTTTGTTATTCCTGCATATGGTGGTAGCTTATCTTCAGGTTACGAAGCATATATCGAAAAAGCAAAGTTATCTTGAATGGATTACGGGTTTCACATGGCCATCACGAAATGGGATGATACTCATTCCAAAGAGATGGGAATTATCGTTAACGAAAAAGGTTTGTATCTTCCACTAATAAATTTTAGAAACAAAATTTATTTTGTAATGGGATGATTTTTTTATACATAGACCAGCCAAGTTTAAAAGTCTGTTATCAAATACACTTGATCGTTAAAGCATTTCTGGTGACCACCGAATTATCTATTTGGTTTCGTTTATGCCATATCTGGCAATAAAATGTCAGTAAATTGTAAAACGACAAAATGCCCCTATACCGGAAGCTTTTGACACCATGGAGTTACTAAATAAAAAAAGGCACCCCTGAATCTACTCAAATATGATTCAACAATCCATATAGAAATGATTCTTTCAAGTAGATTCAAGGGCATATTTGTCATATTTGTAACTCTAGATGTGACAGAAGCTTCAGAATTTTAAGCAAATTTTGTCGTTTTATAGATTTTCTGCCAAGTTTCAAAATCCACATAAACGAAACAAACTTTGGTGGCATGTGCATATGGTATCCCCTTTTCACATTACTAAATACGATTGTGCCACTTGCTATGCAAGAGACTTGTCATGTTTTCATGTTCACTCAAGTTTTGATTTTGCAGGCCTGGGAAAACTCGGACATTATATAATAGTACATATTTGCGATCAAGTGCTTCCTTCATTTAATAAGAGTAACACCAGCCATGGCCAGACTCTGGTATTTCTCTTACTTAATTTTGTTGGTTATTATATTTTTTATGTAGTCCAACATCTGCAGTAGTTGGCATCTCCAATACCTTTGTTTCAAAGAATTTAGGTTGGAATATAATCAAATAAACCCCTTCATACCGCAACAAATGAAGATGATGGCTACAAGTAAACCATTGATTGTAGACAACTGAAAGTTAATTGTGGAAATTCATCAAACGTCTGGTGTGCGGGTCATAATCATCAGAAATGATAATGATCTGGATATTATCAATAGTTTAAATTCCTGTGGATAGTTTTTTTAACCCTTTTGTTAGATCGTAATTATTTTCTTAGTTAAAGATTTGGATCAGTACTTTAATTTAATGATAAATATTTGGATTAGTAGGTGAATGCTTAAACTTATTGTAGATAAATTACAATGATAAGTTCACATGTTTGCTTGCTTATGGCTGGGTAGTTTTTAGCTCTCAAGAAAGCCTTATTATTCATATCAAGTTGTCTTCAAGAAACATGCATGCAACTCTTGCGGTAACAGACCTACGGGAGTGGTGCCTCATGGATATGGTATACTTTTTATTTAACATTTGGGTTTTAAAGCTAAGATGACCAATTAATCTTATTAATGATTATTTGTATTATATAATTTAGGTGGTGACCATACCAACACCGAATGGGTATGAAAGAGGAAGTTGTATTAGATAACTGTGTCATGCCGACAAAGTTGGAAGTTCAATTGGTAAAAGTGGGTTTATCGGAAGAGCACTATAGACAGAGACCGGCGCATCTATAAACTTTGTCAACAAGAAAACGATAGAAATTGATTCAGATGATGAACGAGTGGTTATAGTTGTACGTCAACCAGTTACCCAACCCACCTAACCCACTCATCATGTCACCTCTATTTTCAGTTGTTCCCAGTTGGCTTCTGTCAACCCTCTTTAAAGGGGGTGGTAATAGATATTATGCTCGAAGAGGCGCTCATCTTACTTTTAAGCGGGCAGAGAAAGCCCGCACATGGGTGAATAAAACTTCCAGGTAAATCGTACATTCACTTTTGATCTATAAATTATAATGGTGTAAAATGAGCCCATAAGTATTTAATTTTTTTTTTTCAAAAACTGAAGGCAAGAATAGTTAAAGTTATTAATTAAGTATATAAATATTTGGAATAGGAATGGCGGAAGCTTTAGTTGTGATAATAGTGGCATGGGAGAATGAAAGGGGTGTTGAATTTACATGAAAAGGGTACTAACTTGCTTCTAGCTGATTTATGATAAATTGGATGGGTCGAGTAACAGGTCAAACACATGCACTGTTTGTAAGGGTAGAAAGGGGTTGGTTTAGGAAAACCCAAAATAGTGTGTTCTAATTCTAAATTGTGAAGCTTTTAGAAACAAAAAAAACAACTGGTGTGTCTATAAGGTTATATTTGTCACAATATCAAAATTTTTCAACAAGATAACGATAGAAATTGACTCAAACACAAGTCAACGGGTCAAAATTACTACCTCTTTTGTTCAGCTTGTATTGTATGAAACTGATTTGGATTTTAAAGTGTCACGTTCTGGTTTGGCTTCTTCAGTGCTTGAGGAATACAAAATCTTAAGAAAAAAAGGAGGAACAAGAGATAAGAGGGTATATAGAAGGGGGAAGATTGTCAATGGATAGTTGATGGTGAGAAGCACTTTTTGGACAAAGTTCTAAAAAGGGGGAAAGATTGTCAATGGGTGGTTTAAGCAACAAAAGATTATCATGTGCAGTCAATTTTGTAGCTTTATTTGGTTATTTGTTAAGTTTGATTGTTAGTTATACATTGATGTAGGACCTACCAAAATTATATACGGTTCCATTAATTGGTTTGCTTGTGCTCCATTTTCCCATGTGAAAAGTTACTGCATGGTTGAAATTTAAAAAAAAAAAAAAAAGAACATGATTTTTGCGTTCTTTTGAATCTTTTACTGTGTCTAATCTTTGCCAGGCTGTTATTCCCTTTCTAGGTTGTGAAATATACAAGTTGGGGACGGGCAAAGGGACTTGCTTTTTGGAGATGGTAGCATCATTTCAGAAGGCATCAAGAAAGGTATTATGATTTTGAAATTTATCTTATTTTTCTATCCATAAATCAATAAGGAAATCGTTTACACTTATGTATTGTAAAAAGATTTGTATAGAGCTGTTTATTTTATACACTAGACGAGTTGATGGTTACATGTAATATTTAAACCTTGATATTTTATTTTTTATAGGAAATTCCTATTGCGATGTTTAACTGTCGACCCGATGCTGAGGTCATATAGGTTCATTCATGTTAGTATATACTACACTAACGAACCCGTCCACCGGACGAGTATTAAACTAGTTTAATTTGGTTTTGGTTCAGTTAGTTGTTTTTTTGTTCACCCCTAACCGGGCTTCAATTCAGTAGTTGGGTGGCAACATGCCATGTTGAATCTAGTTTGGCCATGCCATACAACAACTATGACATAATTGATTATTTGAGACTGGCAAAACATCCGTTATGACGGATTTGCAACAATACAGGCATGTGGCATAATGGCTGTCGATAATCACTATTGTGACGTTTTCTGCGAATCACAATTGCTACGGATTTTAGGCTGAAAAGAAAATTCCGATGCTATTACTAGTTTGGTAGTAGTAAGCAAGTCGAAACACGAAATATGACATATTAAAAATATTAATATTTATTTAACTGTGCGAATGAATAGTCCGCTTTGTACCATATGTCTCAACCTAGGTAAACATTTACCAAAAGAAAAATATTTGATCCTCCATGTTTTTTTACATTTTTGGATCTTAGTTTAACAGCCTTCATCGTCGCGTATCCATTGGCGCCTTCATACTTCCCCGAGCCCCCAATGATCGAGACATGCGACTCTAAATTTATATCCGGTTGATGTAGTCCAAAAAACCTTAATTCATCTTTAAACTCGTTATCAACAAAGCTTGTTGTCATTGCCATAATTTGGCTACTTCCATTTTCCAAACTAGCAACATACATTCCTTTTGCTCTTCCCAATAATGTCAAGCCATAGAGATTAGTTTTCTCTAGTAAGTCAACATCAATTGTGTTGACCATACCAAACTCTAATTCTTCCCTTAGAATATCCGAAGCAGAAAATGATATCCCAGTTCCAATTCCAATTCCAGCTAAGCCAGCTGATTGGCTTGGGATGGAATTGGAATCTGAAACTGGGATTCCGCTTGCCGGTGGAAAAAGACCTAATGGTTTAGAGAATGGAATGGGTTGAGTGTTGACTTGAGTAGTTGGTGGGGTGGTTGGAGGGTAGTGTAGAGTGGAGTTGAGTATATTTGGCATGTAAAAAGTCATTGTTTTGCGGTGGTGGTGGCGGTGTTGTGGTGGTATACCGCCAAGGGTTCGGGCGGAAAACGATTGGATGATGGTGGTGAATAGTAACAAGAAGAAACAAGCTAGAGGGGTTAGCTTGAAGGGGGGCTTGGGGATGTCCATAGAGAATCTAAGAGGGTTTTGTACACTGTTTTTAGATGCATAAATAGGTGAGAAATTAAAAGGGATTGTTGTAGTGGTTTTGGTGTCTTAGTGGGGTGGTTATTGATCAAAGCTAATGGGAATATGTTGTCATATAATTCATAAATATATTTATATTATAAAATACAAATACATGTGTTTCTTGTTTTATACTAAAAATGATTTATCAGTTATCATTACCATGTAAAATAACGTAAACAACTATTTAATGGTAAGTACATTAACTGAAAGGATTTATAAAATTGTGTGAATTTTTATAATCAGATTTTGAACTATATAGAAAAATGGATTAATTTCGCGGGACGTGAAAGTACAATAAACTTGAAACTCATTTTACTAGACATTTGACACCTTTTTAGTTTCTTAAGTACTATCGATTCTTTCTTGTAACCAGGAGATATACTTTTTACACAATTCTTTATAAATTTATCTTGTAACACAAAGATGGAGACGTAAGCAATTCAAGGATGTAAATTATGTGAGACTGGAGAGCTCACATAAGAATTTGATCCACCAATATGTATATTTGTGTCAAATACATGAAAACTAACCCGGATACATTTATGCTCGTGTAACTTGAGCATGACTCGTTTAACTCATTTATCTCTAAACAAGTGAAACATGTTAATGTGTTGACTTGTTGTAGATCTGCTAAACGGATATGAGGTTGTAATGATGGGTTAAAGAGATTAACGAGTTAATATGTTTAGTTAAAGTGGTGAAACATTGAACTCAAAAACTAATCATTTTAAACGACTGAAAAACACCCAAATTTTCCAAGCTTATAACAACAAATATCACACATCATTATTATGTGACTTAAATGATGTGACTTAGAGTAGATTTTGTATTCACAAAGTTCTCTTTAAGTTCTTTTTATCACATTCACACATTCTCATCTTATATTCTTGTTCCTATTTTTTCATCTGTTTATAAAAGAATATTGGATTTGAATAACCTAACTTTTACCAATTAGCCAATAACACTCTCAATTTTCGATTTGTACCACATCGCTCTCAACTTTCAACTTATTGGTCAATAGCACTCCCAAACTAATTGAACCCTAACTCAGTTAGTTTTATGCTGATGTGGCACTTGTGTGTTGACGTGACATATGACGTGGAACTTTTTGATAACGTGACAGCTGAGGTGGCCGCTGACTTGGAATCTAACTTGGCTTTTTTGATGAGGTGGCAGCTCACGTGGCTTTTTTTTGACGTGGCAGTTGATGTCAGTAGATTAGGTTAGTTTTGGAGTGCTATCGGACAATAAGTTAAAAGTTTGGAGTGGTATTGTACAAATTGAAAGTTGAAAGTGCTATCAATCAATTGTTGAAAGTTGGGTTTATTTAAATCTTGTAAAAAGATAGCCCTTAAAAAAAGTGGATTGGGATTGGGATTGGGATTGGGTTTGGCTTATGTGGGCCTGTAAGGGTAAACTGCACCAGACATTGGGTTGGGCTTATGAAATCGTCTTGTATTAATATATCCAGATAAATATTCGTCGTGTTTATTCTAGGGTTTCAGAACATCACAGCTGCGGCACCTGCAACAAACTCATAATCCATGGGTAATTTCCATTGCTAACACTTCCATTTCTCGTTTTTACTTCAATTCACATCAGCTTTTATTCAATTTTCATCAATTATTACTCAAAATGCAGCTAGAATCAAAGTTCATGAGTTGAGGGAGAAATCAAAGACTGATTTGTTTGCTCAGTTGAAGGATCTCAAAACTGAACTCGCACTTCTCCGTGTCGCTAAAGTTACCGGTGGTGCTCCTAACAAGCTCTCCAAGATGTAAGTTCTGGTTTCTGATTTATGTTTACACCAGTTTGAAATTTAGCACAGTTTGGAGATGTTGTTTCGATTTTTAAAGGCTGAATTATTGTTTTTCTGATCTAGGAGTCATAATTTGGGTTAGAAACATCCTATGCAGTTAATGCGGTAAAATATCGGATATCGGTCAAGGACCGATGTTAGAGATATAGGTTATCTCGGTGAGATATCGGTGGGATTTCGGTAATTTTAATATAATGCAGAATTTATATATAGCAATATAACACTAACAATTCAGCGATATATCAGTGTTATATCAGTCAAATATTGGTGATACATCGGTTATATTGGGCAAATATTGGTGATATATCGGTCAATATCACCGATATTATCGGTACCGATATTTCGACCGATATTTTACTAGGGGACCGATATATCACCAATATTAACTGCATAGGAAACATCTAGACGTTTGGTGAGCAAGTGTTAGATTGCTTTGTAGATTTTGATTGCTGCTACTTGTTATGTTAAGTGTTAATCTATGTAGTTTAAGGGGCATGAGGCACACAGTGCTTAGTGTCTTGAGTGAAACAAGATGCCCCCCTAGTGTGTTAAATGAAACATGGCAAAAAAACACGCAAGTCTAAAAAAGCCTGCCTGAACGACTTAAAACTAGCTTTAAAACGGTCTGAACCACCCAAAACCAGTACACTCAGCCTTGGCTTATAATGTCAAGTTTGTAATTTGTATCTGTTATTGTGGGTGCAGAAAAGTGGTGAGGACTTCTATCGCACAGGTGTTGACTGTTATCTCACAGACACAGAAGGCAAAGCTCAGGGAAGCTTACAAGAACAAGAAGTACTTGCCTCTTGATTTGCGTCCTAAGAAAACCAGAGCCATCCGTAGGCGTTTGACCAAACATCAGGTACCATTAGTGAGAGTTATAGTGTGACCAAGATAATTCTGTACTTCTGTAGTCATGAGGGTCACATGGGCGGCTTTTGGGTTACATATATTAATCAGCACGGTTTGGCTGGATTATTAATTTATGACATTATTTATTCGTGTTTGGTTTGTTATGTTTGGTAGGTGTCGTTGAAGACGGAACGAGAGAAGAAAAAGGAGAAGTACTTTCCATTGAGGAAGTATGCTATTAAGGCTTAGGATGGATATTCAAGTGCTAATGTTCTTCTCACTTGAATTTTGAAGTTGGTTATATTTACACTTTATTTTGATGTTGTCAGTCCAAGTTAATTATGTATCTTGATCTTGATATGAAATCACATTGTTTTTGTTTTACATATTTGTTAGAATCCAATTCATGCCTTCATGTTACAACTTTTGTGTTCTGGTAGTAGCTGATTCATAGGATTAAACAAACATTTAAGAAGTTAATTAATTTCTAAAGTCATAGGATCTCATAATTTGTAATGCTATGCATTATGGTTCTCTTTCATCCCAACTGACACCCCAGCGATAGTACCGTACTGTAATGAACTGAATCAATACTGCCCTCTGATCTCCCTATATCGTGCAGGGAAACCCAACTAGTGTTGATTAAAATTCCATATCAACACACCAAGTTATCGGTTACTTGATTAGCATGTGAAATCCTTTATCGGTTACTTGATTAGCATGTGAAATCCTTTAGCTTATAAATACCAAAACCTTTCAACATATAAAAAGGTTGAATACCTTGTACAAACTCCGAAATTTGAGTTTTTTTCTTAGAAAGTAACTTGTTTATTTGTAAAATAACACTATTTAGTTATTCAATAGATTGTTATCGGGAACATTTGACTGTTATTACAAAATCTAAATTGACTAGAAAAGCATTAAAATAGTACTTTATAATAGTATGTGTTACATACCTCTACACATCTAAAAAACACCATAATAGCTATGCTACACATGACTCCACATTCGCGTATCTACTTTTGCTTGTGTAAGTACCAAAGTAAGTGCAAAACATACGCAAAACTAAGTCGTGTATTAATTTTTCACTCGCATCACAAATGATATGAAATAGTTCAATAAAACTAAATCGTATCCCTACCTAAGACTAGCCGTCGTGTATTAGGTCCCGACACTAGCTCAACCTTTAACTTTAACATCCCCTAACAGCATCACGCATGCATTAAACATAGGTGCTGAAAGAGGGGGCATGAGCCTTTGTGAGAGTGTAAGGTGGAGGGTCCACCCCAATCAACCAATCACGCTCTTTCTTTTTATTTTTTAATTTAGTTTTTATTTTATTTTTTAGTTAAATTAAAACGTGACAATTAAAGGCTGAGTGAGTTAAAATCTATTGTCTATCTTTTATGCATAATGGATTGTGTAGAGTGATTTTTTTATTATAAGACTTGAAACGGTGTTTTCTGTGTAGTTTCTGTATCAAATCATTGTGTGACTTGTATTAGAAGCATCTTAGTCGTTCCAATAAAAATAATGAAAATGAAATCATTTTTAAAATGAAAAGTTCAGAAGTGTCTCTGTTAATCAAATTAAGTGTGAGACTAAAAGCAAAGTAGTGACGTTTGAATAATGAATTCAAGGATATGTATTAAATAATTATTTCATTTTATTTGTATAAAAAAAGGTAACATTGAAAAATATTCATTTTATTTTTAATAACTAATAGTACTACAATTAATATATATACCATCAGACAGTTTCACTAAATAATCATTAAAATAGTGTTAAAAACCAGTACTTAAAACTTTAATTAATAAACCTATAATTAATAAACCTAACTTTAATTAATAAACCTATAATTACGAAGTAAGTGGGGTACACAATATAGCAAGTTAACTTAGAGGATTCATAATCAACCCTTCTTCTTCATCTTTATAATTACACTAAAAAACACTATATTTTTTCTCTCTATTTAATTAAATAATATTTTTTTTACTTTTATCTTTACATTTTCTCTCTCATCCACTCACAATCACTTTCAACCACTTAAAAAAATAGAGGCTCATGTTTCTCTCTCTTCAAATTTACTGTGAACAGTAATTTTTTTCTCTCTCATCTACTCACAACAATTTACAACCACTTTAAAAAATATAGAAGCTCCACTCACATACATTTAGACGCTACATTGAGAATACTCTTAGACTATACCATGTAGAGAGGCTTGAAAATGGCCGTTATGCGATATGTGGACGTCACATCAGCACGCGTCAGAAAAGTGGTGTAATGCAAAAAAAAAGGTAGGCGTGTAAAGTGACGTTTTTGTAAAAGAAAAACAATCCAAAATCCACTCACCAATGAAACGTCGCCACCTCACCCCCACATTTGCCCCCACGCCGGTGGAGATCTTCAAGCCTCAACCACAACGCCTTACTCCACACCGGACATGGGGAGGTTAGCTTGGTGTGGACTGGCTTTCAACGCTGAATTTCTACGCCTACACTGTATGGTGTTAGAAGTACAATCTTTATAGTCATGGATTAACCTAGAATTCGGACTATGTGCACTTGACACCCAAATTTGTTTTTATACTACCTAACATTAAACTATTAAAGTTAAGTGACACCCTAGATTCTTTTACAGTAAAATCCATAAAAGAATTAACAAAGAGTAAAACCAAAATTTATATACATTGGAGTACCTAATCCATCTTTCCCTAATATTCTCTCCAAAGCTCAAGGATTCGAACCCCTCTTGTATTGTTTTTTTGGGAATTTGGTGTAGGCTTCTTTATACGGAAGCCAAATGTGTGTGTTTTATTCAAATGCATTTGCGCTTTTATGCGTATTCTAAACTACGTTGAGTTTCCAAATACACCCTATCTGAACAGAAAAATCTATATCCGAACACCGAATATTAGTGACATCCTTGACCACTGCTATTTATAGTGTACAAAGTCAAGCATTGGATAAACTTAAGAAGAAGCTAGTTATGATTTTCATATCTCACACCCGGGAGATCTTCTGTGTATGGCATTTCAACTCGTCCATATAAACTGAGGTAAAAGTGGTTTTGAAAAGCTATAACGTATTTGAAATGGTTCAAACTAGTTGGTGTACCCGCGCTTCGCGCGGTTTACGGGTTTGAATAAGATGAAGCTACCGAGTAAAATAACCCATTATAGCACTTACAACAAGAGAATGACTAACTAGTATGATTAAGCTGCAGAGTGTGATTAAGATGGTTGGTTTATGTTTTTTACAAACTATGTGGTACTAACAAAATAAGAACATCATCTACAAACTACGTACAAAGTAGAGAAGTAGATCAATTGGTAGGAGTAAAAGAAACTATTTGTTCTTTATTCAACCGGAATCTAAATACGATGGACTACTGAGTAAAATGAACCTGGTATAGCACTAACAAAAAGCAAAGATATTGAAACTCTTTTACCTTGCAAACACAACTATTTTAAGTTTCGTTGATAACTGTCTCTACTAATTATTTCAATTATTAATGATGTTGAAACTCTTTTACCTTGCAAACAAATTTAATACGGAAACTACCATGCAAATGCTATTGTTTTTTTCATTAAGAGCTTCTGGCTTGAAATCACTATTGTTTTTTAATTATTAATAATCTTATGTATTATTTGTCATTAAAATCATCTCAGAAAAGAAAAACCCTTGTGCAACCATTTAGTTTCTCTCTTTCAGTGTAGTGTACAATGACCACCACAAAACCATTAACAAAAAACCACCACCGCCCCTACAGAGTAACCACCTAGCCGTCACCACCACTATACAACCGCTGAGCCGTACCTTCTTGTTTTTATTCTGCTCGAAGTGCCGATGATGACGTAGGAGATGTTTCTTCGTCCTTATCGATTTAAGAACCGGTGGTCATAACACCCCACCACCCCCACAACACAACCACCTAGCCGTACCACATCACACCACCACCACTTACCCATCGCCGTCTCCGAATGCAACACCACCATCATAAAACCGCCACTGCAACCACAACACAACCACCTAACCGGCAAGGTGATTCTAAGATTCCTGTAACGAATTCAAGTTTATAGATCTCGTTCAAATCGACGTATCTTCGTTTCAGATCTCCAGCGCGAGTCCTCTTTTTAGATCCCGCGAGTAAGCTCCCGACAATCGTTTTAGTAAGTCAGTCTTGGATTAAAGCTTGATTTTGCTTAATAGTTGAGAATTTCGTGAGTTAGAGGAAGCAAAGAATAAATAAGAAATCAATTTCAAGAGAGATAAAAGGTGTTTTGCACAGAGGGATGGAGATGCTGTGGCAAAGTTGTAAGAAGCAAGAAGATAGATAATGAGTAATAAAGAAAACAAACAGAAAGGACATGTGTAAAGTAAATAGCAAGTTGGCAAAAAAGTGGAAAAAGAATGGACACTTGTAGCATACCTAACAATTACAAATAGCTAAGTAATATACAGACTCAAACATAAGTTTCCAATTTAATATATATATTAATGGCTAAATGGGATATACATCTCGTCTTCTAAAATGTACTAAAATGCTAACGAGCTCTTGAATCCTTTGTTCTACAAACATATATTGATAACAAGAAAATATTGGTTATTTGGGTAACTAAAAGAAAACGAAGGAAGTACTGAATAGTTAAGTCTTGTTGGCCAATCAATTTTGATATGTTTTCTTTTTAAGCGACAAAAATTCTACATAAATAGATGTGTAGACCAACAAAAACACCCGTATTTTGATATGTAGAGGGCTGTTCATAAAGCTCGCGGCTCGCAGCTCGGCTCGTAGCTCGCTCGAAAGAAGCTCGAGAAAAACTAGCTAAAAAAACTCAATTTGAGATGATGTGAACCAAGCTGGCTCATTTTGTAACCGAGCCCAGCTCGAGCCAAGCTCGGCTCGGCCCATGGCTCGGCTCGTGGGCTCATTCTTAGGCTCGTTTAACTCCAATGTAATGCCCAAGCCGAGTTTAGCCGCCTGAATTAATTTCGAGCTTGAGCTCGAGCCAGGACCCCACCCTGGCTCAATTCAGCTCGACTCGACTCGTTTATAGCTTCCAAAGAATCATTTGACCCCTACCTATTACTTTTCCACCGTCTAGACTCGAATGTGGCGTGCAAGACTGCAAGACATGCTTTACAAATAAATGACCTGCAAATTCTATTTTATCCTTTTTTTGCCTTTCAAAAATAAAAATTACAAGAATTACGAAATCTCCTAAATCATTTTATTAAATTCAAAGTACTATGAAAACATTATAAATTATATGATCATTTTTTTATTGTGTATAAAAGGTGGTCAAAATGTGTTCGGTCAACCAGCTCAAATCCCTTACCAAAATCGCATGTTGGGTCCATTTCGCCACTTCTCGTTTGAAACTTGAATCTGCAACTTTGGCCCATTTTCTGTATAGGTATGCCCAATGTCTTAAAACCGGTTTTTATACACCAGGTTGGGCTTAAAAACGATTTAACCAGTTGTATCAGGTTATACTGAGTGGTTCAATTGGGTGATTTAGTAAACCCTATGATTCCATAAAAATATAACTTTAACTCAAAAAATAATTGAAAACCTCATAATCGCATAATTAAAAATTATTTTTCCAACAAAGTTTCTTTTAAATAAAAGTCTATAATAGGTTTATGGCATTGAAGTGTTGAATGCATCAATTTTACGATCTCTTAACAAACGAAATTCACTATCATCGTCATCCTCATCAACAAGATTATAACTATTTTTGTCTCCTACAATATAAAATAAGAGGTTTAGTTACCAATAATCATAATATACTAAAGTCACATACGATAAGTAAGATATATAACAAATTTGGGGTTTGAGAAGTCGGTTCAACTCATTATAACTCAAAATTGAAGAAAAACCGGTATTCTAATTAGACCAGGCTCTATTGTACCGATGAAGTCTCCGGTAGTCGGATTTACCGATAATACCAACCAGTTTGAACCGGTTTATAAACAATGGGTATGCCTTAGGGGTCTTTATTTTTGTTTTTGCATGTATGGCTCATTGGCTCGTTAAAAACAAAATACAACCTAATTAACCAATGGCTAAATGGGAAGATTAACCAATACCTCTCTACTTGTTTATTTGAGAATGTTACAAAATAGTTAACGTGTTAAATATGACTATAAAACTATAATAGTACAATAATAATAAGCTATTATTTTTTTGTAACTTTTTTGAAAGGCTTTGTTTTTTTCAAGGCCCGAACTCTTGAAATTCAAGGCAAGCTTCATTTCACTCCAAAGTCTTGAGTCAAACTGACTCAAGTTTTTAACGAGCTCATTTTTACGGTAAGAAAAGCAAGTCGAAATGCTAAGCTATTTGGACAACATTATATAGAGTAATCTTACATTTTAGTGTTTCAAGCATCCTAAAGGGCAAAGATGATATTCCAAAGTTTTAAATGATACACATAATTTACTTAACTTTATAACGACACATCATTCTTGACAACTTAGCAGTCGAAGATTTATAACACTAAAATGGAAGTCGGGGTCGATATCGGGATGGTGATCGATGTATTGTTTGTAGTTAGTAGGGCGTAACTCCTCCAAGTAGGCTAAGGTACATTACTTGTTCTATACGAGAGTTAGATCACCTTATCTTTCGTTTTTTATAATCTTTTTTCTTTCCCTTTTGAACCACTATATAATTTTTTTGGATTTTTGTTTGGTGTTTGTGGCACTTAAAGGTTGAGTTTTTTCTCCTAAAAGGGTGTTGGTAGAAAAAATATTTATCAAAATGGGTGATTTGAAAAATAATTACCAAAATGAGTGTTTTTCTATGTTTTTTTTTTATTTTTAACTAATCGATTTTAATTCTTTTATTTTTATTTAATCAACCTATCACATTTATATTCATTTCTTCGATCTCATTATATAGATCTTTAACTAACTTATTAATTATTATATTTTTTATATAATGAAACCCACGTTAAAATAAATTGAAATCGTTGAATTCATTTAATTTTCCAATGCTAATACCTCTCGTTTACTATTCTAATATAATATTTTTAAGGGTAATTTTTCATACTACTACTGTCTGTGTAGTTTATTACCGATTCAAATGAAAACCCATAATATAGTGTTTCCTATAATTACATAAATTTTATTAATAATCAATGGGCAAAATATTTAGATAGATTGATTGGTTCGTAATTTTATTGGCCAACTTGATACTGTATTATTATTTTTTATTATCAACTTATTTTTTAATGGTCACAAACAATATTTATTTCATTCAGTTAATGTAAACATGAATACATGTCTTGTTTACGAAAAAGAAAACCATATTTGTGTTCGATTATTTGTTCGGTTAAAGTTAAATAAATAAACATGAAGGTGCTACTTTAGTGATTGTTTACATCTCTAAAACTCTAGGAGTAAACTTTATATTAGAATTATTTAGCTTATATAAATGTAAAAGAAATAAGAGAAAAAGCGTTAAGAAAAAATATTATATTTTGGTTAGTTAAAAAAGTAAATAAAATATAACGAGTAATTTGTTTTGGAGAAAAATAAATTAAAAACATATTAGGTTAACTGAAAAAAAAATATAATAGTTTACTTAATAATAAAGAAATAAGAAAAAAAACACTCATTTTAATAAATATTTTTTAAAATCACCCATTTTTGTAAATATTTTTTCCACCCTCATCAATTTGAGAAAAAAGTCATTAGCAAAATACCATTTTAGTAATTATTTTTTAAATATCTATTTTGAGAAAAAAACTCCTTAAAGGTTCAACTAACAAAGTTGAACAACATCACTTATTTTTGTTTATCTAAGTGGGTGTCACCCCCAACCTTTTCTCTTATCACGATTGCTACAAGTTTGACCCAAAGTTAAAACAATGTGATCTTTATTGTTCCAAATGTAAGAAGAGAGAGCATGATCAATCTTCAAGTTGAGTTGGCAAATGTGACATTCAAAAATTTTAGAATTAAAGGTATTGTAAATGTAAATATATTTTACAAATATAACTTTCCCATAGTTCTACTGATAATTATTAACGTATTTTTTTTCTAGATAATACTTCGACTAATTACTTATTAAATGAGAGCATTCTACACCTACACATTATGGAACGTGTTTGTTAGGACGGCATAGTTGTTATGTAGCTCGTAACATTTTTAAAACTTGTTTGACAAATTTGATATACATTGAATGATAAATCATCGAAGGATATGTAGTATCGATGCCTCAAATTCAAAACTTAAAAGTTAAAACCCAATAACTTTATATTTTCCTAATTCCTAATTCGATCTTTTAACTTATCTTTCTAACAATGACATCATGACACATTTAAGAAGAGATGTGACGAGGATAAAAAGATACTTCGGATATCATTAACTCCTTATTAGAAGTATTCAAAATTTTCAATAATAACAGATATCAATGTGTTAGCTTAAAAAAAATCAAAAGAGTTCACCACTGAGAAGATGAAAATTGACATTACACTACCATTGAGTTTACTCAAACCGGGAAAAATCTCCTATATGTTGCTACTCGACTCCGAATCCACCAAATCCATGGATTTATTGTAGCGTCAGAGGATAAAAGGACCTTCTACATATTATTATTTTTTGGGTTATTGGATTTTATCATCTCTAACTATGCTATTGGCCGTTGTCACCTTCAACTATCACTTTGACTCTCGCCACTTCCAACTAACACTTACTGTGTCTGTCACAATTAATGTGTCAGCTTGAAGTCGTCACAATTAATATTCAATGTTGTCTCATAAACAAAGGAAACATGAGCCATATGATAGACCTAATATTGTTTTAATACAAGTTGCTAATTTATATACAAAATATGATTGGCGATGTTGAATTCAACCTGAAATAGACCCCAATCCTAGCATGTTACTGGTAATTTTGTTAATACAAAACAAAAAAATTTATTTTATAAAATTGTTTTTATACACAGAAATTTCGTTGATGTTTAAAAAATTAATAAGAGTATCACTAGTCAAATAATCGAGCAACAAACATTGTACTTTATTATAGTACATCTAAATATGGACCAATTGCCGAGACTTGTGTGAATGCAAGTCAAATTAGGTGACCACAAGAAGCCAAGTGAGACATGCATGGAAATCATTAGGAAACTTACAATAAAAATAAAACTATGGTTATTTTCATAAATGGTCCTCAAACTTTGATCAAACTTTCTTCTTAGAGTAAACTTCCGTTTTGCTCCATGTGGTTTGGACGTTTTAATGGTTTTGTCCCAATCCTTTAAAAATAGCCATTTTGCTCCAATAGTTTATTATGTTTTTTCCGTTTTGCTCCCCGCCTCTAACTCCATTAGAAATTTTGTTAAATAGAAGGGTATTTTGGTAACTTTCCACAAGAAAGTAAGGATAATTTGGTAATTTACATATTTTAATTTGTAATATATGCGTACAAATTAGTAACTTGCCAGCTATCTCCACATCTTTTTCCTTTGTTGATCTTTTGCAACTGCTAACAAAACAGCAAACACTTGAAATTATCTGTCTAACATAAATTAAGGCCCTAATGGTTCATCTCATGCTGTTATAATTTTATTGGATTTACGCATATCTATACATAATTATTTGGAACTTTGAAAGACTTAAAAGTAGAAGCTGGAAATACAACTTGCATAACGGATTTATGCATATCTATACAGGAATTAGTCTTGGAGTCAATGAGATAAAATCCTGAAAATACAACTGCATGAAATCTGGTAATACGCATAACGCATCATTGAAACCGGAGATGAACAGACTTTCAATGGAACCTACATCCATCTTCAATGCAGATCTGAGCCCCAAATCCTCCATCATCCATCTTCATCGTAGATCTGAGCCCAGAAAAGCAGCCTTCACTGTTGTCTACGTTGAGTTTCGTTATGAAAACCTAGCCGCCGTCGTCTACATTTATCGTCAGCCACCGTCGTCTACAACACCGTTTTGCTCACCGTCGTCTACAACACCGACTGGGTCTTGTTTCAGTTGATTGTGTGGGATTGCTGGTGGTGTTCAGGTGGCAGCGGCGTTTTGATGGCGGTGGGTGGAATCGGCAGTCGACAGGTGATGGTGGTCATGGGTGGAGGTCGACAGGTTGTGGCTGTGAAGAAGGTAGAGAGAAAGGTAGAGAGAAGGAATAAAGAGAGATAAGTAATTGTTTATATGTATATGTGTAAATACAAAAATGAATTTAATAAATTAATACTTACATTTACATAATTACTGAAAATACCCTTTTAGTTAAAAACAATTTTGATGGAGTTAGAGGCGGAAGCAAAATGGAAAAAATATAGTAAACTATTGGAGCAAAATGGCTATTTTTAAAGGATTGAGGCAAAACCGTTAAAACGACCAAACTACATGAAGCAAAACGAAAGTTTACTCTTCTTCTTATTTTGTCCTTTAACATATGCTTCATGAGACATTTTGTCCAAAGTCTATACATACAGTTCATCTATTGCATGATTGGTCAATTATTCTTTCCTAGTTAGTCATCTAAATATTCCTAATAAATTAGGTAAAATCCCAACACTCAATCAAAGGTACATACATATATACATATTAATATGAAATTCCCACAACATTCACACCCACCTTGCTAGTCGTTTATTAGACCAATGTAAACAACATTATAATATGCATCCCATAAACATAAACAAATTCACAAAACTCTCTCTGTCTTGCACATACCCACCCACACACATATATATAATATATACACACTACATATTGTGGGTATTTTGTTTTGGCCATGTGGTGTTCGGATCATTGGATGTGTTTTTATATTTATTATTAGAATACATGGTGTTTAAATGTGTTTTATATAAGATTAGTTCAATTTCATAAATACTTTTTTAACATGGTAATAAATTATAAAATTTACACAGACTGAATCCTTAACCATTTGGAAAGGAACACATTTACTATGCTTCTTTGTACCGCTAAGGATTGCTTGAGAACCAATTCCATCATCTACGTCATTCTTTTCGACCTGAAAAAGTAATGAAGTGATTTTTACAATTATATGATGAATGTTAACATTACTCGATAAGGAGGGTTAAATTTATAATAAATCTTCTTCAAAAGAATTTTTGGATATCTATATATGATTTTCTTGCCATTAAAAATAAGAAGAGCATAATCATTTTTTAAAACCCATAAAGTTTAGGATTTAAGCAAATCCAAGCTCTGTTATATTGATTAATCATTTGATTTAACATTATATATCGTAGATAAATAGTCGTTTCTACGTACGTGCTACTTTTACTAATTACGTACGACAAAACAAGTCTAATCGTGTTAAACAGGTTAGAGATGATACGATTAACACACGTATCAAACTTGAAAATGACTCATTTAACAACTTTAGATCTCAAGTCTATAATATTTCACACGTTTTATATACCATGAAAGAGAAACGATAGAGCCTAACCTCCTAACTTTAATTATTTAAAAAAGGAATAATGGATTTTAATAATCCAAACTTTTAGTCATTGGCTGGAAACGGTCCAAACTTAAAAAATAACCGGTGGTGGTCCCAACTTTTCGTATATTGTAAACCAATGGACTTTTACTAAAAAAAACCTTAATTTCTTTTTTATCTCCTTATCCTTTTCGGCAACTTTTTCATATAATGTAAACCAATGGACTTTTACTAAACCGAAAAGGATAAAAAGACAAAAAGAAATTAAAGTTTTTTTTAGTAAAAGTCTATTTGTTTACAATATGTGAAAAGTTGAGACATCACTGTTATTTTTGAAGTTGGGACCGTTGTCAGCCAACGACTAAAAGTTTAGATTATTAAAATCCATTATTCCTTTAAAAAACAATAAAATTCAAAGTATATTTTTTGTTAGGTTTAATCATGTGTCACGTATTAAGAGATTTGATACATACAATGGTAGTTTTGAAGCACATCCAAAGTTTGTTTAGTAAAAAAAACTTAAAATTGAGGGTAGCCATATGTAAAATTAACAAAGTTGAAGGACTAAAAAACAACCATGTAGTGAATTGTTAGAATTTGAAGCTTCTCAACACCTTCATCTTCATTCATGGAGCAGTTGTGTACTTTCTCGTGTTTTAGTGGGTTAACTTTTTCTTCATTGTTGCCAAATGCAATCCAAACTCTTCACTATATTAATAAATACTCCTCAAACACCTCACATTCCAGACTTTAGTCTTTGTTTTACTTCTTCAAATTTCCAATGACTCCACTCATAGATGAAGGTATTCTTCTAACTCCTAAATGTATGTCTTGTTTCTTGTTAGTTACGTTATCAATTACACGATTTCCTCAAGTTTTTTTTTTTTTTTTTTTTTTGTATCGTATCGTGTGAAATTGAAGTTTGAAGTGCCTGTGAATGCATTTCGTGTTGTGTACAAAAACGGTTGATTTTGTGAGCGATTACACGAATTTCTCAAGTTTTTTGCTTCGTGCTATAAGTTTGAATGTGTGAAATTGAAGTTTGAAGTGCTTGTGAGATGAAGATTAGTTAGGTTAATGCATTTTGTGTGTCAAGAGATTGGAAATTGTGTAAAAAATGGGTTAATATGATTAAGTTTTTGCTTGTTTCTTTCTAATTTTGTGATAAGTGAAAGCAGTTTGTATTGTATATTTCTAGGGTTTGATTCAAAGCTCGTTTAGTTATCGAGCCCGAGCTCGAGCCTGAATTACAAAGCTCGTTTATGCTCGCAAGCCTAAACGAGCCCACACAAAAAATTATTTTTTTATATGTAATATAGTAATAATGATGATAACATTGACGAGCCGAGCTTTGACTTGTTTAAGCGTTTTATTGAAGCAAGCTCGAGCCGAGTTTTTAGCTCGTCTGAGGTTATCTTAAAATAATTCAAGCCGAGCTCGAGCTTTGGGTTTTACTCGCGAGCCGAGCTCGAGCTTAAATAAGTAGGCTCGAAAGTCGAGCTCGGGCTCGGCTCGGCTCGTTTACACCCCTAGTTTTGAAATCATATTATTAAGCTAATTGTGTCAACAACATGAAGCTTGAAGTGCTTGAAGATGAAATTATGCACAAAAGTAAAAAAGAAGAAGATATATTTGGTTTAATTAGGTTTGTGCTTTTCCTCTTACAATTTTGTGGTGATCGGATTAACTATTAAGATCCTTCTGTGTATCGTATTTCCGGAATAAATGTATCAAGTTGATGTTTAAAATGTTTTCTGTGCATTTAGTGTGATAAAAGTTTTTAGTTTGATATAGGTTTTGTGTAATTGCTGTTGATAATTAGTAATTTTAGTATTTTTACAGTATGTGTTTGATCAAAATCTGTTATTTGCACATATGTCATCATTAAGGCTTTGTTGGTTAATTTATTGATTGAGCAGTTCTCGCGGTTCGTTTTTGCGTATTTACATCAGTTGGAACAAACATGCTAAAAACAGTCATTTCTTTTGCTTTATTAACCATTGCTGCTTAATGATGTGTAGATATAGAGAGAGGGACACTCATGACTTCATCAAAGCAAAATCAAAATTCTAACCTTCTTGATCCATCATCATCACAATCGGCATCCCCGTCTGCTACATCTGCTCCAGCGCTGGTACTTACAGCTTCCGGAAAACGGATGGATCAGGCTGGAAAGAAGAAATACGTGAAGCAAGTGACAGGCAAACATAATGACACCGAGCTGCATTTAGCATCCCAACGAGGCGATCTGGCATCTGTGAAGCATATTCTTGATGAAATCAATTCACAAATGGTGGGAACTTTAAGCGGAGCTGATTTTGATGCTGAGGTGGCCAAAATCCGAGCGTCCGTCGTGAATGAAGTGAACGAATTGGGAGAAACGGCACTGTATACAGCTGCTGAAAAAGGGCATCTTGAGGTTGTGAAAGAACTTTTGAAGTATTCTGATAAAGAAACACTTACGAGAAGAAGCCGTTTGGAATTTGATACTTTGCATATAGCCGCTAGTCAAGGACACCATGGTAAATATCTATAAAACATATTTCATGTTTCGATCTTTATCACTATAATTAGTTAGTATGCCAACATCTTTTTATTGATTCTTATTGCAGAGATAGTCAAACTACTACTTGACCATGACGTATCCCTATGCCAAACCAGATCACAAGGAAACGCAACTCCACTTATTACCGCAGCTTCAAAAGGACACACTGCTGTTGTTGAGGAGCTACTTTCAAAGGACCCGAGCTTGTTAGATGTTCCCAGATCCAACGGTAAAAACGCGTTGCATCTGGCAGCCAGATCGGGGCATGTCGAGACCGTGAAAAGTCTGCTTGCAAAAGACCCGCAACTGGCTCGAAGGACCGACAAAAAGGGTCAGACTGCATTACATATGGCTGTAAAAGGGGCTAGCAGCGAGGTGGTTAAATTGCTGTTGGCGGCTGATGCGGCGATTGTAATGCTGCCGGATAAGTCCGGTTTTACTGCTTTGCATGTTGCCACAAGAAAAAAGAGAGCAGAGGTATATTTGACATACAAATAAACATAAATAAATAAAAAAGTAAAATGCCATTTTCGTCCCTGAGGTGAGGTTTGACCAGTTTTGCGACTTTCGTCCAAAGGTTTGTTTTTCCGCATCTGGATCCAAAAGGTTTGAAATCTTATCATTTTCATCCGGCTCGTTAATTCCATCCGTTTTTTCTCCGTTAAGTCAGAGGTATTTCTGTCTTTTTTGCTAACTTAAAGGGCAATTCGGTGTTTTTCACTTGATGTAAAAAGACCATATACCCCTAAAAAATAACAAACTGCCCTTTAAGTTAACAAAAAAGACGAAAATACCCCTGAATTAATGGAGAAAAATGGATGGAGTTAACGAGCCAGATGAAAATGGCAAGATTTCAAACCTTTTGGATCCAGACGTGAAAAAACATACCTTTGGACGAAAGTTGCAAAAATGGCCAAACCTCAAGGACGAAAATGGTATTTTACTCTAAATAAAATAATGCGCCAGCCCGATCTTATTAGCTTGACCCAATATTGAAAATGATTCGTTTTGACCCGAACCCACACTTTCTTGCAGATAGTAAGCGAGCTGCTTTGTCTCCCTGATACGAACGTCAACGCGCTAACCCGAGAGCACAAAACTGCACTCGACATAGCTGAAGGGCTTTCCTTATCAGAAGAATCAACCGACATACAAGCCTGTTTGGTCCGCCGTGGTGCAGTTCGAGCCAACGAACTGAACCAACCACGAGACGAGTTAAGAAAACACCGTGACCCAAATCAAAAACGACGTCCACATCCAACTCCTACAAACCAAAAAAACAAACAAAAACGTTCACGGAATCGCCAAAGAGCTAAGAAAACTCCACCGCGAAGGAATCAACAATGCCACCAACTCCGTCACTGTGGTAGCAGTGCTGTTCGCAACAGTGGCCTTTGCAGCCATTTTCACTGTCCCCGGTGGGGACAATGATCATGGGATGGCGGTGGTGGTCCACCGGACTTCGTTCAAAATCTTCTTTATCTTCAATGCGATCGCTCTTTTTACGTCGTTAGCCGTAGTGGTGGTTCAGATAACATTGGTCCGAGGTGAGACGAAAGCTGAGAGAAAAGTGGTTGAGGTTATTAACAAGTTAATGTGGTTAGCTTCCGTGTGCACTTCGGTGGCTTTCATGGCGTCATCTTATATAGTGGTCGGGCGGAAGTACGAGTGGGCTGCAGTTTTGATTACGGTGGTTGGCGGGGTTATAATGGTGGGCGTGCTTGGAACGATGACGTATTACGTGGTTAAGTCAAAGAAAACGCGGTCGATGAGAAGGAGGGAGAAGATTGCGAAAAGTGGGACGAATTCGTGGATGGCATCCGAGTTTTCTAACTCGGATGTCGAACGAATTTATGCTATTTGATTCATCAGAAAAAAACTTATTCAACTCTCTAATGTTGTTAATAGTCAAATAAGTAAAATTCGAACTAGTTTCGGTTCATTTGGCAATGTCAAGAGCATTCTTTTGTAGGACCAGTTCAAATGTTGAAAAAATATTTCTTTGATGCTTGATAATACAGTGTACATTGGTTATAATTGAAAATTTGTTATAGAAAAACATTACCGCAGTATTTTTCACGTTTTGATTATTCATTAATAAAAAATAAAGTATTAAACAGGTTTGTGTTTGGAAAAAATGAAAAAATTAGTTATCGTGTCGTATTCGTGTCTAGCACCTTATGTTGCGTCTGACCTGTTATATCAGCCCTGGTTTTTAACGACAAGCGGACGAGGATCTCTGAGCTTGTGAAAGAAATCAAATCTCTAAGGGGGCGTTTGGTTCACAGAATGTTTTGGAATTGGAATTGTAATTTGTATAGGATTAGAATTTGAAGGAATTGGATTTGGAATTCAAACATTCCAATTGGAATTGGAAATTGTTGGAATTGGAATGAATTGGAATCCATTTTTGTTGTGTTTGGTTGTCAAATGAATTGGAATCCATCACCTCGGCACCCACAACCCCTGGTTCGGGTCAAAACGGTACGGGTGGTTATAGTACGGTTCAAAATGGTACGAGTCGAAATCGTTCGCGCCGAAACGGAACGGGTCGAAACGGTTCGATTCGAAACGGTATGGGTCGAAAAAGTTAGCGTCGAAACGAGGCGCGTCGAAACGGTGTGCGTCGAAACGGTGCGCGTCGAAACGAGGCGCGTCGAAACGGTGCGCGTCGAAACGGTGCGCGTCGAAACGGTTCGTGTCAAAACCGTACGGGTCGAAACAGTTCGGATCGAAACAATTCGGGTTGAAACGGTGTGGGTCGAAACGGTCGAAGATTCCAATGAATTTACTTTAATTCCATCACATATAGGAAGGATTTTGAATTCCTTTAGTTAAAGGAATTTGAAGGAATTCATGCCTAATTCCAATTTCAATTCCATTGTCAACCAAACAAATGAAAATTGGAATTGAGATTCCAATTCCATCAAATTCTGTGAATCAAACATTTTAAGAGATGAAATTCAGATTCCAATTCCCTTAAATTTCATTGAATTCATGCGTACCAAACGTTCCTAAGCTTCTTATGCGTCAATCAATCCTATATGGTGAAATTCGAATGGAAACACTTAATCTTATTGGCGGTCTGTAATTTGCTGGAATTGCCATCTTTTGGCCTCTCTATCATTAGTTGGGCCTGTTTAATAAAATCTCTTTCAACTCTTCAAAAAACATAACAAAAAGATGTTATTACAAACTTTTTATTTTGTATGCAAACCGTTCACCGCTAGTTTAGTAAATGCCCGTTCGATTTTCAACTCGGTTGTAAAGGAGTCGATCGATGCGGTTTGGTTTGTAAAACAAGCTAGGCACGAGCAAATGTCGGCTTGCCTTTGCCTTGGTTTAACTCGAATTATTTTTAATATACTTTTTATAAATAATTATATATATATATATACACACACTACTCGGTTAGACTTTGACCCACTATATACAAATATACAATTATATTTATACATATTTACCCAAATCAGCCCAATAAAATTTTAAAACTAAATATAAAAGTAAAACCCTAAGCCGATAAGCGGTCTTTGACCCGGACAGTCTGCTCATCGCTTCATTGTCTCCCATTCTCACCTTAACCTGAAGTCGATTGTCTTCCGCTCTCATCTTCATCTTTCTCTGCCTTTTGCTCATCGCTCCAATGATCATAGCCTCAACCTCATCATAAGCCATAACATTGTCATGAAAAATATTACGATATGAAATGTGGTTGTTTTTTTTAAGGCATATAAACTTAAGATGAAACATTGACATTGTCTATCTTTGTGAATTTAAACCAGATAGCACACTAGACATAGGGTTGTCCAAATCGTTCGTTACTCGTTCGGAAATTTAATGCTCGTTCAATTTTCGTCTCGATTTGTATATGAGCCGATCAGTTTCAGTCAGTTTGTAAATGGGCAAAACATGAGCAAAGATCCGTTAGTTTCGACTCTACTCATGAACAACCCTAGACGGGGTCACAAGGAAACAATAATTATTGGCTAGCTCAATTGGCAAGACTCGTCCTACACATAAAAGTTTATTATTATTATTTTTTACGTTTAAACTTTTTTTAGCTTTCACTTTTGAAACATGTCGTATGTTATTATATATTTTGTGTTTGATAACTCATGTTAGTTAACTTTGAAATTTAATTTTTTATTTATTTCTTATAAATTTTGTTGATAACAAAGTTACATTCGAAATAAAAAGTTTCCTTGTATCATGGGCTATGTTGGTAGGTCGACGAAACGAAGTTTTTGGGTCAGTATAATACATAGATCTATATTTTCTTGGGCATATTACAACTTTATTTTTCAGATTTTATCTTTCGGTCGGTTGCTATATTGTGTGCCGATATGAACACAATACAATCCCACTAGTTAACATTGTAGGTGTATTTTTGCGTATGTTTGGCATTGAGCTTTTAGGAGCTTTGAAGAGCTTCTAGCTTTAAGTTTTTTTTAGAAAAAACTCATATTCAATAAAAAGACTTGTTTAGTTGAAGGAACTTGAAGCTTTTAGTATTAGTTGATATATGTCTTAGTATAGGGCCCGACCCTAAGCTGATTATAGCCGGCCCTAATCATTGTAATCCTAGTCTATATATATCCTATATGTAATCTCATTGTACACACAATCATAATACAACTATACCAAGTTTATCTTGGTATCATAGCCTAACCCTAATCAGCCGCCACCTTCCAGCAATTACTGCAATTACTGTTCACAGTACTGTTCCGTCACTGTTCACGGTACTGTTCACCGTCGTGCACCTTCTAAAACCTTTTTTTTTTCTGTTTCGATGGCTGATCAGCAACTAATAGCCTTCACCACTACAGAAAGACATCACATAACTCTCATAAGTTTGGTTTTACCCTATCCCCCACAAATTATGGTCATTGGAAACTTATGATACAACCCTTTTTAACCACCCACAGCCTATTTGGCTATGTTGATGGCAGTATTCCCTGCCCGCTACCAACCATCAAAGCCTCATCTGCATCCGGTAAAGACAAAGAAGGCTCAGAAGCTGTTACTCAACCCAACCCCGAATACACGACATGGTTGTGTAACGATGCGCATGTCCGGATGCTGATCATCTCTACTATCTCAGAAACCTCCTTTCAACACGTTCAAGGTCTTGAACGTGCTTATGCACCACACACCTCCTCTAGAGAATTTACCTTAAAAGCACAACTTTTAAAGATCCAGATGAAACCAGAAGAGACATCGGCTGCCTATCTGTCCAGGGCACAGGAGTATGCCAATGCACTTGCCAATATTGGCCAACCCATGGCTGATAAAGATATTGTGATGCTTGTTGTTGCAAGTCTCCGTGACGAGTACAATGGAGTCAAACAGAATCTCTTTGCAAGACAATTCACAGTTGTGTTTAATGAACTTCCTGGTCTCCTTGCTGACCACGAGTTCTTAGTCAACAAATCAGTCCCAGAACCTGCTCCTGTACAAGCATTCACGGCTGCTACAATAGCAAATTCCTCATCAGCCTCGGCTGAAACAGTGCAGGTCATCCAACAGCTTGTTTCTCGCTTGGGGTTTCAACTTCAACCTATCTCGGGTGCCCCTCAGAATCCCACTCCTCAAACTTTTTACACCAACAGGACCAGGCAATCAAACTATTCACGTGGCCGTGGTCAACGTGGTGGTCAGCATATCAGCTACAACCGCAATCAAGGCAATCGTACTTCAGGTTAGTTCAGTTGGGCTTCTAACCAAAACACTGTGTATGGTACTTGTAATAGGTGTGGAATAGGACATGTTCCCTCCCAATGCCCAAACAGAGATCCATCTACAATTCACAACAGACAACCCACTGCCAACTATGCGGATTTTTGATCACAAGCCTCCACGTCCTATCTTCCAGACACAGGATCCAATGGCCATGCTTCAGTCGATATGTCAGGTTTGATTCTGCTGAGCCTTACTTCGGTGATGAGAATCTTCATGTTGGTAATGGTATGGCTCTACCCGTTTTACATATTGGTTCACAAAAATAATCCTCTCCCAACAAAACTTTTTACCTAAAAGATATCCTTCATGTTCCTTCACTAAAAAAAAAAATCTTCTTTCTGTTCAAAAATTATGTCAAGACAATAATGTTTATTTTGAATTTCACGCAACCTTTTTTTTTGTGAAGGACAAGTTTACACACACTACCCTTCTCACGAGTCCAAGTGAAGATGGGCTCTACTCCATCAAGCTTCCAACCAAACAACTAATTCGAAAGGTCGTTTTTTCAACCACTCGTGCTACAACAACCACATGGCATCAACGATTGGGACATCCACACTCTCAATTGTTCAAGACTATGCTTTCTAAATATCGTTTACCTGTTTCTTAAAAGACTTTTAATTCTGATTGTTCTTCTTGTTCTGTTGGGAAATCCTCCAAACTGCATTTATTATTATTTGATTATAAAATACTCATGTTTTGGACTTAGTTTTTTGTGATGCTTGGGGTCCAGCTCCTGTTACTTCGTATGGTGGTCATAATTACTTTTTGCTATGTGTTGACCATTTTTCTAAATTTATGTGGTTGTTTCCCATGAAACAAAAATCTGAGTTGTTTGGAATTTTTAAACAATTTGTCACTATGGCTGAACGCTAATTTTCCACCAAACTTAAAATTGTCCAGACCGATTGGGGAGGAGAGTTTAGAAGTCTTTCGCCTCTACTTGCCTCCCTTGGCATCATCCATCGTTTGTCTTGTCCACATACAAGTGAACAGAACGGCATCGTTGAACGCCATCACCGTCATGTCACTGAAACTGGCCTCACCCTCATGTCACAAGCCCATGTTCCCCAACGTTTTTGGCATTATGCTTTTGAAACGGCTGTTTATTTAATCAACCGCATCCCCTCTCGCACACACTCCACAATTTCTCCTTATTCAAACGTCCACCTGATTTCTCCTTCCTTCGTGTCTTTGGTTGTCGGTGTTTTCCCCATCTTCGACCCTATAATCAATATAAAATGGATTTCCGTTCCATACCTTGTATTTTCCTCGGATACAGCACATCTCATCACGGTGACCGTTGCTTTGACCCTCTCACGGAGCGCATTTATATCGCTCGTCATGTTCGGTTTCATGAACATATTTTTCCCTTCTCCATTACCACCACAAACCAATTAACCACATCTCCACCTGACAACCCCTATGTTTCCTCTTATCCAAATCCGCCCATTCCCATCCCACATGACATACCCATAGCACACACCACACCAGCACCGGCACCCCAAAACACCCCAACACAAGCCCGACATAACCCAGATCAGCACCCATCACCGACGCCACTCACAGACACGGTCCACAATACCGGCCCAGAACCAGATCCAGAATCGGCCCAACGACAAACCCACCCACTACTACCTACTCTCATCGACCCACCATCTCAACTCACAACTCAGCCAACCGCCTTTGACCGCTACCAAACTTCCACCGAAACAGCACCGTCTCTGCCTGTTTCCCCCAAGACATCCGCTACCACTACAAATCATCCACCTCAGCCCCGTACTCGCCCACCCAACCTACGTCAAAACCCCAAACAAACAAACCCATTTAAACCCACTTCCTTCCATACGTCCACCACTACACCTGTAACACCCCAACCGATGGCGGAAATATCGGGATGAGACGAAAACGAGATTGCTCATTGCTCACAACATTATTAAGTGACAATAATTAATTAAACCATATTTCATTCCATAAGGATTGTCAAATACATCAATGTAACAAAACAAAGAACAATCTAACATTTGCAAAGTCATAACAAAATTGATACGTCGACATTAAACCTAACGTCTAATTTGTGTGTATCTAGTCCTTGCTATATTGTTTTCATAGCGTCATCTCCTTCAACCTGTAACATGTTTTAAAATAAAGTCAATGCAAAAGCAAAGGCGAGTACACAAGTTTAAGCATAGCATACGTATACGAATAAAGTTTTAACAATCCTAATGGCAACCAAATCTATACAAGAGCAAATCAAGGCATGCAATGCTAATAATCAAACCCGTAACGCAATCACGATGTTTTAACATGACCTCACGTGTAAAGCGATGGAGGTGGATGCGTGAATTCCTATAGCGCTAAGCATGTCAAACAAAGGCTAAAAATAGTTAATGACTAAAGCATAGCACAACGTTTATCCCTAGACAAGCAACAAGTATACGATTCAAGTAGTCATGTGTATAGGATTGTTTGTGCGTTTCATAAAGTTTAAGTGTTTGTGATTTTTGTATATGGAAACATGTTACACCCAAAAAGTGATAAAAACAAATGTGGGTCGAGTGTACTCACGGTTTTGCTAAGTCTTTTCTACACTTGACAATCCGTGAAGACGTTGGTTCGAGGATGACGCCGAATTATCCTACAAGAGGAAATGAGGCGTATGAGTATAGAGTTTCAACGGGAGATTAGGAGTATTCGAGCATGATAAAAAAAAATATGTTTGATAAAGTATTATGATACGAAAGTATTCACTAAGATGTAACACTCGTTCTTGACACTATAGTAACTCTTACGAGTTTGGGTGTGATTTCATAGGTTCGGGGCCTATTAGAATCGTGACAAGGAATTACATACTTTAGTGTTAAACTTAATAACTTGATAGGTGATTATAAGTTCATTATCAAGGTTTCGGTTTTAGAATTATAATATAGTTATATATATATAGCATTATAATCATGTAGGAGGTGGGAGGATGACCATCCACTTTGTAACCTCTAGTGTCATGTATGTCAAGTATGAGGTGGGAGGTTAAACCATCCACTTTGAACCTCGGATTATGTTCACCACTACACAAGTTACCATTGGTAACAAGGAGGGTACAAGAACTATATACTATACAAGAATGTAAAGACAAGAATGATAAGGTGTCATCTAGATACCAAGTAGCCAAGTATTCAACAACCCGACGAGCACACGAGGACAATCGTCAACGGCTTTGTGGGGTTGTGACACTTTAAGTCTAGCAAACTATCTTGGGATCTTGATGAAAAATCATCAAGTGATGTGTGGTCTCAAGTTAGGATAGCCCAAGCTTCCTTGGTGGACACACAAGAACAAGTTTAAGAACTTGCATCACTTGTGAGCTCAATGCTCTTTAAAAACAGAAAGTTTAGGGTGTTAAAACAGCCCTTAGTTCATGTTAACAAGCTTGGTTAGGCTTTACTAATCATAAGCTTGATTGTAAGCACAAGAACACAAGTTTGTTGAAGTTAAAACACAAGTTTGATAAAAGTTTAGACAAAACAGAAAGTTTGTGGACATTTTGGGGCATTTCCAGGTCTGGATTCTCCATGGAGAAACCTAGGAATTCAACCCAAAGTTTATCCAAGCAAGTAGGAAAAAGAATGGAGTGATTTCATTAAGAAATGAGTGAGTTACACTCACTTTAGTAAGAGGTATACAATCTGCTCGAAAATCTGATGTTGCAAGGATCTTGAGGTGATTTGAGAGTGATTTGAGAGTGATTTGAGAGAGATTAAAGTGTGAAAATACTTGGATTAGAGGTGGGTTTTATAGGAGAAGGATTAGGGTTAGTTAGGTGAAGTTTAGGTGGGTAATTAATGGCTTAAAACTCGAAAAAAATACAAAAAAACCGCGCCCAAAATGGGCTGTTTGAAAGCTGGTCGCGACCAGCCTCGCCCGGAAACAAAGCATAAGAAGCTTTTGTTTCCGGGTTTGTTTGAATGAGAGGCGGCTGGTGGAGTGGTTAAGGCGCTTGTATGTGAACCGGAGGTCCCGGGTTCGAGTCCCGCGGATCCGGTTTTGTTTGATTATTATTATTATTATTATTATTATTATTATTATTTATTTTTTTTTTTTTTTTAACTTTTAAACAGTTTCATAAATGACAGGAATGGTCCCTATAGTTCAAGAATTCAATATTTACTCGTTAAACCTTGGACTTATTTAAAGAAGGATATATATTAACATTATAAAAAAAATAGAATTTTAAATTTTTGTAAAATAAATCAATTAATTTTATTAACTAAATTTAATTAATTAATTTAATTAATTAACTTAATAAATGAATAGATAATTATATTTTCGTAACGAATTTAGTTTAACGATTAAAAATTTCACGTTTGAGTCTCGTTTACGCAATACAAACCAAGTTTGCGAGTTATCTCACGTTTACGATTGAGAGTACCACGAATACGTTTACACGTTTAAAGTAAGGATAACATGATTATAGTTAAAATACGAGTTTCTCATTACGATTCAAGTCTCGGTTTTCTACGTTTACAACGAAAGACAGATACAAGACACAACGCTTACTAAAAATAGAAGTACGATACAAGATTTCCAAATATAGAAAGTATAGAAACGCGGAGCGTTACAGTCTCCCCTCCTTTAGGAAATTTCGTCCCGAAATTTAGGAAGATGTAACGAAGAGATATGGATACTTAGTCTTCATATCACTTTCAAGTTCCCAAGTGAATTCGGCGCCACGTTTACCTTCCCATCGAACCTTGACAATGGGAATACGACTGTGCCTCAGTTGCTTGGTTCCTCGGTCCATGATTTCGACCGGTTTCTCCACAAAGTGCAAAGTATCGTTGATCTGAAGATCTTCGAGTGGAACTTGAAGTCCTTCTTCGGCTAGACACTTCTTCAAATTCGAAACATGAAACACAGGATGAACATTGCTGAGCGTTTGAGGTAGATCCAGTCGATACGCTACCTTGCCTATCCTTTCGAGAATCTTGAAAGGACCCACATAGCGAGGAGCGAGTTTGCCTTTCTTACCAAAACGAACAACACCTTTCCAAGGTGCAACCTTGAGAAGTACGTGGTCACCTATGTTGAATTCCAAAGGTTTGCGTCTTTTATCAGCATAGCTCTTTTGTCGGCTTCGAGCTTTGAGCAAGTTGTCACGAATCTGTAGGATCTTGTCCGTCGTCTCTTGTATAAGTTCGGGACCGGTGAGTTGTACGTCTCCGATCTCGTGCCAACAAATAGGCGAACGGCATTTGCGACCATACAGTGCTTCAAATGGAGCCATTTGAATACTTGCGTGATAGCTGTTGTTGTATGAGAATTCTACCAAGGGTAAGTGTGAATCCCAGTTGCCGCCAAAATCGATTACGCATGATCGAAGCATATCCTCTAAAGTTTGGATAGTACGCTCGGTCTGACCGTCAGATTGAGGATGAAAAGCGGTACTAAGATTCAAATGAGTGCCAAGGGCGGATTGGAAAGTTTGCCAAAGGCGAGAAGTGAAACGAGCATCACGATCAGAAATAATATCAAGAGGAGTACCGTGACGACTAATTATTTCACTCGTATAGATACGAGCCAATTTCTCGACCTTGTAATCTTCACGAATGGCGAGGAAGTGTGCGGATTTGGTCAAACGATCGATGATAACCCAAATACTGTCGTGACCAGACGAGGTACGAGGCAATTTCGTGATGAAATCCATGGCTATGCTTTCCCATTTCCAGACCGGAATTTCTGGTTGTTCGAGCAAACCGGAGGGACGTTGATGTTCTGCCTTGACCTTGGAACACGTAAGGCATTTGGAGACGTAGAGAGCGATATCACGTTTCATTCCAGGCCACCAATAGGATGCGCGCAAGTCATGATACATCTTATCTGCTCCAGGATGAACGGAGTATCGGGATTTGTGAGCTTCGTCCATCAAAGTAGTCCGAAGATTGAGACGATCGGGAATCCAAATGCGGCTATGGTAGTAAAGAATACCATCAGGCTTAGCTTCGAGTGGGTTTTCGATTCCACAATTCAACTCGTTATCGAGGTTACCCTCGTTAATAACGGCAAATTGTGCTTGTCGAATTAACTCATTGAGTTTTCCCACGCTTTGGTAGCAACGAGCACTCTTAACATGAGTCTTACGACTAAGTGCATCGGCCACGACATTCGCCTTACCAGGGTGGTAGCGGATATCGCAGTCGTAGTCGTTTAACAATTCTACCCAACGACGTTGACGCATGTTGAGTTCCTTTTGATCAAAGATGTGTTGGAGGCTCTTGTGGTCGGTAAAGACCGTACACTTTGTACCATAAAGGTAGTGTCGCCAAATCTTTAACGCAAAAACAACTACACCAAGTTCAAGGTCGTGAGTAGTATAGTTTTTCTCATGAATTTTGAGTTGTCTCGACGCGTAAGCGATTACTTTGTCCCGTTGCATGAGAACGCAACCAAGACCCTGGTTAGAGGCATCGCAATACACGACGAAATCGTCGTTCCCATCGGGGAGAGTGAGAATAGGAGCATTACAAAGCATGTCCTTGAGTGTTTGGAAAGATTCTTCTTGTTCGGGACCCCAAACAAAAGGTTTATCTTTTTGAGTCAACGAAGTCAAAGGAACGGCAATCTTCGAGAAGTTCGAGATGAAACGGCGATAATACCCAGCTAGGCCAAGAAACGAACGAATTTCAGAGGGCGACTTAGGTGCAATCCAATTCTTCACAGCTTCTATCTTTGCAGGGTCAACATGAATACCAAGTTCATTGACGGTGTGACCTAAGAATTGAACCTCTTTTAGCCAAAATTCACACTTGGAGAATTTGGCATACAGACGTTCAGTTTGCAAAAGCTGAAGGATAAGACGCAAATGTCGTCCATGTTCTTCTTTCGTCTTAGAGTAGATTAGGATATCGTCGATGAACACAATGACGAAATGATCGAGAAAAGGCTTACACACACGGTTCATAAGATCCATAAACACTGCAGGAGCGTTGGTCAAACCAAAAGGCATGACCACGAACTCGTAGTGTCCATAACGTGTACGAAATGCGGTTTTGGGTACATCTTCCTCCAAAACCCGAAGTTGATGATAGCCAGAACGGAGATCAACCTTTGAAAAGCACTTCGCGCCTTGCAATTGATCGAAGAGATCGTCAATACGAGGAAGTGGGTATCGGTTTTTGACTGTAAGTTTATTGAGTTCACGATAATCAATGCACATCCGAAAAGACCCATCTTTCTTCTTGACGAACAACACGGGAGCGCCCCAAGGGGAAGTACTAGGGCGTATAAAGCCTTTATCAAGAAGCTCTTGGAGTTGGCTTGATAGCTCTTGCATCTCCGAGGGTGCTAAACGATAGGGAGCCTTCGCAACAGGAGTTGCGCCAGGAATGAGGTCAATACGAAAATCGACAGCTCGAGGAGGCGGAGGACCAGGGAGATCCTCAGGGAAAACAGAAGGGAACTCACAAACGACAGGAACATCACTTATGCTAGGGCCTTTGTCTTTCTTTTCCACAACGTGGGCGAGAAAGGCAAAGTACTCCTTACGCAAGTACTTGTTCGCTTTGATGCATGACATAAGCTTGAGACCCTTAGAAGGTTTCTCACCATAGACGTGTAAAGAGTCACCTTGAGGTAGGGGAAGACGAATGAATTTCTCAGAACAAACGACTTCAGCATGAACTCGCTTAAGCCAGTCCATGCCTACTATGACGTCAAAGCTACCCATTTGCATAGGTATGAGGTCGATGGAAAACTTATGATCGTTTAAGATTAGGGAGCAACCAGAAAGAACAGAGTCAACGGATATGGTCTTACCATTAGCGACTTCGACAGCAAAAGGATTAGGCATTTTAGTTCGTTCGCACTTAAGCAAGGGTTCAAATTCAACGGATACAAAACTTCTATCCGCGCCAGTATCAAACAGACAAGTAGCATAGATATGGTTCACAAGGAACGTACCAGTGATGACGTCATTTGAACTTTGGGCTTGAGCTGAGGTGAGAACGAAAGCTCGTCCTTTCGCAAGTTCGGTTTGTTGTTGCTGTTGGTTGTTGGTGCGTTTCGGGCAAATGTTGGCGAAATGGTTAGGATCGCCACATTTGTAGCAGGTTCGACCTGGTGTAGCTTGGGTTTGGCGGTTTGGGTTAGGATTGGGTGAAAGGGCTTGGGTTTGCTGGTTCTGGGTTAGGCGACAGTAGTTGGAGAGGTGTCCCAACCTATTACAGTTGGCACATTTTCGGCATGAGGTGCCAACAGGGTGATGGTAGTTGCAAGTGGTACACTTGGGGTGAGAGCCAATGTAACCTTGTCCAGGTTGGTGGGTGTTTTGGGTAGGCGGAGTGACGACAGCATTGTTTTGAGAAGAAGCCTTCCGCTTCTTGTTCTTGTAGTGGGGCTTCTTGGCTGGAGGGGTAGGTGATTCGGTGGTGTTGGCTATGGCTTGGTGCGCATGCTTCGTAGGGACCTTGTCGTAGGCCCCCTGAAGGATGCAGTTATGGTTGAGTTGGAGGGTTATGGCATAGGCTTCCTCAAGGGTTTTCGGGTTGGCTGCGGCTACATGGTTCATGATTACCGGTGAGAGGCAACGGATGAGCTTGGCGATTGACTTGGGAACAGTATCGGCTTGCCCAGGGCAAATGATACTTAACTGTTTAAAGCGCGCAATCAATCCTTCGGCGTCGCTCCCCTGTTGTGTGAGATTCCAGAACTCGTTTTCAAGTTTCTGGGTCTCATGGGGAGGACAGAATTGCTCCTTCATGAGCTCCTTAAGCTCTTCCCAAGTCATCGCATGGGCTGCTTCGTTTCCACGCATGTTTCGTTCGGTGGTCCACCACTCGAGGGCTCTCTTGCGGAAGACCCCGGTGGCATTAAGGGTTCGGAGTTCCTCAGGGCAGCCGCCCTGAAGGAAGATAAGCTCCATTGAATCAAACCAATTGATCATGGCGGTAACACCGTCCATGCCAGTGAATTCCACTGGTTTACAAGCCATGAAATGCTTGAATTGGTAAGATGGTTTGGGGGTATCAGGTTTGGAATCAGCGGATGATTTAGGTGTGGCTTCGGCGTGTATGGTGTGGATTTGGCTGACAATGTCGGGTATGATCTTAGCCAATTGCCCGGCCATTTGCTCCGAAACGAGTCCAATCAGTTCTTGCTTCGACATTGAGTCCTCGTTGTTGGATTCCTTCTGGGAATCCGTCTTCTTGGACTTCTTGAGGCGGTTTAACGTGTTACGGAAAGGAGGCATCTAGAGGTTGTAAACAAGACAAAAGCATGAGACTTGATTGTAATAAAGAAAATAGGTTTTGCATGCATGAGTATGAATAAAGTTCACATAAGTTTCACATAAGAAGCATGTGTTCATTAAGTATGGTTCACATAGTTTGCATGAGTTCAACAAGTATAACATGTATACTCACGTATGAATACAAATAAAGAGTATAAATTTAGTTTGTTCACGGGGATTAGTATTGTTTTTGATTGCGATAAACGGGCGAGTGTGTAACGGTTTGAAATGAACGAGGTAACAAGTATCAAAACACATAAAATTTGAGTCACATAAAAAGAATAGGCTCGTAAAACATGGAAATGATTCGGGTAGAGAATCGTCGACAATTCCAAAGTGAATCGAAGATCTTCTCGAATTAGAGAAACGTGCTTTGGCCTATAGGTAAAATGCTCTCATCGAGAAGCGACTAACGACATTTTACCCTTCCAGTTACTACACGTCTCTAACCGATCAGAAAATCGAGACTTTGGCGAGAGCGAAAATCAAGGAATGGGACTTAATCGACAAGGTGCGGGTTTCACCCCTAACTTGACGATTTTGTACCCTAAGTGTGGTTGGTACTTACCAAACGAAGAGCAAATTCCGATTCGTTGGTAAGGGTCCACTAGAGTTTTGAGTTGAAAATTTTCCATCAAGGTTTGGATTTCACTCCTAACTCGATGGCATAATTGCGTGCAAAAAAAGAATAAGTATAGCGGATTGAGAGTCGTTCACCAAATTGCGGTTTTCACACCTATTTTAGTGAAGTCGTCTCGTTTATATTACGAGTGTCTTCAAGCGTCCAAACGTGTATTATGTAAAAGTGTCTTAGGAAGACACCATGTATATGTATTAAGACCAAAAGGAAAGAGAGAAGCAAAGTAGGAAGCATAAAGTTTTAAGCATAATCAAGAATGGTCACAACGGGTACTTAGAACTATAGACTAGGTCGAACATGGCAATTCTACCTAATTCCCTATAGTTATGGCTCTGATACCAATCTGTAACACCCCAACCGATGGCGGAAATATCGGGATGAGACGAAAACGAGATTGCTCATTGCTCACAACATTATTAAGTGACAATAATTAATTAAACCATATTTCATTCCATAAGGATTGTCAAATACATCAATGTAACAAAACAAAGAACAATCTAACATTTGCAAAGTCATAACAAAATTGATACGTCGACATTAAACCTAACGTCTAATTTGTGTGTATCTAGTCCTTGCTATATTGTTTTCATAGCGTCATCTCCTTCAACCTGTAACATGTTTTAAAATAAAGTCAATGCAAAAGCAAAGGCGAGTACACAAGTTTAAGCATAGCATACGTATACGAATAAAGTTTTAACAATCCTCATGGCAACCAAATCTATACAAGAGCAAATCAAGGCATGCAATGCTAATAATCAAACCCGTAACGCAATCACGATGTTTTAACATGACCTCACGTGTAAAGCGATGGAGGTGGATGCGTGAATTCCTATAGCGCTAAGCATGTCAAACAAAGGCTAAAAATAGTTAATGACTAAAGCATAGCACAACGTTTATCCCTAGACAAGCAACAAGTATACGATTCAAGTAGTCATGTGTATAGGATTGTTTGTGCGTTTCATAAAGTTTAAGTGTTTGTGATTTTTGTATATGGAAACATGTTACACCCAAAAAGTGATAAAAACAAATGTGGGTCGAGTGTACTCACGGTTTTGCTAAGTCTTTTCTACACTTGACAATCCGTGAAGACGTTGGTTCGAGGATGACACCGAATTATCCTACAAGAGGAAATGAGGCGTATGAGTATAGAGTTTCAACGGGAGATTAGGAGTATTCGAGCATGATAAAAAAAAATATGTTTGATAAAGTATTATGATACGAAAGTATTCACTAAGATGTAACACTCGTTCTTGACACTATAGTAACTCTTACGAGTTTGGGTGTGATTTCATAGGTTCGGGGCCTATTAGAATCGTGACAAGGAATTACATACTTTAGTGTTAAACTTAATAACTTGATAGGTGATTATAAGTTCATTATCAAGGTTTCGGTTTTAGAATTATAATATAGTTATATATATATAGCATTATAATCATGTAGGAGGTGGGAGGATGACCATCCACTTTGTAACCTCTAGTGTCATGTATGTCAAGTATGAGGTGGGAGGTTAAACCATCCACTTTGAACCTCGGATTATGTTCACCACTACACAAGTTACCATTGGTAACAAGGAGGGTACAAGAACTATATACTATACAAGAATGTAAAGACAAGAATGATAAGGTGTCATCTAGATACCAAGTAGCCAAGTATTCAACAACCCGACGAGCACACGAGGACAATCGTCAACGGCTTTGTGGGGTTGTGACACTTTAAGTCTAGCAAACTATCTTGGGATCTTGATGAAAAATCATCAAGTGATGTGTGGTCTCAAGTTAGGATAGCCCAAGCTTCCTTGGTGGACACACAAGAACAAGTTTAAGAACTTGCATCACTTGTGAGCTCAATGCTCTTTAAAAACAGAAAGTTTAGGGTGTTAAAACAGCCCTTAGTTCATGTTAACAAGCTTGGTTAGGCTTTACTAATCATAAGCTTGATTGTAAGCACAAGAACACAAGTTTGTTGAAGTTAAAACACAAGTTTGATAAAAGTTTAGACAAAACAGAAAGTTTGTGGACATTTTGGGGCATTTCCAGGTCTGGATTCTCCATGGAGAAACCTAGGAATTCAACCCAAAGTTTATCCAAGCAAGTAGGAAAAAGAATGGAGTGATTTCATTAAGAAATGAGTGAGTTACACTCACTTTAGTAAGAGGTATACAATCTGCTCGAAAATCTGATGTTGCAAGGATCTTGAGGTGATTTGAGAGTGATTTGAGAGAGATTAAAGTGTGAAAATACTTGGATTAGAGGTGGGTTTTATAGGAGAAGGATTAGGGTTAGTTAGGTGAAGTTTAGGTGGGTAATTAATGGCTTAAAACTCGAAAAAAATACAAAAAAACCGCGCCCAAAATGGGCTGTTTGAAAGCTGGTCGCGACCAGCCTCGCCCGGAAACAAAGCATAAGAAGCTTTTGTTTCCGGGTTTGTTTGAATGAGAGGCGGCTGGTGGAGTGGTTAAGGCGCTTGTATGTGAACCGGAGGTCCCGGGTTCGAGTCCCGCGGATCCGGTTTTGTTTGATTATTATTATTATTATTATTATTATTATTATTATTATATATTATTATTTTTTTTTTTTAACTTTTAAACAGTTTCATAAATGACAGGAATGGTCCCTATAGTTCAAGAATTCAATATTTACTCGTTAAACCTTGGACTTATTTAAAGAAGGATATATATTAACATTTATAAAAAAAATAGAATTTTAAATTTTTGTAAAATAAATCAATTAATTTTATTAACTAAATTTAATTAATTAATTTAATTAATTAACTTAATAAATGAATAGATAATTATATTTTCGTAACGAATTTAGTTTAACGATTAAAAATTTCACGTTTGAGTCTCGTTTACGCAATACAAACCAAGTTTGCGAGTTATCTCACGTTTACGATTGAGAGTACCACGAATACGTTTACACGTTTAAAGTAAGGATAACATGATTATAGTTAAAATACGAGTTTCTCATTACGATTCAAGTCTCGGTTTTCTACGTTTACAACGAAAGACAGATACAAGACACAACGCTTACTAAAAATAGAAGTACGATACAAGATTTCCAAATATAGAAAGTATAGAAACGCGGAGCGTTACAACACCCGAACCATCACCTGATGTTGAACCCACCTTCTTTGCCATTGCCAACGAAGCATCTCACTGGCGTCAGGCTATGGCAGATGAATACACTGCACTCATTCGAAATGGTACTTGGTCATTGGTTCCTCGTGCTCCAAACACAAATATAGTTGATTGCAAATGGGTGTATAAGATTAAAAGGGATCAACATGGGGTTGTTAAGCGTCACAAGGCTCGTTTGGTTGCTAAAGGCGTTAATCAGCAGGCGGGTATTAACTATACTGATACTTTCAGTCCAGTGGTAAAATCTACCACTACACGAGTTGTTCTTTCATTGGCGGTTACACGTCATTGGCCCTTATGTCAATTGGACGTTCAAAATGCTTTCTTGCATGGTGACTTGAAGGAGACAGTTTATATGAAACAACCACAGGGGTTTGATGATCCTCAAAAACCAAATCATGTGTGCCTTTTTCGTAAGTGGCTTTATGGGCTCAAACAAGCACCTCAGGCATGGTTTGAAAGACTCTTAGCAGCTTTGACTGCTCTTGGCTTCCGGGGTTCTAAAACAGATCCCTCCCTTTTTATATACTCACACCATGGAACACTTTTGTGTATGCTTGTCTATGTAGATGACATTGTTTTGACAGGTAACAACAACAGTGCAATTGATCGTATTGTTAGGGGTCTAAGCCAATCTTTTGCCATACAAGACATGGGATCCTTATCTTATTTCTTGGGGATTGAATTAGTATGCACTGGGTCTGATATTCTCCTCTCTCAGAAGAAATATATTACTGAATTACTTGCTCGGGCGAACTTATCACATTCTAAACCAGTTCCCTCACCATGCACTACCAGTGTCTCACTTTCTCTTGGTGACAGCCCCCTGTTTGCTGATCCTGTTAAATACAGGCAAATGGTTGTAGCATTACAGTATGTTACTCTCTCTCGGACTGAGAGTACCTATGCAGTCAACAAAGTCTGCCAGTTCATGCACTCTCCCACTGACAATCACTGGTCTGCTGTTAAATGTATTCTACGGTATTTACATGGGACGTCTGATCATGGTCTGTTGATTTCCAACACTTCTTCTTCTGTTTTACATGCTTATACTGATGCCCACAAGTTAACCGCCTTTTCTGATGCGGACTGGGCTGGTTGTCTAGATGACCGTCGATCCACGGGAGGATATGCCATCTAGTTGGGGTCAAACCTTGTTTCTTGGTCAGCTAGGAAGCAAAAGACTGTCTCTAGGTCATCCACTGAAGCAGAATACAAGGCCTTAGCCAATACAGTTGCTGAATTAACTTGGCTTGAAACATTGTTGGCAACTTCGTGTTTCTATGAAGATACCTTCGATTTTATGGTGTGATAATTTGGGAGCTACATATCTTTCTGCCAATCCAGTCTTCCATGCCAGAACAAAACATGTAGAAGTAGATTTTCACTTTGTTCGTGAGAAAGTTGCAAACAAGAAGTTATCCCTTCAGTTCACTTCTACACATGATCAGATTGCTGATGTCTTCACAAAACCTTTGTCTTCAGATCGTTTCCTCTTCTTGAAGTCCAAGCTGAAAGTCCGGTCCCGACCTTAGCTTGAGGGGGAGTATTAGTTGATATATGTCTTAGTATAGGGCCCGACCTTAAGCTGATTATAGCCGGCCCTAATCATTGTAATCCTAGTCTATATATATCCTATATGTAATCTCATTGTACACACAATCATAATACAACTATACCAAGTTTATCTTTTAGGTTAGGAGCTTGAAGTTTTTGATTAAACGCTCCTACTAGTAGGTATATTTGGCATGAAGCTTTTAGGAGCTTTAGCTTTAAGCTTTTAAGAAAAAGCTCATATTCAATAAAAAGCTTTATTTGGTTGAAAGAACTTGAAGCTTTTAGGTTAGGAGCTTGAAACTTTTGGTTGAACGCTTCTACTAGTAGCGTTTAGAAGGAGCTACAAGCTTTTAGGAAAAAAATGACTATCTTAACCTTTAAAGATAATGGATTTTCTAATGCACCAATTTTTTAATCTCCATTTTGGTCATTTTATACATTTTATTAAAAGCTCCAGCTACTCTGCCGAACACCTAAATATATCTAAAAAACTATAGCTATCAGTTTCCACCAACCAGCTACTTTTTCCAAACATACCCGAAGCATTTAGAAGGAGCTACAAGCTTTTAGGGTAAAAATAACTATCTTAACCTTTAAACATAATAAACTTTTAATGTATCAACTTTTTAATGTCGGTTTTGGTCATTTTATCAAAAGCACCAATTATCCAACCAAACACCTAAATATTCTAAAAAGCTACAGCAATCAGTTTCCAGCTTCTAGCCACCCGCCATCACAGGCAACAGCCACCAGCTACCCCGGCTACTTTTGCCAAACATACCCAAAGTTAGCACCTTGTCTTCTGTTTTTAAAAACCTCATATTCTCTAAAACGCCTCAGATTCTAGGTTTAGTCGTTGTTTTACTAGCAGGTTCAGCCATTGTTGAAGGTACACTTTTAACTCTTAAATGTGTGTATATTTGTTAATTATGCGATCGATTGTAAGAATTTCTGGAATGTGTGTTATTACTTATTAGCATGAATGTATGAAATTGAAGTGTAAAGTGCTTGTGAGATGATTATTACCTAGATTCATGCATTTCGTGTGTTAAGATACGGAAATAGTGCACAAAATCCGTTAACATTCTTAGTTTGGTTTATATTTGTGCTTGTTTCTTTCTAATTTTGTCATGTGTATATATATATATATATATATATATATATATATATATATATATATATATATATATATATATATATATATATATATATAAGGGATGGCTTAAAATGAGAACAACCACGAGTTGCGAGAACCGTGAGAACTTTTTGATCCGGGACGAGTTGGGCCAAAATTTTTTTGGCGTAAAAAAAACTTGCATCAGTTAAAACTAACGACTCGACAATTTTCCTTTTTTTTTTTTACTTTTTTTACAGATGTCTTTATAATGTTTTCATCTACATTTGTGCAAAAAAAATTTGGCCCAACTCGCCCCGGATCAAAAAATTCTCGCGGTTCTCGTAACTCGTGGTGATTCTCATTTGAACCGAATTCAATTCCTCTGTTTTTTAACCACTCATTTATTTCCCTTGTATTTTAATTAAGAGGGTAAATATATAGGGGAATGTTTAAATGAGAACACCCATCTTTTGTGAGAACCTTGAGAACAAATCTCAACCACTCATTTATTTCCCTTGTATTTTAATTAAGAGGGTAAATTGGTAATTAAACAAATTCCCTGCAACTCCCATGTTTCCATTATCACCTAAATTCAATTGCTCTGTTTTTTAACCTACGCACATCATCTTAAGTCTATGCACATGATCTTTAATCAGGTATCTTATTCAATCGATTATGGATGGCTTGATTAATCTTAAACTGTTTGCAGGTACGTTCTTCATTCTTTAATTATTTGAGACGTTTTTTTTATTCAATGATTTTTGCTTAAATCGATTTTTGATTCATCGATTAATTGTTCAATCGATTTTGGATTTACTAATTATTGTTTTTGTATCAATTACTTTGTTTTTGTATTGTGGATTTTGTTCCATGAGCATTCCATTCTGTTCAGATATACACATGTGTAACTGCTAATTACCTATATCATATCTTGTTCAGATTTTCACATGTGGAACTGTTATTCTATTTTTATTATTTTTTTTGTATAAGGGTACTTCCTTTGATACAAATGTTCAAGATAAAATAATACATTTTGAATGCATGTAGACTTGGTAGAATGGAACTGGCGAGCGTATGACAAATTAATTGACACGAGTCGTATTCATAGATTTTTAGCATATGCTACTATTGTAAAAGACCATTTCAATGTTGGAAGATAAGAGGACATGTTGTCTCAAGTCCGTAAGATGTGCGGTTGCATCACGCAAGTGTTGGAGCTGATATGAGCATTCCACCCTGTTCAGATTTACACATGTGTAACTACTAATTGTTTGCATCCTATCCTATTTAGATTTACATATGTGTAACTGTTCTATATTCTTTGTGAAAGTGTACTTCCTTGATATAAATTTTCAAGATAAAAAAAATTCATTTCGAATGCGTGTAGACTTGGTAGGATAAAACTGGCGAGCAAGATTTTGACAAGTTAATCGACAGGAGAGTGACTCAAATGGTCGTTTTGCATGTAGGAACATGAAATGGTAAATCTCCATTTTCAAACATAAATGTAAATGTGCATTAATCAAAGCCATGTCTTTTTACAACCATTAGTAATACATAATATTAAAAAACATTGATATTTCAAGTCCAAAAAATAAAAATAAAAATAAAAGATTAGGTCTAGTTGTTGCTCATTCCATGAAGCTCCCAAGCTTTCTGCAACACCTTTTCTTTGAACTAATTAAATTTATTTTCCATTGCTTTCCATACGACGCAAAACAAAACCCCCACAATTTGTTATATTATCTTTTGTCACCGCAACTGATATTAACTTTACAAGATGGTATTGCTCCAATTTATGTGTACTTATGATGTTCAACACTTCTCGGGTAGTAGATAAACATGCGATTCTGAAACAAAAAAAAAACAATACAATAGTCAGTAGTATTTCTGGAAGCCTATATCATGATTTGGATTCTAGAACTATATATGCTAGCATCCAACTTACCAACTATGTTAACAAAATCATCTTTGAAACTTAATTGGAGTGTCATTTTCACTAAAGTTTAGATTGTTTTTATACCAACTAAGCTAACAAAATCATCTATAACTAAAATACTTGGGTATTTTCAAATCAAAACATATTTACTTTTTACATTTACAAATGTGTAAACCTTTATATCTTGTTTAAGTTTTTTAAGTATTATAATTTACACATGTATAAACTTTCATAAATATGCTTGATTTTGTTAACTATTAAGTTTTACACATGTGTAAACCTTCATGTTTATGATTTACACATGTGTAATTTTTCATTTCTATACTTATTTCTTTAATTATTATGATTTACACATGGGTAAACCTTCATATGTATGCTTTTTTTTACTATTTAGATTTACACATGTGTAAATTTGCATATCTATACTTATTTTTGTTAACAAAGATTTACACATGTGTAACGTTCATATCTATACTTATTTTATTTAATTATCACGATTTATACATGTGTAAACTTTCATAATTATGCTTATCCCTTCTAACTATTATGATGTACACATGTGTAAACCTTTGTATCTTTACTTATTTATTTTAACTTACATGTAATGTATACTTTGTTTTCTTAAATGAAAATCAGTAATGAACTACATAAATGATTGGGTAAATAAGAAAAAGCATGAGAAAGATGTACCATAAAGTTCACGAGATCTATGTATCCAATGGTAACAAGAAAACCAACAATTATCACATAAATTCAAAATTAAACGAAATATCAAATTTCCAACAACTGGTTACCCAAAGTATACTAAAGTAATAAATTATTATAAAATATAATACTTACATAAGGATGAAACAATCTGATAGTCAGAACTCTCAATTAGCAGAGTTTTATTCATGAACCAAGAAGACACCTTGGTTATCATCCTCCCCCTATTTTCACTATGTTCCAATCTTACCGCTAAACTACCCTTCTGATTATCAAAATCATACAAATTCACATATAATCGTCATGGATTTGGGTTATTGAAGGCACAACTTGATTTGTAGATTGATTTTGGTGAGGAAAAAAATGAATAAGGGTTTAGGAAGATGAGATCTGATTTTGAGAAGAAGGTGAATTTGAGAATGGATGTAATTTGAGCGTGAATGTTAATTGAATGTAATTTTACAATAATGCCCCTTTAGTATTTTAATTTAAGTTTCCTTCTCATTTAAACCCCTCTAATTTTAACCCTTAATATAGGATGATCTATAGATGAAAATTGTTCCTAGTGTTCTCACAAAAATCTTTGTTCTCAAGATAAGCCTTCCCTATATATATATATATATATATATAAGGAGAGGATCATGAGAAACTAGATATAAATGAGAAAACTCGAAAACTAACTAAAAAAACAAAAAAAAAACATAAAAACATACAATTTTTTTACAATTTTTTTTATAAAAAATCGCTGCATTTTATGTATAAAAAAACTTTTTTTTCAAAAAAAAAAACTTGTACTGCACATGTGCACTATATGTGTCTACACATGTGCATTATGTGTATATATTGCACATGTGCATTATATGCTTTTTTTTTTTAAAGTTTTTTTATATAATATATATAGCGACTTTTTATAAAAAAAATAAATTTTTTTTGATATGTTTTTTTGGTTTTTTACTTAGTTTTTTGTTTTTCTCATTTAAACTAGTTTTCTCATGATATATATATATATATATATATATATATATATAGGGTTTTAAATCATATAACTAATCTTAATGAAACGATATGAATCTTTAAGTGCTTGTACGATGAAGATTAACCAAAATAGTGTGTGTGATATAAGACAAAATTATGCGCAAAATCGATCGATGTATTCTCTTTAGTCTAATCAGTTCAGATTTATGCATTGGTTCTTATAGTTCTATAACATATTTCCGATTGATCTTTGAAATTTTTTCGAAATGAAAACTAACTAGATTAATGGATTTTATGCATAAGAGACGTGATTATGCCCCAAATGAGTCAATGTCCTGTGTTTGGTTTAGGTTTTTATGCATGCTAATTGTGATTGTGACATTGTGTACATAGTTATCAATAGCGGTCACTATGGTTGTTATAGTGAATAGCGTAGCGTATGAGTCGAAGGTTGCTACAGGGTCTGTAGCCATAAATAGCAGGATTTCAATCTTTTTTTTAATATAAAGAGCGATTGAATATAGCTATAAAATGGCTAGATTCTAGGTTTTTGTTTAAATATTCATGTAAAAAATAGCGTATATACCAGGGTATTTTAATATAATATACATATAATTTTTTAAAACTTTTTCTAGTGAATCGCTATTTATAAAATGGCTCCCGCTATATCGCTATTCGCTATGTAGCATATAGGTACCTTATTGCTTATTGTTGTTATTCGTTATTAACAACTGTGATTGTGTAGTCGTTGGTTGGGAGTTCAAAGTTTCAACTGTGCAGAGTGCAGGTTGTGGTGTATTGATTCTAGAATAATCTAGGAATTGCTATTAAAAAATAGTAATTGTGTAGTCTATGTTCCATCTAAACTGTTATTTGCAAATATGTCATCACAATGAGTTTGCTGGTTTCGGTTCCTTCTATTGTTCTATTTATCCCAAGTTCGAGATCCGTTCAGGACGCAAGTAAGGCTATGGCTTTTGATAACGTTATATTTGTGGATGAGCTTCCTTGCTATTTGACTGCGGATCAGGCTATGGAACTCATGGAGACTTTTGGGACTATTGCAGCACTTTATCTCGCAGTAGATGAGGAAACTGGCAACTCAAAGGGTCATGCGCTCTTTATTTATCAAGATACATCTGTCACAGATATTGCTTGTGCGACTCTTAATGGTTACAAAACGGGTGACAAACCCCTCGTGATTGGACGGGCTAACCAAACTTTTGGACCGGAGAGCTTACAAAGTGCATTGCAGGTTCTACTTTCTACATTCTGTTGCACCTGTTTGCAGGTCAAAGTGGCTGGGGTCAAGCTGCTTTGACCCATATTCTTATATATCTTAAAGAGGAATGTCATCGTCATTCCTCTTTAAGCCCCCGACTTATTTAGAAATATCATGTTTACCCCTTTAACCACTTAACTTTAGGGAATTTCGTTTTTACCCCCTCAAGTTTAGGAAATGTAATTTTCAACCACTTAAAATTTTACAAACTTTGTAAAATGTCACTTCGACTCCCTCAAGAGTATATATAATCTGATTTTTGTTGGTATACATTCGAGCTGGTCTATGTTTCAACGTAAATTTTATTTGGGAACAACTTGGGTCAAACGTAATACGTCATCACACTCATTGTTTATGTACATTTCGACATAAATTTTGTTTTCATTTATAAAACATTTTCGTGCTTACTTTTTATGTACGTTTCGGTGTAAATTTTATTTGAAAACGAGTCAGGTAAAAAATACTACATTTTGATTCGTTGATTAAATTCGATTTCGTCTACTTTTAACGTAAAGGGTTGGTAATAACCCATACATAATCACGCCGCATAGTCGGCACAACATTCAAATTTTTTTTTCTACATTTCGACATAAATTTGGTATATTTTTTTTGTATAAATTCGAGTTTGTCTACGTTTCGACGTAAATTTGGTGTACGCTTTCGTGTTTTATTTTGTACATTTCCTACGTATGAGTCGGGTTGCATATAACACGTGTTGACTTGACGGTATAAATTGGAGTTAGTCAGGTCGCAAATAGTACATTGTACATTATAAATTCGATTACCTTACGTTTTGATCCAATCGCAAAGCCTATACAGGTTACATTGAGTTCAATCGGATACGTCGAAATAGGTGTTTTCATAAGGTTAACGCATCACATAATGCTCGGACAAATCCATTGGACGTTTGCGATGTACCCGTGCCACAACGCACGCGGGTCTTATTACTAGTTAATACGATTACAAAAGATATGTACTTAGACCAGTAGCTGTTTTGTTTATTATCTTAAACATCATTTGATTTGCAGGGATTGACGTTACAACCTCCTACTAAGGTTCTATCTTTATCACAAGTGGTAACTGAAGAAGACCTCACAAAGGATGAAGATTACGAATTCATATTGGAAGACGTGGAAACAGAATGTGGAAAATTGGGTGATCGTTTGATTGTTAAGTTTTATATATTTCTTGATCTACAGCCTCTTGCATCCTTATGTCAATATGTGTTATTCATGATCTCAAATCTTAAACTAATTTGCAGGTAGTCTAGTCAACGTGGTCATCCCACGCCCTAATCCTAATGGTGAACCCGTAGCAGGAATTGGCAAGGTCCGTTCAATCTCGTCTTTTAATTGCTGTTAGTTGCCATCAAACAAATGTTATGGACTAATACCGTTGCAAGGATTGGGACTTGTTCCACATCGGTTGTATGAGCAACAAGTGTGGGGTTTATATACAAAATGGGCTCTCTCACCTACCATCAGACCAGTCTTTTGGGTTGAGTTCTCTCGTTTGGTATGTAACAACAAACTCACGGTTAGTGGTTGGTTATTTCTATCGGTCTAGGTTTTTCTTGGAGTATGCAGACACGGAAAGTTCTATGAGAGCTCGGGCAGGATGGAATGGAAGGAAGTTTGGCGAGAACCAAGTGGTGGCGAGTTTTTACCCGTAGAATAAGTTCAATCAGGGTGAGTATGGTGGATAACCATGTTTTCCTATGTGTGATGTCTCTTTTGGATATTTGCTTAGGAATTAGGACTTGTATTGTTTCTGTATCCCATCTTAATCATTCACCCTTAGGCCTAAACTAACTATTCTAACTTATAGTTATTGGCGTTAAAAAAGGATATCGACTTTGTTTGGAAAGATATGTGTATGTGTAAGCTTACATGTTATACTTGCGGTATGGGCTAGCCGGGTGCCTACTTTAGTTGGTATGTATTTTTCCTTTATCTTTAACTGATTTACAACGCACCCCTTGAATTTTGATGAAGTTATCATTTTGAGTTTTTAACGAATTTCTCGGTATGCGGATTTTTAACGGTCTTGTTTGTTATATCAACACTCAATGTGAGTTATTTTTATCTACGTTTCGACGTGAATTTTCTTAACGTTGTATTTAAACTACTGATTATCTTAAGCAATTTTTAAACTGTTCGGCATTTTAAATGGCCTGACACTCATTTCTAAATACACCACTGTGAGTAACATGTTTTTTTTAATCAATGCTTAAACGGACCCTTTATAGTGTGCGGTTGTCGTGTTTATTTTCATATACATTTTGATGTAAGTTTTGTTCGAATAACTTGATTGGCGTATACAACAACGTAACTTTTCTGTGACTCTTGAATATACCGTCGCGACGTGATTTTTTAAGCGTCACGTAGAATGTCCCATTACCATTTGCTTATTTTTATCTACGTTTCACATCCGTCACGAAGCGTCCTTCCTAACCCACTAGTTAATAATCATGACCATCCATTGATTGAAATCCAATGGATGTAATTGAGTAGATATTATGTAGGGGTACTTTCGTAAAGTTAATATCTTCATTTCTTCGTACACTCACTATTTGCATGTTGTGTACCTTCGCTTCTCTTCTCTTTTAAACACCTCTGATTCTCTCTCTGAAACACCTCAAATTCTAGGGTTTACTCATTGTTTCACACTTTTTTTCTACGATGAAGGTAGGTTCAGCCATCGATGAAGGTACTCATCTAACTCATACAAATGTTTGTGTGTTTTTGTTAATTATGTGATCGATCACACGAATTCCTGAAGTGCGTGTTATTAGCTTGAATGTATGAGATTGAAGTTTGAAATATGCTTGTGAGATGAAGATTAGCTAGAAATTGTGTACAAAATCGGTTGATATTCTAAGTCTGGTTTTTATTTGTGCTTTTTTCTTTCTAATTTTGTGATCAACAGAAATCAGTTTGACTGTATATAATATTTCTAGGGTTTTAAATCATATTATAATGAGTGTTATATGTTAAGAGATGAAATTGTGCACCAAAACGATAGGCGTTGTCTGTTTAGTTTAGCCGTTAGGTTTGTGCTTTGATTCTTATAATGTTTTGGATGATCTAAGCTAGATCGTCCGAAACTTCAAACTCCTTTATATCATATTCAAGGATTATGTGTATCAGATATTCAGATTGATGTTTTAAATGTGAAAACTTACTAGATTAATGGATTTTGTGTAATAAGTAGGGGTGTTCATGGTTCGGCTTCAAACCGTGAAACCGTTCAAACCGGTCATCGGTTTGGTTTCGTGGTCGGTTTTTTACTTTAACTTTTGGTCGGTCGGTTTTAGAATTTTAGAACCGTAGTGAACGGTTTGGTTTATGGTTTAGACCAAAAACCGGCCGTATAAAACTGGACCAAACTGTATGATTTGAAAATATATTTTAGTATTATATTTCATATATTCAACTATCTTAATGTTGTGTTAGTTTCAATTTAAATAACATCGGGTCAAGTCATAGTTATAAGTTACAATACATATTTTCTATTACTTTGTTAAAGTGAGTTTGGGGGGCTATAACCTTTAAGTTTAACTGTGATTATAGTTGGTGATGGAGATTCACTTGTTGAAAATATGTGTATAGAGAATTAAGACTAATGTTTTGTAAACTTTTTTTTTCCAAATGTTATTACATTTGTAGTTTGGTTAGCTTAAATTGTTTTTATATTTTATAACGACCAATAGGCTCAAACCGTCAAACTAAACCGGAACCAAACCGTTAGTATCGGTTCGGTTTTAATTTTCATCCGGTTCGTTTTTGGTTTTCGGTGATCAAAAGCTGTGACTAACGGTTTGGCTTACGGTTTGACCCATAAACCGTAAAAACGGACCGTGGACACCCCTAGTAATAAGAGACCAAATTAATGATTGTCCTTTGTTTGATTTATGTATATTTTTATGTATACTAACAGTGTTTGTGTAAACGCTGGTGATAAGTTAGTAATTTTGTAGTCTGTTAGTAATAAGAGACCAAATATGCCATCACAATGAGTTTGCTGGTTGATTGTTGCGTTGTTAATATTCGTCCATTTGCATCTTTTGGAAGAAGTGTAGATATAGAGACAGGGAAATTCATGACTCCAACAACGTTAGATCTGATTTCCAGCCTTCTTCATCCAGCACTGGCACTTACAGCTTCTGAAAAACGGAGCGATCAGGCTGGAAAGATGAAATAAGTAAAGAAAGTGATTGGCAGGTATAATGATACGGAGCTGCATTTAGCAGCCTATCGAGGTGATCTGGAATCTGTGAAGCATAATACTTGATGAAATCACTTCACAAATGGTGGGAAATTTAAGTGGATGTGATTTTGATGCTGAGGTGTTGAAAACCCGAGCATCCGTGGTGAATGAAGTGAATGAGTTGGGAGAAACAGCACTGTACACAGCTGCTAAAAAGGGGCATCTTGAGGTTGTGAAAGAGCTTTTGAAGTAAGATAAAGAAACACTTACAAGAAGAAGCCGTTCGAAATTTGATCCTTTGCATATAGCTGCCAGTAAAGGACACCATGGTAAATATACTTTAATTGATTTAGTTTTTAATGGATGCTAACATCTTTTTATTGACTCTTATTGCAGCGATAGTAAAGCTACTACTTGACCATGACGTATCCCTATGCCAAACGAGATCAAAAGGAAATGCAACTCCACTTATTACTGCGGCTTCAAAAGGACACACTGCTGTTGTTCATGAGCTACTTTCAAAGGACCCGAGCTTGTTAAGGAGTCCCATATTCAACGGTAGAAAAGCATTGCATCTGGCAGCAAGATCAGGGCATGTTGAGACCGTGAAAAGTTTGCTTGAAAAGAACCCACAACTGGCTCGAAGGACCGACAAAAAGGGTCAAACCGCATTACATATGGCTGTAGAAGGGGCTAGCAGTGAGGTGGTTAAGTTGCTGCTTTGTCTTCCTGATATGAATGTCAATGCTTTGACCAAAGACTACAAAACCGCACTTGACATTGCCCAATGGCTTTTCCCATCAGAAAAATCTGCCGACATACGTGCCTGCCTGGTCCACCATGGTGCAGTCCGAGCCAGTGAGCTGATCCAACCACGAGACGAGTCAAGAAACACTGTGAGCCATATCAAAAGCGGCGTCCACGCAATCACTAAAGAGGTTAAAAAACTTAACCGCCAAGGAACCAACAACCACACCAACTCCATCACAATGCCAATTCTGTTAGCTGCCATCTCCCTTGCTGCTGTTTTTACGGTTCCCAGTGAGTACAATGATGGTGGGATGGCGGTAGTGGCTGAATTGACGCCTTTCAAAATCTTCTATCTTTTCAACACGATGGCTCTTTATACGTCTTTAGCGGTTGTGGTGATTCGTATGACGTTGGGAATTAGAGGTGAGAAGAAAGCCAAAAAAAGACAAGTGGTTGAGGTTATCAACAAGTTACTGTGGTTAGCTTGTGTGTGCACTTGGGTGGCTTCTATGGCATTGTTTTATATGGTGATGGGTCGGAAGCATGAGTGGGTTGCCGTTTCTATTATTGTGCTTGGTGGGGCTATAATGTTGGTGATGGTTGGATCGATTATGTACTATGTGGGTGAATGGAAGATAACGCGGTCATTGGGAAGGTTGGAGAAGATTGCAAAAAAGATGGATGAATTGAAGCAAAAACTAGAAGCATTCAAGTATCAGATGATTTGAGTTATGCCACTAGGTTCTATGTTTCAGAATATGTTGCTTTGACTACTGGACTCCTTACTATGTTAATGTCGTTTTAACCTTAACATTATGATTATGATTATGAGTATGACTTCCTTAGTATTGTTATCAACTTCTATATCTTGATTAAGACCTTACAATCTTTTAGAGATTCATTGATTTTCAGTTTTTCACCATGTAATTGTTATGAAACCGCACGGGCACCTCATCAAGCACGAAGACAATTTAATAGATGTGTTAGTTACCAGGCACCGACACATCACTTGCTCACAAGGAGATGTTGAATGGCACCATATTACCATCGACATGCTTGTGGACGTGCTACATATGATCACAACATGTAGTTCAAGTATCATGACCCTAGCAGAGAGACCCTTAGATATATAACACTAACCGTTAACCCTACGACATGCACCACAAATACGAGGTAGCTAATTTATTTCTACGTAGTGTGTCATCAATATCATAGCTGTCATTTCATTCGCATCCGAGTGATATACATATTTGTTGGTCTCTCTCATCAAAGATTTATGCTATTTGATTTATCAAAAACCTTATTTGACAGTGAAGGGTATGGTCTCAAAAACCTTGCGTCAATCAAGGAAACCATACCCATTAATAACTTCTAAGAAAACTGCGCGCAGACTTCTTTGCCAAAATGAGATTTATTAGAACTTTGCGCCAAATATCCAAGAGAGGAAAGGATCATATAACTACCTTGCGCGGGTTCGCGCAAGGTTCAAAGTTAACATTGAACATTCTCTTTAGGTAAATGCTTCATTTAACTACCTTGCGCGGGTTCGCGCAAGGTTCAAAGTTAACCTTGAACATTCTCGTTTGATAATGCTTCATTTAACAACCTTGCGCGGGCTCGCGCAAGGTTCAAAGTTAACCTTGAACATTCTCGTTTGATAATGCTTCATTTAACTACTTTGCGCGGGCTCGCGCAAGGTTCAAAGTTAACCTTGAACATTCTTGTTTGATAATGCTTCATGCACAAACCTTGCGCATATATTTATATCAAAGCAAGTATCCACCAAACGTTGCGCTAAGCAACAAGGAGAAGAAGAAAGATCAGTTAACTAACTTGCGCCTCTCGCGTAAGGAAACAGTAAATCCTGAGAAACTTTCCCTTAGCAAAATCCTTGACTTGGTGCAGAAGCAAAGGGAATCTTTTCTGTTGTAATAGAATGTACACGTGGCGAATAATAGATGGGTAACAGCTGTAAAACCTTCTAGAAGCCATTAACACCCAATCATGCAAGCATCTTTTCGGTTATAACCAATTGCCACATCGTAGCATCTGGACGGCTGAGGAAGATCACGGTGATGGCATGCTCACATTTATAAGATGTAGTGATCTCATGTTGACACGTGGCACCTCCCTAACCGCCGATGAGCTCACGATCCGTGTGCACTAACGGATTGCCAACAAACATTAACGGAATAGCAGAAGATTCCGTTAAAGTTAACAATCTCTCCTTTCGGCGCCAAACACCGGCTATAATAAGTAACTTGGAGTTCAAGGAAAGGTATTCACTCTCAACTATTCTCTCTCTTACAATAATTACTTCCGACTACCTGTACTTATTCTCACGCCGGATGGTGGTCACGGAGAGAACCCCCCTTCTCCCCGTGGCAAGCTAACGGTGTTCTGTTTTGCAGGTTCAGCCTGAATACTGTTTTATTCATCATCCATCGTGAAACCAAACGGAGGGTTAACCCTTTTATGCAGAGCCCATACCATAGATCTACTTAGATTCCGGTCTAGTTGATCTAGGGTTTCTTCATTGGTGCCCACCGATTTCAATTCTTTCTCATCTTTCGTTTCGTTTCACTTAGATCTGCAGCATCATGGCTGACGGATCATCTTTTCAAGGTCCTCGATCAGGATTCGACGTCATGTTGTTGGACCTCAGGTCGACGGACAAATAGTTGAGGATTCTTCCGGCGAAGCTAATGCTCAGTATGATCCTAATCATGCGAGTATTCCTGTAACACCGGCGGCTCCTCAGGTTGATGTTACGTCGACTTTACCACCTAGAGAGACTCCATTATCGTGGTTAATCAAATCTCAAGCGATTCTAAACGCTATATATGCTTAGTTATGTGCCCAAACCGGAACTCCAGCTTTTCAAGCTCCGGTTAACGCTCCTCAGGTCCGTGCTTCGCCGGCACCTCGAGTTTTGAGTTATAATACTCAAAGTCATGCTCGTTCCCCTTCGCACATGCCTGAAGATGGAACATAAATGTATTCTAAAACCAGGAATGATCCTGTTCATTCTGGTAATAGAAGGCAAGAAGACAACGTTCAGCGTCGCGCATCTGTCCACTCTCGTTTGGGCACGCGGTCTTCGCAGAAACGGGACACCCAACACGATGAGCTCGATAGAACCTATGAGGAAGGGGATAGTGCAAGTATTTTCAATCGAATATCTGCAGATCATGCTAGTTACAGACCAAAAATACGTGCAGTATACAATCCAGAAGCTGAGCATGATTCAATTTGGTATATCGCCCAACCGAAGCAGCTGAACAATCAAAGTTTACCAGAGAGATAGCACTGGCTCCGTTGGAGCGAGCGAAATTACCATCCAACGTTGGAAAGTTTAACGGTTTGACCGATCCTGATGATCACATGCGCCTCTTTACCGGTGCAGGGTTACTTGGGTGCTGGACATTGCCAATGTGGTGTCACCTATTTGTACAGACCCTTACCGGCGCTGCGCGCCTTTGGTTTGATAATTTGCCGGCAGGTAAACTTTCCTCTTGGAATGACTTAAAAGAAAAATTTCTTACACACTTTAGTCAGCAACGGCGATACGTGCGCGATTCCTCAGATGTAATGAACATCTGGCGGAGGGACGATGAAAGCCTCGAAGTACGCGTTACAATAAAGAGGTGTTGGAGATTGGAGATGTCCATGAAGACCTTATACGCGTGCAGCTCAAGTATGCTGTAACGTGTGACGAAATGATTAAAGTGTTGTCCGGTACAACTGGCCTTCCAAAAAACTGGGATAAACTCATGGCAGCAGCCAAGGTCTATGCCCAGACTGAGCGCAACTTAAGTTCTAACAGGCCACCTCTACCTCAGAATCGTCCGCAAAACCTGAGTAGAGGTAGTCGCAAGTATAAGAGAAATTGGAAAGAGTCAAGTCAGAATTCGTAGTCTCCTTATTCACCAATTGATGCGCGAGTAACAATCAACAAGATAATAACTCAAAAAGCGATTAAGCAAGAGAATAGGGAACGTCAGTGGACTCCCTTAACAAAATCTCCGGCTGAGGTTCTCAGCACTGAGAATTATCAATTCAAACGAGCCGCAACCAATGAAAAACAAAAAAGGGCAAGACCCAAATTTGTTCTGTGACTATCATAGAGACACAGGCCACACAACAGATAACTGCATCAGTCTGCGCACGGAGATTGAAAAAGCATTAAAGAGTGGGAAGCTTACACATCTACTCCAGAATGTGCGCAAAGAGATTAAACAGATTACGCGCGAGAACGAAGGGTCTAGCAACAAGAAAATGAAACAGCACGTTTCCATGATTCAAGGTGGATCATCGCGCAAGCGTAGCCTTCAACATTTTCAAAACAACACTTGGCGCGAACAGCAAGTCATTTTTCCTATCGTTCCAGGAGGTCCCCAAGAAGACCGGCCAGTAGTTATCACCGGTATCTTTGGGCACTACCAAACAGACTATATGTTTATAGATCCGGGTAGTTCCATGGATATTATGTATGAGAAGAGCTTCAAGCAGCTAGATCCTGAGGATAAGGCACGCTTGGAACCAGTTGATTTTCCATTAACTGGGTTCTGCAATGAGGCTGTCTTTCCTCTAGGACAAATCCTTTTTCCTGTTACTTTATCTGATGGGAGGTGTTCTCGAACGAGTAACGTCAACTTCATGGTGATGCCGGCAAATTCCCGTCACGATGTACTATTGGGACGCCGTGCGCAATGTGATTTTACTATGATTACTTCCGCTCTGCATGCTGCTTGTGGTTTTCTGACACCAAATGGTATAGCTATATTTTACGCGCGGAAAGAAATCATGTCAATTGAGGAACCAGTTATGAAGGCTGTCAAGACATTGCCAAGTAACGAACCAGAAAAGTAAGAGGGTACTCAACAATAAGTATCCTGAGCAAACAATCTTATTAGGGCTTGCAGTCAGTATTGAAATTCGCGCAAAGCTTAAACTACTGTTGTTTTGCAACAAAGACATTTTCGCCTGGACACCTGCCGACATGGTCGGTGTCCCGCGCAACGTTGCGGAACATTGTCTGAATGTATTTCCGTCAGCAGAACCAGTTGTGCAGAAAAAGCGCAGCCTCGAGTCAGAAAAGACAGAGGCGATGAACGAACAAGTTACCGAGTTATTAAATGCTGGTATTCTGCGCGAAGTCAAATACCAGACCTGGGTGGCAAACCCAGTCATGGTGAAGAAACATAATGGCGGATGGCGGATGTGCGCAGATTTTAAAGATCTAAACAAGGCGTGCCCAAAAGATTGTTATTCTCTTCCTGAGATTGACAAAAATGTTGACTCATTAGCTTCCTTTCGCTGGAAATGTTTTCTAGATTGTTATAAAGGTTATCATCAAGTCTTGATGAAAAAAGAGGACGGATATAAAACCGCTTTTCACACAGAGAAAGGCATTTTTTGTTATACCAAGATGCCTTTTGGTCTCCGCAATGCGGGAGCTACTTATCAAAGATTGATGGATACAGTTTTTGGAGATGATATCGGGAAAACTGTGGAAGTCTACATTGATGATTTGGTCATTATGAGTAATTCAGAAGACACTATGTTAGACAACATCCAACGAACTTTTGATTCTCTGCGAGAGGTAAATCTAAAGTTAAATCCAAGCAAATGCTCCTTCGGCATGGAGGAGGGCAAATTTTTGGGTTTCATCGTCACCAAAGACGGTTTCAAAGTTAATCCTGAGAAGGCGAGGCAATACAAAAAATGTCTTCTCCTACTACCATCAAAGAGATGCAACGTTTGGCTGGAAGGTTAGCTGCGCTAAACCGCTTCCTCGCCAATCATGCTGCAAAGTCTTGTCCATTTATTCGAACCTTGCGCAATTGTACGAAGAGCAAAGAGTTCGCATGGACTCCTGAAGCTGATCAAGCTTTCCAGCAGATGAAAGATTGTTTAGTTCAACTTCCCACACTTACTACTCCTCGTGAAAAAGAACCCATGGTCTTATATCTTGCTGCATCTGAGGTAGCAGTAGGTGCTGTCTTGTTGGTAGAACGCAAAGGGGTCCAGTCTCCAATTTATTATATCAGCAAGATGTTGAACGATCCAGAGACAAGGTATTCAATTATGGAGAAATTAGTTTTAGCATTGGTCCATGCTTCTCGCAGGCCGCGAAGATACTTTTCAGGACATGTTATTACAGTTTTAACAAATTTTCACATTGGCCAAGTCCTGACCAAACCAGATGTTTATGGACGACTTGAGAAGTGGGCAATAGAATTGGGAGGTTATAACATCTGTTATAAACCTAGACCAGCTATCAAAGGCCAAGTTTTGGCAGATTTCCTCGCTGAAATTCCCACTGATAAACTTGAAGAATGCCAAGCAATTCAAAACCCAGTCCCAGTCATAGACAATAGAGCCTGGACATTGTTTACAGATGGCGCATCAAACAGTGATGGGGCTAGAGCAGGTCTTCGATTAATGAGTCCAGAGGGAGCAGAATTCACATATGCAATTCGGTTGGATTTTAAAAGCACCAACAACGAGGCCGAATATGAAGCTTTCCTAACAGGCTTACGCATCGCTATCAAAATGGGTGCAACAAATTTAGAAGCCCATGTTGATTCATTACTAGTTGTGAGCAAGTAATTGGAACATATGATGCAAAGGGAGATATCATGGCTTTGTACTTGGCGCAAGCCAAGGCTCTTATAGCACAGTTTCAACAATTTAAAGTCACACACGTCAAGCGAAGCGAAAACAAACATGCTGACGCTTTAAGTAAACTCGCAGCAACTAGTTTCAAACATTTGGCAAAGGAAGTTCGCATCGAGGTTTTAAGTAATCCATCAGTCCCTCTCAGACAAGTGACAATGGTCGAAGTAGGAGATCCATCATGGATGTCTCCAATAATGATGTATTTGTTACATGGTTCTTTACCAGAAGATAAAGCGCAATCACGTAAGTTACGATGCAAAGCCCTCAATTACGAAATGGTTGACGGTATTCTATACCGACGCTCTTACTATAACATTCGTCGTAAAACGGGTTTTCAAAACCCGCTTCGTTTAATAATCAAATATTCGGTTAAAAGTTCGTCGCATATTTATTTTTCCGGTTATTTTAAATATCTCTTAGTTAATAAATATTTTAGAATTTAAAAAACCATAATTAATAAATAAAACAAAAAGTAAGTTAAATTAATCACTAATAATAAATCAAAAAAAAAAAATAATAAAAATAAACAGGGTAGCCGGGTCTCGAACCCGGGTCTCCCACTTATACACACACAGCCTTCACCACTACACTACACACACATTTGTGATTAAAACTGAAAACAATTAAGTTTTATATAAAGATTCGCATATCACCTGTTTGAATCGCGACTGTAACCGCCAACTTCAATCAAGCAATGTCTGTTTTTTTAGAACGGAAAACAGTTACGATTTCGAAATCAAAATCGAATTAAAACTCCAAACCGTTCAAAGTTGAAATCATCAACCCGTAATTCAAGCTCCGAAACGGAAAATCTTATGATTAGGATTCACTATAAATACCGATGCACAGACCACAAAAACCTCGCTCAATCCTTTCGAAAACTCACTATAATTCTCTCTGATCGAAGTCTTGACCGCCGGAAGACGACTGCACTAGCCGGAAACTCTCGCCGGAATCGCAAATCAGGGTCGACGAAAACTTTGCCGGAAATCTGAAGAAACTCTCTGTTTTGGTATATCATGTTACTTAATCTTTTTATTCAATCTAGTATAAGTTTGTTGGTCAATTAAGCAAAACAGTCGGGATCACTGTTCTGTGTTTTTCTTAGTGAAGAAGACGAAGCTTAAGTTGTATACTAATATAATTAAAATCGGGTATTTAACCGGGTTAGACACACAGTCCAACGGTGGACTGTGTGCAATTACAAAGCACACGTCCCGAGTTCGAGTCGCACATGTTTCCGATTTTCTGAAATAAAGCCAACACTTTTTAAACTTATTCAGATCAATTCACAGTATATATATAAAAGGAATATAATCCAGTATTTATGCAGATTAGACACACAGCCCAACTGGTTGGGCTGTGTGCACTCGAACCATAGATCCCGAGTTCGAGTCCAGGTTCTGTAATCAGTTTCGGCCATATTAAAACCTTTTTAATAAAAACTAAATAAGGTTAATACTAGTTAGTATATATATATAATTAAAACAGAGAATATTTCGGGTTAGACACGTAGCTCAGTTGGTAGAGCTGCGTGCACGTATACGGGAGGTCACGGGTTCGAACCTCACTCGCCGCCTGAAATTCATGCTATCCGACCGGTCAGACCTGACACGGTCAACACATTTTTAAAAAATTTTTGTTTTCTCATTTTTACTTATTAAAGTTTAGAAATTATTTAAAAATACTTAAAAATAAGATTCCTAAGATAAAAAATTTGCAATAAACTCCTAAAAAAAATCTAAAAATCTCATTAAGAGCACCAATTAAAAAATATTAATCTCAAATAAAATTATTTATTTATCGAATTATTTCGTTATTATTTAGGTTAGTATTTCCCTCGTCGGTTGAATCCTAAAATTCGTGCGCATTCATCATTATCAAGGAACGCACCCACTGTGAGTGAATCTCTACCAATTCCTCGTTTTAATCATGTTTTGGGGTGTATCATGTGTCGTACTATTCTTTTATTTTATTTAAACACTTGTGCATACATCATACCCGTGATCAAATGCGTATTGATTGTTGTGTGATTTATATGTAGATTAAATTTATCATTTCAGTGCACGCATTTCATTAGGCCCATCAGTTCCCCGTGGGATACGGGTTGAGCATCAGGAGCCTCATTAGATCGGCTCTGTTTGATTGAGCCTTGATCTCAAATACATCATTATTCATGTCATATACTCATCCAAAGTGGTTTGTGATTGTTTACATATATATGTTTGCTCACATGTGATTAATGCACGAATTTTCTTTAATAAATAAAACAAGAAATTAGTTAAAATGTTTTATCAAAGTTCACTCGCCAACTTTTGTTGACCCAAAATCTCCCCTGTTTTACACATGATACAGGTGATCCAGCCGAGACAGGAAACACTTAGGATGGCCTAGAAGAATAAACAAGTTAATGCTTTGGAATAAATATTTAGTTTCATTTTCCTTTGTAATTGTATGAATTATGTTTTTGGATATTTAAGTTTGTAATTTGAATTTAATAAATATGAAACATCTTAGTAAATATCATGAGCTTTGGTGATAACCCAATTGTGCCCCGACTTTTATTCCACTGCGGGTCGGGGTGTGACAGATTGGTATCAGAGCTTGTGACTATAGGGATATAGGATAGGTTATTAGATCCTTAGAGCCTATACTATAGTTGATTAAATTTTAACTGTTTATGCGTTACATGCAAAATTCATGATGTTTATATGTTTCATGTTTATTTTCACACCCAATATTATGCAAGCACGCTCACAAATACATGTTATTATACAATGCTCATCATAATTCATATCCTCATAACATATCATATCTATGAGAGCACACACACCTCACGATTTCCATGATTTTTGCAATGATTTTGTATTTTTCAAATCACATCAAAGTGAGTTCTCACGACGGGCATGTAGTAACTGGAAGGGTACGAGTACCGGTAGTCGGAACGTCCTGTCTAGGCTTGGCATTCGTATAAATCCAAAATATCATGAGCTTTGGTGATAACCCAATTATACCCCGACTTTTATTCCGCTGCGGGTCGGGGTGTGACACTTACATGGTCCTTCGCTCCGCTGTGTTAACAAACATGATGCGCAATACCTGATCAGGGAGGTTCATGAGGGGCTATGTGGCATACATTCTGGGCCGCGCATGGTAGTAGCCAAAGTGAAAAGCGCAGGGTATTATTGGCCCGGAATGTACGTTGACGCGGTAGAAATCTTGCACAAATGCATGTCTTGCCAAAGGCATGCCCCTAAAACGTTGCGCACAAAGAATCCTTTGGTACCCGTCACAACAGCTTGGCCATTTCAACAATGGGCCATTGATTTAGTGGACCATTTCCGGATGCGCCCGACGCAGTAAAGTTTATCATTGTTGCAGTCGATTACTTCACCAAATGGGTTGAAGCCAAACCTTTAGCTTCTACTACAGCGATAGTAATTCGCAAATTCATCTGGGAATACATTATTTGCCGTTTTGGTCTGCCCATGCGCATTATTACAGACAACGGTCCAAATTTAATGGCTGAAGAGTTGCAAACATGGATGACCGAAATGGGAATCCAGCATGTTTTTGCTTCTGTTGCGCACCCACAAGCAAATGGTCATGTTGAAAGCATAAACAAATAGTTGGTCGACGGTATCAAGGCCCACCTTGGCACGGCACGGCGGGGGTGGGTTGACGAATTGCCTAGCATCTTGTGGGCACACCGAACTATGCCCAAGACTAGCACTGGAGAAACTCCTTTTAGCCTTGCGTACGGCACGGAGGCTGTGATTCCTGCCGAAATTGGGTTACCATCTCCAAGAATGCTAGCTTTGGAAAAAAAGATAACGAAGAACAAAGGCGCATCGACCTAGACTTATTGGAAGAACGACGAGAAAATGCAGCGATTCGCGAAGCTAAGTACAAGTCTCAGCTTGAAAGGTATTACAACAAAAGGGTGCGCATCTGTTCCTTTTTGCCTGATGACTTTGTTCTTCGCGATAATGAAGCGTCGAATGCTGAAAAACCGGGGAAGTTAGCCCCGCGATGGGAAGGTCCATACGTGATAAATGAAGTGTTGGGAAAAGGCGCGTACACTCTGAAGCGTATGGACGGATCCAGCGTTCCTCGAACCTGGAACGCCCAACAACTACGCCGACGTTATATGTAATCTCAGTCCTCTAAGCAACTTCTGAGCGTTGCGTAACGAGACTGCTTACTTTATTTTGTTATGTAATCTTAGTGGCAGCCATAGTTTTGAGCTTTATCAATATGAATAAAATACTCTGCCACTACTTACAGTCTTGTATATGTTCATTTACAAATGCATGCAATTCCTTTGGATAAACAAAAACACAAACTTATGAGCCACAAGCTAACTTAATACTTACGCTCACACATGAGAAAAGAAATTGTTCATTTGTCTATCCTACACAAGTAATTGGTCCCATGCAAACATTGTAAAGCTGAAATATATTATATTCACATCCACAGTACTTGCGCAGCAGCGCAACGTTACAAGTTACCACAAAGTAAAAAATTACAAATTTCCTATTCTATGGATTTGGTTCCCGCCTGCTTCTCTGTTGGAGAAAAGATCTCCTTTAGTTTATCAACAAAGTCATCTTACTGCAGCGCGGCATCCACAAGGTCCATAATCAGAATCTGCAATTGATCATATTTTTCTTTAGCAGCAGAATAAATGGCGGCAGTATTTAGCCCATGCGTGGCAGCACGGCTTGTATCCCATTCAGTCTTCAGCGCATGCGCCACGTGCAAAGTGCACTCTCTATAGCCCTCGGCATGCCCGTCATTGCGCGCCGCCATCATCAATTCTGCCACTCTCTCATCCAATTCTGCGGAATTAAGGATGGCATTTGCGATCTGTATACAAATACAATCAGTATATGTTGCGACAATCAAACCAGACATGTATAAAGAAAAGGGAATATTACCTCCACAATCCCGTACTCCCGCAACCAGGTAAGCTGGTTCATGAGGGATTCAGTTAGGTTTTCTACTGTAGCGCGAGCGACCTCCGTGTCGTTAAGTTTTTGTTCACCTTCAGTTAAACGGCGGATCAACTCGGCTTTCTCTGTTCGGTGAAGGTTGATATCTTTTTTCAAACTATCAACCTCATCTTGCAGCCGCGCCTGGTCAAATAGCATAGCAGTTAGATCATCAATTTCTTTATTCTTAAGAAGGAGAGTCATTTTGGTTGATACCTCATTCTGCTCGCTCCTTTCTCTGTGTGAGCGCGCCTCTTCTGCTGCCGCAACAGCATCAGCTTTCTCTTTCTTGAGTTTCTCAATTTCGTTGCGAAGACATATATTTTCTTTGTTATCACGATCACAAGACTCCACAATGCGCTTGCGCTCGTCCGCATATTGCGCAGCAGAGGCCTCACACTTGCGCTTCCACGACAGCGCATACCACTCTTCGGTCTTCTCCTCTTCCTCAAACTAGGCCTTTTCAGCCTCAAAATCGACGAGCATATTTAACGTCTTCTCTTTCTCGAGTTTGGCCTTCGCCTTATCAAGCTCAACCTCATCCCACTCCTTGTTCATGCTGCGCCATTCGCGCACAATCCTGTTTATGGTGGAAGAGGCAAGGGCAGACTCTTGCAAATATGACTCGTAAGTAGCCTCGTGGTCTTTTTCTTCCTGGCGCTTCACCTCCGCCGGCGGGAAGATGCCCTTATACCACTCCCTGCAGGAGTGCCAGTCCGTAAAAACATCACCCTGTTTAATTTTCCACACGGGCTGATGAATCGCAGAGGCCCGCCTCTCAGAATAAGAACGATAATAATAGTCCCCAGGCGTCTCCGCTGGGCGAATGTGCGACTCCTCCTCCGAATCCTCAACAAACACAAAGCCTTCGCTTTGTGTTGAAGGGTCAGCTCCCTTGGATATTAACTTTGACGGTTCTGGCACAGGGGAAGATATTTTTTCTTGTTCTGCGGAAGCAATATCTCTCACCCCAACATCTGTAGCTGTATCTTTAACCTGCTCGCCAGTAGGATTCTCAGCATCAAAATTTTTGGGCTCTTCTTCCGGAGCCACCTTCTCAATATTTTCCGGGACGATGGGGTCGGCATCAAAAACAGGAGTTTCTTGCCCCACATCTCCCTCCTCAACGTTCTTAGGCCTGCGCGGCGATAGTATAGCAGATGAGGTGGCCGGCGCAGCCTTCACCATTTTCTCTAAAAAACATATTAACAATACCAAGCATAAGTTTCTGCGCAACTTTTTTGACAGAAATGCGCAACAAATTAAATGTACCAGGTGAGAATTTCTTTGCAAAGGCATCCAGATTGCCCTTCTTGCCAATGCGCGGGCGTGCAACTTTTGTTGTAGCAGGAGTTTTAGTTTCCGCCTCCTTCCTTTCTTGGAAGTGCGCTTCAACGCCTCTTCCGGGCTAGAGGGTATTTCCAAAGGATCATCTGGGTTCGCAGCTGGAAGAGAGGAGGTGTCAATGGGTTCTGGCTTCGCTTTCTTCAAACCTACAGGCGCAAGACCCTCCAGTGAGTCCGACACCACCACATAATTGCATCAAGAGTCAGATACGAGACGCGTACCTTTCTTACCCTCAGCTTTCGCAGCAGCTGATGGCTTGGTTTTTTGATCTGGGTTGGAAGGGGAGGCGCAGCAGCTGCAGCAGCAGTTGGTTTCTTCTTCTTCTTCTTCGAGTCAGGGCCTACGCCCAAGTTTAGCAAATCACCTACATAATCAATCATATTGAGCAAAGGTTGCGCCATTAGTTATATTGCAATATTACTTAGAAAATATGTTCAAGAGTAATATTGCAATATCAACTTAGCCTTTGTAAGAATTTAATTACCAGTCTTCGAAGATGGTTGCGCCTCCAGATCCTCCTTCTTGGGCAGCTCAAAGTTCCCCAAGATTTGTGAGAACCAAGTTTCCTTACCCTCAGCAATAGGCGCGACAGCCATTTTCCCTTTCTCTCTCTTGAAAGAAACCAAGTAGAGCGGCGCAGCTACATAACAAACATTTTTGCATCAGTACATATCTATTAAAGGATATTACTAGGAAGTTAAAAGGTTACGTACCAGTTCCATCTTCAGTATACACCGGTTTTTCCCGGCGTTCTTTTTTCCAAAAAATACTCACCCCGGCAGCGATGAGGGCCCTCTCCGGCAAAACAATGTTGGGCACATCTTTAATATCCTGATACCACACCTCGTCAGCAGGTATGGGAAGGGTCTCCAGCTCGATCTCATCACCGGCTCGGAATGTCATCCTCATCGGGATCACCGCCAACTTTATGAAGAAGAACTTCTGTTTCCAGTCATGGTAATATTTGGTGGCACTAATAAATCGTTTGGCTTGCACACGTTGTTGGAACGAATAAAAACCCAACGAGCAGTGCAACTGATAGAAGACTCTGAACTTCTCAACCGTCGGTACGATCTGCATCGACCGGCAAACAAACTCAAAATGCCGGATACTAACCATTCCCATCGGGCTCAATTGAGAAATATGAAGCTTATAAAAACCAAGAATTTCCAGCAGGAAATGGGTCACCGGAAGCCTGAAGTTCCCTTCGGCAAAATAATCATAAAATAACGTGGGCGCATCAGCCACCGTGGCATCAGCCACCGGAAAAAAACGCTTTCCAGGACGGAGCAAAAAGAAAGTTGGTAGCAAGATTATCGAAATCTTTCTTCGACCACTTTAATGGTGGCAAACTAGACGTCGACGGTATCTCAGCAGAACTTGCACTAGTGGCCATAACTCAAACTTTGAAGAATACTTAGAAAATTTGAAGGTCGCCGAATATATGAACACAAGTTTCTCTCAAGATTTAATTTGGTGAGGAAGCAAATGGATCGTTGATCCCTTTATATACTAATCGCAATTAATGCACGATTTGACTGCACGACTTTTGCGACAGTCACGTATCCCAAAGTAACCGCAGGGGAGTGGGGAACAGTAACTGCCCCACGCGCGCGAGTGTCGCCAAATAGCATTAAATACCGTAAGACATGTACTGTTGACCTGTCAACAGTACCACCACGTCTCAAGAACGTGCGTCGTCACCAACTACACCATCCGGATAAGTGACACGTGTCTAAGTATATTTGAAATTCAAATACTTTTTCAAAATTCACTTACGACACGTCACCAAAATGCATAAAGCAACAAAAAGCTAGTCCTTACCAATCGCATCACATTTATCTTAAGTCCAGTGCTCCACCTACTTTTTATTCTTACATAGGAGCAACATTGGACTGGGGGGACTTGAAGGGGTATGGTCCAAAAAACCTTGCGCCAATCAAGGAAACCATACCCATTAATAACTTCTAAGAAAACTGCGCGCAGACTTCTTTGCCAAAATGAGATTTATTAGAACTCTGCGCCAAATATCCAAAGAGGAAAGGATCATATAACTACCTTGCGCGGGCTCGCGCAAGGTTCAAAGTTAACCTTGAACATTCTCTTTAGGTAAATGCTTCATTTAACTACCTATGCGGCCTCGCGCAATGTTCAAAGTTAACCTTGAACATTCTCGTTTGATAATGCTTCATTTAACTACCTTGCGCGGGCTCGCGGAAGGTTCAAAGTTAACCTTGAACATTCTCGTTTGATAATGCTTCATGCACAAACCTTGCGGAGATATTTATATCAAAGCAAGTATCCACCAAACGTTGCGCTAAGCAACAAGGAGAAGAAGGAAGATCAGTTAACTAACTTGCGTCTCTCGCGCAAGGAAACAGTAAATCCTGAGAAACTTTCCCTTAGCAAAATCCTTGACTTGGTGCAGAAGCAAAGGGAATCTTTTTTGTTGTAACAGAATGTACACGTGGCGAATAATAGATGGGTAACAGCTGTGAAACCTTCTAGAAGCCATTAACACCCAATCGTGCAAACATCTTTTCGGTTATAACCAATTGCTACATCGTAGCATCTGGACGGCTGAGGAAGATCACGGTGATGGCATGCTCACATTTATAAGATGTAGTGATCTCATGTTGACACGTGACACCTCCCTAACTGCTGATGAGCTCACGATCCGTGTGCACTAACGGATTGCCAACAAACATTAATGGAATAGCAGAAGATTCCGTTAAAGTTAACAATCTCTCCTTTCGGCGCCAAACACCGGCTATAAATAAGTAACTTGGAGTTCAAGGAAAGGTATTCACTCTCAACTATTCTCTCTCTTACAATACTTACTTCCGACTACCTGTACTTATTCTCACGCCGGAGGGTGGTCACGGAGAGAATCCCCTTCTCCCCTGGCGAGCTAACGGTGTTCTGTTTTGCTGGTTCAGCCTGAATACTGTTTTATTCATCATCCATCGTGAAACCAAACGGAGGGTTAAACCTTTTATGCAGAGCCCATACCATAGATCTACTTAGATTCCGGTCTAGTTGATCTAGGGTTTCTTCAGAGAGTAATATGGTTTGTAGCTAAGTGAGAACTATTCGACTACGTTGTGATGCTTTGTAACTTAATGGGCAAATTTACCCATTTTGACCTGTCACACAACTAACCCAACCCATATCATAAAAATTATATGTGAATCATACCAATCTTATCAGTTTCTCCAACATAATCACAGATATGATGCAGCCATTTTTTGGGGCTTTAACCATTAAAAGAGCAAGAAAATAATACTACATTAACTAAAATGTTGTCCCAAGACTTGCGCATCTTTCCATAGAAAGACTATTTCTGTAGTTGAATGGAAAGTTAAATAAATACTAACAAAAATTATTAACAAAATGAACTTTCTATAAAGACGTGACAGACTTGTGCGCAATGTCATAAACAGATATAAGAATTTCAGCACCTATGAGAATAATAATCAGCCACTCTAGAAAGTCTGATTTCCTGTTCTGCAATATCTCTTGAAGAAACCGAATGTTGTGCTGCAATCATATATGAAAAACAAATTAGTGTAATGCAAAAAAAAAAAAAAAAATTAATGGGATTTGCAGGAAGAAGTATCTTACCTCCACAAATTTCAACTTAAAATCCAAACTTGCAAATCTCTGAGTTAACTCAAATTCATCTCTTAGATACTCCCAAATTTGTGCGTATTTCGCATCCTTCCAGGCAATATCGGATCTACATCCAACCACCAATACAATTTTTCGTTAACACCTTTCTTATACTAATTTTTTCTTCTATTAATAATTATTAAATGAAAAAAATATTGTAACGAAACTGGGTCTATTTTTCTTTATAAAATAAACAAAAATACACTCTTTATGTGTGGAAACAGTATATTATAATACTGTTCTTAAATATAATTATTTGTGTTCAAAGTTGGTGAAAAATCATATCTTCAACTAATTTTTCCATCATATATATCGTAAGAAAAAATTAAAGTTCATATTGAGTTATTGACAAACGCAGGTATTTAATAATACTTTGATGTTTTAACTTTCAAGGAACTCCCAACAGTTGTGCTGTATGGTAAATCTTTCAGTTTTCATTAGATAGAAAAATAACTAGGTAAAATAAAAGTTACCTCTCAAAAAGCCCAAGCTTAAGTATGACATCAGCAAGATTTGAATTCGCCTTCCCCACCAACTGAAATAATTTTTTTCTTTTCATTGTGAAGGTTCCAGTTTTTTCCATGCCACGATTAATGTCTGTAAATTCCCCAACCATCCCATCAACCTAAACCAAGAAAGTATGAGAAATAGTATTAAGTATACATATTTTCATACTATAAATTAATAACATGTCGGTGCTTCATGAAGTTGTATTCTAGGCTTAGTGAGTTTTTCAAAAAAAAGTTGGCTTTGTTCACTTCTAATTTATAGGTTTTCATTTCTTTTTTGCATTTTAACTTCTTTGATATTTTTTTTTACTTTTACCCAAACCTTTTTAACTTTTGCAAGTTGAACACTATTTTTTTTTGTTTTCAACTTTAATCCCCATACATTTTATCTTTTGCAATTTTTTGTTTTACGTTTCGTTCTTAAGTTTTGCGAGTGAATACGCCACAATGTGGTGTGGGTTCAATGTCTTTTCATCTATTTTTTTTTTCAATTTGACAGCCCGTCGCAATGCGTCTTTATTTCCATGCTTGATAGGTTCGTCGCAACGAGCGGGGTCCTTGATCGACTTATTTATTCTTTTCTATGTTTTACGTTTTAGTCTAATTTTTTCGCACTAACACGACGCAACGAGCATGCATAGTTCCACGTAATGTATGCTTTTTGTCGGTGTTATTTTTTCCTTTTGTTATTTTGTTTTTACCCATTTTTTCGGTGTTGCTGGTCCCTGGCAGTGATAGCATTGGTGCTACTTGGCACGGTTTACGCCCCCGCCCACAACGCGGTGGGCCTTAATACTAGTTTACTACAAATTGATGGACCATGAGAGTAAGTTAACGGGTCAGGTCAAGTTGACCCAAAACGATGCCCTAAAATTTTAATGTTTTTAGAAATAACTAGTGTGTTAAATATAATACAATTTATCTTAATTACAAGCAGACTTTTTATAAATTAATTAAAGAGATTTACGCATTACAGGTATACTCTGGTAGTCTTTGAACTCGGTCTACCCATTTCCTTTTTAAGTTTTAAGCAAACTTATTGTGTAAGTTTCTTTGGAGTGCTAGAGATAAAATGTTACCGAATTGACCCTTTCTGTAGTAAAGGATCGAAATTGTTCATCTCTAATAACTGACTAAGAGAAACTTAGACTGTAGAACTCATGAGTTATCATACCTGACGAACATAGTAATCAAGAGCTACACTCTGGCCCAGAACACTGCCAATTGTACGAATCCCATCAATATTCAAATATTGAAGCATTATATAATCTAATCCACCTTCCATCCATGTCTCCAACGTTGGTTTCTCCTTTACTTCGTACTCTGAAATAATCATAAGAAAACTGATTATTTAATCCATATTTATAGGTCGAAAAAACATGTTCATACCATACTGCAACGAAATTGTAATATAAGAATAGCAGAAGTGTTGCTTAGAAACAAATCAAAGATAAAAAAATCAGAATAAGTGATTGTTAAACTTAATAAGAAATGCTTATAAGATTAAAGTAAGAATTGAAGAATAAAAAAGAAGTAAATATTATAAATACAATGAGACCTTACCATCCTTTCTCATTTCCTGTTCGGATAGCTCTCCTGAAGCATGTTCTTTTACAATTTTAAGATACCGCTCACTTTCATGTTCACGAACGTTAAACAAGACAACTGAACCATACTGAAAAACTACCATATAGACACTGTCACTCCCACTTAAACTTGCACCCAAACCCTGTTAAGCATAATCATCAAGATATAAATGACGCTTCTATTATATTAAGTTATTAACCCAAATATGCAAAATATAAGACAATTAGAATATACAACAAATGCAACCATAAACTAACATTTATATATGCAAAATATAGACTTACAATAGACTCAGGCTTGGTGTTGCCAAACCTCAGTACAACATAATTCGTCATCCTAGAAGTAGGCTGGATGTAATTAGGTCTGTTTTGGTCCATTAACTCCTTCAAATTCACACTGAAACCAAACAAAAAGTCAATAATCACATTGAAGAAATATGTTCATCAAAGATGTAAACTTAGTGCTCTAAAACTGAACGTTCAGCAAACTGCGAACCATTCATGGACCGTCTGGTGGGAAATCCATTTACATGCCTTCGTTTAATAAACGAATGAACATGAACAAAGAATTCCATTCGGCTAATTAAAATAAATGAACACGTACACAGGTCACATTCATTCAATTGTGTTCGTGAGCGTTCGGTAATCTGCCCGTTTCTGTTCGTTTAGAGTTAACCGACTAAGCACAAACAAATTCAATTCCTTAACAAACGAACACAAACACGATATTTCTTTAGATTATATGTTCCTCAACCTCTTCTAAAATATCATACACATCATTTCAACACATGCATCTTTATCAAATAACAACATAAATACATATAAAAACATGAAAAAACAATCCAATTCAAGCAGTTACAATCAATTATACCTAGTAGAGAAGAAATAAGCCCTAACAGGAATAGACGGCTTCAAATCCTCATCAACCACCTCATCACCGGACTCCTCACCTTTCTCATCCACCTCCACCTCATCCGCCACCGCCACCGACGGAGCCGCCGAAGACGACGGCGACGAAACCGACGAAATACATTTACTGATTACAGCGTTCGGACTAAAACCGAAGAATTCACGAACCGGCGGTGCAATCGGAGGCGAATTGGACGAATGTGAGAACTGGCGAGTTAGGGTTTGATTGAAGAGTGGTGCGGCGTATTGTGGTGGATGTGGTGGTGTGAACAGAGTGATAGGGTTTGATGAGAGGGAGATAAGTGTTCGGAATGATCGGAGAATTAGGGTTTGAGACGACAGTGACGGGAGGAAGAGCATGGTGGCGTTTGTGTGGTGGTTGAATAATCGTTGGTACCGGCGCATTATGACCTTGACCGGAGCATTGCGCCGCCGTGTGTATCCGTCGTGGGGTTTAGGTTGTTCTATTCTGTTGTTCGATGAGGGGTTGAAAATTGTATGTTGTATTTTTTTCAGTTAAATGCTTGGTTGTACATGTGGTTTGTGAAAATTTCAGACTTGGTCTTAGTGGTTTATTAATTACACGCTTGGTCCTAATAGTTGTTATTTTTGCACTCGGGTGATCCTTATCACTAACCTATGTGAAGTTTTTCAGTTAAATACGTGCAAAATTACTAACTTGCACCTAAACAAAAAAAAGAACTGAACCTCCTTTATCTTCTTCACCCTTTCCCCCCTCACTCTCTCTCTAAAACCCACCACCCACCTCCACCGTCAGCCCATCACCACCACCACCACCACCTTCAACCCACCACCACCTCCTCCATCGCCTCCTTCAACCCATCACCACCACCGGGTTGTATCCCTGAAACCAATAAAAATTAACCAAGCTAAGCAAGCCGCACAAGTTGCAGGTACTGCTCTCAATGCCACAGCCGAACGCAGTTCGTCAATTTGCTCACAAGAACAACGTAACGACTCGCAAGACAACCGCAACCGTGGCCGTGGCAGAGGCCGTGGCCGCGGTCGGAACAACTCGACCAGGGGACGCGGCGGCTACACCTACTCCCCACATGTAACATCCGTCGAAAAACGGGTTTTCCAAACCCGCTTTGTTTGTAACGGATATCAAGTTATAAAAATTTGTTGCGTATTTATGACTTATTATAATTTTAAACAATACATAATTAATAAACAAATTTGAATTTATAAGCTATAATTGTTAAAAAGTAAAAATAAAATAAATAAAAAGAAAAACAGGCTGCCGGGAAGCCTAGCAACTTAACTCACACACATTCAACCACTCCGCCACTTGATGTCTTTGTGAATTCTAGGAAACAATTAAAACATATGTACAACCGTGAATCAACCTGTTGCGCCAAACTGAAACCGATATCGGCTTCCAACCGTCCAAGACGTTTGAGTGCTCGCGGATTCTTGATTATAACCGATAAACCGACATTCTTAATCAATTCAGTCGTTAATGAACTTGAATTCATGTGATGTTCGGTTTTAATAACCGAAAACATTCACTTTTTGAATTACTTCAACAAAATCATCATCTCGCGACTCAGTAACATTCACAGAACCTCTAATTTCACTTTTACTCAAATTTCTGATCGTCGGAATCACTTTTTGAACTCGCCGGACTTTCGCCGGAAAACCGTGTCTTCCATCAAAACGGTAAGTTTCTCAATTCTTCCATCTTCTATCAGTTGTTAGGCTTTTGCTAACTCAAACCCTTCAATCAGAATCAGTTCCAGGCGACGATATCGGTAATCAACACTCGCTGGAAAACTTCTGAAAATTCATAGATTGCGTTGTGAAACGGTATAATCTTTTAAACCTTCTGATAACTCTTGTTTAGTACTTCAATTCCACAACTAGCTAATCAAAACTGTTAATTGGTCCGCTCAGACGAAGTTCATAAAAACAGAGCTGACGACTTTGCCGGAGTTCTGAGAAAAATCGTCATTCCGGTATGTTCATTCCCAAAACCTTTCCTATCCGTTACATTTTAATCATTCATACGCCTGTTAATCGAATTAAGCAAGAACCAGTTGATTAATCGTTGTCTGTGTTCTTGAGCGAAGAAGACGAAGTCGATTATGATTATAAGATTAATTAAAATCAGTATAATAAACGGGTTAGACACACAGTCCAGCGGTGGACTGTGTGCAAACAATAAACATACGTCTCGAGTTCGATCCCTATCACGACCCTATTCTTGGAAATAAAAATGTTTTTTTTAAGAACCGAACCGGGTTAACTCACTGAAGATGTTAAGTATAATAAAAATCAGTATATTAACCAGGTTAGACACACAGTCCAGCGGTGGACTGTGTGCAACACTAAACCACAGGTCCCGGGTTCGAGACCTGTTACGCACGCCGGTTCGATGATTAAAATCCTTTTTAAAAATAAATGAATTTTGAATAAATTAAAACAGTATATAAATATAATTAAAAACAGAAATATTTCGGGTTAGACACGTAGCTCAGTTGGTAGAGCTGCGTGCACGCGTACGGGAGGTCTCGGGTTCGAGCCTTACCCGGCGCATACTTGCACACTAGCGAACCGGTCAAACAGTCAACAGTCACGGTCAACGGTCAATGGTCAACTCAAAAGTCAACATTTTTTTATGTTTTTATTTATTTATTTAATTTAAAAATCAATTAAAAATACTTAAAAATAATGTTTTTAAAGTTAGAAAATAGCCTTAAACTCACAAAAATATATCTAAAAATCCTATTAAAATTATTAATAAAATCCACTCATTTACCATACCTTTCGTTATTATTTAGGTTAGTTAATCCTCGTCGAACAACCCTCTAAACTCGTGCGCATTCATCATCTTCAACCGAACGCACCCAATGTGAGTGATACTCTACAAATTCCCCGTTTTAATCACGTTTTTGGGATGTATCATGTGTCTTATTATTTATTACATTTAAACTATTGTGCATCCATCATATTCATGATCAAATGTGTATTCAATATGTATCAACTGTTTGTGTGGTTAATGTTTAGATTAAATTTATCATTTTCAGTACATACATTATCATAGGCCGCCGCTCCCCATTACATATGAGCGTTGAGCTGTTCCCCATTACATATGAGCGTGAACTAGGCGTTGCCAACATACGATCGGCTCCGTTTGATTGAGCCTTGATCGCACAGACATTTATCATAGGCCGTCCGCTCCCCATTACCTATGAGCGTGAACGTGACGTTGCCAACATATACAGTATCATTCATGTTATATATTCATGCAAGTTGGTTTGTTATTGTATGTTATTGTATATTGTTGTTATTGTTATTGTATGATTATTTACGTTTGCTCACATATGATTATTGCACAATTTTCCATAATAAATATAACAAGAAATCAATAATAAACGTTTTCTAACAAGGTTCACTCGCCAACTTATGTTGACCCAAAAAACCCCCACTTTTACACATGATACAGGTGATTCAGCTGCAGCAAGAAACATATAGGATGACTTAGAAGAATAAACCGGTTTAGACATTGGATTGTTTAGTTGATTATCTTTCTTTGTAATTGTATGAACATGTTTGGAATATTGAGGATGTAATTTTGAATTTAATAAATATGAAACATATTAGTAAATATCATGAGCTTTGGTGATAACCCAATTATGCCCCGACTCTTATTCCGCTGCGGGTCGGGGTGTGTGACACCACAGACTGCTGTTCAGCCGTGGCCCTCTCTGTATCCCACTTGGGCCAGTCCGCAACCAACATACTCTCCGCAACAATGGGCACCATGGATGGCTCCCCCATGTCCGTACCCGACTGCCGCAAAACCCACTAACACAAGTCAGGGAATTCTCGGCCCACGACCCGCTCAGAAAGGGGATACAACCCGATGGTGGTGATGGGTTGAAGGAGGCGATGGAGGAGGTGGTGGTGGGTTGAAGGTGGCGGTGGTGGGGGGTGATGGGCTGACGGTGGAGGTGGGTGGTGGGTTTTAGAGAGAGAGAGGGAGGGGGGGGAGGATGAAGAAGATAAAGGGGGTTCAGTTCTTTTTTTTATTAGGGGCAAGTTAGTAATTTTGCATGTATTTAACTGAAAAATTTAACATAGGTTAGTGATAAGGACCACCCGAGTACAAAAATAACAACTATTAGGACCAAGCGTGTAATTAGTGAACCACTAGGACCAAGTCTGAAATCTTCACAAACCACAGGGACCAACCAAGCATTTAACTCTATTTTTTTTAAATATTCATTGCATGCAAAGTAGTAAAATAAGGGGTTGAAAATTGTATGTTTGTTATGAATGCTCAGGTCCATAGGCAAAGTCTGACCTAATGTTAGTGGGCTTTAGGGTTATTGTTGTAGTGATTTATATATATATATATATGATATATGTACATGAAATAAGATGAATGAAACCTTTTCTTATGTTTGCTCTCTTGTTCATAATACGTTATCAACACCTTTGCTCTTCCAGTCATTTATTTTTGAAGATTCGAGTCTTTCTCCAACCTCACACTCAACATCAGCAAATCCACAATCAAAAAGTTACCAAAATTACCAACCCTACGAGACTCCATCACCAATCCGTAAACTAATGGATTAAAAGGTATAAATTGTTATATATAATCCCTAACTGATTGGATTGTTTATAGACTTTTGTTTTTTGAATGCATGCATCATATAACTTATGGCATATTATTTCTTTATCAGTTAAAAGAAGGGAAATAATTATAATATAATATAACTAGACTATTATTTATAGTTGAAGTTGTATTTGGCCATGTTTATTTAAACGTTGAAGTATAATACAAACTATTATAGTCATATTCTAACACTGGTTCTAAAGATAACAGTATTGTAACTTCATCAATTGTTAAATGGTTTCTTTGTGTTAGAATTTGGAGTGATCTAAATTACAATGTTTGCTATTAATTATTATTTGATTTCGTTATTATATAATGCATGAGATAGCCAGTGGTTTCTCCTTTAAACAAACCATATGTTTATGTTAGGTACGTAAAATGATAGATGAAGAACCATATGTTTAATGTCATTGTTTTTACCATCTTGGAGTCTAGAGATAAAGTTAGATATATTCGATCATTTGAAGATCCTTCATTCGATCGATCATGACAAATCTATAAAGTAAATTAACTTTCACATGAATCCTGAATCATTGTTGAGAACCCGAAGTTATCTCAAATGTCAAATATTTCCAAACTCGTATTTTACGCACTAAAATCTCTTAGACACAACTACCTCCCTAGACACTAAATGTCAAACAAATAGTTTGGGAATGACATTCTCTATCTCTCCTATATCTGGACTACTTATAAATCCGACGGGTTTAAATGAATCATCCATATATAATTTATTGTGAACTATGGTAAGAGGTGTATATGGTCGAGATGAGATTTGCCCGACAATATGGAACGTTGTACTTTGACATGGTTTAACGTTGCTTTTTGACAATGCGGTTGTAGAGACCATTGTTGGGCACAATGTGAAATATAGTGAGGCATATGTAGTTGATATGGAATTCTAGTTTTTAATGACTATCTACTCAGTTCAAATCCAATGGCTGATCCCAAATACACCCCCACTATAACTGGGCACTAGAAAGAACCCAAAGTTATTTGGTTGTACGATATATTATCGATATCTTCAACGTAACGTACCATAATGGACATGTTTATAACATCAATGTTGATTATTCGTTTAATAAGACAATATTCCCAGTCTTAGGGGGAGATTGGATAAAGGAAACAAAGACTGGTAATACAAAAAAAACATAGAATGGAATGCATCATTATTAAATTTCGACTGATGAAGTGGTCAATATAAATCTGAAGTCGAAAAGAGCGTGAATTTGCAAATAATAGCAAATGAAATACGAGATGCGTTCACAAACACAAACAGAGTGACAAAGTCACATATACCAGCACTTAATTCACCTGCTCAAACTCAAGCAATTATAAAGTGATTACCATATTAGAAAAAGTGGGATGTAAACTCGGTTCCGATATAGAAAACCCACAAATACGAAAAGAGCAGAGTAACGCAGTTGGTGTAACCCCATAAGAGGTTGCATACAAAAACCTTAAAAGAGGTTACTGATAAAATCCCATAAGAGATTAACGACATTAGGAAGAAATTAACGAAACCTCAGAAGAGGATAATGGAGTTCTTGAAGAAACTCATGTACCAAACAAATATGAGATCTCAAATTAATTATGTACAAAATAGTACATATGGAACCGTAACGAAACACGTGTAAAATATTGTATTTGCATATGCTATAACAATAGATGTAATCGATGAAAAAGATTACGTACATAGAAACTGTGCAAGAGTGTGCGCACAAAAAATAGCCAATATGGCTAGATGACTTAAGGTCAAATTAAATCCGCTCGACAAACTAAACGTTTTCGAACCTGCAGTTCGAACGCCCATAGACGTCAAACCAGTAGGTTATAAATGGGTGTCTTTAAATAAAAAAAAACGTAAAGAATGAGTTTCGTGATGTAAGGCACGCCTTGTAACGTAAAGGTTTTTTTTCCCGAATCCCAACAGTTGATTATGAGGAAACGTATACCCCTGTAGTGGATGCGATAACCTTTAGATGTTTTAGCCGCCTTGCAATTTCCGAATGACTTCAGACAAAGCTTATAGATTATAGATGTCGTCACCGCATACTTCTACCGGATAACTGAAAGTGACATCTACATAAAAATCCCTGAAAGATTAAGAAAGCCCGAAGCATTATAAAACAATACTCCCAGATGTGTTTTATAAATCTTAAAGAAAACTAGTCGTATGATGTATTATGGACTTAGTTAATACTCTGGAAAAACCGAGTATATGTTTGATAAAATGAATATCTATTTATCAAGATTTAGTCTTAATGTTCACTATAATCGAGAGGAACTGTCAAACTAAAGGGAGAAAATTTTGAAAGATCTTTACACAATGTAGTTATTCTTGACCGTAGTTTGAGTATATATGTACTATTTTCGTTCATTAACCAGACTACATCCAGAAGATGTTATATGGATAAAAGTCATTTGTTGAGTACGCTAATGGTTTTCAGATTGCTTAACATATGGAAAGGATATTTATCGTCCCAATGAAGAAGATGGATAAATAAATAATTGATCCAGAAGTACCATACTTGATTACGATAGGAACATTGACCTATATTGCAAACAAGACGACACTTAGTATTGCGTTCTTGATAGTTGTATTGGCAAGATTACAGTTCTAATCTAAAATGTTGCACTCTTTTTCCCTTCATTAAGTTTTTCCCAATGGGTTTCTTAGTAAGGTTTTTAATGAGGCAACATAACTGATCCAGTAGCACCGGTTTATCTTGTAGGTCTTGAAGTACCTATTTAACAACATACCGTAGCATAGTGTTATTCATGTATAATGCGTAGTGCGCTCTTTTTCCCTTAGCTATGGTTTTATCCCACTGGGTTTTCTGGGCAAGGTAATTATCGAGGCAAAATTATAAAGCGCGTTAAATAACAAATTGACATATTTACAAACTCGAGACACGGGATAGTTCCACAAGAACAATATGGAGTCCCGTGTTATGATTGATATATATCAGTCTCGCGTAGAGTTTGATCTCAATCCAGATACGATTTATGAAGGTCGAAGATTTCAACATGATTAAGAAGAATGTAGATTAAAGGTGATCAATAGAAGCTCAAGTTATACCGTATGAAGACAATGTAGAGGACAACACTCAAATCAAAGAAGACTACGTCAAATATCAAATCAAGGAGTTGTCACAGAAGATTGGATTCAACATCATCAAGATATACATATAATTGAGGGGGAGTAATGTACCCATAATATACATACTATATGTACTCTTTTTCTTTGACTAAGTTTTGTCCCATTGGGTTTTCTTAGTAAGGTTTTTAATGAGGCATCATAACTGGTCCAGTAGTATCAGTTAACATCGGTCGGTCCTGAAGAATCGTGCAAACATTATCCAGTAGTATAATGTTAATAGTGTATAATTCCAAATGTCTGAGAGGGAGTGTTATGAATGCAGACATTCAGGCCCATAGGCCAAGCCGACATAATGTTAGTGGGCTTTAGGGTTGTTGTTGTAGTGATCTATATATATGATATATGTACATTAAATAAGATGAATGAAACTTTTATGTTTGCTCTCTTGTTCATAACAATGTTGTATTTTTTTTAATTTATATTTTAGGGTCATTTATATATATTCTCTTCTAAAATTATTTATTACATATTTACCCAGTCTTTAAAATCAATTACATATATCCCCTTCTTAAAGTATAGATATTACATATTCACCCATTTCATTAAAATATATTACATATTTACCCATTTCATCAAAATTATCCTTTTTAAATTGCCATTATACCCTTGATGAAATCAATTTCAATTATATTGATCTTTTTTTTTTATCAATAACCAGTTGAATAAATTAATTTAACTGTGAAATCATTAAGAAAATGAATCCAGGTTAATGGTTTTCTATTTTCTTTCCAAACGTGTGGATGGAGGATGAAGGAAGAACACCTTACTTCTTTCAAAAGACGGCCAAATCTCTGCACATATGTCTTTTCTTTTCTTTTTTATCAACGAAACTTTCACATATCTTTTTGTATATATCAACGAAACTTTCAATTTACATCATACCAAATTAGACTATATCAAGAATTCATACATCTACCAATACCAAACCAGAACAACGAATATAAACAAAAAAAATATTCAATAGATCCTTGAAGCACAGCAATTTGAGATGATTAACGAAGTTGATTTGGAATACACACATAAGCAAAATCATAATCACACACTAAAACCAAACTTGCAGACACCCTCAAAGCTCTCTCTCTTCTCTTTAACGCCGGCACACCCAATCCCTAAAACATATAAAAACTAGCCGGAAAGATACCTCACGGTGGTTCAAAGCGACGAAAGCGGCAGGTTGGTTTCAAGTGGGTTTCCACCCGTGGCTGACATTGGTGGTCGAACCAGATTTTGGGGTTGGTTTGATTTGAAGGTAAGTAACAGTGATGGTTGTAGAAATTTTAAAATGGATGAATCCAGATTTTGGGGAAATTCCAATGATTTCAACGAGGCTTGATGCGATTTCTTTTCAGCAATGGTTAAAATCGATCTATATTCATGGGATTTGTTTTTTTATGGGAAATTGGATTTTAATAATCCAAACTTTCACCAATTGGCCAGCAATAATCCCAACTTCAAAAATTCCCTCTGACAATCCCAACTTGTAAGAATTCGGTCTCCATCTATCCTTTTCTAACCGGGTTAGTTTTTTGTTGACGTGACAGCTTACGTGGCACAAACCTAGTTTATTTGGTTTATGTGGCACAAACTTAGTGTTTGGATTTTAATAATCCCAACTTTCACCACCATCAACAACTACCACCACCACCACCACCACCATAAGCCGCCACCCACCAGCACCGTCACCGCTACCCACTACCACCCACCACTACCACCATCATCCGCCACCACCACCATCAACCGCCACCCACTACTGCCACCACCATAGCCGCCACCACCAAAAATAGGTGGGTGGCGGCTGATGGTGTGGTGGTGGCGGCTGATAGTGGTGGTGGTGGTGGTAGTTGTTGATGATGGTGAAAGTTAGGATTATTAAAATCCAAACACCAAGTTTGTGCCACATAAGCAGCCACCTCAGTAGCCACGTCATCAAATAACTAGGTTTGTGCCACGTATGCTGCCACGTCAACAAAATAACTAACCCAGTTAGAAAAGGATCGATAGGGGGCCAAATTCTACAAGTTGAGATTGTCAGAGGGAATTTTTGAAGTTAGGATTATTGACGGCCAATTGGTGAAAGTTGAGATTATTAAAATCCAATATCCCTTTTTTTATTCACAGTCAAAGCATTTATATTACAAAAAAGGTAAATGGGTAATTTCAAAATAAATGGGGAAATATATAATTGATTTTAAAGGTTGGGTAAATATGTAATAAGGGTCTTTAGCAGGGGGAAATATGTAAAAATCTCTATATTTAATTTTATTGCAAAGTATTTTATTAGACTAAACTGTCGAAATGGTTTATGAGGTTTGGTCACTTCTTCATTTTAATACAAAACTCAAACCTTTTAAATCTGGGTCCTAGTGGTTTCAGTTTTGTTGCAATTTTCATCCAGAACCAAAATCTGGTAAGATTTTTCAGTTAACACCAGCTTTTTTGTCTTTTTCCTCTCTTTTAATCAAACATTTATCAGTTAACATCTATATTTTTCAGTTAAAAGGCTATTTTTCCCTCCACTTGTTAGTGCAGTATGTCTATATCTTAGTCTTGTACCGAGTCTGTTTAGAATAGATGAGATTATGTTAGAAAACAAAGTATTTATGTAACTTGGAGGTCAAGTTCGCCCGGAAATGTAAAGTGTGAACAAGTTTGGCCGAACTTGTTCAACAAGTTCGCCTGTCGGATCTGGAACTCGAATGTATATGAATTTGTGATCAATAAACAGACATTAACGAGTAATTCTTGCTTATTTGCCTAACTTGTCATATAAATTCTGCGTATATGGACAATAGAAACCAATTTAGGTTCCCGAGCTATTCAGGAGTGATCTAACAAGTGGTATCAGAGCCACGGATACCTGATTTGGTGAAATCATCCCAAGAACTACTCTATTTCTACCATTTTCTTAACTTTTTCATGAAAAACAATGAACCTACGGATAAAATCTGCTAAATTTTGAATATGTCACTTAAAATCCACTAAAGATAAACCCCTGAAAGTTTTAAAGCCTAATTTAAACGAATTGATGTCGAAAAGTTGAAAAAAATCATGATTTGCAAAACCAAAATTGAACGAACTTGACATCAAGTTCGCTCGAACTTGACTAAAAATTCATTTTTTGAGTGTTTTTTCATCAAGTCCGCCCGAACTTGATTAATTTTTCACATATTTTAATCAAGTCTGCTCGAACTTGCTAAACATTTCTTCAAATTTCAGAACTTGATCAAATTTAGTTGAAAATTCTTTACAAGTTCGCCCGAACTTGTTAGTTTTTCTTGAAATCCTTACAAGTTCGCTCGAACTTACTCAGGGTGAAATTTTTCAAAGATTTCAACAAAAAGTTCGCCCGAACTTGTTTGAAATTAAATTTGATCTGATTTGCTGCACAAGTTCGCCCGAACTTGTCAGTATACTAATCAATTTTTCAAGTTTGTGAACGTGTTTTCAGCGATACTCATTTGTTTTCCGTGATGGAAGATATTCACAATGCGTATATGACAGCCGGGGCTTCAACATCGAATGCCAACATGGTGAATCAAGTTAATCTGGATAACGAGATGGGTACGTCAGTGAAGCCCCATGGGATGAATACGAAGGGTGGAAAGAAAAGTTTACGAACTGGGTTCAGGCTACTTTCTTTCACAGTTGGGTTACGGTTGAAACATGATACACATGGCCAAGAGATGAACATGATAATGTTATTGAGATGAGCAAGTTTTCTACTCAACAGAAGGATGCGTATGTTGCTGAAAAGAAAATGATCAGTCTGATTCAGCAGTCCGTAAAGGAAGACATCTTAGTGTTATTATCAGAGTACAAAACTGCGCAAGAACTATGGAAATATCTAAAGAACAAATATCAGGGGAGTGCAGAGATGGTTAAGAGCAAAATGATCAGTCTGATTCAGTAGTCCGTAAAGGAAGACATCTTAGTGTTATTACCAGAGTACAAAACTGCGCACGAACTATGGAAATCTCTAAAGAACAAATATCAGGGGAGTGCAGAGATGGTTAAGAGCAAAAAGGCTCTAATCATGAAATAATTTGACATCTTCACAATGATAAAAGGAGAGTTAATGAAACAAATGATAGAACGATTTTGTCATTTGAAAGTGATAATGAGAAGGCATGGTCTTGAGAAGACTGAAGAAGAATATATTGACAAATTGGCTGATTCTTTGCTAGAAGGAGAATGGACAACTTATCTCATGGTGCTTAAAGAAAGTCCAAGCTGGGATTTTTTCAAGCTATCCACTTTTATCGATAAGTTGGAGGGGCAAGAGGTGGAATTGTTGAAGATTGCCAAGTCAAAGAATTCGAACATTGCTCAAGATGTAGGGCTTTATTACAAGAGTGGAGCTCAAGAGAATATTTCAAGCCCAAAGATCCGAACTACTTTCAGCGCGAGTATGAATTCTTCGAATCATTCGCCACAAAGTAAAACTCATCCTAACTATGATCAGAGTCCTCAGAATGCATCATATTCAAGCACGCGTTCTAACTCACCATTTCAGAATCAGACAAATCAGAATAATCAATTAAATTCTGATCCAAATGTGTTTAGATGCAACATTGCAGTCAACTTAAACAAAGTCGTTTCTGAACAAGTGGCCAAACAACATATGGCACTACTTGCCATAGTGTTGGAATCTTATGAGAGTTTAGTGGCCGGAAAGATTGGTAATCCAGAAATGACTGCAGAAGATTACGATCAAGTGGATGAGGAGGAGCTTGAGTTGATGGACATCAAATGGTCCTTAGCTTTGATTATACGAAGAGTTACCAAATTCGTTGCTTTAACAGGAAGATAACGGAAACTCGAGCAACAAATTGGGATTCGAGAAGATGAAAGTTACTTGCTTCAGATGCCGACAAAAAGGCCATTTCAAACGAGAGTGCGAGAATCCAGAAGCAAGTGGCAACCAAAGTCCTTTTGGAGGCGCCAATGATTACTACAAGAAGTCGTTGCAATATAAGCCATTTCCAAAGAAAACTCAAATCGAATTTCAAGAGAAACCATCCAACAACGCAGAAAAAGCTATGGTTGCTTCTAATGAAGATGATGATTTTGATTGGAACTCATATAATGCTAAGAAGACAGGAGTTGCTCTAATGGCCGAAATTGTGGAAGAACAAGATACATCTGCTGAGGATGCAGCTCTGGAGAACGCAATGCTAGAAGAATACTTGCAACAAACAGATGAAGAGGAGATCTATCATCATACAAGGATGCAGAATGTTCTTTCTTCTAACATTACTTCTAGTTTTGCAGGTTGTTTTGGTGAAACATCTTCCGAGTGTGTTGTTGAAGAAACGAAACCGGAAGTTGAGGAAGTCATCAACGTGACTAAGGAAATGCATGAGGAGAATCTCACGGAGATCGCCAACAAAGCAATGATGGCAAATTTGACAAAGGTAGGACCAGAGGTAAAAGTTGTTGAAAAAGAGGTTGTAAAAGTGCAAATCGTTGAGGTTGAAAAACCTTGCACGAAATATACTGAGCCTTGTGTGCAATGCGCCGAAAAATCTCAAATCACAAGTGAACTCAATGTGCATAACAACAACTTCAAATATGATTATCGCATAATGAAGGAAGCTTATGATAAAATGAAAGGCGATTGCGACAGGCTTGATAAAAACAACATTGAACAACATGGCACAGTAAGAATGTTAAAAGCAACGGTAATGGAAAAAAAAGCCATTAACATCTACATTAATACCATTGCTGAAATAAAACAAGAGCTTCAAGATATGAAAATTGAAACCTAAAGGGTGAGAGAGCTTTTGAAAAGCTATACCGCAAATGCTTACGTCATTGATCATATTCTTCCAACGATCCCGTCGGAAGAAAATGTTCAGAAATCAAAAGGTAAGAAACGTGGGGATTATAGCAATGTTCCACCTCCCATGTGCGAAAAATATTGTCGCAAGAAAGTTGATGGGATGGAAAAGGCGCTTAATGTTGAACTTTTGACCGAAAAGAAAAATGAGCTGCCTGAGAACATTGACATAACCTACACAAAAGATGATAGTGAAACAGTGGTAAAACATATTGTTGAAAATGTGTTGAGTGAATCTGATGATGGCAGCTTTGAGAGCGCCAGTACAAGTTTGAACAGTTCTGAATCACAATCCGAAGATGACGATACATCATTGGAAGATAGCCTAAGTGATGATCCTAACGTTGTCATGTACAAAGTTAAGGAATCTGGTAGACTATAGTTCGATGACAGTTTTCCAATTCGGAATGTTAAAAAGATCAAATTGATAAATTGTTCAAACTTGTTGAAGTATCATCAGAAGATTTGGAGAGAAATGAGAAAAAGTTTTATTCTAATCCTAAAAGAGGATATAACAACTACCGGATAAATGGTGGTGACTTTCCTGAAAACAGGAGAGCGGGTTTGGGTTTGGAGGAAGAAGAAGAACCGAAAAAGAAACAGTCACTATTTCACGAATATAAAAATAAGAATATGGCATTCGTGTATGGGACTAGTACGGTTCAGGAAGAAAATTTGTTTGGAAAGCAATCAAATGATGAGTTTAAAAAGGAGAAGGAACTTCGGGATAAGGCTAAATCCGCAAGTGGAGTAAAACCCACTAGTGGACATTCTCATGATACTCGGACTTGCTTCAAATGCAATGAAGTTGGTCACATTGCACGCAAGTGTTCGAAATCAAAGCCTGTGTATCACCGAAGAAAGACAGTTTCGGATGTTGAGAAACTTAAGCAACCAGAGATTATAAAACCAATCATAATCTTAAAACGAAACAATGAATCTAAAATCGAATGAAACCTAAAACTGAATCAAAGTTTGAAAATTCAACTTTTGAGAAAGGTGAAACTTCCAAATCGAACAAGAACAAAGATTCAAGATTCTACATTAAGAAAGCAAGAGTTAAATCACAATCTTGGGTTGCAAAGAAGAAAACAACATCATCTGAAATTGCAAAGTGTGAGTCAGTCAAGACTGAGAATGATAAGGTGTCTAGAATCAAAGGGTAAAACTGAAATTGACAAAGTTTTTCCTAAACTTTCAAAAGAAAAGAAGAAAGTCAAGTTTGAAAACGTAAATGTCGATGAAGTCTTAGATGATGATTTTTAATATCAGAGGGCTTATGAGGATGTTTATGAAGATTATTATCCCACACCCAAGACCAAAAAGGCTTGGGTTGCACTTTTTCACTGAATTGTTAACGTGTGCACGGGCTCCAAAGATCCATATAATCGAAGTGGATTATGGATAGCGGAGCTTCGAGGCATATGACTTAGATGAAAGCGCTACTCTTTGATCTTAAAGCGATTAACGGAGGATATGTAGGCTTCACTGGAAATCAAGGAGGCCGGATTGTGGCAGAATGAAAGCTTTCGAATGGTGTGGTGTCTTTTGATCGTGTTAACTATATCACCGAGCTAGAGAACAATCTTCTCAGTATTTCACAGATTTGCGATAAGCTGTTCACTGTTCATTTCAATGATAAGGAGTGCATGATTCTTAAGCCGGGCTTCAAGATTCTAGATGAATGGATTCTAATGCGTGCTCCAAGAGAAAATGACCTTTACGTGCTAGACATGAGTGTTGCTACAACATCGTCAAAGTCACAAAAGCCACAGAGAAGGATTCGATTTTATGGCACAGGAAAATGGGGTATATACACTTGAGGAAATTGAATTTTCTGGTTCACAATGACTTGGTTCGAAGGAGTAAATCTTCGAAGCTTCCACATGATGGATCATTGTCTTGAATGCAAGAAAGGGAAGCTGATTAAGAAGTCACATCCTAAGAAGATTTTTAATTCCATAAAGTTGCCGCTTGAACGTCTTCATATGGATCTTTTCGATCAGGTGAACGTCCGTAGTATATCTGGAGTTCTGTACTGTCTGGTCATCACAGATGATTATTCTCGATATTCATGGGTTTTGTTTCAAGAGACAAAAGATGAAACGTTCGATAATCTGGTGATTCTCTTCAAGAAACTTGAAAATCTGTATCATCTCCCTGTTAGACAGATTCGAAGTGATAATGGTACGGAGTTCAAAAATACCAAGATGAAAGATTTTTGCAACGCCAAAGGAATTTTGCACGAATTTAGTGCTCCTTACACTCCATAGCAAAATGGAGTAGCTGAGAGGAAGAATCGAACTCTAATCAAAACAGCAAGAACCATGCTTGCAGATTCCAAACTTCCTGTTAGCTTTTGGAGTGAGGCGGTTGCAGCGGCATGCTACACTTTAAACAGGGTTTTAACTGTCAAACCGACCAAGAAGACTTGCTTCGAGATGATTAACCGAAGGAAACCAAATCTAAAGTATCTAGAGCCGTTTGGTGCATCTTGCACAATGATTTATTCGGATGGAAAATTTGGTGCTAAAACGCTTGAAGGTTTCTTTGTTGGTTATGCTAGTCCGCTCAGGAGAGTTTACATTCCTACTTTGAGAAGAGTGGTCGAAGCACAACACGTTAGTTGCGTTCGATACACAACTCCTATTCAAAGAAAAGGCGATGCGTGGTTGTTCAATTATCAAGATTTGTGGAAGTCATTCGACTTGCCAGAAGAGTCGTCTGAAGAAGATCTTGCAGCTCTTTATTACATTCAACAGTCGGCAAATCAAGAACAGATTTTAAGGCCAATAGTTGTTAATCAACCTACTATTGGTACATCGTCTTCTGGTGCAGGTCTGAGTAATAGTGGTGTTCCAGTTGAACAAGTTTCTGAAGCAGAAGTAACCCTACTACAACTCCACAAATGTTTCCACTGAACCAGGAAATACTACTACAGAGCCCATTCTTTCTTAGAATCAGAATTCCGACTCTGAAGAAGCACCGACTTTCGATGATGATGGAGAATCTTCCTCTAATGAAGAATCCGAGCAGATATCCAATATGTTAAACTAATCTGCTGGCCCTAGCAATCAAAATGAAGCAACAGCTAGTACTCCTGAAGTTGATTTGATAGTTGATCTGAATATTTCGAATCAGAATAGTACGGTTGATGTTCCTAGCGAGGAGATTCCACGAACTTATTCATATCATCCTTCGAATAACATAGTTGGAGAGTTACAGACGGGTGTGAGAACGAGAAGCCAAATCAACAAAGCTTTAAGTTGTTTCTACAATCGAGTGGCTCCGACTCAAGATTATTGCTATTATTCATGTTTCATATCTCAAATCAAGCCGAAGACTGTGAATGAAGCTTTGGGTGATGAGAACTAGGTGATAGCGATGCAGGAAGAATTGTTATAGTTTGAGAAACTAGGAGTTTGGAGACTTGTCGATTCACCACCAAAGCAAAAAGCGATAAATACGAATTGGGTCTTCAAGTGCAAGAGGGATGATCGAGGTGTGATCGTTAGAAATAAAGCTCGGTTGGTTGTCAAAGGTTTCCACCAGCAAGAAGGCATTGACTATACAGAAGTCTATGCACTGGTTGCACGTTTAGAGTCAATCCGCATTTTCCTTGCATTCGCTGCTTGGAAAGGTTTTAAAGTATACCAGTTAGGTGTGAAATCCGCATTTCTTTATGGTAAGCTACGCGAGCAAGTGTACGTCGGCCAACCACCGGGGTTCGTCGATCCGTTGAACAAGAACAAAGCTTATCTCTTGGACAAAGCCTTATACGGATTGCATCAAGCCCCGAGAGCTTGGTACGAGACGTTACCTCAACATCTCGTTGGAAACGGTTTTACAAGAAGCTCAGTGGATAGTACTTTGTTTACCAAAGAAGTCGGAAGTCATCTAATCATTGTAAAAATCTATGTGGATGATATCATCTTTGGTTCAACATATGATAGTCTTTGCAAAGAATTCGAGAAGATAATGAAGAAGAAATTTGAGATGTCTTCTATGGGCGAAATGAAATTCTTCCTCGGGTTACAAGTTGATTAGTTACAAGACGGCATATTCATTCATCAAACAAAATATGTTCATGATATTCTGAAGAAGTTTGAAATGGATAGCTCGAAGCCGCTTTCGACTCCTCTGGCGCTGAATCACGAAATTTGCATCGACGAAACATGAACCAAAGTGGATGATACGCTCTATAGGTCGATGATAGGATCTCTTATGTATCTGACGGCATCTCGCCCAGATATCATGTATCCTACATGTCTTTGCGCAAGATATCAGTCCAGTCCCAAAGTATCTCACATGCAGATAGTGAGAGAATATTCCGCTACCTGAAGGGATGTCCAAGCACCGGCTTGTGGTATCCAAAGAACGATAACTTTGATCTGACGGGATACACTGATTCTGACTTTGGGGTGGACAAGCTGAATTCAAAGTCTACGACGGCTGGTTGCCAGTTCTTCGGAACTCGATTAGTAACGTGGCAATGCAAGAAACAAACCACTGTCTCTTTCTACTTGTGAGGCATAATACATTTCTGCTTCAGCTGTTGTTCACAAATCTTATGGATTCAACAACAGATGAGGGACTTTGGATTGCAATTTCTTGATACGCCTTTATATGTAGACAATAAGGCAGCAATCGACATAACTAAAAATCCAGTTCATCACTCTCGAACTAAACACATAGAAATTCGTTATCACTTCATTCGTGACTGCCACGAAAAGAAGTTGGTGCGAAAAGAAAAATCCACACCGATGAACAAAAAGCTGATTTTTATACCAAACTTTTTCTTTAACAAAATTTAAATATCTAATAAGGTTTAACGGTATTAAAAATTTGTTGACAGGTGCGGAGGCAGAGGTTGAATATGGATCGGACGACGAGTTCACGTGACCCACATTAGTTTGTTTTATCGTTTAGATTAGTATTTCTTAAAAACTAAAATACAAAAATATGTTTTTGATTTTAGGGGGAGAAATATTTCGAGAAAATACAAAAACATATGAAAAATCAAAAAGTACAAAAACATGAAAAAAAGAATTTTATGTCACAAAGGAAATGATAGTACATCAGTGGACTATTACAGTACGCTAAAGAATTGTAAAGTTTAAAAAGTATAAACAAGTCTTACTGTGGATGTGTCGATAGGATTTACACGTTCAGTAAATTGTTTCCGGGATATAAACTAAATTTTACAACTGCTTAAACTTGTGGATTAACATCTCTCGGATATGGACTTAGTACTCCGAAATTTCGTTTGAGAGATTGCCTGATTCTGAAATACGAGGTCTTTATAGATGATTGATATCTGGGGTATTATACAAGTTCTTCTGATTTTGCGGAAGCAATAGCCTGGAACTTCTATAATGCTTTTGCTAAAAACCCTAAAACTGTGTGCAAAATTGAAAAGAATCGAAAGATCTAATCATTTGCAGTGCTTAAAAGATTTCTTAATTGGAATACACCTTAAAGTCGAGTCTTCATCTCTTTGTCGATACGGTGGTATTAACCTGAGCTCTCAAGGCTTCTCATTAACCCAGATACAGATATCAATTACGCTATACTCACTTGTAAGATGAAATCTAGGGAATCTTGATACGGGAGTATATTCTGAGATGGGAACCATAGTTGAGTCAAGTTTCATAATTCTACCTAAGATATCTTGGAACAATCTAGGTAAACGAGTTTAAAACTTAAAGTCATCATAAGGTCAACGATACTGGTTATATGTCTCAATCAACTGATATGATCCTTAGACACGAATTCACAAAAATATGTCTGTAAATATGTTTGTACATAGTGTACTTGTTTACTTGCTTTACAGATTAAAACCAAAAAGATTTTCAGTGTGTTTTAGCATAAACTTTCAAAAATACAAAAAGATTTTGTTTCTTCGTTAGTTTCAACAAGCCAATGTTGGAGAACGGATCTTCGAAGTCTGGTAAGATGCTAAACTGGTGGAAATCTAATTGACAACGGGCTGGGAGTTAATCTGTAAAATTTGATAAGAAAAAACTATTAAAAAGTTCATTAATTTGAAACTTTAAATTGAGAAAAAACAACAGTTTGTTCATAACGGGTCGAACCGAGGTCATTAACTTAGACTCGGCAGACAAATCGGTTAACCAAGGTCATTAACTTGGACTTGGTCAACTGAGTGGATTGATAAAACTGGTAAAGTTGAAAAGTTCAGGGTTAAAATGCTAAATTAAAAAAAAAATTTTGTTTTGGATTGGATCAAGTTCAGAGTAATAGAATATTGATTTAAGTATCAAGTTCGCCCGGACTTATTGTGTTTTATTGATCAGATCAGAAGTTCGCCCGGACTTGTACTGAATGTTAATGTTAAGTGTTTACAAGTTTGCCCTGACTTGTAAGACTATATAACAGTCAAGTCCGACCGAACTTCATACCACCTGTTTCTTGAACCATCTGAGCGAACTTGAGCGATTTTGTGCGAAAAATGAAATTGTCACATTTGTATCGAAGTGCTGTCCAAATTGAACCTGAATGTTAGTGATTTGCACACTAAGAATCATGGTAGAGGTATAGATTTGAAGATTGGACCATTAATTGTTTGAGTTTGAATGATTTAGAACTGAACATGATAGACGGACTTAGTATAGGCTGTTTAAGAACAAATTGAATGATAAAATCTGTTACATAACGATAAACGACGTTAAATATGCGTTTGATTGTGTCTAGAATGCATGGAATTGGTATTTGCAGGTTTGGTTGAAAACGAAGACAAGTTCGCCCGAACTTGTTAATTGGTTCTTTGAACCAAGTTCGGCCGGATTTGTCCTCAAACGTGAAAAATGATGGATATCTTACAAGTTCGCCCGAACTTGTTTGATATTTTCAAAATCCATGTGTGTTTAACAAGTTCGCCCGAACTTGTTTGATCATGTTAAAATCTATAAGCTTTTAACAAGTTTGCCCGAACTTGTTTGATATTCAATCAAAATGTGTTTATCAAGTTCGCCTGAACTTAATGGATTCTGATGTTTATATTGTTTATCAAGTTCGCCCGACCTTGATGTGTATTTTGTGAAAATTGTAAAATTTTTCTAAGTGTTTATCTCGATTTTCATGTTTGTAGAATATTCAGCTTTCTTTCAATAAGTTTCATAACACGTGTGTCACGCTCGACAAGACGATCTGTCCATCACTGGCTGCATACGACTGTGGTTTATAGATCTCATGTTTATAGATTCTGGAATGCAGCCTCACTAAATGAAGATAACACAGTGAGCAAGTCGATTGTTCGCATCGGAAATGAAGACAAAGAGTTTACAGTGATTGCAGCCGATATCCGCAAAGTTTTAAACTTTAACGACAGTGCTAAAGATCCAATGTTTTTAGATGAAAGGATGGTTCGGGGTTGTTTCTATCGGATGAGCTACGAAGGCCATGTTAATGAATCAACATTGAAGAAAGGGGAAGTTACTAATCCCTACAAGTTTTTGATGCATGCAATTATTCATACCTTTAGTCATAGCAAAGTGGTTTAGACGATGTCCAAGACTATATGGCGTGTGTGGCTACAACGTTGGTTCTGAACAAGAAGTTTAACATCTCAAAGCTCGTGTTTATACATATGAAGAACAATATGGGAACGAACAGACTTGTCATGTATCCAAGATTCGTACAAATGCTAATTGACGATAAGTTTGAGAAGATTGTGAAAGATCCGAACGACATTCTATATCTTAGCCACATGGATGATACAACAGTCAAGAAGCTGATTACGTTTCAAAAGCAAGCTTCAGCTCCAGTTGCTAAACCACTATTTGGTGCTATTACGTCTATAGATTATGTTGCACTGCTTGAATATAAGTGGAGAAAAGCAGGTAGTGGTGATGAATAAGAAATTAATGCTGAAGAAGAGTGGCTATCTACTTTCAAAGAAAACATAGCGATTGTTTTTTGAAGAAAGTTGTTGAAGAGAAAAAGAAAACATCAAAAAAGTCTAAGAAAGTGGAAACAATGCTTATTGATGAAATTGAACTAGAGAATGTTCAAGCTGAAGCTGGTTCTAGTGCTGCGGTCAACAAAGTCAAGAGACAGAAAAAGAGACACAAGATGACGATGTAATTTCTGCAACTTCTGATAAGAACGAAGATAGTGACGACTCACTTGAAAAAGAAACAAAGAAGGCTATTGCAGAAAAAGAAAGAGAAAAGTTAAAGGAAGGTGATGCTGATTATGAACCGGGTTGTGATAAAGGTTCTGATGAAGAGAGACCGAAGAAAAAGGCTAAGCGCGTAAAGTCTTCATCTAAAGATGCTACTTTGAAGACTATAGGGTCTCCGAGTACAAAAGGAAGAAAAGCAATGCAAAAACCGCAGAGCCGTCGTTATATAAGTCAGAAAAAGAGCAAAGAAGTTACACAAGAACCTCCTATGGTTGAAGCGGTTCATATCATTTCAGAGACTATGAGCAACCAGGAGTCACACAAGAACCTCCTGCTTCTGATTTGCTAGACATTCCTATCATAGAGTCTCAAGAACCTCCGACAACATCGCAGCCTGAAAGTTCTATTCTGAAAGAGGTTCCAGTTCACACTTCACCACATACACCAAAGAGTACGCCAAAGACTACTTCAAAGACAACTCCAAGGTCGAAATTGTTTGGAAATATTCCTGAAGAGCTGGTTACGCTTGAAGATTTAAATGATTTCTTTCCGGATACTAATGTTGATGAATTAGAAAAGAGAGTCAAAATTTGGAAGAAAGATTATTAAAGAATGAAGCTGAAAAAGTTGCTCTTGAACAGAAAATGAATCAAAGCGAAGTTGAAAAAGAAATTCTGAGCGACAAAGTGAAGTTTTTAGAAGGTGATCATGGGTACTTAAAAGCGTTGATTGAAAGTCTGCAGGATGCTAATGAAAGATTGCAGAAAGAGTTTGGATAATTACGATCTGAGAGAGATTTGAATGATAGAAGGTTTACTAGACTACAGAAAGTGATATCTAACAGTCTGGGAATTAATTTCAAGGAGGAATGTGAACGATTAGATGTGCAAGAAGCGAAAGAGAAAGCTGATAAAGAACTTGCTGCACAGGGTAAGGGTAAGAATGTGATTGATGATGTTCCCAAGACAACAGAAGAGATTGCGTCTGAAACTGTTGGTGCTTCTAAAGCTTCTGAGTCCGAAATTATTCCAGAGAAAGAAACTGAACAGAAGGACGATGATGAAGCTGAGGACGAAGATAAAGATGATGAGCCTGTAGATGATCTAAAAGATGATTCTGACAATGATGATGGTAATGATGATGGTTAGGGTGGAGCTGGATTGAAAGTGGTTGATGCTAAAGTGACTGATGAGTTTGATTTTACTTCCCTACTAAACGATGATGTTAATATGATGGAAGATCAGAGTAAGGGAGAGCCATCAGGGCAAGCAGGGCAAAGAGATGTAGATATGACTGATGCGATTGTTGCAATGCATGTTGCTGCTATGCCTGCAAAACCAATGGTACTTAGTTAGAACACAACATTGAAGAGGGAGAGTTTATTCACAATATGACAAAAGAAGATCTTGCAAAGCTGCTGAATGTTGATGCTGAATCATTTGATTTTGATTTTGAAGAAGAAGTTGTGAATATTGATACATTTGAGCCAAACACATACTGTTACAAATGAAGATCTGATGCTGATGATTATGACAGAGTTATTATTGAAGATAGATCTGACAATGAAAAGGATGAAGCAGAAAAGTATGTTGGTTTGAACACTGATAGTTTTCCTACGTTCGAGGAAATGTATGAATAGCTGAACGAAGATCTGCTGAAAGAAAAGATTGCAAAGTCTGTTCGTGAAGGCAAAGTTCCAAAGCCTATGACGAAAGCTGAGATTGCTGAAGCAAAGAAATCATGGTTTAAAGAGATGCCTAAAGAAAGAAAGTTTCGACGTCGATTAGCATTCTTTACCAGAGACACCGATAAATCATTAGGTGATATCCTAAGCTGGGGGTGATTGAAAGAGTTGAATGTCTACGCCATCAAACGTGAATTTGGCGTACAGTACTTTCGATACTTGGCAGATTTCAGTACACTACCTTATTGGGATGTGGAGGAATTGGTGCAAACGAGGAATGTTAGTTATCATATGAAGTTTATTGATCAGTTTCTATGGAAAATGATAAAGTTGGAAGCAACTCAAGGATTTAAATACTGAAAGCCATTTATACCTAAACGCAGAATCAAGACTAACAAGAAGACGGGTGAGAAAGATATAACGTTGATAATGAAAAGTCCGCGTGCTATGAAAAATATGCCACTTATGCCGATTGAACAAGATTTCTATCCTTTGTTTAAATTGTGGCAAGTTGATCCAGCGACGTGTGAGGTAGTTATATTTTTGAGGTTTGAAGAGCATTTGGATACTACAAAAGAAAGGTCAGCCGAAGTGCTATAAAAGGAAGGATTTTGGGGGCTTTGGAGAACAAGACGCATACTAGACCCGATGTGGCTAGTGAGCTGTTCAAAGGAGGATATTCGATATTTATTCTTTAACAAGATTTGTTATGAGAAGCGAGAAGAGGTACATGCGAAGCAGTATCAAGGGATCGTTAACGTTTGCTACGCTAACGGCGTAAATTCTGGAAAGATGTGGGATTCAAGCTAGAGAGAATTAGAACGTGAAGAGTTATTAAAAGAAGAAAGGCGTCTTGAACGTTTACATGAAAATGGTAGGGAGGCGAGACTTAGACATTTTCAGTTTATGACAAAGGTGCCACCTACTGATCAAACGCCGATTCCTGCTCAAGAGTGAAGAAAGAAACCGTATAAGAACTTCTTTGGGCCTTGCAGATTGTAATTTGAAGATAGAGCTTTTGAAGACTGATCAAGACGAAGACGATATCCAAGGGGAGTCTGTTAGTGCAGTATGTCTATGTCTTGTATCGAGTTGTTTAGAATATATGAGATTATGTTAGAAAACAAATTATTTATGTAATTTGGAGGTCAAGTTCGCCCGGAAATGTAAAGTGTGAACAAGTTCGGCCGAACTTGTATCCTCCCAAGCGTACTTGACTCTCTATAAATAGGTGCCTCATGGTTTCTCATTTGTAACTTTTGCACACTTAGAGGCGAAGCTCTGTCGGTCTGGAACTTGAATGTATATGAATTTGTGATCCATAAACAGACATTAACAAGTAATTCTTGCTTATTTGATTAACTTGTCATATAAATTCCACGTATATGGACAATAGAAACCAATTTAGGTTCCCGAGCTATTCAGGAGCGATCTAACATCACTGAAAGGGAGTAAAACACAAAAAAAAAAACTATGAAAAATTGACCAGATTTGCTTTTGGATAAAAACGACAATAGAATTGAAACCACAGGACCCATATTCAAAAGGTTTGAGTTTTAGACTAAAGTGGGAAAAGTGACCAAACGTTAGGGACCATTTTGGCAGTTTAGTCATTTTATTAATTGCAAATTTGCTTCTAATGATCTATAGATCAAGTGGTTGAAGGCTTGCATTCAACTTTTATTTGGTGCAGAATGAGGCACTGGTGGGTGATGTGCGTGTGCAAACATGTAATATTTTATATAGTTTTGTGTCAGTTTTAAGTGTTTGAACGTGATTATTCGTATTGATATATGTGCTTATCACGTGTTGGGTTTTTCAGGTTTAACGAGGCCTAAACGAGGAAAAGAAGCATCCAAGATGGAAAATGGGTTTGACGGGTCAACACGGGACCTGTAGCACAAGTTCTGAAAAACCTTACTCCCTCGTTCCACGCGAGGGAGCAATATGGGTCTGGCTCGTGGCATGACAGACCTACCATCAACGAAAGTCAAAAGCTGACTCCCTCGCGCCATGCGAGGGAGCAAGGTGGTTCTGGCGCGTGGCGCGGCGGTGTATGGCGGTGAAAATTTTGTTTTAAACCTAGTTTTGCATGGAAACTTTCCCGATTCGATTCCCAGCCGTCAGAGACGAACAAGAGGGCGATTTTAAGCGATTTTCTCAGTATTCTTCCATCTCTAAAGTTGTTTCTTTATGTTCGATCAATTCCTGACGACAACTGAAGCTGTGATGACTTCTATGCGCGGCTAAACACTTGTGGCTTCAGCCCGGATGAACGATTACTTTGTTTTTCATTAAACGTTGTTTACGGATTCTTTTAAACTGGTAAAGCTTGACCACTTGTGTTAAATTCTTGGTAAACTTTTTTATATTTGAGTTATTTGGCGTTTATCAAGCGTATTGGCGATATACTTGCATCGTTAGCGGCTTGGTAAATTGGTGGGAAGTTGATATAAACAAACGGGTTATTAGGTAGTATAGTGAATCTTAAAAAACGATCCTTAATAATTAATCAAATTCATTAATTCCAAGGCAATGTCTATGTGGTGTTTTGAATCGGTAAACATGTTTTTGCGTTAAACGGGTGATCGGGATTCCGGGTGGAGGTTGCTTTGTCTCATCTTGATCACAACTTTCTTAATTAGTTTTTACATTTGGCAATAAAATCATCAAACCCCAAAGTTAGATATTTTAGTTTTTAGTTAAAAATCTCTACACTGACCACAAATTTCCCGGTGGATACGACACCCTACTTACGCTATCTACGTAGTTCAATTAGGTTTTTGCATGACCCTTACGACAGTCATCAAAATAGCGCCGTTGCCGGGGATGAATCCGAGTCACCCGCGTGACAGGCGGGAATACTTACCACGATATCTCCATTCTTCTCAAGCATAGAACTGTTACACTCAACACCTTTCTCATCTAAAGGAACACACGTGTTAGTAGCAACTGTTTTGCAAAGATGACCAACAAGATCATAACTAATGGATTTTGAGTGAACATTGAAAAATAACTTACGATTGTCAAAACTCATGGTGATTAATCCTTCTCTACAGTTGATTTAAGCATTTGGCAGTATGCAAAAATGGACGACCCAGAATCACCTTTTGTTGTTCATTCGTCCTCATTGGTGTATAGTCTAGCACCATAAAATCTACTGGGTAAAAGAACTCACTCAGTCGGATCATCACATCTTTAACAACCCCATGAGGTGTTTCCAAGTGTCATCCGCCAACACTACCTTACTCTCCATAGCATGCAAATGACCAAACTCATATTGGTCATATAAGCTTCCTGGCAGAACACTCATACTCGCTCCATAGTCCAATAAAGCTTTGTGGATCTTCAACTTTCCCACTTTAATTGGAAAGAGCGGTACCCCCTAGCTCAATTTCCTCTCCTCCATCTATCTCCTCTGGTACACCTGCAACTACTTGAGATGAAGAGGTTAAACATGTATCAACAAATTTAGAAATAGGAGCGATACTTACCGAATTAACTCTTACATGATGTTGAGGATTCTTTGTGGTGTCACTAGGCAATCGACCCGGCTCTTTCTTCCCTTGTGCCACCTCGGCTGCCAACTGAGCAACTTGCTTCTCCAATACTTGATGAGACTTTTCTTGCAACTCTTAGTCTTTTCGAATTTGCTTTAGTAACTCCATCATCTCGCTATTGGATCCTTCATTTTGATTGTCGATTTGCTTGATCTTGGTTTTGCTAATAGCTCCTTTGATTCCCCCGGTTGTAACCTCCCTTATTGTAGTTCGAATTATAACTCGACTGTTGGTTCTGATACGGTTGGCTTCTTTGATTTTGTACCTGAAAATTAGGATTTAATTGATTAGTAGTATTATTGTACCGAAAATTAGGATGATTACGCAAACCTGGATGATATGTGTTCGAGTTCATATCATAATTCTTTTGCTCTCCATACACCATGTTCACGTCCTCCTCAGCCGCAACAAATTGACCTGGACACACCACCAAAGTATGACCTAACTCGCCACAAGAATCACAAACCAGGAAAGTTTGAGCTGCATGTAATGCATCTCTTCCTCCAATGCCTTTAAATTTTTCTAGCTGTCGTTCCAACGCCTCCTTTGCCTTTTCCAACTGAGCAACTCTAGCATTAGAAGCACCCGCACCAGTTGGTGCGACAACTGGATACTTTTTATTTCTATCTAACTGTGCTTGTCTCTTCAAATCCTCAGCTACTATCTCCAAATAGTCCCGATCCACATCAACATGATTTCTCAAAAAGGTACCCTTAGTGGTAGCCTTAATGTCTCTTCTCCTTCATTCGGAGCAAGTGCAAAAAGGAAACAAAAAGGAAACTAAAAGGAAGCAAGCCACCATATGATGGGAATGTATGGGTTGATGAAGCCAATCCGGAGCTTAACTGGTATGGAGTTGCAAACTTTCCGGACTTTGGGAAGACAAGTCATTTAGAGAAGTCCGGAGGTAAGCATGGTTTTAAAATGTCTTGAGATTACCAGGTATGATCTGGCTAAAGATCTAAAACTTAGCGCTCTTAGGAGGCAGCCTAAGGTTTCTTTCTCTTTTCTTTTCTTTTGTTTTTGAGTTTTTTTTTTTTGCGTTTTCCGGGCACTCGAACAAGTGTGGGGAAGTCTAAGGAAGTTTTTGCTAAGCTTTGGTGCAATTGAGGACAATGCATTCTTTTTAGGGGGAAGGGCAGGGCAAAGATTGAAAAAGTTTTTAAATGAAAATGACCCTAAATTGTATGTCGAGTTGTGTAATTTGAGTCTTATCAATTCTATTTTTAATTTCTTTGAGTCAGTTTAATCTGTTTAGGAGCATGTGAGCTTTATTTTACAGGTTTCAATCACTCCATACTCAATCTCCATCTGGGCGAAGGGATTCAAATATTCTTTTAATAAGAGCATCCCATGTTGAATGCGGCCACGAATGAAATGCTATACGGTCATTGCGGAACATGACTTATGAAAATTTTACGCTTTAAACCAGTGGAGTCTGTTCCATTTTTTGTTGTTGTTGTTGTAGTATTCTTATTTTTTATTTTTTCAGTTCAATAGTTTCTTGCTCCATTGAGGACAATGTAGGATTTAAGTGTGGGGAGGGGAAACTAGCGTTCTAGTTTGTGTTGTATATAGGTTTAGGCGTAAAAAAAGAAAATAATAAAAAGATAACAAAAAAACTGAAAAAAACACAAATCTTTAAAAAATTGAAAAATTGAAAATGTCTCGTAAAGATTTTTGCACAAAATGGAAGATGATAAGTATAATTAGATCATTGGCTTTCGATTACTATATATAGAAGATAATGAATGGTCGAACATGAGTCTAACTTAGGATATGTGGGTAGGCCAAGCCGGTTGACAGGTTTCTTAGGATCGATATAATATACTTAAATATTAGGAATCTTGTCGGTTCTCGCCTTAGTTGCTATAGCAAAACCGAAACCGTTGAGAGTATAAGGGTACCATTGTAAATAAAAAGCTTATAGTATTCCGGTTAAATGGCACATATGTTTCTTTTTATGAAAATAAATCCGAAACAAGGTGACGCCCAAAAAATATTCCATCCATCCATTTATTCGAGCTAGTTGTGTATTCACAAAGCCTATGGTATTGCCACTGGGATGGTGACTCGGGTGGTACATATTTTCTAGGTGGAGTTAGAAAAAAAATTAAAAAACGTGTGAAGCTTATGGCATTAACCATTGGGATGGTGACTCGGGTGGGATATGTCCGCTAAGCTGATCGTAAACAAAAACATGTCAAAGCTCACAATATCATCCGTTACCCATCATCAATTTAATCAGAAATATATAAGAGTTTTTTTATATAAGATGGTAATCTCATAAGCTTGAAGCAGGATTAGGTGACATTGTGGTCTTTTGAGTGTGGGATCTATAGATAACTAATTCACTTGAACTTAACGAATCATGAATGAGGGCTTGAAAACCGGTGGTTGGGTTTAGGTGGACCATATACACGCAATCTGGGTTAACGTGTGATTAGATTCGTTTTAATAAAATAACCGAATATATTGGAAGTCATTGAATTTGATTTTGATTCCATTGTGAATGATTTTTTGGGGACGAAAAAAGATAAGTGTGGGGATGTGATGTGCGTGTGCAAACACGTAGTATTTTGTATAGTTTTGTGTCGGTTTTAAGTGTTTGAACGTGATTATTCGTATTGGTATATGTGCTTATTACATGTTGGGTCTTTCAGGTTTAACGAGGCCTAAACGAAGAAAAAGAAGCATCCAAGTTGGAAAATGGGTTTGACGGGTCAACAGGGGACTTGTAGCACAAGTTCTGAAAAACCTTACTCCTTCGCGCCACGCGAGGGAGCAACATGGGTCGGCGCGTGGCATGACAGACCTACAGTCAACAAAAGTCAAAAACTGACTCCCTCGCGCGCAGGGTGGTTCTGGCGCATGGCGCGACGGCGTATGGAAATGAAATTTTGGTTTTAAACCTAGTTTTGCATGGAAACTTTCCCCATTCGATTCACAGCCGCCAGAGACGAACCAGAGGGCGAATTTAGGCGATTTTCTCAATTTTCTTCCATCTCTCAAGTTGTTTCTTCATGTTCGATAAATTCCCGATGACAAATGAAGCTGTGATGACTTCCATGCGTGGCTAAACACTTGTGGCTTCCGCCCGGATAAACGATTACTTTGTTTTTCATTAAACATTGTTTACGGATTCTTTAAAACTGGTAAAGCTTGACCACTTGTGTTGAATTCTTGGTAAACGTTTCTTATTTTTGAATTATTTATCGTTTATCAAGCATAATGGCGATAAACTTGCATCGTAAGCGGGTTGGTAAATTGGTGGGAAGTTGATATAAACAAACAGGTTATTAGGTTGTATAATGAATCTTAAAAACTATCCATAATAATTAATCAAATTTATTAATTCCAAGGCAATGTCTATGTGGTGTTTTGAATCGATAAACGGGTTTTTGTGTTAAACGGGTAATCGGTTTCCGGGTGGAGGTTGCTTTTTCTCATCTTGATCACAACTTTCTTAATTAGTTTTTGCGTTTTTGCAATCAAATCATCAAACCCCAAAGTTAGATAATTTAGTTTTAAGTTAAAAATCGCTACACTGACCACAAATTTCCCGGTGGGTACGATACCATACTTATGCTATCTACGTAGTTTAATTAAGTTTTTGCATGACCCTTACAACAGTCATCAGTGGGCAATGATAGGAGACCCAGGGAAAACTGGGTTCGATCCTTAAGCCAAATGGGTTTTACTGGTAATTTCACCGTGGTGCCTACGGGTGGGTAAGTTATCGATTTTTCACGGAATTGGTGGTGGACTCGGGTTACTCTCGGAGTTTTTCGTTTGGTCCAGTGGGCGCCCCAAGAGTGTTGTTTGCCGTTCAAAAAAATTGCAAAATTGCTTATTATAAAAAAATTAAAGCAAATTCCTTTTTAGTCATTTAATTCAAATTTAACTACCTCAGTTCATAATAATAAAAATTTAACTACCTGAATATTTATATTGTCATTTTGTAACCGTTTGAGTCTAAAATCCTAGCGGTGTCTATCTGAGATGTCAAGTCACCACACGTGCAATACACATGAGAGGTATTTTCGTCTTTCCACAGGCAACCATGTTCATTATACAATAACAATTTTTAACCAAACCAATTTCCAAAACAACTAAAGACATGGGCAAACCATATTGCCTAAACTTCGTGCAATTTATAACCAAACCAATAGACAAAACAAAGAAAGACATGACCAAACCACATTGCCAAAACTTCCTACACATCCTGACAACTTGCACCACATTACATAAACAAACTAAACCTAAACCATCTTCCTGCACAACCCAGACCACAGGAACAGAAAACCTAATTAACTCTTTAATTATTATAATATATATATATATATATATATATATATATATATATATATATATATATATTATATATATATATATATAGGGAAAGTGTAAAATACAAATCCCCCTTAACGTCGAGATGTAAGCGACAAACAAACCGCTCCCTATAAAAAGTGCGTGTTTTTTGGATCAGACAAATCGCACCTTGTATTTGTGTGTGATGAAATCGCATGGGACACACCAAATTCACATGGAATGGTCATTTTTGGATGAATTTGCATGATTTGTCTGAAATCGCACGAAGATCGTACGGTGGGGATTATCGCGTACCCAATGTACGATAACCCATTTTGTACGTTAACTGGCCCCTATATATATATATATATATATATGTCTTTAAAAAACTTCGAGCATGGGTGTTCATGCCTACCCTACCCTTCCTCCGGCCAGCAGCCCTGCCTTGACACACAATCCATCCATATAAACATATGATGGCTTCTCTCTCCCGCTCCTGTGACACTTTTACATCTACGTTAGATTAACCCTCTCTTCCACCTAGGAAACCATAAACCCGCATTGTGGTAGCTCTAGATAAGTTTTACAAACTTGGAAGGAAATTCCAAATACACCCTTATGCTCACTACTATCAGTCTTCTCATTTTTTAGACAATTACAAAAGCAACATTAGTCTTCTAAATTTTTAGACAATTACAAAAACAACAATTTCTCGACATGCTTAATCTACGGTTATTCTCAACACACTATCGGTTCAGAAAAAACGTGACACTCTATAAATACCTAATCCCCGTTACTTGGGTCTGTTTTGGATTTTTTATAACCGAAAGAAAACTGAATAATAAATTAAAGCGATAACTGATCAGATGTTTTGGTTGGGTCGAAAACTGATTTTCAGATGGTATTGGTTTTCAGTTTTGTTCAGAGCGGATCCAAATTGTAACACCTCGTAATTTCCTGTTCAATTAAATCCCGACACGTGTTCCGCTGATCCTCGGGGCGAGTGACGACCGAGAGGGACCAAAAACGTTGTTGTATTATTTTAATAACCTCTGGGTACAATAACAAAGTTAAGGGACTGAAAGTGTCAACATGTTTAATTATACCTCTGAGTGACCATTTATCGAACCCGGAGCTTATCAATGTTCGGTTATACATCCGAGAGTGCTAACCAACTGCCATATGGAATAAAACATGCTTTTATGTAGAAAAATGGTAGTTTGGAGAAGTTCAGGGGCCAAAATGGAAATTTTATGATCTGACCTCTCAGGCGCCATGCGCCAGAGACCTGGTATCCCCGCGCGACGCGCGGGAGAGACTTGTTCGTAGAAATTGCAGGACAACTACAGACCTGCATGCATGCCACCTCTTTTCGCGAATTTCCAGCATTTCTCTGCTCAAAACACGTACCTGGATACTTGTGCACTTCAGGTATGCATGCTAAACACTTGTATCAACCTTCATCATCTTCCAATTCCATAAATTGAAGCCTTGATTCATCCTTCAAGAACTTGCACACTCCTCAAATTCTCATCTTCAAACTTCTGCAAGTTCTGGAGCTTCAAGAGTCTTCAAGTCCATCTCAAATTCGTGCAAGGACCTTGTGTAAGTGTTCTTGACCTTCCTTATTCAGTTTATTTCTCATTCTAGCTAAAAGTCAAGTTCGTCGTAAAACATCTTTGACTTTAAGCTTAAATCATCGTCCAGCCATGGTTCGAATCAAACATGGTTACGTGATTGTAATAAGGTAGATAATAACACCCCTTAAGGGCACCTCCTGATTACCACGTTTGCATCTCCGATTGACGAGTCAAACTTATTCATAAAAAGTCAAAATGGGTCAGATTTGGTATCAAAAACATAAATAATAACATGCATGTTATAAAATAAGTTTTGATACTCTAAATCAATTATAAGAACATGTGGGAACATGTTCGGCTCGTCAATTCCAGGTCTAAGGTCGGTTCGCAACCGAAAGTCGTGAAGTTTGACTTCTGCTTTGACTTTCAGTTCTGACCCGATGTAGTGTCTTCCAAGGCCGATTCTATGTTGCATTATGATCCTTATATAATGTAGTATAAGCCTATGAGGTCATACTACAAGGTCATAATCATAATCCGAGTTTATGCGCAAGTTTCATTAATGTGTCAAAATTGACTACTTTGTCCTTTTTGCTTAAATTGAGATTTAAACTAAAAATGAACATGCAACAAGTTACCTACTGATATGTTAAATTGTTTGGCATGCATGCATGTCAATAATTTGGTCATAATCTGAGTTTTTCCTAAATATCGCAAATCAAGCTTTTAAAGGACCGAAATGCCCTTTTCGGCAAATAAAATGTTTTAATCATAACTCCTACAATAATATACTTTACCTACTGATGTTATGTTATATTTAGAATTATTTGGTTTATTAAATCAGTTTATAAACTGAGTGTATGAAAAGGCGCTTGCATGGTATCGATAAATGACGATAATGCCTTCCGGTGCATAAAAATGAGTTTGAAAGACATTTTCATAACCAAACCTTATAAACACTTACTTTATATAATAAATAAAATATTTTGGTTATATAAACTTGATAAAAACTATAATTTTCCTTAAACATCGATTAAATCGTCATTTAGCGACTTTATCGCCTTTTCGACGCATAATATGGGTTAAAACCATATCTAAGCAATCAAAACTTATTACCTACTGATTATAAAACCTATTTCTAGTATTTTTATAGTAGGTAAAAGCTATAAACTAAGATTCCCAAATAAGTCTTCAAATCTATGTGTGAAATGACCAAAATACCCTTTTGGGGCATAGTTTGGTCTTTAAATATAAACCACACATATATTTGATATCCTACTGATATAACATCATAAATTAACTATTTTTACTGAATAATTATGACCATGACATCAGAATTATTGCAAACCTCTTTTATAAGTCGTAAAATGACCAAATTACCCCTTTGAAACTTAATTCGATATTAAATCTACAACGGGCATACATGTTAGTATCTTACTGATATTAAAAAATGTTGTAAGCATATTAACACATGAAACTTATAAATGACTCATCCGGTTACCCGGCATCGCTTATATGCATACGGTTAAGCCTAAGTGACTAGTTTACGTAAATTCACCGAAACGGGTTTAACCTTATCATTTTTTTATATTAGAATCCCGAATGTTATATGTTTACCCAAAATATACAAGTCCTAGTACTTTTCGGGTAAACAACATTCTTTCCAGTCTTCGCTTAATCAGCGTATCGTTCCGTTACGTATCCTTTAAGCTAACTGGTTCGAGTCAATGGCTCAACCTAAACCCGTTAGCATTCTAATTGGTTATTAATACCATCAATCCAGACTAGAAGCCTCCCAGTAGATCGATACTTTGCATTTGTCTTCTTGATTATCGGCTGAGTTACTATTCGTTAGAAGAACTAGCTTAGGTAAATACTTTAACTTATTTTCCCTATACGGGCTTGGGATACGATATTATACTACTGCTTGGTCGGGTATGGGATCATGTTTATCGGATTTTGATTTACTAAATCTTATAACCCGTTTTATTCTGTATTGTCTGATAACTTAAACATTGGGGGTTAACTCGACCGTGTCCTGGATATCCTTGGCTCATTGAAGTTACTAATAGCCACGACCTAAGCGCGGGGTGTAGGCATACACCTGACTGATGCTAATGCTAAACAAATTATTTTTTTTATTATACTCCTCCGTGGGTTTTATTAAGTGGTGTGTCGGTTAATCAGGTTATTCGGTTTCTGCTCCGGACCCCGTATGTATTGACAGTCTGTAAAACTGTAAACAAGATCATTTTGAATTGTCCCAGGTTATAAAAGATTCTCGTGCTCAATGCACCTAAACTAATTTTAAATATTTTCAAAATGGGTCGGTTAAATTTATTTACGAGTGAAAACTGACGTATTTTCCAAAAAGGCTAAGTGACAGGTTTCGGCACAGAATAGGCTAGGAGCTGCTTGGTAACGACGTAGAGAATTTTGCAAGTTCATAGTCAAGCCTAAAGTCTGTCAGAGATTATCATTTTCGTACTTTCGATCCGCCTGTGGATCTAATATTGCAAACCATGTATTTGTTTTATAGACTTTTAAATCCAATGGTTTGTAATAATATTTAATATTCAAGTCTTCCGCCGTGCTGTATATGTTTGACCATGATGATACCAATGTTTCGTCACAATACTCCCCACCCGGGCCCACCGGGATTGTGTTGGAAATACGGGGTGTGACAGGTTGGTATCAGAGCCGTTCGAGTGAATTAAACACTAGCCTTTTGTGTTTAATCTCGAATATATGCAATAGGACATTCCTTAGGCTCCGAGCCTAGACATCGACTTAGGATTTCTCTAACCATTATTAAGGATTTTTTTATTTATTTTGTTTTGCTTTGTTTCTAATTTGTATTGAAGCAGGAAAATGCCGCCAAGATGTCGTGGTAGCATTAGGAGAGGCGGAGGCTCAACAAGAGGAGGAGCATCCGGGCAAGGACCATCCCGTGTGCCGAGCCCAAATCCATACGAAGGATCAGGAGATTCTTCGTCATCATGGCAACCGTTTGGGTACCCGCTTCCACACGAGTACTCTCCCCCACATTCAGACTCCCAAGACTCACACTACTCTTTCCACTCGTACCATTCACATCACTCCGATCACTCTAACCCTCACCAAGAAGCCTCCATCCCAAATAGCTATGCGCATTCACCATCTATAACGCCACTGGTTGACTCACCCACCCACATGGAGGAAGATCCAGAGATGCCGCCCTTGGGATCGTGTGACTATCCTATTGAACTGTCAAGTGGTCCCCCTTCTCGCATGGGATCACCATTTGAAGGCCCCGATAGTTGGTATTTGAGATGGAGCCAATACCAGTTTTACTATACCCCTTCTCCTCATTCTTCCAAGCCACCATCACCTCCCAAGAAGCTGAACAAATGGAAGTGGAGGAACAACAACCCCAACAACAATAAGAACCACCTCCAAGAAGGAAGCGTGGAGCCCGTATGTCGGTGCGTGCAGGGCAATGGATGTGTTCGCAACCACCTATGTCCCAAACTTACCCTGTCATCCCTGAGGACCCACAAATGGGTGGACCCTCAAACACGTCACCAGAGGCGGAGTTGCCACCTCTACCGCCAGCCATTGAACCTACTGTTCAGCTGACACTGCCGGAACCAGGAAACCCGATTCCTTCCTATCCAGATACATCTGGATACTACCATACACCTACACCTTTACACTATGACTATATGGCCCCGTCTTTCGATCCATATTTGGAAGCAGCTGCATATAATGCTTATAACCCAACTCCTTATCTCCATACTCAGCTACATCATACCCTGGCTATTGATATCAATACCCTTCTGCATCCCAGTATCAAACGCAACCGCAACCCCCGCCCCAGCAAACACCGCAATCAACGCCACAACTGGAGGCCATTAATCAAGCCTTAGAAAGGGTAGAACAACTGCAACGCCAAACTGAGAAGAAGGAGAAGAAAACCTTCAAGGCCTTCAAGAAGTTAACAAAAATATGGAAGGGAAAGAAAGATGAGTGAGGATTGAGCTATTAGTATTTTTATTGTAGTCCCTGCGTGGACAAGTATTTCTATTTTAGTCCCTGCGTGGACAAGTATCTGTATTTTAGTCCATGCGTGGACAAGTATTTCGTTTCAGTCCCTGCGTGGACTATTTATTCTATTAGGCCCCTGCGAGGACCAATTAATCTCAATTAAAAGACCTGTTTAAGGCCTTAATGTAATCCCTTATTTATTTTAATGAGAAAGGATTCAAAATTTTATATGTGTGTGTGTGTATATATATATGTATTAGAATATCCTTTGTTCAAGCGATCGTCTCGACTTTACTCGAAATTTTATTGATCCGCTAAAATTCCAAAAGATCTTCTTAATGGTTTACACAGCCAAATGGCAATAGACCATAATAAATTGGCAAACTATGATAAGTTAAGGACTGATAACCTTCTATCATGATAGCTAAGGAAGAGTATCCCTTCTATCCAGAGGCAGTGAACTATGTTCCACCTCAAAGCCTAATGGTTAACAAGATCATAGTGTACATCAGGAATGACAAACACTTCCCATAATCAATCAGGGATGAATGACTTACGAGCCATGCCTAATCATCCAATAGAGTCAAGGACGTTGTAACCTTTAAGGTTCCCTGTCCAAGATAGTGAGCCACGCTCCAAACCCCGTTAAATGATCATAAATACAACCTAGGCTTTGTTATAAAAACCATTTTAAGACAATTAATCCTAGTCAACATCTAAATGATGATGACTCTCCTGGCAGTGTGACTTGAGGAACCACACTAGTCATCGAGGTAGTTGGGCTACGCCCAAACCTCATCGATCATAAGTGATCAATCTTATATCATCTTGTCAGATAAGCAATGACAATAAGAAAATTTGAACATCCATTAGTGATGAAATGCCTTTGAGCCATAAATCCCATGTCCAAACACCATACATGACTCTTTAAAAGTCTAAGCCTTTTGTGCCAAGTTTATTAAGAAACATGTACTTTAATGTACTTAAATGGTTAAGAATACCATGACACTCTGCGAATCATCAATTGCAATGATCAACTAATGGAGTTTTAAATTGTGTAGTACCAAGATCTAAAAAGATGGCTGACTCTGGAGGATCCAATAGTCACCCCGAGAATGATGATCATGATAACGTTAACATTAATGTCGATGCCTTCTAAGCTCACATTGACGAGGCTGTAAGTAAGGCCATGAACAAAGCTCTAGAGAAGCTAAAAGATGCCAGCGCTTCTCATTCTAGAACTGCATCTACTCCACGATCCTCAGCTAAGAGGAGTAGCTCTGTCCATTCGTCAAATAAAATGAGCGAACCTAGAAGGACAAATGACCAAGGGTCACATGAGCATAGAGAGAGGGACCATCCCATCAGAGATGGTTGCACCTACAAGTACTTTGTCTCTTGCAAGCCATGAGACTTTAATGGTGAAAAAGGTGCAGTGGAATGCCTTAGGTGGTTAGATGAGATGGAAACTATTGTGGATATTAGTGGTCGTGCTAGGAATGATGTGGTGAAGTTTGTTTCTCAATCATTCAAGGGCGATGCCCTGATATGGTGGAAGACAATGGTGCAATCTACAGGGAAGGTAGCCCTGTATAATTTCGGATGGAAGAGGTTTGTTGAATTGATCAAGGAGACATACTGCCCTCCCCACGAGGTGGAGAAAATAGAGGCTGATTTCTTAACTCTCTCTATGAAGAATCTAGATTGCCGCAAGTATGTTACTGATTACAATTCCCTGTCGAGGTTAGTTCCCTATCTGATCACCCCAGAGCCAAAGCGCATTGCGCGTTTCATTAATGTTCTTGCTCCGGAAATTAAGGGGATGGTCAAGGCTTCTAAGCCTAGCACTTACAGGTCTGCCGTGGACCTAGCATTGTCCCTTACTCAAGACATAGTGAGGCAAAGATCAATAAAGAATGATGCTGAAGGGAAGAGGAAAAGGGAGGATGACAACTCCCACAAGTTTGACAGGAAGAAGCAGAGGTCTGGGTTCAAAGGGAACCAAGGTCGATCCGATGATAGACCCGTGTGTAAGATTTACAAGAAGAAGCATGGGGTCAGTGTCGATTTGATCCACAGGCTAAGCCTTGTGGAATTTGTAAGAGAATGGGGCATAAGACCTTGGAATGCAAGGATCTAAAGGATGCATCTTGCTATGGATTGTGGCGAAAAGGGCCACATAAAGACCAACTGCCCTAAGGCCACCAAGGATGGTGCCAGGAATGGAGGGGCAGACAAGGGAAAGGCTCGAGCTTTCCAGATGACTGCTAGGGAGGCCGTCAACGACAACAATGTCATAACATGTACTTTTCTCATTAATGATATTTCTGCAAGAGTTTTGTTCGATTCCGGAGCTGATAAGTCTTTCGTAAGTCATAAGTTTAGTGAATTGCTAAATTTGCCTATAAGAACCTTGAACGTAACCTATGAAGTAGAACTCGCCGATGGAACCTTAGAAACCGCTTCTACCATTCTTGATGGATGTTCCATATCCATAAAGAATCAAGCTATTCCAGCCTCTCTTTTGCCAATGAAGTTGGCAGGATTCGATGTAGTCTTAGGCATGGATTGGTTATTCCATAACCAAGCCCACATCACATGCAATAAGAAACTCATCGAAATCGTATCCCCGTCCGGTGAAACCCTTACCATGTTAGGAGATCATCATCATGGGTTACCCGAAAAGATGTCTCTTCTGAAAGCCTCAAGATGTTTGAAGAAAGACTGTGTCATCTACATGGCGCAAGTAACCATTAACGAACCCAAACCAAAGATAGAAGACTTGAAAGTTATCTCAGAATATATAGATGTATTTCCTGAGGAATTGTTTGGTTTACCCCCAGATAGGCAAGTGGAGTTTAGGATTGATATCCTGCCTGGAGCCGCACCAATTGCGAAGGCTCCTTACCGTTTAGCACCCTTAGAGATGAAGGAACTAAGAACCCAACTGGATGAGCTTTTGGAGAAAGGCTTCATACAGCCTAGCTCATCGCCTTGGCGAGCTCCAATATTGTTTGTGAAGAAGAAAGATGGTTCAATGCGTCTGTGCATTGATTACCGTGAGCTAATCAAGGTAACAATTAAGAACCGCTACCCTTTACCCAGGATCGACGACTTGTTCGACCAGTTGCAAGGAGCTAGCTACTTTTCGAAAATCGATTTAAGGTCTGGATACCATCAGTTGAAGGTCAGAAGTGAAGACGTCCCGAAAACTGCCTTTTAGGACCAGGTATGGTCATTATGAGTTCTTAGTGATGCCTTTTGGACTCACTAATGCACTAGCAGCATTCATGGATCTTATGAATAGAGTCTGCAAACCATACTTAGATAAGTTTGTCATCGTTTTCATTGACGACATCGTTATCTATTCTCGTAATCAAGCTGATCACGAGAAACATCTAAGGTGCATAAGACAGGAAAGTTGTATGCAAAGTTCTCTAAGTGCGAGTTTTGGCTTAGAGAGGTCCAGTTTTTAGGACATGTGGTGAGCGAACGTGGTATCCAAGTTGACCCAGCTAAGATTGAAGCTATCATGAATTGGGAAGCACCCAAGACTCCTTCTGAGATTCGTAGTTTCCTAGGACTGGCCGGTTATTATAGGAGGTTCATTGAGAACTTTTCAAGAATAGCCACTCCTCTAACTACCTTAACCCGCAAGGCTGTCAAGTTTAATTGGGGACCGAAGCAGTAAGAATCCTTTGAGATTCTCAAGCACAAGTTGAGCAATGCTCCCGTACTTAATCTGCCTGAAGGTACTGAAGAATTTGCCGTCTATTGCGATGCTTCGCACACTGGCATGGGCTGTGTGCTTATGCAAAGGGGCAAGGTGATTGCCTACGCATCGCGACAATTAAAAGTGCATGAAAGGAATTACACTACCCATGACTTGGAACTGGGTGCCGTAGTGTTTGCACTAAAGTTGTGGAGACACTATTTGTATGGTACGAAGTGTATTATATACACTGACCACAAGGGCCTCCAACACTTGTTCAATCAAAAAGATTTGAACATGAGACAACGCCGTTGATGGAGACATTAAACGATTGTGATTGTGACATACGATATCACCCTGGCAAGGCAAATGTAGTTGCAGATGCACTTAGTCACAAGGAAAGGATGAAACCCTTGAGGATCAATGCCAAGAGCATTAAGATAAGAAGCTGTTTGAATGAGAAACTACTTGATGCACAAAAGCAAGCTATGTCAGAAGCAAACCTCCTATAGGAAGGGCTAGGTAAGACTATTGATCAATTAACTCCTGGTAACGATGAAATTCTCAGGTTCAATGGGAGAATCTGGGTTCCGATCTATGGAGGACTCAAAGATATAATCCTCCAGGAAGCACATAACTCCAAATATTCGATTCATCCTGGAAGTGACAAGATGTACCAGGATCTAAGACCAAGATATTGGTGGATGGGTATGAAGAAATCCATCGCCCATCATGTAGTGAAGTGCTTGACGTGTTCGCAAGTCAAGGCAGAACATCAGAAGCCGTCAGGACTTCTACAACAGCTTGAAATCCCCACATGGAAGTGAGAGATGGTAACTACGGATTTTATTTCCAAGTTGCCTAAAACAAAGAGTGGAAATGACACGATATGGGTAATTGTCGACAGACTGACCGAGTCAGCACATTTCTTGCCCATAAAGGAGACACATAGCTCTGACAAGTTAGCCAAACTTTACGTGGATAAAATCGTGTCACTGCACGATGTGCCGGTATCTATTGTATCCGATAGAGATACAAGATACACTTCTTATTTCTGGAAGAGTTTCCAGCAGTCATTAGGCACCCGATTGAATTTCAGTACGACTTACCATCCTCAGACTGATGGCCAGAGTGAGCGTACCATCCAGACACTAGAAGACATGCTTCGCGCTTGTGTGATCGATTTGGGTGGAAGTTGGGATTACCACTTACCCCTAATCGAGTTCTCCTATAACAACAGTTATCATACAAGCATCAAGGCCGCTCCTTTTGAAGCCTTGTATGGAAGGAATGTCGAACGCCTATTTGTTGGGCGGAAGTTGGGGAGGCCCAACTATCAGGACCTGAGATAGTCCTGGAGACGACAGAAAAGGTTGGACAGATTCTTGATCGTCTCAAAGCCGCCCGAGATAGGCAGAAGAACTACGCAGATAAGTGGCGTAAACCTCTACAGTTCCAAGTAGGGGACAAGGTCTTGTTGAAGGTATCACCTTGGAAAGGTGTAATGCGCTTCGGGAAGAAGGGCAAGTTGAGCCCTAGGTACATAGGACCGTTCGAGATCATCGAACGTGTTGGATCAGTAGCTTATAAGCTAAATCTACCGGAGGAGCTAAGCAGAATCCATAATGTGTTCCACATTTGCAACTTAAAGAAGTGCCTAGCAGATGAATCGCTAGCAGTGTCTCATGAGGACGTCCAGATCGATGAAAACCTGAGGCTCATTGAGAAACCAATTTCAATTGAAGATCGATAGGTCAAGAAGCTTCGAAGAAGAAGATACCTATTGTAAAGGTCAAGTGGGATGCTCGTAGAGGTCCGAATATACATGGGAAGTCGAGTCCAATATGCGACAAAAATACCCTCATTTGTTTGAATAAAATATCGAGGTCAAGATTTCTTTTAAGGGGGTGAGGATGTAACACCTCGTAATTTCCTGTTCAATTAAATCCCGACACGTGTTCCGCTGATCCTCGGGGCGAGTAACGACCGAGAGGGACCAAAAACGTCGTTCTATTATTTTAATAACCTCTGGGTGACAATAACAAAGTTAAGGGACTGAAAGTGTCAACATATTTAATTATACCTCTGAATGACCATTTATCGAACCCGGAGCTTATCAATGTTTGGTTATACATCCAAGAGTGCTAACCAGCTGCCATATTGAATAAAACATGCTTTTATCTTGAAATATGGGAGTTTGGAGAAGTTCAGGGGCTAAAATGGAAATTTTGTGAACTGACCTCTCAGGCGCCGCGCGCCAGAGACCTGGTATCCCCGCGCGATGTGCGGGAGAGACATGTTCGCAGAAATAGCAGGACAGCTGTAGACCTGCATGCATGCCACCTCTTTTCGTGAATTTCTAGCATTTCTTTGCTCAAAACACGTACTTGGACACTTGTGCACTTCAGGGATGCATGCTAAACAGTTGTATCAACCTCCATCATCTTCCAATTCCATAAATTGAAGCCTTGATTCATCCTTCAAGAACTTGCACACTCCTCAAATTCTCATCCTCAAACTTCTGCAAGTTCTGGAGCTTCAAGAGTCTTCAAGTCCATCTCATATTCGTGCAAGGACCTTGTGTAAGTGTTCTTGACCTTCCTTATTCAGTTTATTTCTCATTCTAGCTAAAAGTCAAGTTCGTCGTAAAACATCTTTGACTTTAAGCTTAAATCCTTATCGTCCAGCCATGGTTCGAATCAAACATAGTTACATGATTGTAATAATAACACCCCTTAAGGGCACCTCCTGATTACCACGTTTGCATCTCCGATTGACGAGTCAAAGTTATTCATAAAAAGTCAAAATGGGTCAGATTTGGTATCAAACACATAACTAAAAACATGCATGCTATAAAATCAGTTTTGATACTCTGAATACTTGGTAATAATTATAAGAACAGGTGGGAACATGTTCGCTCGTCAATTCCAGGTCTAAGGTCGGTTCGCAACCGAAAGTCGTGAAGTTTGACTTCTGCTTTCACTTTCAGTTCTGACCCGATGCAGTGTCTTCCAAGGCTGATTCTATGCTGCATTATGATCCTTATATAATGTAGTATAAGCCTCTGAGGTCATACTACAAGGTCATAATCATAATCCGAGTTTATGCGCAAGTTTCATTAATGTGTCAAAATTGACTACTTTGTCCTTTTTGCTTAAATTGAGATTTAAACTAAAAATGAACATGTAACAAGTTACCTACTGATATGTTAAATTGTTTGGCATGCATGCATGTCAATAATTTGGTCATAATCTGAGTTTTTCCTAAATATCGCAAATCTTTTAATCATAACTCCTACAATAAAATACTTTACCTACTGATGTTATGTTACATTTAAAATTATTTGGGATATTAAATCAGTTTATAAACTGAGTGTATGAAAATGCGCTTGCATGGTATCGATAAATGACGATAATGCCTTCCGGTGCATAAAAATGAGTTTGAAAGACATTTTCATAACCAAACCTTCTACAAACTGACTTTATATAATAAATAAAATATTTTGGTTATATAAACCTGATAAAAACTATAATTTTCCTTAAACATCGATTAAATCGTCATTTAGTGACTTTATCGCCTTTTCGACGCATAGTATGGGTTAAAACCATATCTAAGCATCAAAACTTATTACCTACTGATTATAAAACCTATTTCTAATATTTTTATAGTAGGTACAAGCTATAAACTAAGATTCCCAAATAAGTCTTCAAATCTATGTGTGAAATGACCAAAATACCCTTTCGGGGCATAGTTTGGTATTTAAATATAAACCAAACATATATTTGATATCCTACTGATATAACATCATAAATTAACTATTTTTACGGAATAATTATGACCATGACATCAGAATTATTGCAAACCTCTTTTATAAGTCGTAAAATGACCAAATTACCCCTTTGAAACTTAATTTGATTTTAAATCTACAACGGGCATACATGTTAGTATCTTACTGATATTAAAACATGTTGTAAGCATATTAACACATGAAACTTGTAAATGAATCATCCGGTTACCCGGCATCGCTTATATGCGTACTGTTAAGCCTACGTGACTAGTTTACGTAAATTCACGGAAACGGGTTTAACCTTATCATTTTTTTATATCAGAATCCCGAATGTTATATGTTTACCCAAAATATACAAGTCCTAGTACTTGTCGGGTAAACAACATTCTTTCCGGTCTTCGCTTAATCTAGCGTATCGTTCCGTTGCATATCCTTTAAGCTAACTGGTTCGAGTCAACGACTCAACCGAAACCCGTTAGCATTCTAATTGGTTATTAATACCATCAATCCAGACTAGAAGCCTCCCAGTGTCACACCCCGACCCGCAGCGGAAAAGGTGATCGGGGCATGATTGGGTTATCATCAAAGCTCATGTCATTTATTATAACGCTTCATATTTATTATTACAATTTAAAGGGAAATATACAATCATAATTACATCATGTCCTACGTATCATTCTAGACTTCATTATTTTCTTCTAAGGCATTTCCTATGTTTTCCTTACTTCATCCTGTTCACCTGTATCATGTGTAAAAATGGTTTTTGGATCAACAAAAAGTTGGCGAGTGAATCCTATGAAAAACATGTGCATAACTACATATGAGTAAATGTAAATGTAAATATATTCACAAAACACTTAATATTTAGTAATGCACACACATACAATAATTGATCGTTTTGAGGCACGCGTTGTTCAACTCGTCTCTCACGAGGAACTGATGGGCCTAATGAATGAGTTTTGAGGCACGCGTTGTTCTACGAACTGATGGGCCTAATGAATGAGTTTTAAGGCACGCGTTGTTCAACTCGTCTCCCACGAGGAACTGATGGGCCTAACAAATAATTTGCATACAACTTTGACAATAAGTAATACATAACTACAACCAATATTTACATTCTAAGTTTAAATCATAATATGGTATGGCACGAGTTTAAATAAACGAGTTAATTTTAGTGACACATGACACACCCTAAAACGTGTAATTAAAAAGGGGAGTTGTAAGATTCACTCACAGTGGGTGCGTTCGGTTGATGATGTTGAATGCGCACGAAGTTTGATTTAACCACGAGTGAAACTAACCTAGATAATAACATAATGGTTCGGTAAATAAGCGGATTTTATTAATCAATTTTAGTAGGATTATTGGATATGTTTTTGTGAGTTTAAAGCTATTTTCTAACTTTAAAAATGTTATTTTTAAGTATTTTTAATTGATTTTTAAATAAAATAAATAAATAAAAATAATAAAAAAATGTTGACTTTTTGACCGTTGACTTGTTGACCGTTGACCTGTTGACCGGTTTTATTGTGTAAATGTATGCGCCGGGCAGGACTCGAACCCGAGACCTCCCGTTCGCGTGCACGCAGCTCTACCAACTGAGCTACGTGTCTAACCCGAAATATTTCTGTTTTTAATTATATTTATATACTAATTGAATTAATCCGAAAATCATTTATTTTAAAAACGATTTTAATGCATCGGCTCGGTGCTCGCCACAGGTCTCGAACCTGGGACCTGTGGGTTAGTTTGGCACACAGTCCACCGCTGGACTGTGTGTCCAACTTGGTAAATAATCTGTTTTTTTATTATACTTAACATCTTACTGAAATTAACCCGGTTCGGTCTAAAAAAAAGGCATTTTATTTCTGTGAAAGTGCGTGTGTCAAGAATCGAACTCGGGACGTATGCGTGTTTATTTGCACACAGTCCACCGCTGGACTGTGTGTCTAACCCGAGATATAAATTGATTTAAATTAAACATATATAATACCGAAAACTTCATCTTCTTCGTTAAGCTTAACCAGAATCGATGTCCGACTGTTTTGACAAAAATAATCAGTTTCTTTAGTGTGTTGTGATTAGCTACATGTGAGTTTAATAAAAACGAGAGAGATTAAGTGTAAGATATACCGAACAGAGCTCCTCTGTTTCGCCGGCGCAACTCCGATGATAGCAGGTTATTCCGGCGACGTGTGTTTTGCGGCAGAGGGTCTTCAGGAAGCTTGAGGTGAGTGTGGGTGGCTTCGGTATGGGCTCTAGGTGTTCTGTTTTTAGAGTAAGGCACAGAGGTGAAGGGGTTCGGTTTTCCGGCGAGTTGCAGAAAATTTCCGGCGAGTGAAATTACGTCGAGAAAGGGTGTGATTGTGAGCGAAAAGGTTAACAGAAGTTAGAGGGTGTATTTATAGGGCAGAACATTGACGAATTTGGTCCATTTACCGTCTTGATTCGTCGGTCAATGATTTTTCCGGCGGTTATGACTTGTGTCGCGGACTGGACATCGGTTATAACCGATGTTGAGGTAATTGCTTCGGTTAAATTAGAAGAAACCGTCCAATCTCGGCGAAATCGTCGGGATTTCCGACGACTGCGATTTTGGGCGCGACTTGACTGGATTTGATTTCCGAGATTCATTATTTCAATTAATTGTTTCGGTATCTTAACAAAAACCCAAAGTGGCGGAGTGGTTGAGCGCGTGTGTGTTAAGGCTTTGGAATCCTGGCTGACCCGAGTTCGAAACCCGGCAGCAGCAATATATTTTCATTTCATTATTTTTAATACTTTTTCAAATATAACTTTTATAATCCAATATACTTATTAATTATGTATCGTTTAAAATTAATTTGGGCATTAAATACGCAACAGAATTTTTAACTGATTGTTCGGTTAATAAACGAAGCGGGTTTGGTAAATCCGGTTTTTGACGGATGTTACACCCAGTAGATCGATACTTTGCATTTGTCTTCTTGATTATCGGCTGAGTTACTATTCGTTAGAAGAACTAGCGTAGGTAAATACTTTAACTTATTTTCCCTATACGGGCTTGGGATATGGTATTATACTACCGCTTGGTCGGGTATGGGATCATGTTTATCGGATTGTGATTTACTAAATCTTATAACCCGTTTTGTTCTGTATTGTCTGATAACTTAAACATTGGGGGTTAACTCGACCGTGTCCTGGATATCCTTGGCTCATTGAAGTTACTAATGGCCATGACCTAAGCGCGGGATGTAGGCATACACCTGACAGATGCTAATGCTAAACAAATTATATTTTTATTATACTCCTCTGTGGGTTTTATTAAGTGGTGTGTCGGTTAATCTGGTTATTCGGTTTCTGCACCGGACCCCATATGTATTGACAGACCTGTAAAACTGTAAACAAGATCATTTTGAATTGTCCCAGGTTATAAAAGATTCTCGTGCTCAATGCACCTAAACGAATTTTAAATGTTTTCAAAATGAGTCGGTTAAATTTATTTATCAGTGAAAACTGACGTATTTTCCAAAAAGGCTAAGTGACAGGTTTTGGCACGGAATAGGCTAGGAGCTGCTTGGTAACGACGTAGAGAATTTTGCAAGTTCTTAGTCAAGCCTGAAGTCTGTCAGAGATTATCATTTTCGTACTTTCGATCCGCCTGTGGATCTAATATTGCAAACCATGTATTTGTTTTATAGATTTTAAATCCAATGGTTTGTAATAATATTTAATATTCAAGTCTTCCGTTGTGCTGTATATGTTTGACCATGATGATACCAATCTTACGTCACAATACTCCCCACCCGGGCCCACCGGGATTGTGTTGGAAATACGGGGTGTGACACAAACAACAAAGGATCATAATCATGCACGACGTTTTATTCGAGATTGGTTGTGTTACAGTTCCCAACTCTACATCAACATGCCAATCGATCTGCAACACCACTTTTCACAAAAATATACTTACAAGGCTATGCTTGTAGAGGGTTAAGATCAAATAAAAAATTTATTTTGCCTAAGTAGGATAAGAAGGAATCTTAACTATTCATTTTTAAATCAATGGTTAAGATGGAAATGTAAGAAAAAAGAGAAGTGTAAGGGTATATTGGAAAAATCCTATTTATTGATTTTATATCTCCACATGCAAGTCACGTGCATATTCCACTATCATTTTTTAAACGTTCATAACTTTTTTTATACGATATTATTTTTTCATAAAAATTTCACAATAAAATCGAGCGTCTTTATATCTTTAATTTGAGTACCATATTGCTATATAAAATATGACGACTAAAAAAACCCACAAAAATGTGTTGTATTTCTATGTTATATATATTTTTTTGCTAGATGTTTGTACTAAATTTTTGTGCTGAATTTTTTGTCTTAATTTTTTTTTCAAATTTTTTTGCTGATTTTTTATACTATATTTTTTGTACTGATTTTTTATGCTATATTTTTTGTACTATATTTTTGTACTAGCTTTTTTTGTATTTTTTAGAAAAAAAACAAAAAAAGGTGCCACATGTTATTTTCACACTCCTAATTATAAGGACCAAAATATTGTAGGACCAAAATACCCTTCCTTCCTACTTAGGCTACTTAGGCAAAATACACTTTTTAGTGGATCCTTCCCACCATGTGTATATGTATAAGTATATATGCGTATGTTTTATGCTTGTTCTAGGATAGAACCCCGTGTATTACACGGGTTAAACAAATACAATTCTATATACAAAGTTATAAAAACTTATATCTTAAAAAAACCCGTGTTTTGCACTGCATGGAATAAATCCATGTATATGTTGAATAAATAAACTATAATCGGTTAACAAATATAATCGTTAAGATATTTATTTAAATAAACTTTGATGTACTGTTTACCTAATAAAGTATGAGAGGATTAAAAGTATTGGAATCCTATTTTAATTAGAAAATTAATAATATAATCTTACTTAAAATATGATAGGATTAATACGTATTGGAATCTTATTTCAGTTACATACATAATGTAAAAAATTTATGTTGAGACGAAAAATGTCTATCAAACAAATCAGTTAAGTCATCTTGGTTCTACAAATTCATAATGCAAAAATAAAAAAAAACTGGATAATACAAATGAAAAATAAAAAGGTAACGAATAAAAAGATAATATTTATGTGATTAAAATAATTTTTTGATAATCTTATTAACAAATATTATCTATATTTATTAATTTAGGTGAGAAAAGACAATTGAGATCACCTTACATAATGTCATGTGTCACCAATTGATTTACTTTATTATATGTATAGATTATATGTGTGGACATGCTCTGGTGCATGTAATGCAGACTTACATTGTATCATGCGACTCCCTTCAAGTTGTTTAATTAAATGTCTGGGTATTCAGGTTTATCATCGGTCAGGAATCTCTTGTAAATAGGCTTTAATGTTTGACCAGCTCAAAGAAAAAGCCCGTTGGCAAGTTTCAACCCACAAAAATATGCGACTTAAATTGGTTGATTTGTCAAATTATATGTGGGTTTACTAGTTATTCATAATTTGATCCAGGACGTTAAGCAAAATGATTTTGGTTAAGTTGTCAATAAACTATAGGTTAGAATTAGATCTGTGGGCTCTACTCCTAGAAGTCACGTACATATGTCACATGAAAGTTAGAAGCATTTGATACGGCAAGACTTACAACTTCAACATAGACAAACGACCTAGAACGTGGCTTAATTTAAAACAACCATAACTTTCAATCTGTTTTGAGTTACGGGTCCCATGAACGTTAGATGCACTTGACACGGAGTTGATTTGAAGTTATTGTATGTAATGTTTATTCATTCAGCTCGTCTGTGTTTTAACCAGGGGTTACTCAAGAGCCACTTGTGATTGGCTTGGTTAAAAGCTCGAACGAGCTGAGCTTGTTTAATTATCGAGCTCGAGCTCGATCCTGAAATATAAAGCTCGTTTAGGCTGACCAAACAAAGTTTTAGTTATCTGTAATAGTAATAGTAATAGTAACAATAACGATGATAATATTGGCGACCCGATCTCGGGCCGAGCTTTGGCATTTTCAAGCGATATTGAAGCGAGCTTGAGCCGAGCTTTGAGCTTGCTTGAGGTTATTCTCAAAATAGCTTGAGCCAAGCTCGAGCTCAAATAAGTAGGCTCGAACCGAGCCAAGCTCAAGCTTCATAAAACATGGCAAGCCGAGCTCGTTTACAACCCCTAGTTTTAACACTTCGTGTTTGCAATTTGTTCAGCGTGATAACGTGAGTACTAGTCCCAAATATCCCTTTTGAGATCATACAAAGATTATGTGTATTTAGTATTAAACTTATTAACCTTAATTATGTGTATTTAGTATTAACCTTAATAAATATGATAGTTGGTGTTAAAAAGTCTTCGGTAAGACTACACGGAGTGGGGCTTGAGGGGGCATCCGGAACACCGTCCCGTGGGTAGCTTGAAGGTGGTGTGGGCATGGGGCTTGAAGAATTCCACTGGCAGGGGGGGGGGGGGGGCATGTGGTGAGGGTGTGGTGGCGCGATGTGGTTAGATGTGGTTGTTTGGTTGGTTTTATTTTAGTTGTTTTTTTAAACGCTCCCTTCAAGCCCCTTCCACCCAGGCTTGATGGGCAAAGCTCCCTTTTTTTATGTGGCAGACACGTGTTGCTCCACACCCCTTCCACCCGGAGTAGTCTAGTTGACTAAGGAAATTTCATGCGTGGAAGAATGACTAAAACAAATCTCCCATCTGATGAACGCTTGACTTTATCTTAATGCATAAAAGAGCCATTACGTAGTGAGGAAGTCCATTGTGAACAAATTCAATCGAACCAATATGTTACTCCCTTATATCACCTTCTTTTTTCTAGTGCTAGGAATCTCTAGAGCATCAGACACCATAGCCGTGAATCAAAACATCGAAGATGGTCAGACCATTGTTTCAGCAAACGCAAAATTTGAGCTAGGTTTCTTTAGCCCGGGAAATTCAAAAAATCAGTACTTGGGGATATGGTTTATGAACACATCACCGCGAACGGTTGCATGGGTTGCAAACCGGGAAACTCCACTTATACACCTTGGGTGCGGTTAAACTGGACAACCAAGGGAACCTAACACTTGTTAATGGAAGCGGCAAAGTCATTTGGTCATCCAACTCCTCAGCATCTGGTGCAAATATCAATCTTGTAGCACAACTCTTGGATACGGGCAATCTGGTAATTAAGAATGGGAATAAACCCAACAATGAAATTTTTATATGGCAAAGCTTTGATTACCCTGGAGATACCTGCTTACCAGGAATGAAGTTGGGCAAGAACTTCATAACTGGAAGTGAAGCATATCACCTATCATGGAGGAGTACAGATGATCCTTCCCCAGGTAAGTACACATTAAGGGTTTCAGCGGTTAAGGGTAAATATCAACAAGTATATATTAGGAGAAGCTCTGTAATTAAATTAAGGATCGGGCCATATAATGGCATATCATTTTCTGGCCGGGGCAAACTATGCTACTGATGCTTATCCGGCTAGTCTTTCTTACGTGATTGTGAATCCGAATGAGATATATATAACTTTTATCTCTAAAAGCAATACCACCACATTAAGACCAATATTAACTCCTGAAGGTAACCTTGAGATCTGGCAGCTAAAATTTCCAAACCCAGAATGGATTCCGATTTCTACCTTACCCGTAGACTATTGTGACAATTATGGAGTATGTGGTCAATATGGGATCTGTAACGCTGCAACTTCTCCTAATTGTGGGTGCTTGAAAGGAATTTGAACAAAAAAAATCAGGGCACAATGGTACATGTGTTTGTAAACGGCGCATAGCCTTGGATTGTGGACCTGGAGAAGGATTTCAAAAGTTTTCTAGCTTGAAGTTACCAGACACAAAGAATGCTGTCTTCAATAGCAACATGAGCCTACAAGATTGTGAGGTAGCTTGCAAGAATAATTGCTCGTGCACCGCGTATGCAAATCCAAACATCACTCCAGGTGGAGTTGGGCGCTTGCTATGGTTTGGGGGTTTGATTGATGCCCGAGTGTCTCACAAAACGGGCAAGATCTTTATGTTGGACTCGCGGCCTTAGAATTATCAGGCAAGCCAATAACGTTACCAAATTAATGCATTTCATGCTAACCATGTTTAACAGCTTAATATTCCATCAATACTTCTTAATGTTGTATACATATGATCTAATGTAAGCAAATTTGTAGGGAAGACATATTTGTTATTTGTTTATCGCTATAAACTTGACAACATATTTTTCCTTGGATCTGTAAAACTCTTTTAGGCCTCCATTTCAGCTTCAACAGAAAGAAACAAGTAGTTCTGGAAGTTATTTTGTCAATATCAGCTGTATTGACTTTGTCAATATTGGCATTCTACATTAGGAGACAATGGAAGCAGAGATCAGATGTAGAGATAGAAGGCAAGTGATATCGATCTGAATTGCTATTTCTATTTGTATGCTATACATATAAGTTGATGCCTTATTATCATATTTTCTAGGTAGACCTAAAAAGACCGTTAATAAGGATTACGAAGGTAGCAACAGCAAGATAGGAAGTGTAGACGTTCCATTGTTTAGCTTAGCTAAAATTTCCAGGGCAACCAATGACTTTTCGGTCGATAACAAGCTGGGAGAAGGCGGGTTTGGACCAGTTTACAAGGTAGATGATATGAATCAGATGTTAGTATCTGAATAAGTACATACTAAACAACTTTGGCAATCTCAATCTACCAGGGTGTGCTGGAACAAGGACAAGAGATTGCTGTGAAGCGGCTATCAAAGTCCTCTCGACAGGGACTTGTGGAATTCGGGAATGAAGCTATATGCATTGCTAAACTTCAGCATCGTAATCTTGTGAAGCTCCTAGGATATTGCATTCAAGGCGTTCACAAAATGTTAATTTATGAATACATGCCTAACAAAAGTCTTGACAGTTTTTTATTTGGTCAGGCTCTCTAACAATCCCAATAATAAAGATTTTTTAAAAATACAAATGAATACAATACGTATAAACTACCTTATTGCAAATTTAGCAGATGAATCAAAGAAGTCGTTACTTGATTGGCCACAACGCTTCCACATAATTCATGGGATTGCTCGAGGTCTTCTCTATCTTCATCAAGATTCCCAGCATAAAATTGTACATAGGGACTTAAAAGCAGGGAACATTTTACTTGATCATTTTATGCGTCCAAATATATCAGACTTTGGCTTGGCCAGAATGTTTAAAGAAGATGAGAGTGAAGCAAATACAAAGAGAGTTGTGGGAACTTTGTAAGAACTCCTGAAGTTCATATTGCACACTACATTTATATTGCACACTACATTTATATATTTATGTCTTGTGTGTATTGATTCAGGGGCTACATATCTCCAGAGTATGCAATGAAAGGTCTCTTCTCGGTGAAGTCAGATCTTTTCAGTTTTGGGGTTTTAGTTTTGGAAATTGTGAGCGGGAAGAAAAATAGAGATTTTGTTCATGACGACCATGAAGATAACCTTCTTGGACATGTAAGTAGGTTGAACATATTGATATTAGATATATGTGTGTGTGAGAGAGAGAGAATGTGGGTGTCTGTATATGTGGGTATATGTGTGTGTATATGTATGTATTGTATGTATGTTGTATGTATGTAATTAAGTGTGAGTTCAAACAAGAACCATTAAATAAAATGTAGAACCAAAGAAACCACTTTTTGACCCTTGCATATGTATGTTTCACTCCATGAATAACAATATCAGGCTAAAAGGTGGTTTTATATTCCTTTGGTTTAGCGGTTCTTATTTAAACCTCACTTCATGTATGTATGTGTGTGACAATAAGCCTATATGCGCATATATGTGATGTATGAGTACTATATGGCTAGCGAAGCTCTACAAACACCCATCTGTAATTTGAACTAGCATGTAATGAATAATGCAGGTGTACCTACTGATATGATCTGACTTTTGTCTTTTATTTGGATTCATATAGGCATGGAGACTTTTCAGAGAAGGCAAGTCTCTGGATCTAATGGCTGAATGTTTGCGTACGTCCTGTTTTGCTTGTGAAGTGATGCGATCAATACATGTTGGATTATTGTGTGTGCAACACCGAGTAGAAGATCGGCCCGACACACCTACTGTGATGGCGATGTTGGTTAGTGAGTGCTCACTTCCTTCTCCCAAAAAACCAGCTTTCTTTATTCAAGAAAGTGAAATCAACTCCACCTCAACTCTTCCTTTGCTACCATAATGGAGTAACATTAAGTCAAGTAGATTGGAGATAATGGGAAGAAATATCTTAATCATGTTTAAGGTATATATATATTATATATTAATATATATATATATATATATTACCAATTAAGGTATATATCTATATATATATATATATATATTACCAAATTAGTTATATAAAGAATATTAGAGGTTTGAAGATTGTTGGAATACATTTAATAAAGAAATCTCGTTAAATTTAGTACACTTAGAAAGTCAAATATAAAAGTCAACTGTGCAGAATTGAAACTTGATAAACAAGTAATTCGGTTGGTAGTTAGGTAGTTATAAACGGTTATTAACCGCCAATATATAAGGGTATAAATACCCAGACCAATTTCATTTGTAAATTTGTACGATAAATATTATATATTGTGTGTTTGTGTTTGTGTTTGTATCGTCCCTGTGTTTTTGTGTTCGAGTTCCTGCACAAAATCTGTGCATACTCACTGATGTTCATCCATTGTTCGTTAACACATACCGATCCAACAAAGATGTGTTAGTATTAGAGAATGTATTTAAAACACCCTTGCTAATTCAATGTCTCCAATGTTGATGATCCAATACCCAATCATTTGGAGCTCTTATTTCATACTCGGTGGTCATCTTAACTTGGTGTATAGCCACAAAAGTGGATTCCAGTGTGTGTTTCTCTGATTTTGTCCAGCCACAGAGGCACAACATTGTTTTGCTTCTTGTTAATCACATATTGCTTGTTGACAAATCCTTAATTGCTTGAAAGAATTGCTACATGAGGCTGGTTGGTCGAATGATTTGTTGATGCAAACTGTTTGATAGGCAATGAATTTTGTTGCCCTAACCAATTCTCAATAAACATTATGGTAAAAAAGGAGAATATAAAAATGAAGAACTACTTATAGGAAAAGAAGAAGATATTTAAGAACCCATGACCCAATTCTCATTCATGATTTTGTTTAAGTACAAATGTCCTTTGGGAACATAGTGTGGTAGTAAGGTGTCTTCTTTCTGTGCTAGAAATAAGAGTTCAAATTCTACTAATTCTAGGTATTGGAGTATTTAGGGATAAGTTAGTTTGCAACTTAAAAAAATTGTTTAAGTGCATCTGCTTAATGAATATTTATTTGGTAATTTACAACACCACCTATAATATTCAACGTTTATATTTCAGGTCCCTATTATTTAACATATTAAATTAGTAATGGAAAACAAAATCAAATTCTCTCTCTATGTATATAACTAGTTGATGCCCGCTCGTGTTGCGGGGCGATGGCCGAATAATTCTCAACTAATTAAAAAGATAGTCATATAATTTTGCTAGAAAAAAACTAAGACGATGAGAAGAACGTAATTTTTAGCTCGTTACAAAACAATAATTTGTCAGGGCTAATGAGCAAGTGGTAGGAGCTACTTGACATGGAAAACAAATAAATCGAGTAAACCAATGAAAACAAAACACTTTTATAGTTTTGCTAAAATAAACCAAAACAATGGCAGTACTGTAATTTTAACTGAAGGCAAAGTTGTATTTTTTTAATGTTTTCCAAAAGCTAAAGTGATGGCAATACCAAAATCGTAAATTTGCACGAGGCCATATGCATAGTTTTTAACTTGAAGTAATATCGTAATATGAATTTGAACTAAGGACACAATCGTAGTTTTAAGCCGGAGGAAAACCTTAATTTTATTTTGAACCTGTAGGTCCACTTGGAGGAGCAAGATTTGCCTACTTCCTTGTTGTCTAACACACACACGAGTGCGGAATCCAAGTGTGTATGCAAACCGTAGCAAAACAATGTATAAGCAAACACAAGGTAACCAAAAGATTCACTATCTTTGATTAACAGGAAGAGAATCAGTACATACACGTACACACAGTGTAAACTCTCTAAGGACTCTCTTGGTGAAACTGTGAGATAAGGTTCTGTTTATATAGGCAAAGGAAAACCAGCAGCCCTACGAAGAAGGCTGCTGGCCAACGAACAATAGAATATCCCACAAAGAATGATTCTTCGTGGGTCTTCACCACGAACCATCGACGCTACGAAGAATGACTCTTCGTAGCCTTCCTGATCAACGAACAATCAACGAACAATTCATTGTTCGTTAGCATGTTGTCCTACGAAGAATGTGGATTCTTCGTAGGACGCCCTTTGTACAACAGAAACAACAGTTTACTAAGAGGACAAATACAAACAACTAACAGACTGCAACATGCAGCTGTTTTACAACACCAGTAAACCAAACATCGTCTAAGTCAAGATAGGAGGATATCTTGACTTGGCCGACTCGACCAAAACTATACAAACACTAAAAAAAGACCGTACAGACTACCGTTAGCTAAGAACAAGCTACAGACACAAAATTATACTAACAAACTCCCCCTTGTCTATAGCTTGGTCTTCGGTCTTCATTCTTTGTGCGCCTCGGTCCATGAGCTTCCGGCATGAATGCGTCGGTAGAAACAGAAACAAGCGACGCGTTGAAATAGCAACGCTTGGTACGCGTCCTTGTCTTCATAGAAGATATCATGTTGAAGGAGGGTCTTGATGTCGCGGGATGACATGTTCACGATCCACATCGGATCAAGCATACGGAAGTTGTCTTCATTGTTCTTGAATACAATAACCGCTTCTTGAGTATCGGAGTCGTAACACCACAGCTTCATGTTTCCAAGAAAATCTTGAGGCATGGGCATGAGAGGAATCTTCTCCAAAGCTTTCACCGGCTGGTATACAAGCTTGTAACGAGTTGTGTTAGCATCCGGATCCAATGTGTACTTTATCTGCTCATGCATCGGAAACTGAGGCTTGTACATTTCATCCTTCCATCCTCGTCTTCGCTCAATTCTGATCTTCTTTGCAAACAATGATGCTCCTTCGTAGTTGGATCTGTTTATCAGATTTAACCTGGATAGCGTTGCGACATCATAAAAGGGCAACGTTAAAATGCTTAGCAAAGAATTAAAGTACTGGATTCTGTGTTCTCTTTTCACCGCCATGCAGTGAATGTCTTTCACAAACATCCAACTCAGGATCCTTCCATGTGGCTGATCCTTCTGGCATTTCAAATAATCAACTTGAGCAGGAGGAGGTCATGGCCTTTTCGCCTTTGCAAGAAACTGCTTCCGCCATTCTTCAAAGGAATCAGCTGGAATGTCGGATGTATCTCTACTTTTCAACTTTTCATCAATATCATCCACATTCTCACGAAGACAGTCGCATCAAAAGCCTCAAACACAGACCCATCATCACGAACATACTTTGACTTTCCAACGTCTCCATCAAACACAATTTCTTCCAGTCCTTCGACGTTTTCAACCTCGGGTTCACTTGGAATCTCGTCAATGGTAGCTTCATCTACCTCTTTCAATTCTTTTAGTTTCAAAATCTGTTCATGCGAGAGTTCAGAAACAAACTCCCTTCTTCTAACTCCTCACCGGTAACAGGATGTAAAGACTGTAGCGGTGGCACATCAAAACCAACAGAAGCATAAATAACTTGATCAGACTTTGAAACTTCAGCAACAACTACATCATCTTGATCTTCCACCAGAACCATCTGCAAATCTATGTTGTCCAAGGCTTCTTGAACACTTGCAGATCCGGCAACAACTTGAACAGAACTTGAAGCACCAGCTGGGTTAGACGCAGAACCTTTTGGTTGAGCAGACGAAGCAGGCACATCAGGATTTCCTGGATCTTCACTATCATGATCCCGCTTTTGTAGAACCTCCTGTGTCTTACATTATCAGCCCACAATGTGTTGACCCGTTTTCTTGTCATTTCATAGCTAGCAGTCATTTGTCTTACATGCTCAGCTATGGTCTTGTTTCTCATGTCATACCAGTTGGTTATCTATGTGTACTTCCCAGAGAGCCTCTCGCTAGAACATCATAACTCAGTGCTCCGTTCTTTCATCCTGTTCATCTCTATACCCCGAGTGTTGTCAGCTGCGCGCATTTGCTGTAACTGAGTAGACCTTTCTGCATCAGCACCTCGCAATTGAGCATTTTCAGCTCTCAACTGATTGATCTCTACTTGTTGCTTCTTAACAGTCTCAATCAGGATGTTGATCTCCAATCGTTGCTTAATGGAGACATTCCTTGTAGCAGACATAAAGTCCATGTGTCTGTCTATCTGAGTCTGTGCTGCTTGAAGTTGTAAGAATAGAAATCTAGATCGCTCGCTTTCAGACATTCTTGTAAACCTTTCATCAAGAGATTCTGAACTTTGCTTGCGAGTTCTTTCACGAGCAGCTTGAGTAGCAGCAGGAGCTGTAGACTAGGGAGGAGGTTGTTGTGGACTAACTGTAGTAGTTGCAGTTCCGATGACCTACCAGGAGAAGCTACCAAGGCTTCAGTCTCCTCGGCAGTGAAAACTTCTTCTGGTATTGGCCCTGTGGAGGTATCAGGTTGTGGAACAGATTCTGATTGAACTGATGAAGAACCAACTGTTTTCCGACTCTTTTTCTTCCGTCGGATAGCAGCTTGTTTCTTTTGAGCCTTCTCAGACTCAGTATCAGAAGGCACATAATCTGGATCAGTTTCAGCTCTTTCAGTGCTAATCCTTCTAACCCTTCGAACACCACGATCATCAAGATGATACTCATAACCAGGTTCTGGAGGATTATCCTCTTCTTCCACATCTGTGGCACTTTCCGGTTGCTTTTCTAAGTTGCCTCCGGTTGATGCAGTACCACTATCACCACCATCACCACCATCTCCACCATCACCATCATATCCACCATCACCATCGCTATCTTCATCATCATCCTTTCTCCTAAACCTATCTTCAAGCATCTTTCTTAAAGCAAGCTCTTCGTTGTCGGATTCACTATCATCATGTCGCCACTTGTCATTTTCCGGTGCCATATATGAATCTTTTTCCAGAAATCCAAATAGCCTTCGAGGAGGATCGCTTTCCTTGTAACTCTTTGCAGCGTATCCTTTAAACACTTTCAATGAACGTTCTGTCATTGGTTCCATTTTCAGAACTTCATCGTCCTCTCTAGGTATATCGGGATGTTGAGCATTAAACACCATTTGCAGAAATCCGGGATACATCGAGAATTTGCTACCCGTTGTAACTGCTCCTGTTCTGTTCTGGATAAGTTTTCTTTCATGTTAGAGAAAATATACTTAGATATGCTAAATGGCTTGTTCAGCACCAAAGCCACCATCAATCCAACTAAGTCTGGATTCGCCGTATCATAACCGCTTCGTCGATTGCTCAAACATTGTATCAGCACATGCAACAGAAACTTGTAACGAAGAGGTAAGCCAGACTTGTTAAACTGATTGCCAAAAATATCTCCAGTACACCTCATACACAGCAAGCAACCTCTTTGACACATTATTGGAACTTAGTGTGGCGCATCAGGGTCATCACGAAGTTGTAATACAGAGTTGAGAATCTCAGGTGAAACAATAACATCTTGATTGCTCACACTTCCTCTTATAACTTCCTTTCCATCTATCTCTTCAACTTTCGCTGAATCCCAAAATGCTTTGATCAGGGAGTTGTATATCACAGTTTGATGAGTAATGGCGTGATTGATCCTTGATTCCCTTAGCCACTTCATGATTCCACCATAATCAGCGAGCTTGTTTTCCGGATCCAAGTATGCGACCATATTATGTCGAGATTCCGACATTATTTGAACCTCACTTTTATCCTCCTTCTTTGTTGCGGGCTTTCGCTTTTGACCTTTAGGAGCCATTCTATACAAAAACATACCCACAATGTGAAGAAAGAAACATAAAATGATGAAAGCAGACTCATAACGTGTTAACTGTGAAGATATGAATTCACTGTAAACTCAAAGTGTTCCAACGAACAATTTTTTGTTCACTGTGAATATTTTCCTTTCCACGAAGAATCACCTACGAACAAAGAGTTTGGACGAACAATCAAACATAACCAACGAACAATCACGTTCAACGAAGAATCCATTCTTCGTTGACTATGATTCTTCTTCCACATATTACCAACGAATAATCCTGGTCAACGAAGAATCCATTCTTCATTGACTGTGATTCTTCGTCTGCAACATACCAGCGAACAATCATGGTCAACGAAGAATCCATTCTTCATTGACTGTGATTCTTCGCCGAGGGGATTCTTCGTCACAGTTACTTTCATGTCAGAGACAAACAGACAGGTGTTAAGAAATATCTGACAAAGAAGATCAAAACCCAGTTCATTAATCAACATTCCCACATTCATGTAAAAACCCAAAAACACTGATATTCACAAAATTTTTGAATACATTTAGTTACTCATTTAACCTAGACTGTTAGAACAATCATCAAAACAGTGTTTACTATTAAATATTTCACTCAAACACAAACATGACTCATTAAAGACTTATGGTTTTGAAGATTTCTCAGAACAGTGGTATTCTTTTGGTATGAACTTTGATCCTTCTCAGATCCAAAACACCTTGTTAGTTAAAGTTTCATGGGTTAACCAACAATGTAACATTGATTTTACCTAAAAACTAAATCACTACAAGTGTTTAACAAGAAGAATCCGAGGTTTTGATTGTGTTTCTTAACAATGAAGATGATGATGAACAGTATCTCTGAGAGAGAAAGGGTATGGTGAAAAGTTGAAAGTGATTAGGTTTGGTGAGGGACCATGCCTTTTAACTGTCCCTGTCCCACCGCCTTTCAACGAACAATCCATTGTTCGACGAACAATTGATTTGCTCGACGAAGAATCATTCTTCGTCGAGAGTTTCTATGAAGAATCCCATTAGGGCCAACGAACAATCAGATTTTGGACTCAACACCTGGGCCCAACTTATTTCTACGAAGAATCCCATTCTTGTCAGTTTGAATCTTCGTTGATCCCATTCTTCGTAGAGCTGAATTCTTCGTCGACCACCAGTACCAACTTATGAAGTTATTTTCAACAGAACAGATTTTGAACATTTTGGATTTATCAGAATGCATTGTGACCTTTATGAAGTTGTGTTGTTTAAGCAAGGTTGATTTTAGGACTTCAATGGTAGAAACCATTCGAGCTTCAAGATCGACTAAACGAGAATTAACGAAAAGGCTAAAATATCTAAAATAAACAAGCTTTGTTAAATAACTACGAATTACACTATACACTACTAAGCATCTTTTGCGAGTTTCAAGGTAAGAGAATCATACCAGCTTACGGTTTAGTCAAGCACGATTTTCTAAATTCATTTTTACTTTCGATAAGCATTTTACCTCGATTACCGATATTGTTGTCCACGTAAACTCAACTTATCAGATGTAATCATGTTTGAGAGATATGATTTAATGTATGATTTATACCTACTAGCCGGTGTTCATCCACTTCACGACACATTCCCTATCAATACATGCACAAGAATTTGTCTTACCGGCGAGTATACCGCTTATCATCTGTTATAACGTATATGATGTGAGATACTCACTTTTTTTTGGATGAAAACAAGCCCTAAGTGGTAAAATCACTTATTGATGAGGAACTTGATTTTCAAATGCATGCAGGGTACAAGTTCAAGTCCGTGAACAGGTTACTATCATCATACCGACAAAGAGACGAACTTGACACCCGCAATAAACTGTGATATTTTATCACTTATTCGATTTGGTGGATGTGATATGATTATCACTTATTATGGTCATATGCAATATTTACACGTATGTATGGTATCATGGAAGTTCTTGACTTGCGTCCCCGTTATTTTTCGATAAAAGATACAACCATGATACCCAGATGATAAACAACATAAGCACCACGCATTTCAGAGCCTTGGCATACTATCAAACGAAATTTCGGTACCAAGACCATATGCCAATGAATGATTCCCACCTGGCTTTCAGTTTGTTAAGTTTATATCAACCAGCACGTTTTAGTCTGATTGTGAGTCTACCAGTACATCGTTAGTAAAGCTTCTTATCATTTCATTTTACATTTTTTACTGCACTTGACTAACCACCAGTGTATCATCATCTTCTCTTATCTTTCCAAGAAACTCATTTTAGATTTTCAATTTTCTATTGTTTTTGTGTTTTTCTGAAATTTTCTCCCCCTTAAATGCAGAAAGTAAATAAAAGAAAGACATATTTTTGTATTTTTTAGATTTTCTCATGTTTTTGTATTTTCTTGAAATTTTCTCCTCCTAAAAAGCTGAAAGATAAATAAAATGAAAATCTTTTTGTCTTTTTGATGTTTTTAAGAAAATATTTACAAACACGATTAGTCAATGATGATTTACTCGGGTTTCACCTTAATGCCATTTATCAAAAGCAAATAACCAAATCGAGATTTATAAAAGCTTTTGTAAATAAGTCGGCACGTTGGTGATCGGTGTGGATGTTAACAACATCGATAAGTCTCTTTACATAACAATCTCGTATGAAATGATACTTAATTTCGATGTGTTTTGTTTTTGAGTGCTGTATAGGATTACGGGTAATCTGAAAAGCAGCTTCATTATCAACATGAATAGGAGTAGTTAGAAATTCAAAACCATAGTCGCGCATCTGCTGTTGGATTCATAAAACCTGGGAATAGCAACTAGAAGCTGCAATATACTCGGCTTCACAAGTTGAAGTAGCCACACAGGTTTGTTTTTTGCATTGCCACGTGACTAAGCGATTTCCAAGAAACTAACATCCTGCAGATGTTGATTTTGCAGCCACCGTGATCAGAATCACTAAAATCGATCAACCCGAAGTTATCATCCTTAGGGTACCAAAGACCAGTGTCTGGACATCCCTTCAGATAACGAAAAATCCTCTTGACAGCGATGAAGTGAGAAGACTTTGGATTTGATTGATAACGAACAAGTAGACATGTCGGATACATAATATCAGGTCTTGAAGCTGTGAGATACATGAGAGATCCAATCATTGCACGATAGAGAGATGGATCCATACTATCACCCGACCCCTCAGGAGTAAACCCATGGTTCTGAGTTAATGGAGTTCCAGCGAGCTTAGAATCTTCCATCTGGAATCGCTTGAGAATATCCCCGATGTACTTTGTCTGATGAATGAAGATCCCTTCCTTAGATTGATGTACCTGCAAACCTAAGAAAAAGTTCATTTCTCCCATTGCGCTCATTTTGAATTTCTCTTGCATCACGCATTCGAACTCTTTGCACATATCATCATTTGTAGACCCGAAGATAATATCATCCACATACACTTGAACCAGCAACAAATCCTTACCCCTTTCCTTGATGAAAAGAGTGCCGTCGATCAAACCTCTTCGAAAACCATTCTTGAGAAGATACGAAGACAAAGTCTCATACCAAGCCCTCGGAGCTTGATGAAGACCGTACAACGCCTTGTTTAAAAGCCAAACCTTATCAGGATGCATTGGATCTTCAAAACCAGGCTTCAACCACACCATGAAGAAATGCACTTTTCACATCTATTTGATAGCACATTGAACTTCTTGTAGGACGCATAAGCTAAGAAAATCCTTATTGCCTCAAGACGTGCCACTGGTGCATAAACTTCATTATAATCAATGCCTTCTACCTGTGCAAAGCCATGAATAACCAATCTTGCTTTGTTACGCACAACAACACCACGGTCATCCCATTTACACTTGAACACCCATCTTGTGCCAATCTTCTTGTAGTTCTCAGGTTTGTCAACCAGTTTCCATACTCCCAATTTCTGGAACTGTTGAAGTTCTTCCTGCATGGATTCCACCCATGACTCTTCCTTCAACGCCTCTTTCCAAGACTTTGGTTCTACTTGGCAAACATAGCATGCGAAAGACCAATCATTTTGCTCCCCGGATTCTCTAATAGCTGCATACAATCCAGCATTCTGATTGTTTCTCAGCTGATTACATGTCTACACACCGCTTTGAACATTTCCTATAATAATCTACTGATGATGAGTATTATGAATTCGAGTTTCTGGCACATCAGGAACACGAGCATTTATAGCCAAATTGTTGAAGTTCAATCAACTACCAGATCAATATCTGGGATCGCCGAAGACGTTGAAGCATCACCTTCACCGGAACCCACTTTGTTATCTACAGACGCACCTTCCAAGACACCTTGGACAGGAACTGATGTAGCTTCATTTGCATCGTGAAATTCTTCATCTTCAGACGAAACGTTGTAATCAGCTGCATCTTCAAACACCTCATTTTGACCAATATTGTTAACCGATGCCAAAGCTTGAGGAGTAACAATAGTAGGTCTCACCAATGACGAATCAATCGCAGTATCACTTTCTAATAACATCTGTGCTGCTGCAGAAGCCTCATCAAAGGTTGGCATATTAAAGGAACCAAAAAGACCATCATAGTCAAACATCCATGGATCTCCCGGAGCCCCTAACAGACTCAGTGTATCGTTGAACCTTAACTTCATCCCGTTCCTCTATCTTTCGAGTAGATAAGTTCCAGACCCTAAAATTTGGAGTAGCATACCCAAGCAAGAAACCTTCGACCGCCTTTGCCCCAAACTTACCATCCGGATCAATCATAGTGCATGGAGCTCCAAAAGGTTCCAAATACGACACATCAGGTTTTCGTTGCAACAGTTCAAAGCAAGTTTTACCATGTCTCTTCACTGTAAGAACCCTGTTTAGTGTATAACACGCAGTTGCCACAGCCTCCCCCTAAAATTGAACTGGAAGTTGTGATTCCACTAACATAGTTCTAGCAGTTTCTATAAGCGTCCGATTTTTTGTTTCAGTAACACCGTTCTGTTGAGGAGTATAGCGAGAACTGTATTCATGCAAATACCTTTGGAAACACAATACTATTCCATAAACCTATTTTTAAACTCAGTGCCGTTGTCGCTTCAAATTCTCCTTATCTTCTAGTTGTACAAATTTTCAATGAGGGTAAAGAGATTCTTGAGAATATCTGAAGTCTCGCTTTTGTGAGCCATCACTATCCATGAAAATGTTGAGTAGTCATCTGTAACTACCAAGCAGTAAGCATCACCAAAGGTTGTCTTGTGTTTCATAGGTCCGAAAAGGTCCATATGAAGACGTTCCAAAGGCATGTAAACAGTGTTGACTTTCTTGACAGGGTGTGATTTCTTCACTTGCTTTCCTTTCTGGCATGATACACAGACGTCTTAAGATGAAATTTTTTTAACGGGCACACCATTCACAAGATTGTTTTTCACCAAATGGTTCATCTTCCTCAAGTGAATATGTCCCATTCATCTGTGCCATGAGATAGACTCCTTCTCGGTAGTTTTAGAAACGAAACAGGTAACTTATGCAGTTGTCGTAATCGCTTGGCTCATATCAAGGATGTACAAGTCATTAATCCTTGGAGCCGAAAGAAGAATCCATTCCTTTGGGATTTTAAAACCGGGTTTCAACACATAGCAGCCAGCATCATCAAAATGCACGGTAAACTTCTTGTCGCAAATTTGGGACACTCTAAGAAGATTATGATCAATTTGTTGTACAAAATTGATCTTGTCAAAACTCACCACACCATTAGAGATCATACCCTCTCCAGTGATGTATCCATCTTTGTCTCCAGCAAAAGCGACATAGCCTCCTCTAATGTTTTTCACATCATACAATTATGTGCCTAGATGCCCCACTATCAACGATCCAATGACTGTTAATAGTTCCTCCTGAAGCACCCTGCACATGAGGTTACACAATTAGTTGGATATGGGGACCCAAGCCTTAGTGGTCTTGGGTCGCCCCTTATCATCAAGAAATGTAATTTCAATTTCTTGATGATTGGGAAATGAAATACCTCCCCCCGAAATTGCATCCGACTTTGGTTTCCAAGTTGACTTTTGTGACTTACCAGGTTTATTTGTATTTGTATTATTTACTGATTTTGAGGATTCTGGTTTTGACACATTTGATGAACTTGGTTCCCTTTTAACAACTTCCGGTTTTAATGCCTTCTCAAGAGCTTTAACATTTTTCCATTTTTGTTTAGCTTCTTGTTCTTTAAGACCCTTTTGTCTTGTTTAGGGGATACCGATCGTCGATGTTCTACTTTCTTAGGTGGAACATGATCCACAAACTTTGGTTTGGGTGAGTTGGTACAATTTTTGATGATGAGACCAAACTCACCACATCTAAAACACGATCTCCTCTCAACAAACTTAGGAGATGAATTTTTTTGACTGGATGTAGAACTTGTTGGACGTGAGGTACTTGATTCACTATCACACCTGTTGGTATGTTGAGTGTAATTGTTTTGTGCATTTCGTTTCAAAATCTTGACTTTGTTAACAAAATCCGTGTTAGATGAGTTTTCAAAAGTCTCGATTTTATCAGTACCCCTTGAACCCACAAATTTTACATCCTTTTGCTTCTTCTTGTTTCGAGTTGATTTCTGATTCCCCTTAGGTTTTGAGACCTTAGAGTTATCGACTCCATTTTCTTGTTGCATTCCTTTGAAAGCCTTTGGTTGTTGAGGTTTAAGAGGTAATTTGTCGCATTGAGTTACGATAACACTCGAACTTTTCTTTCCAAAAACTTATTTGTTAAGTTTTCAAAAACTTGATCAATCAAGGTTAGATTGACATTTCTGATAGGGAAATCCTTGTTTGAGTAAACTCTCTCATCATCAACCAACGTATAGAGCAGATTGTTACTTTCAAAGGTAGCAATGAGTGCTTCAACTGACTTAGCAGGATCAATCTCTTGTTTAACAACAGGCTTAACAACTGGAGTGGGAGGATCACATAAAATGTGATTCTCAACTGGAATTTCCACTCCCTTCTTATTGTCAAGAGATTAGTCTTGCTTGATCATGTCTGATTCATCTTCTGATGTTTCAGCATCCTCAACTACTGGAGGACTTTGTTCAGAGGAAGAATTATCAGACTGCTTGATTTCATTAGAAACCTCGTCTAATTTGAACCCTAATCCTGTTGCAAACTCATCAGGAATAAGTGGTACAGAAGGTTCAAATCGAGGCATTTCCTCTTCATCGAGCATCTTGGAATAGTTGTGTTTTAAAGGGGGTGGACACGGCTGATACCCGATGCATGTCACATTCCCTTTTAGCTTTTGAACATCGATGATGTGATCAAGCACATACTGAGAATTTGAATAACTTTCCAGTTTGAGCTTGATCGCTTCATATTCACATTTTGCAATTGCTAACTCCTATTTGGTTTCTTCAATGATATTAATATAGTTATTAATACCCTTTTGTTTATTTAAAACCGTTTTGGTTAACTCAGAAACGCTTCTTTTTAAATCGTCAATTACATCTTTGAAATCCTTTTCGTTTCTTGTTAAGGCCAAGTTAGCTTCTTTGCATTTCGATAGTTCAATTACTAAATTGTGATTATGAAGATTTGTTGTTTCAAACTTCTGTTTTAGAACAGAGTAATCATTGCATACTTGAGTAGTATCAGATTGTACATGACTGGTTGAGACTGACACATTTGCCATAAATGCGGTGTTGCAAGAGAATGATCCATCATTGTTGAACAGTTTCTCAACTTCCCTTGCTGCAACTTCAGCCTTCTTGACTAGCACCGATTTCTGGTTGTTCAGCTTCTCAGCTTCTTTCAACAGACCCTCAACCTCAGCATCAATATCTAATTTTACTTCAAGATCCGAACTATACCCTCCAACACTTGAACTTTCTTCATCTGAAGTATCGTTGTAACCTGAACTGTCATCATCTTCGAAAGCTTCATCCCTTTGGACCGATTGCACATGATTAATGACTTTGGCATAGCAGGCAGTACCCCCTTGATTACCATCACCCAGTTGAACGGACCAGTCACATCCTTCATCAGCTTGTACCACCAATGCTCCGTTTGTATTGGAAGATCCTGCTTGATTTGGTTGTTAACCGCCACTAGTCCTCTTTCATTATTGACTTTGGTGGTGTTGGATGTAGTTTGATTTCTGAAAGGGTTTTGATTTCCTTGCTTCGCAGGTCTTGTGCATTCTCGTTTGAAATGCCCTTTCTCACCATAATTGAAACAAGTAACGACATCCTTATCAAAATCGTACTTAGTATCCTTTTTGCTCTCCAGACTTGTTCTCCCCTTCTAGACATATAATCCTTTGCTCTTCGAACTGCACTTGCAAAAGCCCATTTGATATCCATAAGATCCATCTCATCTTTGTCGATTTGTTGGTAGTCCTCGTTTGTCAAATTAATGTTTCCAATTTGCCCAGCCACCAAGCCACAATAAGCACTAACCATGGTGTTTAGAAGTTCCATGTGTTCCTTAGCAACTTCTACACTCACTTTGGAGAGATGTGAGGTATCAAATCTAACAGTGTTGGGACTTTGCGATTGGAAATTGTTTCCATAACAAGCTTGTTGTGTTGTTTGTTGAGCACCAAAATCTTGAGGTTTTGGTAAGAAGGCACTAGGATCAAATCCTTGACTATATGATTGGGTTGATTGATCTGGTTTTGGTGGTGGTGGCATGAACGGATTTTCATTTGATACAAATGTCGTTTGTAATTTCGGTTGCGAAGAAGTACCAACACCTGCGTTAATGCCTCCAAAATACATTTCAGGATTCTGAGGAACTAGAACCCTTTTTGCTTTTCAACTTTCCTCTTCATCCTTCTTTTCCAACTTTTGAATGAATTCATAGATTGTAATTGTATCTAACACTCCAGTGTGTTTGAGCAAATCTATGAATTGACCCATTTTGGTGGCAACGCATCAGCAAACCTTGACATTATTTCTTGTTGAGATGCATTCACATGATATGAATACATTTCACTTAGCAAGTGATAGAATCGAGTTGTCATATCATTTAGAGTCTCATTTTCCATAACCAAGAAACCTTTAAACTCCTTCTTCAGCAGGTCATGTCGAACTTTTCATGTAGCTGCATTTCCCTCACCTCTTGCTTCTAATGTATCCCACAGATTCTTGGTGGAAGTACAATAGATGAACTGATGATAAATGTCTTTGTGAAGAGCTTGTGTGAGAATTGCAAAGGCCTTCTTCTGAGATCATAAGCCTTCTTGCCTAGTTCGGTCATGCTTGCTAAAGTAGTTGGGTTGGAACCAGCTTCTTCAAGTGTCACATTGTAAGGCGTGGTAAAGCATGTCCATAATTCAGTGTTTTGACCAAGGACATATGTATGAAAACATCCCTTCCATGCGGGATAATCATTCATATGATTTAGTTTGGGTGGACGATTGTTACTACCCGCTTCACTCTCGCTTATCAGTAAAGTTTGAACGCTTTGGTTTTGGTTCGCGACACAACCCCACTGACTAGCGGTAATCACTAAGGCTTGTTGAGACATAAGTCCCTTGACCCATGACATGTCGGGCTTGATTGTGAAGTACCTTGACTTGTATGCTCGTACTGCCCCAATCCCAAGGATTAGAGCTCATTTTGAATAGTTAAAACAAAATATTAACTTGAAAATTCAAAGTTGTTAAATTTGAGCAAGTTATAAACTCTCTGTGAAAAATTTGACACTCTTTCAACGAAGGATCAGATCGACGAACAATGTGGTCTACGAACAATCAATGTCCAACGAAGAACTGATTCTTCATTGGAGACTAGATCAACGAAGAATGAAGATTCTTCATCAGAAAGAAATCAATGAAGGATTATTCTTCGTTGAGTTATTGTTCGCAGAAAGAAAGTTCGTAGATACTGAATTGTTCGTAGATACTGAATCTTCGCAGAGATTTGGTTTGTGAACTTTTTCCTAAAATAGAAACACCTTTTTCTGACAGAGAATAAAGCAAAGATTTTGTTTCCAATTTTAGTAAAAAAAGAAAAGATTTCAAACGAGCTATTGTCCAGAGGTTTGTCTTTCTACCAACTTTTCCAGTGTGTTTTTCTGGTGAACCTTTGCCGGAAAACTTGCCGAGCACAAACTTTGAACGAAATTCTTAAGAAAAACTAAACCTGAACATGTCTACACTTGTTTTAGTCAAGTTTTAAGAAAGATTATCTTCAAGTATCAAGTTTAACACAGACTTTTGAGCAATATTTCTGGAAAAACTAAGTTTTCTAGCCTTCAAGTTCAAAAATCTTGCAAGAACACTTCACAAACAAGCTCACATACAAGATTTTCCTCGGTTTTGAACAAGGAAGAGAACCTGGCTCTGATTCCACTTGTAGGTCCAGTTGGAGGATCAAGATTTACCTACTTCCTTGTTGTCTAACACACACACGAGTGCGGAATCCAAGTGTGTATGCAAACTGTAGCAAAACAAAGTATAAGCAAACACAAGGTAACCAAAAGATTCACTATCTTTGATTAACAGGAAGAGAATCAGTACATACACATACACACAGTGTAAACTCTCTAAGGACTCTCTTGGTGAAACTGTGAGATAAGGTTCTGTTTATATAGGCAAAGGAAAACCAGCAGCCCTACCAAGAAGGCTGCTGGCCAACGAACAATAGAATATCCCACGAAGAATGATTCTTCGTGGTTCTTCACCAAGAACCATCGATGCTACGAAGAATGACTCTTCATAGCCTTCCTGATCAACGAACAATCAACGAACAATTCATTGTTCGTTAGCATGTTGTCCTACGAAGAATGTGGATTCTTCGTAGGACGCCCTTTGTACAACAGAAACAACAGTTTACTAAGAGGACAAATACAAACAACTAACATACTGCAACATGCAGCTGTTTTACAACACCAGTAACCCAAACGTCAAATAAGTCAAGATAGGAGGATATCTTGACTTGGCCGACTCGACCAAAACTATACAAACACTAAACAAAGACCGTATAGACTACCGTTAGCTAAGAACAAGCTACAGACACAAAACTATACTAACAGAACCGAGAGCAAAATTATTATTTTGAGTTTGGGCAGAAGCATAATTGTACTTTGAATTGGGGGCAAAGTGATAATTTTTAACAGAGGGCAAAATCGTAATTTTGAATCAAGGGCAAATTCGTAACTTTGAGAAGAGGGCAAAAACATAATTTTATTTTGAGTTGACGGCAAAAACTAATTTTAAAGTGAGTATAAAATAATAAACTGGTTGGTCCAATGGGGGTGCCAGACAGCTGGCTGGCACAATTCCCCCGTTTGAAACTAATGGCAAAACTGTAACTTTAAACGTGGAAAACCGTAAATTTGAATCGAGGGCAAAATTGAGAATTTTAGCTGGGAGCAAAAGCGTCATTTTATTTTTAGCTGGGGGCAAATACATAATTTGAAACTAATGGCAAAATCGTAATTTTATAGCAGGGATAAAAACATAAATTAATTGGGCCAATAAGGGAGTGCCAAACAGCTGCGTGCCTGGCACTATTTTCCCCTTGCCGAGTTGCCGCCCAAGTGAGCCAGTAAAAATCAACAACTATTACCGCCGACTTTGATGTTTGTTGATACGTATATAACCAGTTGATGCCCCGCCCGCGTTACGGGGCGATGGCCGAATAATGAGCGAGTGTTAGGCAGCTCCTTGACACGGAAAACAATTAAATCGAGTCAACCAATTAAAACAAAACACTTTTATAGTTTTGCTAAAAAAAACTAAAACAATGGCAATACTTTTATTTTTAACTAAGGGAAAGTTTTATTTTGTGACTGGGGTAAAATCGTAATTTGCCAAAAGCTAAAGTGATGGCAGTACTGTAAATTGGAACCAGGGGCAAAATTGTAAATTTGCGCAAGGGCAATCGTAATTTTGAACTTAGGGCAACACAGTAATATAAATTTGAAATAAAGGCACAATCCTAATTTTAGGCTGGAGGCAAAACCGTAATTTTCTTTTGAACCGAGGGCAAAATCATAATTTTGAGTTGGAGCCAAAAGCATAATTTTATTTTGAACAGGGGCAAAAACGTAATTTTAAACAGAAGGCGAAATCATAATTTTTTAAAGAGGGAAAAATCTACTTTTGAAAAGAGGGGAAAATCTACTTTTTTAAACGTAATTTTAAACAGAGTGCTTGTAAACTAGGTTGTTGCATATTATGCAGATGAATCAAGGAAGTCGTTACTTGATTGGCCACATAGATTCCACATAATCCATGGGATTGCTCGAGATCTTCTTTATTTTCATCAAGATTCCCGGCTTAAAGTCATACATAGGGACTTAAAAGAAGGGAACATTTTACTTGATTATCAGATGCGTCCAAAGATATCTGATTTTGGTTTAGCCAGAATGTTTAAAGAAGACGTGAGTGAAGCAAATACAAAGAGAGTCGTGGGAACTTTGTAAGAATCTCTAAAATCAGTTTCTATTGTTGAGAAATCTTTTATTTCTTTCAACTGTTATTGTGTGTTCATTCAGGGGCTACATATCTCCAGAGTATGCAGTGAACTGTCTCTACTCAATAAAGTCAGAGATATTCAGTTTTGGCGTTTTAGTACTGGAAATTGTGAGTGGGAAGAAAAATAGAGGTTTTGTTTATGAAGACCATGATGATAATCTTCTTGGACATGTAAGTGCGTTGAATATAATTATCGATTAATGAAATATGTGATGCACCCATTATGCATTTAAATATGGATGGAGGGAGGTTCAAATAAGAACCATTAAATAATCAGGATCCAAATAAACCACTTTTTGACCCTTGGATCATTCACTCAAATATCACTTGGAACATTTAAAGTTAATGCATGATTAAAGGCTCAAATGTGAGTGCTTTGGTTAATTTCCTAGTATTTGACGATTCTTATTTTAACTGCATTTCATGTATGCATGTGACAATGACCCTATATGTGTGTATATGTGATGGGGTATGAGTAAGATATGGCTTGTGAATGGATTCATGATTAGAACTATAACCTGTATTGTATAATGAAGATGTACCTTCTGAAATGGTCTGTCTTTTATTTGGATTGATATAGGCATGGAGACTTCACAAAGAAGGCAAAGCTCTCAATATAATTGATGAATGTTTATGGCCGACCTATTCTGCTAGTGAAGTGTTGCGATTAGTACATGTTGGCCTATTGTGTGCGCAACAGCGAGTAGAAGATAGACCTAACACCCGGACTGTGGTTGCAATGTTGGATGGTGAAGGTTCACTTCCTCTCCCAAAAGACCAGCCTTCTTTATTCAAGAAGGTGAAACCACTTCCAACTCAGTTCTTCCTTTACCATCATCAACAGTTAACAGAGTAACATTAACTCAATTAGATGGTAGATGATTAGATAACTGTTTTCATCATGTTTAAGATACTTTTATATTACTGTTAGAAGTTTAAAAATGCGTCAGTATCTTTATTTAGGTTGTGATATTATTTAAAAAGTTGTAGTTTATGACTATTTAAAAATTGTTGTTTCAGATTTTTTTTTCATTCTATATTATAAATGTAGTAGTCGTAGACTACTGTCTTGTATTTTGGTGTATTACTTAAACGATGTGAAAGTGATGGGGTGAGGTGAATCTCATGTTGGCTTGTAATTACCCCTTCTTTTTTTTCAGAAAGGGTTGGCGACACAACTTGTTGCCTATCTACCTTCTGTTTTGATGTAACTTGGCAACTTTTCTGGTTTATATATAATATAAATAAACCAAAATAGTTTTATTTAAAACAAAATATTTACACGTCTACTTTCCAAAGTTGATTGATTCAGGATCTCTATCATGAAATTTCCATGATTCTTCTACATTTTTAGTGTGGACATACCTATTTAAGAAAATGTAGTAGAGAGACTGAAATTGTTTCCTATGGTGTCTTTGTTTTTTTATCGGTACTAGGATTTATAACAACCCCGCGTGAGAATTTTCGGATTAGGTGAGGTCAAATCAATGACACAATCACATAAACACACATAATCAAGTATACGGGTCTTCAAATTTTATTTTTCTTTATTTTGACTTAACACTAGAATTCTATAATTACTGAATACGGCTAGCATATGTTGTAAATAACTAACAAAGTGCAATACATGAAGAAAGAAACATAGAAATTACCGGCCCAACTGTATAATTATTAATTATAAATTACAGGCCCAACTATATAATTATTTATTATATCTCTAATATTGAAATCATCCCATCTTTTCCATACCATTTCACCATACTTCAATGGACTCTTCAACCACTAGTAGGACTCTATTTTGATATATTTCACCACTTTATTACCCGAGCGATTAGCCCATTGAATTCTTTCGCGTTTCTCGTCGTCCAAATGTGACATAGAGTAGTTCGAAAAACCAGATTAATTACCTTCTTCCAATCCTTTTATCCTCTTTAGCCTTCAATGTAGTCCAGAGCATCTTTTATGGACTAGAAATGTTTCAACCAAGCCAAAACTTTCCACCATACGGACTTGGACATGGTACAATTTATGAAAAAGTGGTAAATCGATTCCTCCTCTGCTTCACACCTCGAACATATATTATTTGATAATACTATTCCACGTTTGATTAGTTCTTTCTTTACTGCAATTCGGCCCAACATTGCACGCGAGGTAAAATAGTTTACCATAGGCAAAGACCATCGATTCCAACACAACCACGCATCTTCGAATTCTGAAGTTGATTTTCGAATGACCTATTCCCTAATTTTCTACAATGTTGTAAATGCCTGGATACCGATCCCTAAGACTATTTGTGCCTACCCATGCATCTGCCTAGAAATTTAAATCTTCCCCAGATCCGACTTCTGCCATTATGCAGTTTTTTAGATTAATACACAGCTCCTCTTCGAAAGATTACCTACTGAAACTATATCTTTCCATGTGCTAGAGAACTTCGAATTAATAGGAATACATTAAGCGCTTCTCTTATTTTTCGTCAATCGAGCTCACCACTTGTGCCTGTAACAAATTGTGATTTGATTTGTATTTACACCACCATTTTGCCATGAACTCAAGATTTGCACTTCTCAAATCCCCAATTCGAAAGCCCCCATATTTCCTTAGTCTAACCATTTTACTCCAAGATATCAATCGAATTTTGTTTTTTCCATCTTTCCTACCCCATATGAAATCTCTTCTAGTGGTCTGAGTGTATTAATAACCTTCTTTGGATCTAAATACATAGAATAATAGTAATTTGGTATTGCCCCCATGACCGATTTTGCTAAAACAATTCTTCCGGCGAGAGACAGGCATCTTGCTGTTGAGCTTGTCTATAACAGGTTTCGAAATTTTTATTTTTTTTCATGTTTTGTTGATGCATATTTGTGTGGATGCGGCTCAGTTCAGTTCGGTTTGGCTCGGCTCAGTTCAGTTCGGTTCGAGACCGAAAACAACGGCGTTCCTCCGTCGTACGAACCGATACTTGCGATACGAGAACGAAGATAGTTGAGATGACATCATCTGACATCAGCAATGTAATTTGTCATATGTATAATGTCTTAATTTTTCTATCATGCATGTGTTTGTTTTGGTGACTACGAAGAACATGCATGCACTTTGTCTACGAAAACCATTTAAATGGTCTCAACGAAGAACCTTCATTTGTGATGAAGTGTTGTTCGTATGATAGGACCGACGAAGAACTCCTTCTTCGTAGGGCTCCTTGGTTGTTCGTGGGTCAGGTGTAACAACTCTGTTTTTCGTTATCTTTTTCAATTGTTTCCATATTATGTATTCCCGAGATTCGAGTATAATAAAGTTTATGTTAAATAATTATGGTGTATTACGTTATTATCGCATCTAATCGCTTATTAAATCGCATCGCTAATCTCATCGCATCGCAAATCGCGGTTATTTATGTGGTTTTATATTATTTATGTGTTATGTGTGTAGTTATGTTTACGCTCGATATCGCATCGCTCTCGCACTCTCGAATCGCTAAATCGCGCTATTATATCGATTAAAACGTTTAATATAACTATCTAATGTGAACCGAATAACCAAACGAACCCTTAACGCGAAATCAGCAAACGGAACTTGGTCACCAGGCCAAGTTCGGCCGAACTTGACTACCACAAGTTCGCCCGAACTTGCTGGCAACCAGGAGCCCCCCCCCCTTTGTTATATCAAGTTCGCGCGAACTTGCATAACTATATGAAAGTTCGGCCGAACTTACTCATAATTCTTCCCCAAATCCATCAAGTTCGCGCGAACTTGCATGTTTTCATGCAAGTTCACGCGAACTTGCATGTTTCATGCAAGTTCGGCCAAACTTGGTCTCACCAGCTCTCTTTTTGCCTTCCTCTATAAATACCAAGCTCATTTCTCTCATTTGAACTTGCTACAAGTTCGCCCAGAGCTCTCCCAACCCGAAACCTTCGTGTTCTAAGTAAGAATCGACCCGATTTCACTACAACAACGTTTATCAACAACCAACAAAGGTTTCAACGAATTTGGCACAAGGCGTAGCCTTCGTTTTCATCAAAACTTTTTTCTTCAAAACTTCTGTTTTTAACTTAGATCTACACAATACGAGTTCGTTTGGTGTTAGCAGAGGCTTCCCAAACACGAGATCTGCAAGATCTCGGCTTGTAAGTTCTAGATCTGAGAAAACCTTTGATAAATATCGATTTTGACACCAAAGACGGACTTTTGAGGATGTTTTGTTCATTTTCTAATATGAAACGAAGCATCTATCATTCAAGATCCCAGATCTGGAAGCACACGGACGTTTGTGACAGTTTACACAAGCCGGACTAACCCGAACGAACTCCGAGTTCGTCCGGATTAGCCCACGCTTTTGTAAAATGGCTAAAACTGCTCTGAAAAGACCTCTATGACCTAAGTTCGCTCAGTAGCACAAGGTCGGAGGGATGAACACTCGATTTACTCAGCAAACGACGCGAAAACGCAAGATTTTGGACTTGGAAACACCAAGTTCGCTCAAGATTTCAGCAGCTTCTTGTCAAGTTCGACCGAACTTGTGCCTAAATAGGCCAAGTTCGACCGAACTTAGGCTAATATTTCAGCAAATCCCCACCAAGTTCGACCGAACTTGCTCAATTTCTTAAGAAACTGCACAAGTTCGCCCGAACTTGCCTCCTCCGTAAAGGATTCTTACAAGTTCGCCCGAACTTGACAAGATTCTTAAGGAATCTCATCAAGTTCGACCGAACTTGTCTCAATTCTCACCATTTCCATACAAGTTCGCTCGAACTTGTGTGTTTACACACAAGTTCGCCCGAACTTGCTTACTGCTCAACTCAAAGTTCACCGTTTCGGCTTTTCGGAAGACTGATGCACTTCTGCTCGTTTACAGGCTGATCCGGCGCACTACGCAACTCCTCGCAGAATCTCCAACTTACCCTAAAACGCACCCACAGTGAGTATACTTGACCCATTTTCGCTTTAACACACTTTTTGGGTGTTACATATGTTCCTATATCAAAATCACTTCACAAATCAAACTGTTTATCACACACGAATAATCTGATTATATATGCTCAATACGTGATACTAGAAACATGTGACTAGGACTCATTTTCGTTAACTTGCCTCCTTAGCTATTATGGTACTATAGTGTGGCTTACACCCGACGGGGTCTAGTTAGGATGGACGCGCAAGCCTTCTCACGGTAGTTAGCATGAGAAATAAGCCTATGTTAAACTGTGTGAATTGTTTCGGTGTATCATGATATGTGGTTAGATTATTTCGCGAACGCTTTCTCGATTATGCTAGTAGTACTTAAACCTGTATGCTCACCTTTACTTAATTGTATTGACTTGTATTTTAACATATGTAACAGGTTGAGGATTTTAGCTATGGATGCTTGGATGATTGCATGCTTAGCTTAGTTTATTTTCTTTTGTTTTGTTTAGTTGGAATGTAATAAATCTAGGGGAAATCGAACCGTTTTGTTTTTATGAGAAAACTTTGAATTTTGTAATGATTATTTAGAATATTATGTTTAATAGTATGGGATGTTAAACGTTTAGTAATGTTGTGAATAATTGTTATGGAATTTCTCGTGAGAACAATCTGGTCGCCTAGTGCCACTAACCCCGGTGATTCCGCCGTTGGTCGGGGTGTGACATCAGACCACAAAGAACCAACTTCTTCGTGGGCCTGGCCTGTTGTTCGTGGGGCATGCATATTCTTTGTGGGTCCTAGCTGGGTCTTGCCTATAAATACCCACATATGTTATTTGGGTTCTTTAGAGCACATTCAGAGAGTTGACAACAAATATTGTAAAACCTTGTAATTCTACTATACTGAAATTAATACTTGAGCTTTAAGTGTTACATATTTCTTGTGTTGGTTGTGTTCTTGCTTTGGTTTGCATACACACTTGGATTCCGCACTCGTGTGTGTGTTAAACAACAAGGAAGTAGGTTAATCTTGATCCTCCAAGTGGACCTACAAGTGGTATCAGAGCTTTGGCTCTCTTCCTTGTTGAAAACCAAGCATTTTGATGGGTTTTGAGCAAAGTTTGGATGTCTCCTGTACTTGAACTGGAACAAGAAACTTAAAGATTTAGAAAGAAAAAGTGGTCTAAAACTTGGTAAAACTAGTTGGTTGCAGAAATTTTTTATAAAAACCTTGTTAGAACCTATTGAGACATGTTAAAATACGGTTTTTGTTAAAATTTCTTGCAAAATTTTGTCCACCATCTTCTCCGGTGAGGTGTTTGGCTGGAAAAGTGCCCGGAGAAAGATTATTTTCAAACTAGTTTGGGTAAGTTTAGCTTTAACCTTTCTCAAAACAGAAACCAGATTCCCCTGTAAAAGGAAACATTCCACCTACCCTGCGAAGTACCTTTGCACCAACGAAAAACCTTTGTTTTGTCTTGTTGTGTCTCACGAAAAACACACAACCACAAAAGTTTGTTACATTGTTCGTTGACTATTATTCTTAACATTATCTAACATTTAAAAAAATCAAAATAGCTTTTCATAAAAACCATAGGGTATTTCTAAAACTAAGAAACTTTAATTTCATATTAAACCTTCTATTATTATTTTGTTATTATTGTTAGTATTTATATTTTTATTATATTATTTATATTTCTATTATATTATTGTTATTAACGTTTTTCGTGACACAAGTTCTTCGTTAGGTATAAATTTTTCGTGACCATAGGGTATTTCATGAAATACGAAAGTTTTTGATAGTCCTTTTTTTTGCGTTAATTAAAATATTCAATATATATTTTTAATAGCCTTAACTAAAATGGTTTCAAATCCTTGGGATTGGGGTAGTAGTTCAAGTACAAGCCAAGATCCATCACAACCTTGCTCCGCAACCTATGGGTAAAATCCTTAATGCCTCAACAAACATTCATGATTACCTCTAATCAATGGGCATGTGTTACAAATCAAAATCAAAGTGTTCAATCTCTTCTCATTAGCGAGAGTGAGACGGGAAGCAACAATCGTCCACCAAAGTTAAATCACATGAACGATTATCCATCATGGAAAATTCGTTTTCATGCGTATGTTCTTGGTCAGAATAACGAGTTGTGGACGTGTTTTACTACTCCATTCAAAGAATCTCTCGAAGAAGTCGTATCAAGTTCGACCTTATTAGCCGGATTGGACGAGAATGATAAGAAGGATTATGATCTAGAGAAGAAAGCCTTTGCTATCCTTACACAAGCTCTTCACAAGGATATTTATCATCAATTTATGTATTGTACCACTACGAAGATGTTGTGGGACACCTTGGAATCAAGAGGGGAAGGTAATGCTGCAACAAGAAAGATCCGACATGATCTTTTAAAGAAAGAGTTTGAAGGATTCTTGTTCATGGAAAATGAAACATTAAACGACATGGCTACTCGGTTCTATCATTTGCTTAGTGAGATGCATTCATACAGGGTTAACGCATCATAACAGGAGATTGTCATCGTTTTGCTGATGCTTTGCCACCTAAGTGGAGTCAATTCATTGAGTTGCTGAAGCATACTGGTGTTTTGGATGCAATCAGCATTTACGAATTTGTTCAGAAACTTGAAAACAAAAATGAAGAAGAAATTCGTAAAGCAAAACGAATTCAGTTCCACAAAATCCAGAGATGTATTTTGGAGGCATTAACACAGGTGTAAGTACAAGTCAGCAACCGAAGCTTCAAACAGCATTTGTGTCTAACGCAAACCCTTTTCTACCACTACCTAAACCAAATCAATCTACTCAAACCTATAGACAAGCCTTTGATCCAAAAGCCTTACTTCCTCAACCACGAGATTTTGCATCATACGTTCCACAACACGCATTTGATCCAAAAGCTTTTCTTCCTCAACCACAAGATTTTGCATCACAAGTTCCACAACAAGCTTTCTATAGTAACAAGTTCAAACTTCAAACCCTAACATCGTCAGACTTGATACATCAAACCTTAGCAAAGTAAGTGTAGAGGTTGCCAAAGAACACATGGAGCTTCTAAACACTTTAGTGAGTTCCTACTGCGAATTAGTAGCTGGGCAAATTGGCAACATCAATCTAACCAGTAAAGACTATGCACAAATTGATAAGGAGGAAATGGAGTTGATTGATATCAAATGGGCGTTTGCTAGTGCAGTGAGAAGGGCAAAAGATTTTATGGAGAAAACAAGAAGAACTAATCTGGAGAGCAACAAGGATACTCCGTATGGTTTTGACAAAAGCAAAGTTACCTACTTCAACTGCAGAGAGAAGAGATATTTTAAAAGAGAATGCACAAAGCCTCCACAACAAGGGAATCAATATCCTTTCAACAGAAATCAAGGTGCTAACAATGAAAGAGCAATGGTTCCCGCAAACAATACCAACCGAGCTTTGATTGTTCAGGTAGATGAAAGCTGTGATTGGTCAGTTCAATTGGGAAACAGTGGTGGAGGAGGAACTGCATACTATCCCGAAATTGCAAAGAATGATAGCAATGGTGAATCGTCCAGAAATGATGACAATTCATGGATAGCAACAGTTCAGATGAAGCAGAATCGACTTCAAGTGAAGATCGATCTGAAGATGTTGATGCTGAGATAGATGATGTGATTACTGAAACTGAATTGACGGATAGCGACGAAGCAACCTTGGTGCATGAAACTGAAGGGTCATCTGATGAGTTTTCCAAGCATCTCTCATCAATTGGATCTTCCACTCTTCGTGCAGCATTCATGGCCCGTTTGGATTGCCAATCCAGTCAGGTAAGTTTCGATAAACCTATCGTGTCAAAGTGTTTTGAATGTATAGTTTTAAAAGGTAAATACTTAGAACTTGAAGGTAAATTTGATCACACGAAGAAACATCATCAGAGTTTGATTGTAGATCTGACAAAGTGCACTGAGGCAAACACAGATCTTAAGAAAAACGAAAAAGAATTTAAAACGACAATTGAAACCTTATGGAAAGATGTTTCTGAATTAACAAAGAATGTTTTGAGATAACAAACAACCATTAACAATTATATTAACATGCTTGAAGAAACGAAAAAGGATTTAGCCTGTGCAAAGTGTGAGCATGATGCGATTAAACTCAAGTTGGACATTTACTCCAACTCAAGATATGTTTAGGATCACATCATCGATGTTCAAAAGAAGAAAGGTGATGTGAAGTGCATTGGTTATCAGGCATGTCCCCCTCCGGTTAGACACAATTACACCAAAATGCCAGATGACGAGGATATGCCACATTTTGAACCCACCGTTCCATTGGATCTAGCTAAATTTACAGCAGGTCTAGGGTTCACTAAGGGCACATCCTCTAGTCAAAGTCAATCGGATGACATCAATGACTCAAAGTCTGTGAATGATCAAAGTCCTCCCATTGTTGAGGATTATGATAGTTCGGATGACGAGTCGAATGAGGACAAGCCTAAGCAGCCCGATACGGTAACAAAAGAGGAAAATATACCTGTCGAAAATCACATTCTTTGTGATCCACCCACAAAACCGTTTGTGACTGTTAAAGTCAAGTCTGTTGAATCTTCTTCTGCGAGTTGTGAAAGCATGAACTTGCTTTACACGTTGATTGGTTCTAATAAAATATATTCAGATAGAGATTTCCCAATCAAAAATGTCAATCAATCCTTAATTGACAAAGTTATCGAGGATTCTACTAGTAAGTTTTTGGGAAAGTCGAGCCCAAGAGTTGTAGTAACCCAGTGTGCTCCTATCCCAAAATCCAAAGTTAGAAAGAAATACGGGAATCCAAAATTGCAACCTCAAAACAATCAATGAAAGCAAAATCACGCTACTCAAGGAAAGGGAAAAGGCAAACAAAGCCAAAACAAGAAGAAGATTCAGAAGGTGAATTTCGTGAAATCCCGAGGGGGACTGATAAAATTGAATCTTTTGAAAACAAATCTAACACGGATTTTGTTGGACAAAGTAAAATTTTGAAAAGAAACAGTCAGAACAACTACACACAAAACACAAATTGTTGTGATGTAGGACCAAGTACCCACTACAAAAAATTGTCATTTAGTGGCATAGAAAAAGTGCCATAAAAAACCCATAAAATGCCAATAAAGACCCTTCTAAGAATGAGCGGCACACAAAAAAGTGCCGCTAGAAGTGCTGACGCTAAAGCCTTTTAGTGGCACTTTTTTATTTGCCACTGCAAACTTTTAGACTCTTAGCTGCACTTCTTTTGGACTTTGTGGCACAACATTTGTGCCGGTAAAACTATTCTTAGTTACATATTCATACTATTTTTAGTGGCACTTTTTTGCAACAATATAGAAAAGTCTTTGTGACACAAATTTTGTGTCAGTATAAACTATATCTTTTTAAATATACATACTATGTTTAGTGAGACATTATTTTTGCCTAAAAGCACATCAAAATAAATTGCACTAACATTTATCATACAAATTTGATTAGTTAAAATCGTTATTTATTTACAACAAATTAAATCTCACAATCACAAGTGTCACTAAAAAAACAGACATCATCTTTGTAACACGAACCACCTTGTTATCATAGCTAGTGTTCGATCCTAGACATGCAATCCTACCATCATATACAATCTTCTGTGTCCACTCCATGTATCTTCCTGAAGACTCAACTATCATCATACGTTCTTCCATCTCAACCTACATATACAACAGAAGTTACACAATACTTATATATGTTAGTTTCCCCAAAGAAATATCAATATTAGATTACTATCAAGTTGTGATAGGATTTTATGCAAATGCCTAGCTATATATTTGTGGCGTCAAGTTGTGGTTTGACTACAACATTTTCCCAACATTGAACATATATAAAGAGAACAATATGATGGATACCAAGAAACATAAACGTAAGGATATAAGCATCTAAACAAAGGAAAACTAATCCAAAGCCAAATTAGAAAGTTATGGTAGCTTATATACAATCTAAATAATGCAACAACCATAGACAGTAATATCAAGTAAATTTTAGTTACGCATATCCCCTGGATACACTTTAACATTACTAATTAGCAACAAAATTGGTAACCGGAACCCACGTAGCTCTCAACATCCCACAAAACGAACCAAATGTGACAACCTCCAGCATAAGCCTTCTCAACCCACCAAAGTTGATTTTAATAGCTTCATCTTTAGAGGAAATCAACTGTTCCTTAAGTTGTTAGGTCTACCAAATAAAGCTTTCATGTAATGCTCAATAATACTACAAAAAAAATATACCATTTCACTTATGCAAAACAATTAAATACTTGTCACATGACAACTTGTGTAGGGTATTATTATGAAAACACTTACCTTTGCATGATGAATTTCCAAAAGGTTTATCATCAAGCTTGATCACTTAAGTTCCTAAACATCATCTTTGATTATCAGTGTTCATCCATGTACAGATATATACATATATATCACAACACTTGCTTCTTTTAACATATTGTTGTTTTACCCGCCATTCTTTCAATAATTATGATCACATACATAATAGTTTGTTCATCTACTAAAGAAATTATTGGTTACAAGTGCAATTTACTCACTTCATACTACTAGAATTTAAAAGTTATTGGATTACTTCCTGAAAAGTGTAAAGAAACAAGTTAATTAAAAAAAACAAGAGTTAATTATTGTTTTCGTCCCTATGGTTTTTCAAAAAATCACTATTTCAGTCCATTAGTTTAAAAATTGCGATTTCAATCCCTGTGGTTTCACTTTCGTAACCATTTCAGTCCCTGTGGTTTCACTTTCATAACCACTTCGATCCATTTATTCTGTAAGTACAGGGACTGAAATGGTTGTGAGGTGGACTTAAATGGTTACGAAAGTGAAACCACAGGGACTGAAATGGCAAATTTTAAACTAATGGACTGAAATAGTGATTTTTGACAAACCACAGGGACGAAAACAGTAATTAACTCAAAAAATAAGGTTGCTGTCAACAAATATATTATTGACAAACCATGCACAACATGTCAAAAGATTTCAGAAAGATCTTAAAAAGATATATACAAAATCAGTGCCAATGCCAACATAAAATGATTAACACCTCAAAACAGCCTCTGCATATGGGCTGACCTGGTCTAGACAGCAGGTGTAAGTCGGTGTTCTAAACACATTAGGACCTATTGTCTTCACTATACATGTTTTAACTTGAAACCTTTGATAGGACCTAAAGTATTTTGTTAAAAAGTTTTAAACAAAATTTTATATTTGTTTCATACCTGGAATTAAAGGTGCAAACAAGCCGAGCTACTCGCGAGTTACTAGAGCAGCAAATATCTTTAGCAGTAAATAACTCTCTGATCATTTTGAGTTTAACATGGTTGCTACTCTTTCTATGTTAAGGGATAACAACATATAATTAATGCAAATAAAAAATGATCAAGTCATATAACCGATAATCTCTAATTGCCCCTCGAAAAACATAACAAATGATCAATTATCAAAACTACAAAATATGACAACCCTAAAACATATAACTGCAGAAAAATTATAACAACCCCTAAAACATACAACTGCAAAAAAATCATAACAAGCTGAACTAATAAATTAAGAGATTGACAAATGCAAACATGAAATTGAGAAACCACAATGCTTTGAAACCAATATATCGTCCATAAGTATGGGAAATATACCGTAATATCGCAAACTGATTATTGCAAACATGAAATTGGGAAACGCAATATCACAAACTGAATTGCGAGGCTGTAAGTGTGATAAATATACCTGGGAGCAAGGAAGACGAGTCACTAAAGAAGAGTCGCCCTAACGAGATCAGCTTAACCAACCTGCAAAAAGCCATAAAAACATAGATTAGACCCGCAAGCTAGGGTTTAGATCGAACTGAATTCGCTAATGGAACAAGAATCTATCGGACATTAAATCAAATCCTATTCGCTATTGAGATAAACATTCAAGCTAGGGTTCCGATAGGTTTTTATAAAGAGGGAAAACAAGCAACAATGAAACTATGAAAGTGTACTCAATCAGAAAACTAATGAAAGATGAGTGGGCAGGAGATTTTAGGAGAAAATTAGAATTCAGGAGAGGGAAAACAAGTGAGCGGGAAATTTGAGACAGGGAAAATTTATTTTTGAGATGAAATTTTAAAAGAGAAATTTTGGCTCTAAATTGTGAACTTTAGGGGTCTGAATTTCTATATAAAGCTAACATGAAATTTACAGGTCTAGTTTAGTGTAAACGGGTTCAGATCAGTTTAATGTTGGACCATAAACTCATTTAGCTAAATGAGTCAGGTTTGTGTCAACCAGAACGGGTTGATGGCTTAACCCGTTTAATCCATTTGTATTATCAATGATTTTTTTACAATATGTTTTATGTTATAAATTAATTTGGATGAATAATATAAGCCATAAATATAACTTAAAAAAAATTGACAGAAGTTTTTATAATCAAATGTAGTTGTATTATATGCATTTGTATTTTTGTAGTGAAACTTTGATTTAATATATTAATTTGCGAAAAATAATATCAGGTTGAACGGGTTCTATTTGGATCAACCCACGAGCATTCGAGTCGTGTTTGGGTTCATACAACATTATTTTTAGGTTTGGATCGTGTTGGGTTTGTCTAAAATTTATAGGCTCGGGTCGGGTTGGACCGCCCAACCGGTGGACATGACTTGTTTAGCACCCCTAGAAGTTATTAAGTTTCGATCTTGTGGCATAAACAAGTTAAATGTTCTTAAAGCAGGTGTCAAGCAATTATGGCACACGTAAATGCCACTAAAAACCTAATATAGTGGCATAAAAGTTAAATGCCAATAAAATGTGTGTTAAGTTTATGGCACACACAAAGTGCCATTAAAAACTAAATTAGTGGCACAAAAACTAAATGCCATTGAATGTGTGTGCCACTAAATGACAATTTTTTTGTAGTGCCCTCAAGATCACGAAGTGTATCATCAAGCTCTTATAATTATGATACTCCGAGGTTTGTTGAGCGGATGTCATGTTTTGAATGTGATGAGTATGGGCACATTGTCAAGAACTGTCCATATCTCACCAAGGGAAAAGCAAAAGTTGATGCCGCCCGTGGTAACAATTACCATACAAGATCTTTTTCACCAAAACAGGAAACAGAAAAGGAAACAAATAAAAGAAGTTGAAAAGGCTTTGAAATCAGACGTTATCCAAACACAGTATGTTAACAGAAACAGATTTGGAAACCAAAATTGGTAACTATCTCAGGGGGAGCTCCATCAATTCTGAATCATCGGGAAATGGAAGTCACAATCCTCGATGATGTCGGACGACCCAAGTCTATGAAGGCTTGGGTCCCCCTCTCCAACTAATCTCTGAATGAGTGTGCAGGATGTTCCAGGAGGAACTATTGATAGTCTTAGGATTGTTGATAGTGGAGCGTCCATGCACAAGATCGGCGACATAAGACTCCGAAACATTGTTACATCTAGGAGAATATTGTTGCCTTTGATGGAGAGAGAAAAAGAAAAGAAGACAAAATGTCCGATGAATGAAGAAAGTTTGGTGAATGAAGTTGAACTTCGACAAGAAGAAAACAACAATTTTTTGTTTAAGGCTTGGATCGGGTCAACAGGATAGATTCAAACGAAGTGTATGCGCCTGCAGCATGTCTGAAGCTTTTCGAAGATTCGTGGCTTAATCTTCCACAAGAAGTTCAAAGTCTACAAGTTGAACGTGCAGTGTACATTTCTCCACGGTTTAATTGAAGAAAATGTGTTTGTTGAACAAACCAACCGGGTGTGCGGATGCCTTGGCGTGGATTGAACAACCGCACATCAAGGAGAAAGACGAAGACCTTTGCTAGTGCAAGAGTATGTGGACGACATCATGTATGGACTGTCCAAAGATGATGTGTACAAGCTTTCCCACATGCTCACTTGCTTCTTACCAGCCGGGCCCGAAGGTTTCTGTTCTTGTTGCTGTAGAGAAAATTATCGGAAGTAGCTACAAAATCGACCTTGAAATCCAGACCGGGTGGATATCCTGTTGGGAGCGCACACAGATTCCTGGCAATGCACGTAGAAATTGCAGGATTATGGTTTTAAATTTCTAATCTCTCCTATCTTTTTTGATATTTAACCTGCTTTAAGGATTACTGAAATCTCGTACAGCACTCAAGATCAGACACATTGATCTCGAATATCACATCACACGTGATTGTTTCAATAAGAAACCCATCAATGTTGTTTTGGTCCGCACCAATTATCAACGTGCCAACTCACTTTTCCAAAATTTGATAAATCATTTTTTATTAAATTAATTTTGGTAAACGGCATCGAGGTAAAACATGAGTTAATCCACATCGGGAAATCGTTTTTGTAAATATTTTTTCATGAAGAAAATCCAAAAAGATGTTATTTAAAAGTTTAAATTTACTTTTTGCATTTTAGGGGGAGTAAATTCAAATCAGAAACTTAGAAAAACATTGAAAAACATCAAAAATGAGTTTCCTGGCGAGCAAAAGAGAAAATGATAGTAAATCAGTGGTCTGTCAAAACTTCTTTGAACTTAAAATGAAAAATGATAAGTAGCTCTATATTTGATGTATCGGTAGGCTCACAATCATTTTAAAGTGTGTAGGGCAATATAAACATAATCGACTGAAGACCGTGTGGGAACCGCTCATTGGCATATGGTCTTGGTATCAAAATTTCGTTTGATAGATTGTCGAGGTTCTGAGATACGTGGTCTTTATGCTGTTTATCATCTGGGTATCATGGTTGTTTCTTTTACCGAAAAACTACGGGGACGCAAGTCTAGAACTTCCATGATACCATACATACGTGTACATACTACACATATATGTATATAATACATGTTGCATATGACCATCAATAAGTGATAAAAATATCACAGTCACCCTAAATAAGTGATTTTAAATCACATCTATCATCCGAGAGTCAAGTTCGTCTCTTTGTCGGTACGATGGTACTAACCTGTTCACGGACTTGCTCATGTGCCCTGCATGCATTGAATATCAAGTTCCTCATTAATAAGTGATTTTATCACATAGGGCTTGTATTCATCCTCAAATAAGTGAGTATCTCACATCATATACGTTAAAACAGATGATAAATGGTATACTCACCAGTAAGATGAACTCTCGTGCATACCTTGATACGGGAATGTGTCGTGAGTGGATGAGCACTGGTCGGTAAGTATAAATCATACATTAATCGTATCCCCTAATCGCGAGTACATCTGATAAGGTGAGCTTATGTGGACAACAATACCGATAATTGTTATAGAATACTTATCTAAATGCTAACTAATCGAACAATAAGTGTGTTTTGGCATGACCGTACACTGATATGATTCTCTTACCCTAGAAATTCGCAAAAAGAATGTCTGTAAATATTTATTTATTGCTTTCCGTCTTTACATTTGAAAAATGAAAAATACCAAAAAGATTTTAGGTGAGTTTTAATATAAATTTTATAAAAGCCAAAAAGATTTTGCTTCTATTTTATTTTTGATTGACCGATGTTGGAACTCGAGTCTATCCTACCTAAAATCCTGATTCTAAGCCGGAAAAAAATTGCATCTTCATAAATAGTCGAAGTTAACAAGTTTTGAAAGTTAAAGAATTAAAATTGAACAATTTCAAAACTTTCAAAGTGTTGTTAGTTGGTAGTTGAATGAGAGTTGGTCTCATGTGTGTCTTTTGCTAATTCTGTCTAAAATCAATCCTTCGTGAAGTTTTCAAATGAAAATTCTCTAAGGTTGATTAAATCCCTAGTGGTTGTTCTCATTGCGTGTTTAGCTTTGTAGTGTGTGCAGATGTGGCATTCAAGCAAGCTAAAGGCAAAGAGAACGTGTTTGAAGAAATGTTATGGGAGTAAAGACACAACATGAATGAAAGCCGTGGATCAAGAAGATCAATTTGTAGCTGACCACTCATCAACTCCTCAAGGATCTAAAGATTTCAAGATCAACGTCTCACGAGCTACATTCAAGGGGGAGTTTGTTGATGCACCTCCTGGCTGTGACAAGTGAAGACATCTAAAGATCCGACAGTGTGAAGAACGAACCATCACGAGCAGCATCCAAGGGGGAGTTTGTTGATGCATATTTGTGTGGATGCGGCTCAATTCGGTTCGGTTTGGCTCGGCTCAGCTCGGTTCGGTTCGAGACCGAAAACAACGGCGTTCCTCCGTCGTACGAACCGATACTTGCGATACGAGAACGAAGATAGTTGAGATGACATCATCATGATGATGTCATGATGATGCAATGTAATTTGTCATATGTATAATGTCTTAATTTTTGTATCATGCATGTGTTTGTTTTGGTGACTACGAAGAACATGCATGCACTTTGTCTACGAAAAACCATTTAAATGGTCTCAACGAAGAACCTTCATTTGTGATGAAGTGTTGTTCGTAGGATAGGACCGACGAAGAACTCCTTCTTCGTAGGGCTCCTTGGTTGTTCGCGGGTCAGGCCACAAAGAACCAACTTCTTCGTGAGCCTGGCCTGTTCTTCGTGGGGCATGCATATTCTTCGTGGGTCCTAGCTGGGTCTTGCCTATAAATACCCACATATGTTATTTGGGTTCTTTAGAGCACATTTAAAGAGTTGAGAGCAAATATTGTAAAACCTTGTAATTCTACTCTACTGAAATCAATACTTGAGCTTTAAGTGTTACATATTTCTTGTGTTGGTTGTGTTCTTGCTTTGGTTTGCATACACACTTGGATTCCGCACTCGTGTGTGTGTTAAACAACAAGGAAGTAGGTTAATCTTGATCCTCCAAGTGGACCTACATGTTTGCACCATAGTAAGGCCAAGGAAACAAAACGACATTTTCCCCACACTACAGTTTATAACTTTTGCCATACGCTCCACCTCATTTTCTCCTGGCCCCATAAAAACTACGTCACCCACGTAACACAAGTGGTAAATGTTAGGTCCATCGTTTGGAAGTTTTACGCCTTTGAAAATCTCCCTTGTACCCGCCCTACTCATAACAAGATCAAGAGTTTCCATTGCTAGAATGAAAAGAAAAGGTGAGATGGGGCCACCTTGTCGAGGACCTCTTTGCATACGAAATTCCCATGTGGGGGTACTATTTACCAAAACCGACGCCCAACTTGATTTAAGAATCGCTCCGATCCACCTCCTTCGTAATAGCGGAAAATTAATTTCCTTTAAATTTTCTAAAAGGAACTTCCAATTTATGAATGGTATGCTTTTTTCAAAATCGACTTTGAAAAAAAACTTTTGTTTTGTTTCTTTGCCCAAGATATAATTTCACTAATAATAATAATCAGACCATCAAAAATTGATCTACTATCAACAAAATCCGTTTGAACCGGGGCAACCAAAAAAGTTATAACTGGTTTAATTCTAGACGTGAGAATTCTTGAAATTACTTTATACAAAACCCCAATCAAAGATATGGGTCTAGTTTCATTTACCTTCTTTGGATCATGAACCTTTGGAGTCAATGCTATGAACGAAGAGTTGTATCCCCTATAAATATATGCTCTCCCGTAGAATTCGTTGAGTAATTCGACAAATTTGTCTTCCAATATTCCCCAAAACTTTCTAATGAACTTAAAAGTGAACCCACCAGGTCCCTGGGCCAGGTCTCTGTTGGATAAGAGATTGTGTATAGTGTGTGTTCTGATAAAATAGTTAATTGAATTGGAAAATTCAATCAATCAGTAATAAACAAACACATCAATCAAACACTACCAGATTTGGGAATGATTGTAGAATGATTTCATTGAATTCATATATGTAATACAATCACAAGGTACGTAGAGTACTCTCCCTCACCAGGTGAACACTCTCTCCCTTTTTTTATACTCTTTGGCTCTAAGTGTTGAATATTACAATAAACAAAGTAAACTATATAAAGGAGGAGTGAACTGCTGGTGACATCATCATGAAAGCGATCATTAACAAGTTTATTAAATGATTTAACTGCCAGCAGTTATGAAACCTGCTAGATAGTTACACTGTTGCATTGAACTGTTGCTTCTTTTGTGAGTTAGTGTGAACATTTGGATTTCACAGAACTATTGGTTAACTAAGTATTATTCTTGAAATCTAGATCTTCTATCTTTGATTTGTTGACTTGGTCTTCCAGTCTTCAGACTTTGACTTTGGTTGACTTTGACTGTTGACTTGTTGACCAACACTTTGATAATCAACACTTGTTCTTTTAGACTCTGACCTTTGAAGACAATAGTTTGATACAGTAGTAGTTGGAGCAGTTGTTTTGAGAAGCTTTCAAAGGGAGAGAAACTACCAGAATTTGTGACTGTACTTTAACTTATTTCATGAGGCTAGGATGATGGATCTTTTGGGTTATGGCTTTCATCATCAGCAGATCTTATATAACCCAACAATCTTCGCCACATGCCTACATGGCTCCCTTTATCTCTTTTTTTAGAAAAAAACACTGAATAAGAGCATTTGCTTGATCTTTCGATAATTTTCTAAACCCCTTACAATCAATAGAACGTCTCCGATTTAGAGATTTTGTAAAGCTTAACTGGAAATTTTTTTAGTTCATTCTTAAAGGACTTCGGCTCTGTTACAAATTTCCCATTTACATCTAGAACATTGATACGATTTCGCACTTTCCGATAGTTAATAATATTATGGAAAAAAATTAAATTTTCATCACCGACTTTGGCCCACCTAATTTTCGGTTTTGGTTTTAGGTCCAATATACTCTTCTTCTGAAAATTTATGATCTACCACTTAGATTTTGTCCTTCTCTCCCCTTTGCCTATTGTTAATCATCTTTCTTCAAAAAAAATTCGAATTTTTGCACCTCTTCAACTGCTAGTCCAGACTCTTCTATTGCTTTAGACTTCCTTCTCGAATCTTTTACACTTACTTTCAATAGTTTAGAATAGTTTCCAAGCCTTTCATTTTGTTTCTACTGGGAACAAACGGGTTAATTACTGATTTAACCTTTTCATTTAAACCATTTACATCGATCCAGCTATTGTAAAAAATCGACACTTTCGCATGAAAGGAGCAACGGGTTATGGTCTAACAAATGTCTCGATAGAGCATCAAAATTTGCGAGAGGCCACTTATTCATAAATGAGTCACACACCAAAACGCGATCATGTTACTAAGGCTCGATCCATCTTCCGGCATAAACGTGAATCTGTGTCCACTCATTTTGTATTCTAGCAGACCCATTTCAAAGATGAATGAATTAAATAAAAGTGCACCTCAATTATCGATTTTTGATATCATCCTGACGCCTTCCTCCCTTACTTCGTTGAAATCTCTAGCCAAAACCCATAATCCCTCATGTTGCTCTTTTACCCTCTTCAGTTTATCCCATAAAGCCCTTCGTTTTGTTACATCCCTTGAAGCCTGAATATTCACAACATTGATAATGTCAGTTCCTGTTAGTCTCTCGTTAATCAAAAGGAATGAATTGTGCTTTATTACGCTTTGTTTAGAAAAAAACCCTGGATTCCGTATGGACACGAAACCCATTGATCTTCCCTGGCATCCACTAATTCACTTTCCATATCTACTCTCCCCCAATATCGACTGATAGTTGATAATTCTAGATTTGAAACTTGAGTTTCCTTTATACACAAAAAAAAACACCTTACGTTCTCTCGTTAGTCTTCTAATGGTCCCCCAATGTCTCTTATGTTTATGATTAGGCAATTTGTCCACTAGCTTCTATAGATTCGATCTAACTTTGAAACCTGCATCCCTGCAATTTCACCAACATCCAAATGTTGTGTTGGTTTCATTCTCACAATCTTCCAACCCTTCCACGGGAGCCTATTCTAAGTCAAAGTTATGATCAATAGGGTCAAAAGCCTCATCTCGAAAAGCATCCGTCGGTTATGCTATTCCATCTTCAAGATGTGTCCTTTTATTTGATATTCTATCGTTGTTTGTGAAAGTGAAGGAGACATTATTCTTTTTTCATTTTTTCGCCCTTTTACTTTTTACAGATCCCCAAATTTATTGGTGTAAGTTAAATGGACCGTCATCAAATAATCTTGACTTCTACCCATTCATGAATAAACTCCATAACTTCCATTTATCTATATCTTATTTTTCAAATTCAACTTAATATGATGAATATCTTTGGTTTATGAGAAGTATTTATTTAATAACCAAATTCATTCTTAATTGTCTAATAACCTGTCCTCTTATTTTAATTTTCCAAAAGTTCTCCAAAACTGAAGTTATATATATTTTATTAACAAGTCCATAACGGGCTATTAATTAATCCTAATAACCAATCATATGTTTTAACTCCTTAAAAAACAATTTTTGAAACGTATTGAGGTGCTACCAACGCAAATATTGTAAGTTTTTTTTAAATTATACACGAGTTTTATTGTTAAAATATAATGTAAGACACGTAAAATAACAAAAATACAACATATGACTAACTCTTTTGATGTGATTAGGAAAAAATCTTTTTATCTAACATTTCAGATAGTATAATATATATGTATTTTCTAACTTTAATTTAAAAAAAAAATATTTCTTGTAGTTTGTAGTTTTGTACCCATGACATACTTACACCAACGTTCTCGAGATGCCTAAATTTAAAAAGTTGTTTTTAGATTATCATAGATCCAAATATGATACCTAAAACAACAAATTCTAACAAGATATCATCATAAATCTGTTACGTATGACCTACAAAATAGAACACCAACTAAGCCATTAACCAACAAAACAATATTTACCAATTTATTCATTTTTTGTATATTTTTTAATACATTTATGTTCTCATTGAGTCTATGCCTTAATTCTAATACATTTTATTTATATTGGTTATTTTAATTTATGTGTGATCTCAGTTACTTATAGTTTTAAAGTTATTACAAGTATTAATTGTTACATCCGTGTGACCAGGAAATAACCTAGTTAGTATATACCTGAAATTGATTAGATAATTAATTCGGTTGGGTTGGTTTTCGATCAATTTATTCGGATCGGGCCCAAATTTTAAACACCACTAACAAGTCTCATAATTGATCACATACCCAGATTCCACTCGAGAACTAACATATCGAATTTATTTTTCTCAGAGATATGCTTACACAACTTCAAGACATGCTCACATGGTATATTTCTAGTTATATTGTGTATATGAATATCTGTAGGTCCACTTGGAGGATCAAGATAACCTACTTCCTTGTTTGTTAACACCACACAAGTGCGGAATCCAAGTGTGAATGCAAACCGTAGCAAAACAACGTATGTAAAGCAAACAAAAGGTAACCAAAAGATTCACTATCTTTGATTAACAGGAAGAGAATCAGTACATACACATACACATACACACAGTGTAAACTCTCTAAGGACTCTCTTAGTGAAACTGTGAAATGAGGTTCTGATATATAGGCAAAGTAAACCAGCAGCCCTACGAAGTAGACTGCTGGCCAACGAACAATTGGATATCCCACGAAGAATGATTCTTCATGGGTCTTCACCACGAACCATCAATACCACGAAGAATGATTCTTCGTGGCCTTCTTGATCAACGAACAATCCATTGTTCGTTAGCATTCTGTCCTACGAAGAATGTGGATTCTTCGTAGGTTGCCCTTGTACAAACAGAAGATCCAGTTCACTAAGATACCAAATGGTAACAACTAACAACTGCGACATGCAGCTGCTTTACAACACCAATAAACTAAACGTCGTGCTAAGTCAAGATAGGAGGATATCTCGACTTGGCCGACTCGACCAAAATATATACATGTAAAATAAAGACCGTACAAACTACCAAAAGCTAAGAACAAAACTACCAACAAACTCCCCCTTGTCTATAGCTTGGTCTTCGGTCTTCACTCCTTGTGCGCTTCGGTCTATGAACTTCCTGAATGGATACCTCGGTAGAAACAGAAACAAGCAATGCGTTGAAATAGCAACGCTTGGTACGCATCCTTGTCTTCATAGAAGATATCATGTTGAAGGAGGGTCTTGATGTCGCGGGATGACATGTTTACAATCCACATCGGATCAAGCATGCGGAAATTGTCTTCATTGTTCTTGAACACGATAACCGCTTCTTGAGTGTCTGAGTCGTAACACCAAAGCTTCATATTTCCAAGAAAATCTTGAGGCATGGGCATTAGAGAAAATCTTCTCCGAAGCTTTCACCAGCTGGTACACAAGCTTGTAACGAGCTGTGTTAGTATCCGGATCCAAAGTATATTTTATCTGCTCATGCATTGGAAAGTGAGGCTTGTACATCTCATCCTTCCAACTTCATCTTCGCTCAATTTTGATCTTCTTTGCAAACAACGATGCTCCTTCGTAGTTGGATCTGTTGATCAGATGTAACTTGGATAGCGCTGCAACATCATAAAAGGGCAAAGTTAAAATGCTCAATAAGGAATTAAAGTACTGGATTCTGTGTTCTCTTTTCACCGCCATGCAGTGAATATCTTTCACAAACATCCAACTCAGAATCCTTCCATGTGGCTGATCCTTCTGGTACTTAAAGTAATCAACTTGAGCAGGAGGAGGAGATGGCTTTTTCGCCTTTGCAAGAAACTGCTTCCACCATTCTTCAAAAGAATCAGCTGGAATGTCAGATGCATCTCTACTTTTCAACTTTTCATCGATATCATCTACATTCTCACGAAGCCAGTCGCTGTCAAATGGCTCAAACACAGACCCGTCATCACGAACATACTTTGACTTTCCAACGTCTCCATCAAACACAATTTCTTCCAACCCTTCGACATTTTCTACCTCGGGTTCACTAGGAATTTCCTCAATGGTAGCTCCGTCTACCTCTTTCAATTCTTTGAGTTTCAAAATTTGTTCTTAAGAGAGTTCAGAAACAAACTCCCCTTCCTCTAACTCCTCACCGGTAACAGGGTGTAGAGACTGTAGCGGTGGCACATCAAAACCAACAGAAGTAGAAATAACCTGACCAGACTTTGAACCTTCAGCAACAACCACATCATTTTGATCTTCCACAAGAACCATCTGCAAATCTATGTTGTCCAATGCTTCTTGAACACTTCCAGAGCCGGCAACGACTTGAACAGAACTTGAAGCACCAGCTGGTGTAGACGCGGAACCTTCTGGTTGAGCAGACAAAGCAGACACATCAGGATTTCCTGGATCTTCACTATCATGATCCCGCTTTTGTAGAACCTCCCGTGTCTTACATCTATCAGCCCACAATATGTTGACCCGCTTTCTTGTCATTTCATAGCTACCAGCCATTTGTTTTACATTTTCAACTATGGTTTGTTTCTCGTGTGATACCAGTTGGTTATCTCTGTGTACTTCCCAGAGAGCTTCTCGCTAGAACGTAGTAACTCAGTGCTCCGTTCTTTCATCCTGTTCATCTCGATACCCCGAGTGTTGTCAGCTGCGCGCATTTGCTGTAACTGAGTAGCCCTTTCGGTATCAGCAGCTCGCAGTTGAGCATTTTCAGCTCTCAACTGATTGATCTCTACTTGTTGCTTCTTAACAGTCTCAGTCAGGGTGTTGATCTCCAATCGTTGCTTAATGGAGTCGTTCCTTGTAGCAGACATAAAGTCCATGTGTCTATCTATCTGAGTTTGTGCTGCTTGAAGTTGTAGAAATAGAAAGCTAGATCGCTTGCTTTCAGACATTCTTGCAAACCTTTCCTCAAAAGATTCTGAACTTTGCTTGCGAGTTCTTTCACGAGCAGCTTGAGTAGCAGCAGGAGCTGTAAACTGGGGAGGAGGTTGTTGTGGACTAACTGTAGCAGTTGCAGTTCCCGATGACCTACCAGGAGAAGCTACCAAGGCTTCAGTCTCCTCGGCAGTGAAGACTTCTTCTGGTATTGGTCCTATGGAGGGATCAGGTTGTTGAACAGATTCTAATTGAGCTGATGAAGAACCAACTGTTTTCTGACTCTTTTTCTTCCGACGGATAGCAGCTTGCTTCTTTCGAGCCTTCTCAAACTCAAAATCAGAAGGCACATAATCCGGATCAGCTTCAGTTCGTTCAGTGCTGATCCTTCTAACCCGTCGAACACCACGATCGTCAAGATAATATTCATAACCAGGTTCCAGAGGATTATCTTCTTCTTCTACATCTGTGGCACCTTCCGTTGCTTTTCCAAATTAACACCGGTTGGCGCATCACCACTATCATCGCCATCACCACCATCTCCACCATTACACCATTTCCACCATCACCATTGCTATCATCATCATCACTCTTTTTCCCAAACCTATCTTCAAGCATTTTTCTTAAAGTAAACTCTTCATTGTCGGAGTCGTTGTCATCGTGTCGCCACTTGTCATTCTCCGGTGCCACGTATGAGTCTTTTTCCAGAAATCCAAATAACCTTCAAGGAGGATCGCTTTCCTTGTAACTTTTTGCAGCGTATCCTTTAAAAACCTTCAATGAACGTTCTGTCATAGGCTCCATTTTTAGAACTTCATTGTCCTCTCTAGGTATATCGGGATGTTGAGCATTTAACACCATCTGTAGAAATCTGGGATACATCCAGAATTTGCTTCCCGTTGTGACAGCTCATGTTCTGGATAAATTTTCTTTCATGTTGGAGAAAATATACTTAGATATGCTAAACGGTTTGTTCAGCACCAAAGCCACCATCAACCCAACTAAGTCTAGATTCGTCATATCATAACCGCTTCGTCGATTGCTCAAACATTGTATTAGCACATGCAATAGAAACTTGTAACGAAGAGGTAAGCCCGACTTGTTAAACTGATTTCCAAAAATATCTCCAGTACACTTCATACGCAACAAACAACCTCTTTGACACATTATCGGAACTGAATGTGGCACATGGTCATCACGAAGCTGTAATACCGTGTTGAGAATCTCAGGTGAAACAATAACATCTTGATTGCTCACACGTCCTCTTATAACTTCCTTTCCATCAATCTCTTCAACTTTCGCTGAGTCCCAAAACGCTTTGATCAGGGACTTGTATATGCCAGTTTGATGAGTGATTGCGTGATTGATCCTTGATTCTCTTAGCCATTTCATGATTCGGCATAATCAACAAGTTTGTTTTCCGGATCCAAGTATGCGACCATATTATGTCGAGATTCTGACATAATTTCAACTTCACTTTTATCCTCCCTCTTTGTGGCGGGCTTTCGCTTCTGACCTTTAGGAGCCATTCTATACAAAAATATTACCCACAATGTGAAGAAAGATAGATTAAATGTTGAAAGCAGAATCATAACATGTTAACTGTGTTAAGATATGAATTTACGGTAAACTTAAATTGTTCTTACGAATCATTCAGTGTCCACTGTCAATTCATTCTATCCACGAAGAATCACCTACGAACATATAGCATGGATGAAGTATTATATGTATCCAACGAACAATCATGGTCAACGAAGAATCCATTCTTCGTTGACTATGATTCTTCGTCCACTTCTTTACCAACGAACATCCCTGGTCAACGAAGAACCATTCTTCGTTGACTATGATTCTTCGCCGACAACTTACCAGTGAACAACCCTGGTCAACGAAGAACCCATTCTTCGTTGGCTATGATTCTTCGCCGAGGGGATTCTTCGTCACAGTTAATTTCATGTCAGAGACAAACAGACAGGTGTTAAGTAATATCTGAAAAAGAAGATCAAAACCCAGTTCATTAACTAACATTCCCACATTCATGTAAAGACCCAATAAACTGATATTCACAAAAATTTTTGAATACATTGAGTTATTCATTTAACCTAGACTGTTAGAACAATCATTGAAACAGTTCACGATTAAATATTTCATTCAAACACAAACACGACTCATTAAAGGCTCATGGTTTTTTGAAGATTTCTCATGAACAATGGTATTTTCTTGGTATGAACTTTGATCCTTCTCAGATTCAAAACACCTTGTTAGTTAAAGTTTCATGGGTTAACCAACAATGTAACATTGATTTTACCTAAAAACAAAATCACTACAAGTGTTTAACAGGAAGAATCTGAGGTTTTGATTGTGTTTCTTAACAATGAAGATGATGAACGGTAACTTTGAGAGAGAAAAATGATGAGTGTAAAAAGGTGAATTTGAAAAGTGATGGGGTTTGGTGAGGGGCCATGCCTTTTAACCACCCCTTTTTCACCGCCTCTTCGACGAACCTTTCTTTGTCGACGAACAATCGATTTGCTCGACGAAGAATCATTCTTCGTCGAGGGTTTCTACGAAGAAATCATTGTGGGCCAACGAACAATCCAGTAATTGGGCTTAACCATTGGGCCCAACTCATTTCAATGAAGAGTCATTCTTCGTCGATCTAGTTCTTCGTTGAACCAGATTCTTCACAGAGCTGAATTCTTCATCGATCACCAGTACAAACTTATGAAGTTATTTTAACAGAACAGATTTTGAACATTTTTCGATTTATCAAAATTCATTGTGAACTTTATGAAGTTGTGTTGTTTAAGCAAGGTTGATTTTAGGACTTCGACGGTAGAAACCATTCGAGCTTCAATATCGACTAAACGAAAATTAACGAAAAGACTAAAATATCTAAAATAAAACAACCTATGTTAAATAACTACAAACTACACTACACTACACACTACTTAAACCTATTTTACGAGTTTCAAGGTAAGAGAATCATACCAGCTTACGGTTTGATCAAGCACGATTTTCTAACTTCATTTTACTTTCGATAAGCATTTTACCTTGATTACCGATATTGTTGTCCACATAAACTCAACTTATCAGATGTAATCACGTTTGAGAGATATGATTTAATGTATGATTTATACCTACTAGCCGGTGTTCATCCACTTCACGACACATTCCCGTATCAAGACATGCACAAGAATTCGTCTTACCGGTGAGTATACCGCTAATCATCTGTTTAACGTATATGATGTGAGATACTCACTTATTTTTGGATGAAAACAAGCCCTATGTGATAGAATCACTTATTTATGAGGAACTTGATTTTCGGATGCATGCAAGGCACATGTGCAAGTCCGTGAACATGTTAGTACCATCGTGCCGACAAAGAGACGAACTTGACACCCGCAATAAACTGTATCACTTATTCGTATTGGTGGATGTGATATGATTATCACTTATTGATGGTCGTATGCAATATTTACACGTATGTATGGTATCATGGAAGTTCTTGACTTGCGTCCCCGTTATTTTTCGGTAAAAGATTCAACCATGATACCCAGATGATAAACAGTATAAGCACCACGCATTTCAGAACCTTGGCATACTATCAAACGAAATTTTGGGTACCAAGACCATATGCCAATGAATGGTTCCCACCTGACTTTCAGTTTGTTAAGTTTATATCAACCCACACGTTTTAGTCTGATTGTGAGTCTACGGGTACATCGTTAGTAAAGCTACTTATCATTTCATTTTTCATTTTTTACCGCACTTGACTAACCACCGGTGTATCATCATCTTCTCTTATCTTTCCAAGAAACTCATTTTGGTTTTTCAATTTTCTATTGTTTTTGTGTTTTTCTGAAATTTTCTCCCCCTTAAATGCAGAAAGTAAATAAAAGAAAGACATATTTTTGTATTTTGAGATGTTCTCATGTTTTTGTATTTTCTTGAAAATTTTCTCCCCCTAAAAAACAGAAAGATAAATAAAATGAAAATATTTTTGTCTTTTTGACGTATTTTAAGAAAATATTTACAAAAACGATTAGTCGATGATGATTTACTCGGGTTTCACCTTAATGCCATTTATCAAAAGCAAATAATCAAATCGAGATTTATCAAAAGCTTTTGTAAATAAGTCGGCACGTTGGTGATCGGTGTGGATTTTAACAACGTCGATAAGTCTCTTTTCATAACAATCTCGTATGAAATGATACTTAATCTCGATGTGTTTCGTTTTCGAATGCTGTACAGGGTTACGGGTAATCTGTAAAGTAGCCTCATTATCAACATGAATAGGAGTAGTTAGATATTCAAAACCGTAGTCGCGCATCTGCTGTTGGATCCATAAAACCTGGGAACAACTACTAGAAGCTGCAATGTACTCAGCTTCACAAGTTGAAGTAGCCACACAGGTTTGCTTTTTGCATTGCCACGTGACTAAACGGTTTCCAAGAAACTGAAATCCTGCCGATGTTGATTTTGCATCAATTTTGCAGCCACCGTGATCCGAATCACTGAAAGCGATCAACCCAAAGTTATCATCCTTAGGGTACCAAAGAGCAGTGTCTGGACATCCCTTCATATAACGAAAAATCCTCTTGACAGCGATGAAGTGAGAAGACTTTGGATTTGATTGATAACGAGCAAGTAGACATGTCGGATACATAATATCAGGTCTTGAAGCTGTGAGATACATGAGAGATCCAATCATTGCACGATAGAGAGATGGATCCATACTATCACTCGACCCCTCAGGAGTAATCCCATGGTTCTGAGCTAATGGAGTTCCAGCGAGCCTTGAATCTTCCATCTGGAATCACTTGAGAATATCCCGACGTACTTTGTCTGATGAATGAAGATCCCTTCCTTAGATTGATGTACCTGCAAACCTAAGAAAAAGTTCATTTCTCCCATTGCGCTCATCTCGAATTTCTCTTGCATCACCCGTTCGAATTCTTTGCACATAACATTATTTGTAGACCCGAAGATGATATCATCCACATACACTTGAACCAGCAACAAATCCTCACCCCTTTCCTTGATGAAAAGAGTGCAGTCGATCAAACCTCTTCGAAAACCATTCTTGAGAAGATAAGAAGACAAAGTCTCATACCAAGCCCTCGGAGCTTGATGAAGACCATACAACGCCTTGTTTAGAAGCCAAACCTTATCAGGATGCATTGGATCTTCAAAACCAAACATATACCTCTTCTTCAACCACACGATGAAGAAATGCACTTTTTACATCCATTTGATACACAGTGAACATCTTGTAGGACACATAAGCCAAGAAAATCCTTATTGCCTCAGGACGTGCCACTGGTGCATAAACTTCATTATAATCAATGCCTTTTACCTGTGCAAAGCCCTGAACAACCAATCTTGCTTTGTTACGCACAACAACACCTCGGTTCTCCCGTTTGCACTTGAATACCCATCTTGTGCCAATCTTCTTGTAGTTCTCAGGTCTGTCAACCAGTTTCCATACTCCCAATTTCTGGAACTGTTGAAATTCTTCCTGCATGGATTCCACCCATGAATCTTCCTTCGACGCCTCTTTCCAAGACTTTGGTTCTACTTGGCAAACATAGCATGCGAAAGACCAATCGTTTTGCTCCCCGGATTCTCTAATAGCTGCATACAATCCAGCATTCTGATTGTTTCTCAGCTGATTACATGTCTACACACCGCTTTGAACATTTCCTATAATAATCTGCTGATGATGAGTATTATGAATTCGAGTTTCTGGTACATCAGGAACACGAGCATTTATACCCAAATTGTTGAAGTTCCAATCAACTACCAGATCAATATCTGGGATCGCCAAAGACGTTGAAGCATTACCTTCACCAGTACCTACATAGTTATCCACATAAGCACCTTCAGAGACACCTTGAACAGGAACTGATGTAGCTTCATTTGCATCGTGAAATTCTTCATCTTCAGATGAAACGTTGTAGTCAGCTGCATCTTCAAACACCTCATTTTGACCAATGTTGTTAACCGATGCCGAAGCTTGAGGAGTAACAATAATAGGTCTCACCAAATATGAATCAATCACAGTATCACTTTCTAATAAACTCTGTGCTGCTGCAGAAGCTTCATCAAAGGTTGACAGATTAAAGGAACCAAAAAGACCATCATAGTCAAACATCCGCCCCAACAGACTCAGTGTATCGTTGAACCTTAACTTCACCCCATTCCTCTATCTTCCGAGTAGATAAATTCCAGACTCTAAAATTTGGAGTGGCATACCCAAGAAAGAAACCTTCGATCGCCTTTGCCCCAAACTTACCATCCGGCTCAATCATAGTGCATGGAGCTCCAAAAGGTTCCAAATACGACACATCAGGTTTTCGTCGATGCAACAGTTCAAAGCAAGTTTTACATGTCTCTTTACTGTAAGAACCTTGTTTAGTGTATAACACGCAGTTGCCACAGCCTCCCCCCAAAATTGAACTAGAAGTTGTGATTCCACTAACATAGTTCTAGCAGTTTTTATAAGCGTCTGATTCTTCCTTTCAGCAACACCGTTCTATTGAGGAGTGTAACGAGAACTGTATTCGTGCAAAATCCCTTTGGAAATACAGTACTCATCCATAACCCTATTCTTAAACTCAGTGCCGTTGTCGCTTCGAATTCTCCTTATCTTCAAGTTGTACAAATTTTCAATGAGGGTAAAGAGATTCTTGAGAATATCTGGAGTCTCGCTTTTGTGTGCCATCACCGCTATCCATGAAAATCTTGAGTAGTCATCTGTAACTACCAAGCAGTAAGCATCACCAAAGGTTGTCTTGTGTTTCATAGGTCGTCCATATGAAGACGTTCCAATGGCATGTTAACAGTATTGACTTTCTTGAAAGGGTGAGATTTCTTCGCTTGCTTTCCTTTCTGGCATGATACGCAGACGTCTTGAAGATGAAAGTTTTTGACAGGCACACCATTCACAAGATTGTTTTTCACCAGATGGTTCATCTTCCTCAAGTGAATATGTCCCATCCGTCTGTGCCATGAGATAGACTCCTTCTCGGTAGCTTTAGAAACGAAACAGGTAACTTGTGCAATTGTCGTAATTGCTTGGCTCATATCAAGGATGTACAAGTCATTTATCCTTGGAGCCGAAAGAAGAATCCATTCCTCTGGGATTTTAAAACCGGGTTTCAACACATAGCAGCCAGCATCATCAAAATGCACGGTAAACTTCTTGTCGCAAATTTGAGACACACTAAGAAGATTGTGACCAATTTGCTGCACATAATTGATCTTGTCGAAACTCACCACACCATTAGAGATCATACCCTCTCCAGTGATGTATCCACCTTTGTCTCCAGCAAAAGCGACATAGCCTCCTCTAATGTTTTTCACATCATACAGAAGTCTAAGATCGCCTGTCATGTGCCTAGATGCTCCACTATCAATGATCCAATGACTGTTAATAGTTCCTCCTGAAGCACCCTACACATGTGGTTACACAATTATTTGGAGATGGGGACCCAAGACTTAGTGGTCTTGGGTCGCCCCTTATCATCAAGAAATGCAATTTCAATTTCTTGATGATTCGGAAATGAAATACCTCCCCCTGAAATTGTATCCGACTTAGGTTTCCAAGATGAATTTTGTGTCTTACCAGATTTATTTGAATTTGTATTATTAACTGATTTTGAAGATTCTGGTTTTGACACATTAAAGAACTTGGTTCCCTTTTAACAATTTCCGGTTTTAATGTCTTCTCAAGAGCTTTAACATTTTTCTGTTTTTGTTTAGCTTCTTGTTCTTTAACAATCCTTTTATCTTGTTCAGGGGATACCGATAGTCGCTGTTCTACTTTCTCAGGTGGAGCCTTATCCACAAACTTTGGTTTGGGTGAGTTTGTACAATTTTTGATGATGTGTCCAAACTCACCACATCTAAAACACGATCTCCTCTCAACAAACTTAGGAGATGAATTTTTCTGACTGGAGGTAGAGCTTGTTGGCCGTGAGGTACTTGGTTCACTATCACACCCGTTGGTATGTTGAGTGTAATTGTTTTGTGCATTTCGTTTTAAAATCTTGACTTTGTTAACAAAATCCGTGTTAGATAAGTTTTCAAAAGTCTCGATTTTATCAGTACCCGTTGAAACAATTTTACATCCTTTTGCTTCTTCTTGTTTCGAGTCGATTTCCGATTGCCCTTAGGTTTTGAGACCTTAGAGTTATCGACTCCATTTTCTTGTTGCTTTCCCTTGGAAGCCGTTGGTTGTTGAGGTTTGAGAGGTAATTTTTCGCATTAAGTTACAATAACATTCGAACTTTTCTTTCCCAAAAACTTATTTGTTGAGTTTTCAAAAACTTGATCAATCAAGGCTGGATTGACATTTCTGATATGGAAGTCCTTGTTTGAGTAAACTATCTCATCATCAACCAACGTATAAAGCAAATTGTTAAGGTAGCAATAAGCGCTTCAACTGACTTAGCAGGATCAATCTCTTGTTTAAAACAGGCTTAACAACTGGAGTGGGAGGATCACATAAGATATGATTCTCAACTGGAATTTCCACTCCTTTCTTATTGTCAAGAGATTGGTCTTGCTCGATCATGTATAATTTATCGTCTGATGTTTCTGCATCCTCAACTACTGGAGGACTTTGTTCAGATGATGAATTATCAAACTGCTTGATTTCATTAGAAACCTCGTCTAATTTGAACCCTAATCCTACTGCAAACTCATCAGGATTGAGTGGTACAGAAGGTTCAAATCAAGGCATTTCCTCTTCATCGGCATCTTGGAATAGTTGTGTCTTAAAGGGGGCGGACAGAACTGATATCCGATGCATGTCACATTTCCTTTTAGCTTTTGAACATCGATGATGTGATCAAGCACATACTTGGAATTTGAGTAACTTTCTAGTTTGAGCTTGATCGTTTCATATTCACACTTTGCAATTGCTAACTCCTTTTTGGTTTCTTCAATGATATAATATAGTTATTAATACCCTTTTGTTTGTTTAAAACCGTTTTGGTTAACTCAGAAACGCTTCTTTTTAAAGTGTCAATTACATCTTTAAAATCTTTTTCGTTTCTTGTTAAGGCCAAGTTAGCTTCTTTGCATTTCGACAGTTCAATTACTAAATTGTGATTATGAAGATTTGTTGTTTCAAACTTCTGTTTTAGAACAGAGCAATCATTGCAGACTTGAGTAGTATCAGATTGTACCTGACTTGGTGAGACTGATACATTTGCCATAAATGCGGTGTTGCAAGAGAACGATCCATCCTTGTTGAACAACTTTTCAACTTCCCTTGCTGCAACTTTAACCTTCTTGACTAGCACCGATTTCTGGTTATTCAGCTTCTCAGCTTCTTTCACAGACCCTCAACCTCAGCATCAATGTCCAATTTTACTTCAAGATCCAAACTATACCCTCCAACACTTGAACTTTCTTCATCTGAAGTACCGCTGTAACCTGAGCTGTCATCATCTTCGGAAGCTTCATCCCTTTGGACCGATTGTACATGATTGATGACTTTGGCATAGCATGCAGTACCCCCTTGATTACCATTACCCAGTTGAACGGACCAGTCACATCCTTCATCAGCTTGTACCACCAATGCTCGGTTTGTATTGGAAGACCCTGCTTGATTTGGGTTGTTGACAGCCACTATTCCTCTTTCATTATTGACTTGGGTGGTGTTGGAATGTAGTTTGATTTCTGAAAGGGTTTTGGTTTCCTTGCTTCGTAGGTCTTGTGCATTCTCGTTTGAAATGCCCTTTCTCACCACAATTGAAACAAGTAACGACATCCTTATCAAAGCCGTACTTAGTATCCTTTTTGCTCTCCAGACTTGTTCTCCCCGTTCTAGCCATATAATCCTTTGCCTTCGAACTGCACTTGCGAAAGCCCATTTGATATCCATAAGATCCATCTCGTCTTTGTCGATTTTTGGTAGTCCTCATTTGTCAAATTAATGTTTCCAATTTGACCAGCCACCAAACCACAATAAGCACTAACCATGGTGTTTAGAAGTTCCATATGTTCCTTAGCAACTTCTACACTTACCTTGGAAAGATGTGAGGTATCAAATCTAACAGTGTTGGGACTCTGAGATTGGAAATTGTTTCCATAACAGGCTTGTTGTGTTGCTTGTTGAGCACCAAAATCTTGAGGTTTTGGCAAGAAGGCACTAGGATCAAATCCTTGACTATATGATTGGGTTGATTGATCTGGTTTTGGTGGTGGTGGCATGAACGGATTTGCATTTGATACAAATGTCGTTTGTAATTTCTGTTGCAAAGAAGTACCAACACCTGCGTTAATGTCGCCAAAATACAATTCAGGATTCTGAGGAACTAGAACCCTTTTTGCTTTTCAAATTTCCTCTTCATCTTTGTTTTCTAACTTCTGAAGGAATTCATAGATTGTAATTGTATCTAACACTACAATGTGTTTGAGCAAATCTATGAATTGACCCCACTTTGGTGGCAACGCATCAGCAAACCTTGATACTATTTCCTGTTGTGATGCATTCACATGATATGAGTACATTTCACTTAGCAAGTGATAGAATCGAGTTGTCATATCATTTAGCGTCTCATTTTCCATAAACAGGAAACCTTCAAACTCCTTCTTCAGCAAGTCGTGACGAACTTTTCGTGTAGCTGCATTTCCTCACCTCTTGCTTCTAATGTATCCCCCAGATTCTTGGGAAGTACAATAGATGAACTGATGATAAATATCTTTGTGAAGAGCTTGTGTGAGAATTGCAAAGGCCTTCTTCTCAAGGTCATAAGCCTTCTTATCCAATTCGGTCATGCTTGCCAAGGCGGTTGGGTTAGAACCAGCTTCTTCAAGTGTGACATTGTAAGGCGTGGTAAAGCATGTCCATAATTCAGTGTTTTGACCAAGGAAATATGTATGAAAACGTCCCTTCCATGCGGGATAATCATTCATATGATTCAGTTTGGGTGGACGATTGTTACTACCCGCTTCACTTTCGCTTCTCAGTAAATTTGGAACGCTTTGGTTTTGGTTTGCGACACAAGCCCACTGACTAGCGGTAATCACTGAGGCTTGTTGAGGCATAAGTCCTTTGACCCATGACATATCGGGGCTTGATTGTGAAGTACCTTTACTTGTTTGGTCGTACTACCCCAATACCAAGGATTAGAGCTCATTTTGATTAGTTAAAACAAACTATTAACTTAAAATTTAAAGTTGTTAAATTTGAGCAAGTTATGAACTCTCTGTGAAAAATATAACACACTTTCAACGAAGAACCAGATCGACGAAGAATGAGTATCCACGAACACTGTTGTCTACGAAGAATCAGTGTTCAACGAAGAACTGATTCTTCGTTGGAGACTTGATCAACGAAGAATAAAGATTCTTCGTCAGAAAGAAATCAACGAAGGATTATTCTTCGTTGAATGATTGTTCGCAGGAGATGGTTCGCAGGTATTTTATTGTTCGTTGTCAATGATTCTTCGCAGGGATTTGGTTAGTGAGATTTTTCCTAAAATAGAAACATCCTTTTTCTGACAAAGAATAAAGCAAAGATCTTGTTTCCAGTTTTAGTTAAAAAGTGGGAGATCTCAAACAACCTATTCTCCAGTGGTTTGTTATCTTACCAACCTTTTCCGGCGAGTTTTCCGGTAAGGTATCACCGGAAAGTTTTCCGAAAACACAATTTTGACGAAAAATCCTACCACAAACTTAACCTTAACAAGTATACACTTGTTTTAGTCGAGTTTATGCAAAGATTAGCTTCAAACAACAAGTATTTAGAACAATTTTATGAAAATCTATGTTTTCTAGCTTTCAAGTTTGAAGAACCGTCAAGAACACTTCACTAACAAGCTTACATACAAGGTTTTCCTCGGTTTTGAACAAGGAAGAGAGCCAAAGCTCTGATACCACTTGTAGGTCCACTTGGAGGATCAAGATAACCTACTTCCTTGTTTGTTAACACACACACAAGTGCGGAATCCAAGTGTGAATGCAAACCGTAGCAAAACAACGTATGTAAAGCAAACAAAAGGTAACCAAAAGATTCACTATCTTTGATTAATAGGAAGAGAATTAGTACATACACATACACACAGTGTAAACTCTCTAAGGACTCTCTTAGTGAAACTGTGAAATGAGGTTCTGTATATATAGGCAAAGTAAACCAGCAGCCCTACGAAGAAGACTGCTAGCCAACGAACAAGTGGATATCCCACGAAGAATGATTCTTCGTGGGTCTTCACCACGAACCATCAATACCACGAAGATGATTCTTCGTGGCCTTCTTGATCAACGAACAATCCATTGTTCGTTAGCATTCTGTCCTACGAAGAATGTGGATTCTTCGTAGGTTGCCCTTGTACAAACAGAATATCCAGTTCACTAAGATACCAAACAGTAACAACTAACAGACTGCGACATGCAGCTGCTTTACAACACCAATAAACTAAACGTCGTGCTAAGTCAAGATAGGAGGATATCTCGACTTGGCCGATTCGACCAAAATACATACACGTAAAAATAAAGACCGTACAAACTACCAAAAGCTAAGAACAAGCTACAGACACAAAACTGTACCAACAATATCCAGGGGCGTAGGATAGTTGGGGCGGGAGGGGGCGGCCGACCCCCCGAACTTTTCGCTCAGTAGCGAGAATATGTAGTTATCGTAAAGAAATTTTTGGGTGTATACATTTTCGATCCCCCGATTTTATAGAAATTTTTGAGTATATACGTTCTCGACCCCCTGGTCGGAAATCTCAAGCTTCGCCACTGTGTATATCTATATGCGTATCTTTTATGTTTATATATGTATATGACAGATTTAATTGTATCCTTGGACTGTCTTTAAGTTGTTTGATGAGATGCCCGGGCAATTTGGTTTGGTCTTAGTCGGTATTCTTCAGGGGAAAGCTTTAGTGTTTGACCCACTCAACGAAAAAACCTGTTTGCAAGATTCAAATTACAACACAATATGTTATTGAAGTTGGTTGAATTGTCAAAATATATGTTCTCCAGGTGTGATGTTATTTGTCATTTTCCATATGTTTACTAGTTCACATCACATAGTTTATTATATGAAATTAAGCAAATTGAAATTTTTTTATTTGATTAAAGGTGAAGATGAGTTTGGTTAAGTTGTCAATTAGTTATTGGTTAGATGTATCCGATATGGAAAAACTTAAGAGCATCCACATCGCACTCGTTGAAAACACCGTCCAAAATCCAAAATCGGACCAAGCTATTTCGGACCACCACCATTGGAGTGGATGACGTGGCTTGGTCGGGTTTGTTCCACCGGACGGGTTCAAAACCTCTCTAAGTGGGTCCTTTGATTTAATATATAATTAATTAAAAAATAAATCTTTTTTGTGTTTTAAATTAAAAAAGAACTTTTTGTGTATTAATTTAAAAAAATTTAAACATAATTAAAATATTACAAAACCAAAATAAAATATTAAACAAACCTAATTAAAACATTACTTAAACATAACATATTAAGTCCTAATTAAACAAATATAAGCCCTAATACATGTTATCCTAATCATCTAGGTTGGATTATGATTGATATTAAGAACATTAAACCTCTCGTGTCGGTAATGGCGTTCGGAGTCATTGGAAGATGTATAAACAATTTTTTTAGTTTATTATAAATATTTTATTTAAAAAATAATAAATAAATGCCAAAATGTTAAAATAAATTTATGAAAAAATATATTTTTAATATAAAAATACAAATATTAATGATATACTTTATAAATAGATTATATAAATTAGATATCGTTTAAATACAAAAAAAAATACATGATGAAGTGAAGATCAGAAATAATTTAGTGTCGAAGAAAAAAGTTAATTTGGAATACCATGTCCAACATTGTGGATGTATGTAGACAAAAGGTCTAGAACGAGGACATAACTTTTGACCTGTTATAATATGTACCATGAAAAGAGTGAGTCATTCGATGTGTTTGATATGATGTTGGCGCGACGTTATCTTAAAATAGGTGGTTTAGAATGACTTAATAAATCTGATTTATTTAAATGATCAGTTGGCGTTAAAAAGTCTTCGTCAACTGTAAACTAATAATTTAACTATTTTAATTGACTTAAGAAGCTGCTTGATTGGATGAACGACTGCAAACATCTCCCGTTCAATGAACTATGATTTAATCTTAATCTTTAAAGTGTCATCAGCTGTGAGGAAGGCCAAATTGGAAGAACTTTTGCAAAGATATCAATCAAAACAAAATGTTACTCCCTCATATCACTGTCTTTTTTCTTGTGCTGGGAACATCTAGATCATCAGACACCATAGCTGTGCATCAAAACATCTCTGATGGTCAGACTATTGTTTCAGCGAACGCAAAATTTGAGCTAGGTTTCTTTAGCCCGGGAAGTTCCAAAAATCGGTACCTGGGGATATGGTATAAGAACACATCACCACAAACGGTTGCATGGGTTGCAAACCGGGAAACTCCACTTATAGACACCTCAGGTTCGGTCAAGCTGGTCAACCAAGGGAACCTGACTCTTGTTAATGGTAGCGGCAAAGTCGTATGGTCGTCCAACTCCTCGGCATCTGGTACAAATATGAATCTTGTAGCACAACTCCTTGATACAGGCAATCTGGTAATAAAAAATGGAAATGAAACCAACAATGAAATTGTTATTTGGCAAAGTTTTGATTACCCTGGAGATACCTGCTTACCAGGAATCAAGTTGGGCAAGAACTTCATAACTGGAAGAGAAACAAACCAGACATCATGGAGGAGTACAGATGATCCTTCCCCAGGTGAGTATACATTAAGTATTTCAGCGGTTAAAGGTGAATATCAACAAGTATATATTAGGAGAAGCTCTGCTATTAAAACAAGGATCGGGCCTTATAATGGCGTTTCATTTTCTGGCCGGGCTAACTATGCTCCGGATGCTAGTCCGGCTAGTGTTTCCTATGTGATTGTGAATGCGAACGAGATATATATGACTTTTATTTCTAATAGCAATACCACCACCTTAAGAACGGTAGTAACTCCAGATGGTAAACTTGAGATCTTGCAACAAAAATTTCCGACACAGAATGGATTCTGATTTCCGCCTTACCAGTTGATTATTGTGACATCTATGGAGTATGTGGCCCATATGGGAGCTGTAATACTGCCACTTCTCCTAATTGTGGGTGCTTGAAAGGATTTGAACTAAAAAACTCAGATGATACGAGTCCTGATAATGGTACAAGCATTTGTATGCGGAGCACAGCCTTGGATTGCGGGCCTGGAGAGGGATTTCAAAAGTTTTCAAGCATGAAATTACCAGACACGAAGAATGCTGTCTATAGTAGCAACATGAGCCTATCAGATTGCACGGTAGCTTGCAAGAATAATTGCTCATGCACCGCCTATGCAAATCCAAACATCAATCCCGGTAGAGTTGGGTGCTTGCTATGGTTTGGGGATTTAATTGATGTCCGAGTGTTCCCACAAAATGGGCAAGATCTTTATGTTAGACTTGCGGCCTCAGATTTATCAGGTAAGCCAATAGTTTTACCAAATTGGTGTATTTAATGTTAGCTGTGTTTTTTCAATAACTGCAGTTTGTATGCAAATTTGTAACCATGACAAATATTTTCTTTGTTTATATTTTTGTAAACATAACAATCTATTGTTTCCTTGGACCTTGTAAAATATTTTAGATCTCCCTTCCAGCTTCCATAGAAAGAAACAAGTAGTTATGGTAGTTACTTTATCAATAGCAGCGGTGTTGACTTTGTCAGGCCTCATATTGGCATTCTATATCAGGAGGAAATGTAAGAGATCATATGATGCAGAGAGAGAAGGCAAGTGATATTGATCTGAGTTGCTATTTATATGTTGGACATATAAGTTAATACCCTATGATCTATGTTACATTGTCGTATTTTCTAGGTAGACCGATAAAGACCCTTGATATGGATTACAAAGGTAATAGCAGTCAGATAGGAAGAGCAGAGGTTCCATTGTTTCAGCTTTGCTAAAATTTCCAGGGCTACCAATGACTTTTCGGTCGACAACAAGCTGGGAGAAGGCGGGTTCGGACCAGTATACAAGGTAAATGATAAGAATTAGATGTTGGTATTGAATAAGTACATACTAAACAAATTTGGCAATCTCGATCCATCAGGGTGTACTGGAAGAAGGGCAAGAGATAGCTGTGAAGCGGCTCTCAAAGTCCTCTGGACAGGGGCTTGTTGAATTCGAGAATGAAGTTATCTGCATAGCTAAACTTCAGCATCGGAATCTTGTGAGGCTCTTAGGATATTGCATTCAAGGCCATGACAAAATGTTAATTTATGAATACTTGCCTAACAAAAGTCTTGACAACTTTTTATTTGGTCAGGTTCTCTTACAATCCTATTGATAAAGATTTACAAAAAATGCAAACGAATACAATGCATATAAACTACCTTGTTGCAAATTTAGCAGATGAATCAAGGAAGTCGTTACTTGATTGGCCACAGCGCTTCCACATAATTCATGGGATTGCTCGAGGTCTTCTCTATCTTCATCAAGATTCTCGACTTAAAGTTGTACATAGGGACTTAAAAGCGGGGAATATTTTACTTGATCATCAGATGCGTCCAAAGATATCAGACTTCGGCTTGGCCAGAATGTTTAAAGAAGGAGATAGTGAAGCAAATACAACAAGAGTCGTGGGAACTTTGTAAGAATTCCTGAAGTCAATTCATATTATACAGTACATTTTTATACTTATATTTATATGTCTATTGTGTATTGATTCAGGGGTTACATATCTCCAGAGTATGCAATGAAAGGTCACTTCTCTGTAAAGTCAGATATTTTCAGCTTTGGGGTTTTAGTGCTGGAAATTGTGAGTGGGAAGAAAAATAGAGATTTTGTTCATCAAGACCATGATGATAACCTTCTTGGACATGTAAGCGGGTTGAAATAAAATCATCTGTTGATGAAAATATACTATGTACACAGTCACATGTATATATTTAAATTTTAATGAACAGAGTTCAAACAAAAAAGTATTAAATAAAAAGAAGAACCGCAAGGAAACCATTTTTGACCACTGGATCAATATATATATGTACGTTATACTCCATGAATCACAAATTCCCTCCCGCGCTCCATGATCAACGGCAAAAATCTGGTTTCTTGTCCCTATACGTTCTTATTTAAACCTCACTCTATATACGTATGTGTGGGACAATGAGCCTATACCTGAAGTATGAGTACTATATGGCTAATGAAGCTCTAAAAATACCTAATAAGAACTAATCTGTACTGAAGAACACAGATGTACCTTCTGATATGAACTAAATTCTGTTTTTTGTTTGGATTCATATAGGCATGGAGACTTTACAGAGAAGGCAAACCACTCGATCTGATTGATGAAAGTTTCGGCACATCCTATTCTGCTTATGAATTTTTACGATCAGTACATGTTGGCCTATTGTGTGTGCAACACCGCGTAGAAGATCGGCCTGACACGCAGACTGTTGTGGCGATGTTGGGTGGTGAGGGATCACTTCCTTCTCCCAATAAACCAGCTTTCTATATTCAAGAAGGTGAAATCAACTCCCCCTCAATTCTTCCTTTACTATCATCATCAGTTAATGGAATAACATTTAGTCAAGTAGATGGTAGATGATGAAATTGAAGGTATTTATATATACATAATATATATATATATGACTAAATTAGTTATATAATGAATGTTAAGTCTGAAGGTGTGTTAATATATTTGTTTGTTTTGTTACTCTATTTTTTTTTTAAATTATTGTTTACTGACTTTTTTTGTATTCGGATTCGGATTATGTTTTGTCACTCTTATATTTTACATTAGTGTATTAGTTTACACATAAGAGGTGATGTGGTGATGTGAAAGGCTTGGAATTATCCATGTCTCAAAGACTAAACTGTCATTTTGGTTCCTGAGGTTTGGGCAGTTTTGTCACTTTAGTTTAAATCTCAAACTTTTTGTATCTGGGTCCCTGTGTTTCAGTTTTATTGTCATTTTGGTCCAAAAGTGATATTTGTCTTCTAAAATCCTAGCTATTTTGTCCTTTTACTCAGGGGCAAAATGGTCATTTTAAGCAGAGTTTGATGTTTATTTATATATAAATATATATTAATGCTTAAAGTGATCATTTTGCCCCTGAGGAAAAGGACAAAATAGCAGGATTTTAGAAGACAATTATCACTTTTGGACAAAATGGCAATTGAAAGCACAGGGACCCAATGCAAAAAGTTTGAGATTTGACTAAATGGCAAAACTACCCAAACCTCATGGACCAAAATGGCAGTTTACTCAACCTCAAATTATATTTTTCATTTATGAGTTTAGTTTCCAAAGTTGATATACTTAATTAAAGATCGCATTTCTAAATTTTTCTATAAGGCTATGTGTTTTATTCTTTCATGATCGCATATCTAATTTTTTTCTATAAGGCTACGCGTTATATTTTTCCATAATTCCTTTCTTAGCGTTATGTCACTATCTTCTCTCATCGCTCACTCCTTTTCAATATGTTTTTAAATTTATATAAAGAGAGAGGCACACGCTTGCAGGGGAGGGGGGGTCTCAGGACCATGGCCACGGTCATCAGCGAAAGTAGCGGGACAGGGGAGGCGACACAGTGTTCCCGGGTCCCCGTCCCTCCACATCATCATGGGGGTCTTGTGGGAGGTATACGGCATATTTAGTTCAAAGAAGTGATGTGATAATGGTGAAAGCGATTGATGCACATGCCTTTACAATATTGTTTCATGATCATGCGCATATTCGTGTGTTTTGTATCATGCATGCATGCATGTTGGTTTACGTGACAAACTTTAGTATTTGATGTTTGTGACAAACTTTAATATTTGCCTGTTTATTTTGTGATTATAAACCGGGTCCAGTTTTTTTAACACAAAAACGGAAGAAGCTTGACGCAATCATTAAGTATTTTAAAGGTTACCTATGTTTTAGCAAGTTTTTTATAGTTATAGAGTTATGTTTTAGCAAGTTTTTTTTAAAGTTATAGAGTAGTGGCACACTACTAGGGGGCTATTTAAAATGCTCGTCCCTCGTTCGGAAATTGCTTAGAAAATGCTTGTTTGATTTGACGCTCGGTTGTAATCGAGGCGCTCTGCTCAGTTTGGTTTGTAAATGAGCCAAGCATGAGCAAAGGTTCCCTCCGCTCAGTTATGCTCGAATTATTATTTTAATTAGTATATACATACACATAACACACACACATATATTCTTAAATATAAATTAAATTTATAGTTTTATATATACCACTCTATTAGATTTTGGTACACTATATAGAAATTTACAACTATATCTATACGTACTAGCCCCATCACGCCAATAAAAAAATTAATATCAAATCTAAAAGTTAAACCCTAAACCGATAAATGACAGTCTACTCATCTAGTCAATGTTTCATCCGTTACCCTAAGTCGATAGTCTCCTGCTCTTGACGTCATTGTTTGTGTAATATCAGGGGCGGACCTATAGTGTTACAAGGGGTAACCCCCGTTGCCCCTTGTCGCTCCAGTGACGCTCTAACGGTAGTGCAAATTTTAGAAAAAAAATGATGTTTTTTCAATTTCGTTACCCTTTTTTGAAACGTTACCCCTATGCGGTTTTTCTTGATCCGCCACTTTGTAATATGAAATGTGTCTGTTTTTAAAGACATTAAAACTTGAGACCCAATATTATCACTATTTCTCTCAGCAAATTTAAATCGGGTGACACGGTTGTCCAAATCGCTCGAACTTTGCTCAACGCTCGCTCGGAATATTTAATGCTCTGCTCGCTTGATTTGAGGCTCGGTTTTAAAATGAGCCGCTCCGCTCGGTTCGGTTGTAAACGTGCCAAGCACGAACAAAGGTCTCTCAGTTCGGCTCGACTCGTCTCGTGAATAACCCTACCCACTACAAGAAAAAGGAGTAATTCCGACGAAGTCAATAGCGGCGACCATGGCCCTTGATGAAAACGTGATCCAATAAACGTTCACTCGTGGTGGCTGGCAATAGGTCAATCCATGTGCTGCAATAAATGTTCACTCGTGGCCCTGGATGAAAACATGATCCAAGGGCAGGTGGTCTCCTCCTCAAAGAAACACACTTCATATACAAATCCATCTTGTTTCTCCTCAAGACAAAACACAATTGTCACTGGAGCTTCTTCACAGGAGCACCGTCCGTCAGCGCAGCATCTGTTGGTTTCAGATAATACACACTCTCACGGTCACTCGGATTATTTAAGGAACAAGAATTACTTTGGCAGAAAACTCACAAATTTCATTCATCACACAATGCTTATATAGGAAAAGAGCAAAACTACCATGACTCCATGACACAACCATGCAAAAGGTAACTGACACAACGGACCCACTACTTTAGACCCCACTACATTACTTGACCCACTACTATTAAACATAAAATAAACAAAGACAAATAAGAAACACGTTCATGCATGCAATTGAATTATATCAATATCCCCCCATAATTCAAATGCTTCTCACTCCCAGCTTAGACCTCAGAACACAAAACTGCTCCACTCCAAGAGCTTTAGTAAAAATATCAGCCACATGCTCCTTTGTATCACACGGCATAATCTCTATTTCCTTTTCTTCCACCAAACTTCGAATAAAGTGATACTTTATGCTTATGTGTTTAGTTCGGCTATGAAATCCTTGGTTCTTGGTGAGAAAGATTGTAGATCGGTTGTCGCACATTATGGGGGTTGCTTCCAGTTGTTCATGACCAAGTTCCTTCAACATCTTTCTCATCCAAATAGCTTGACAAGCTCCGGTAGCTGCTGCGACATACTCGACTTCGGTGGTGGAAAGTGCCACCACTGCTTGTTTCTTCGACATCCATGATACAACACCCGTACCCAGAAAAAATGCATTTTCCCATAGACTTTTCATGTCTTCTGAAGTACCAGCCCAATCACTTCCGTAAATCCCAAGAGCTTCACATTATTGGTCTTGCCATACCATAAACCAAACCCGACCGTTCCTGCGAGATACCTCATAATTCGTTTGGTTGCACCATAGTGATAAACTGATGGCGTTTGCTTATATCTAGAAACTATTCCAACTGCAAATGCGATATCGGGTCGAGTATGTGAACATAAATTATCCCGCCGATCATGCTTCGGTATAAATAGGCACCGACTAAATCTCCTCCATCTACCATCTTCAATTTCTCATTTGCATTCATAGGAGTTGTAGTTGTTTTGCATGACACCATACCAAACCTTTTTAGTAACTCTAAGGTGTACTTCTTCTGTGAAACAAAAATGCCTCCCTCTTGTTGCATTACTCAAGTCCTAAAAAATACTTTAATACTCCAATATCAGTCTGCAAATTCTTTAATCATCTCTTCTTTAAACTTCTGTATCATCTCATGTGAAGAACTCGAGTAGATTATATCATCAACATATAGATAAATAACAATAAATTCATCAACCTTACCTCGCTTGACATACATGGTTGGCTCGTTAAGACTTCGTTAATACCCATTTTCTATAAAGAACCGATCGATCTTGCTGTACCATGCCCTCGGGGCCTGTTTTAGCACGTATAGAGCCTTGTGTAGCTTAAATACTTTATGCTCCTCTCCGTTAACTTCGAACCCAGGAGGCTGCGAGACATACACTTCTTCTTGTAGATACCCGTTCAGAAACGCAGATTTAACGTCAAACTGGTAAACCAACCATCCTTTTTGTGCTGCAAGAGATAAGATGAGCCGGATTGTTTCAAAACGTGCAACCGGAGAAAAAGTTTCTTCAAAATCAATCACGTATTCTTGAACGTATCCTTTGGCCACTATCCGAGCTTTATAACGGTTTACTTGACCAAGGGCATCCATTTTTGCTTTAAACACCCATTTTAGGACTATTGCTTGCTTTCCGGTAGGGAGATCTGTAAGTGTCCATGTCTTGTGTTTCTCAAGTGCACTAAGTTCCTCCTTCATGGCCCTCATCCATTCTTTACTTTTGAGGCTTCTTTATAACTGGTTGGTTCTATGAGAGAGAGAGCAAATTGACATGATAGTCAATTTCATCCAGCATGGGTACAATATTTTCATAAAGGTCTGCCAAGCTTCTTTCTTTAAAATGTGGTGATGAACTAGAACCTATTACTACCACTTGCAGTATTTCCACTATTTGTGACTGACTCTTGGATATTAGGATTGTTCCAATCTTCTTGACTTTGGGAATTCCCATTTGTTGTCGTAGAGCATGGAGGTGACCCATCATCATCACATTTGGTCAACTAAGGACCCATCACCATCATCTCCCATCATAGCTTGTACCACCTCTATAGGAAACCCCTGTTTATCAACGTTTCCACCTTGCTTTCTCTAGAAACAACACATCCCTGCTCACAATAATTTTCTTTGTCTCTATATCAAAAATTCTATAAGCTTTTGACTGTGGACAATACCCAATAAAAACACCCTTTTTTGATTGTGAGTCTAGTTTCTTTCTTTGTTGCTTTAGGGTCATAACATACACAGGTCATCCAAAAACTTTGAGGTGCTAGACAGAGAGTTTTCTTCCATAACAAACTTCAAAAGGAGTTCTATTATTTAAAGCTTTGGTTGGTGACAGTCGTAACAAATACACAGTCGTAGCCACAGCTTCACCCCAAAACAAATCACTCAGATTTTTTTCCTTTTAACATACACATTGCCATCTCCCACACGGTTCGTTTCTTACATTCCGCTACACCATTTTGCTTGGGTGTATATGGAGCCGTAGGTTGCCTATTTATCCCATGTTCTTCAAAAATTTGTTGAACTCAAATGAACAAAACTCCCCCCTATGTCTGTCCTTAAAGTGACCACCCTTTTGTTGATTCATTTCCAACTTTAACCTTAAAAATTTTAAACTTTTCAAAAACTTCTGACTTTTGGTTTAGAAAATAAACCCAAGACATCCTACTATAATCATCTGTAAATAGTAAGGAATACCTATTACCACCAAGGGAGGGTGTTGGAAGAGGCCCCACTACATCTGCATGCACAAGTTGGAGAACTCTTGTAGCTCATAGAGCTTCCTTTGGAAATGAATTTCTTGTTTGTTTTTCACTTGCAAAACTTTCACACTTCTCCCATGAAGATATCTTCCGTAACCCATACACAAGCTTCTTGTTGCTCAACATCTCCAACCCTTGCTCATGAAGATGACCATATCTATTGTGCCACAACAGTGATTCTTCTTTACCAACTACAAACCAGTGCTTGTGATCCAGTCAACTTCGTATGTTGAGAGACATTCAGTGGAAAAGTGTTATTGTTTGACATAGGAATAACACATACAACTTTTGCAGACTTCTTGTGGGTGAGATACATTATCATCAAATAATAGAGCATACCCACTCCTCATTAAGTGACCCACGCTCAAAAGATTGTAACTTAAGTCAGGTGAGATTATGCATCATGAATTACCTTGAACTGCCCTTCATTTACTTGTAACTTTACATCACCCATTCCTTCTACCTTAATTGACTTTCCATTCCCCATTTTCACATTCAACCTCCTAGTTTCATCAACATTCTGAAATAACTTCCTTTTCCCAGTCATGTGGTTTGAGCATCCGCCATCAACGAACCACACATCACCCTTCTCTTTCTTTTCATCTCGAATGGCCATAAACAATCTGTTCTCATTCTCATCTTCCTCTTCTGTTTCTTCAACCGCAGCCTGAACATGGGGTTCACTCCAACAATCAGCTTTCACGTGCCCAAACCTATTACAATTGTAGCACTGAATGCTACCTCTACCCCTTCTTGAGAACCTACCACGTCCTCTTCCACGACTGCGAGATGAGAATCTCCCCTACCTCTGTATGAACCGGTTCTCTCCTCTTCTTGTGTACCGGTTTGTTCCCTTGAGACTGCCTGAAGTGCTTGTTCCTCATTCACGGATTCTACACCTCTGTTCACCATTGCTTCATGAGCTTGTAGTGACCCCATCAATTGATCAAAGGATAAGACACTTAGATCCTTCGACTCTTCGATGGCGGCTACAACATGATCCCATCTCACTGGCAAACTCCTGAGGACTTTCTCAACCATTGTTTGATCCGTAACCGTCTCTCCATATGCTCGTTTTTGGTTAACAATCTTCATTGTTCGTGACAAGAAATCAGCAACTGGCTCACCATCCTTCATCTGTAGAGTTTCAAACTCTCTCCTTAGACCTTGCAATTTCACCGTCTTCACTTTTCTATCTCCCTGATACTCAGTCTCTAACAGATTCCACGCTTGCCTGGACGTGGTAGTAGCCGCAATTCTGGAAAACACATCATCATGGACAACTTGTTGGATGAGAGATAAGGCCCTTGCATCTTTTTTTCTTATTCTCCCTTAGACGCCCTCGATCACCATCTGCTTCATTGAATCCAGTAGCAACAAACTCCCAAAGGTCCTGCGACATCAACAATGTTCTCATTCGAATCTGCCAGAAATCGTAGCCTTCTCCTCTGAAAATTGGAAGGGGAGGAAGGGGCTGCGTTGACTGGTTGTTTGCCATATTGAAGATCGGATTGTATCTAAAAGAACCACAGAACTCGAACATAGCTCTGATACCAGATGTTGGTTCGGAGAATACACACTCTCATGGTCACTCGGATTATTTAAGGAACAAGAATTACTTTGGCAGAAAACTCACAAATTTCATTCATCACACAATGCTTAAATAGGAAAAGAACAAAACTACCATGACTCCAGGACACAACCATGCAAAAGGTAACTGACACAACTGACCCACTACTTTAGACTCCACTACATTACTTGACCCACTACTATTAAACATAAAATAAACAAAGACAAATAAGAAACACGTGCAAATAGTTCATGCATGCAATTGAATTATATCAACAGCAGCTTCTTTATCACCAGAGCATTTTCTTTGTCCGACACAGTTCACGACCACTATCTGTCACCGGAGCATCTTCTCCATCAACCACCAAACGGCGCACGCACAAGCTTCGGCCCGTTTTGTAGTTTTATTTAGAAAATGTGTAGTTTTGTAGTTTTATATAAAAAAGTGTTTGTCTGAGCTTATGGATGTAGTTTTTGTTAATCAAAACGTCCAAAACATGATACTTTACATTCAACAATAATTAATACAATATATATATATTTTAACCAAATCAATTATATATCAAAGTAACAAATTACAAACAAGTGGCAGGTAAACGGGCAACAAGCTGCGCCGCAACCCCCTTTTGAATTGCAAAACCAATCCTACTAAAGACGAAACGGCCCTTAAAGGTTGAAAGATTACTATTCACAACCTGTTGGACCCTGTTTAGAAATTCCACAGCCTCTAGGGCTAGGGACCCAAATGTATCAAAAGCGAATGGGATAAACACGTGTTGATTCTCTAAACAAGCCTTCTCGTGTTTAGCGACCTTGCCTGATTCCGCCTTTAACGCAGCCTGGCCAGCAACAAACCCATTATCCCTGAGTCCAACAAGAGGGGACACTCCTGTAAGGTCCACACAAGCGTGTTTTCCCCTAGCCCACCCAAACACAAGAATATCAGCTGGCCGAAGAGTAGACCTCCCGTCGAGTGGATCCGTCAGAAAGTTCACCGGAGCCTCCTTTTTCGCCGAAATCCCTGCCCGCTTTAGAACATCATAGAGAATATCCCTTACCAAATCATGTCGGTATTTAAAACCAGGTAACTCCTTACAATGGACCGCATGTTCGTCGAAAGTATCTAAACAAGCCTTGCGACAAACTGGGCAGGGCTCATCAACCGGAAACAGAGGGATCATTAGCCGGTACTTAAGAATTGCCCAGTATTCCACTGCTGACATGTGTTGGCCTTGTCCTTCAATGGGGATAACTGTCAGAAAATCCTGAGAATGAGGTGCCCGGAGACAATCAAACACAGCTTTCTGACGAGGGGATAGATTAAACTTCTCTCCCAAACACTGGACAGTTCTACTAAATAGGGCACTCGCCAAAGCATTCTGGGCTTTAGGGGGGCGGTGTCCTTATTAGAGAAACCACCAAGATCAAAATCCGGAAGGGACATGTGCATGCAATCCAACGCGCACACATAATCAGAATCTAACCCAACAATACCACAGTCTCGAAGAATGTGGTCCTGTAAACTCCAAGATTGCGCCCTCGAGGCCATAAAAGCATACGTGGATACATCCTCAGCCGAACATAAACCCAAACCCCAAAACGGGTCGGGAGGGATGCAAGCCTCCATTGAAGATCCCCAAAAAACGGACCCCCGCAAACCACGATATCCTTGATAGCTCTCCGAAGGCCTTTGTCAAAAACCGAAACAGCCTCCCCAACAAATGAGGGTTGGCACGTTCTGAGGCCAAACAACAACTTAGCAACACCCATGCAAGAGCGCAGCAAGAGAAGCTTGCATTGAGGGTCCCGCAGATGTGGAAGATAGCTTGAATTTGAGTTTATGGATGTAGTTTTATGTAAAAAAACGTCTTTGTTTCAGTTTATGGATATATGAAATTTGAATGAAATTATAATGCTCATTAGGTTTGAGTTTGTGTAAAAATTGTCTTTGTTTGAGTTTGTTTAAGTTTATGGATATATGACATTTGCGTCCGGTGAGCTTTCCGCTAGCAGAGGCATTAGTGGAGACCCGTGGATTAGCGACGATATATTGCTAATTAGCAGCCAACTATTAGAGACGACTCGTTAGCAGTGATATGTCGCCCCTTCCTTTAGCAGCGTGTAACGGTACCTTTAGCGGCGATAAATGCCGCCACTATTGTTATGGTTTCTTGTAGTGTGGAGAAGTAGTCTCATCTTCCACTATTGATATAGTTTTTTAGTATATGTTTTGTTTAGTTTAAACCAGTTTTGTCTTTCACGCTTCGTGATAGAGAGGGTGAAACTCGAGCCTTAAAGTGATTAATACGAAAGAATGAAGTCCAGGGACTATTTGGCACTTTATTGAAAGTTGTTTTGTGCCTAATCATTCAAGGAGAAAAAGAGATCGCGGGTGCGACCGTAGGCTACGGTCTACGTACCGTAACTTACGGTTGGCGGTTCTTGGCAAATAAACAAACAGAGAATTGAAACCGTAACCGATGGTCCTTGACCGTAGGTTACGGTTGGGTTAAACAATGAAACAGAAACCCGGAACCGTAACCGACGGTCCCTGACCGTCTGACCATCAGTTACGCGTGGTTCGACGTAAAAACACGGTTTTCAAGTTAATTGGGTATATTAGGGTTTGATAATTCATTTAATCATTATCGATTATTCCAAGAACGATCCAAGGCACTTTGGAGGTTCCAAGATCAAGGCTTTCTTATCCAATCCATCAAGATCCTTCACCGAATCATTTATCCGATCATGAATTCATCAGCATTCCAAGCTTTTGTTGACTTTTTGAGCGAGATGAACGGCTAAACTTTTATGGTTTCCTCCGGATGGAGGGTTTTTATAAGTTAGATGATACTATGTGTTTGCTATAATCATTTTGACTTGGTGATCTAAGCATTCGATGCTTTTCACTTTTGATTTGATTTATTGATTGTAAACAATTGCATTTTATTTAAACCTTGATTTCTAAGCATTCAATTCCCGAGAGTTCTAGTAATTGGGATATATTTGTTATGGGGTAGGGTTGGTAAATGCAATTAATAATCATTTGATAACCTCCCGTTATGTGACTGGAGTACTTAGTCGTTGATTATCACAATTAGTCAATCAAGTTTAACACTTAAGTCTATGTAGGTGTTACGATTAAACACATAGTTGAGGCTAATGTAAAATCTGAAATCTGGAGGAACTATCTTCTCTCTTATTGATTCAAACCTCATTTTAATTCGTTAATTTAGATAATTTTCACAACCAAACAAACATATTTTTCTATTCAGTAGTAGTTAATCAATACTTTTCATTATAACACTTTCCACAATCCTCCTCTGGTTCGATACCCGACTTACTCTAGCTAATAGTTTATTTCGGTTTTTGCATGACACTAACGACAGCCATCACTTCGCGGCGAGAGCGTGATCGTTTTTTCCGAGCAACATGGCAAGAACTTGGTGTTATCGGTTTGGCTTGTCAAAAAACATAAAGGCGAACATCGATACCTTTTCCATTGTGGCAAATACCGGCAACCGTTACACTTTCTACTTACTCGTGGGATCCATACGGTTGGGGGGCACCACTGTGGCTCCTCTCTTCGGCTTCTTATATAATAAAATTAAATGAGGTACTAAGTCATGAATAGTGGTGGAGATAAGGCTGATCTAAGGTGGCACAGGCTCACCGTCCCTAACCCAACATGCCATTATATATAACTAGGTGAGATATTTGTGCTACGCACCAGTGTGTCCGATAAAAAAGGTGTTGTACCCAGTTTTGTACCAAAATATCATATTTACCACATTACGATCAGATTGCTACAGTTTTTTTTTGTTCCTAATTAATTGCATGCATATGAAGGGAGCCCAAAATAATCTAATGTTCTACTTTTTTAGTAGCAGCAAATTCCTTCTTCAATAGCATTATATAATGGTTTCATTTAGGTTAAAAAAAGTGTTCCCGAAACTTCTAAAGATTAGACTGCATATAATATCACCATGTTTACATTAAAGACCAGTAACTTGTTAAGATGGTTAAGTTTTGGGTGTATTGTGGGTTCTTAGTCGATATCAGTTCAGTTTGTTACAATACTAGTTTGATACCGCTACCGAATTGTAGCATAGCAACCGAAAGAGATAAAAGGCGACTACCGCTACCGATTTTGTTTGGATGGTATCGGTCTTGTACAGCACGGTACCAGTACAGTACTATCGAAAATCGTGATAAAACACAATACAGTAAAACCTCTACAAATTAATAATCGATAACCTTGATAAAAGTAATAATTTGGACCACGATCGATAAAATAATAAGATAATAATTTTTTTGAAATCCCAGTGTATATATATTGGTCCCAATGGACTTGACAAATTCAATTAATTTGTGAATGTATATTAGACTTGGAAATTAAAAGGTAATACGTGTCTCTTTAAATTAAAATTATTAATTTATTAATATAATAATATCTCGCTAAATTAATAAAATATCAGGGTCCCAACGTTATTAATTTAAAAAGGTTTTACTGTACAAATTAAACGAAAATTTTAACTGAATTTCAAGAAAACGTATACACAAATATCGGTCCCGATGTTGTTCAGCCAGTAATAGTTCTGTTTGTCATGACAAAGAACAAAAGAAATAATATTGTTATCGATATCGCTGTTGTTTTGATGCTACCAATTTAGTTTGTCATAGTAAAGATCAAAATAAATTGTTTAAAAGCTTTGGGGTCAAAGATAAAAAAAATCAAATGTGTTAAAATAAAAAGATAAAAACCTTTGGGTTTGAAATGAAAAGTCAAATTTTTTTTTTGAAAAAAGATGAAAACCTTTGGGTTTAAAATGAAAAGTCAAAATAATTTTTAAAAACCTCCCTATGCATAAGTTACAACACTTAAAAGTATAACAATGTTACAAATTTATAATATGGTGTTAACTCACAAATTTAAAAGCAAACGTAAAACGAAAAACTTAAGATGATGAAAAATTTGATGACAAAAGTTAAAAATAAAAGTTGTTGGGATTAAATTGAAAAAAAATAAAGCTTTTGGGTCAAAGATAAAAAATCAAATGTGTTAAAAAAAAGATGAAAACCTTTGGGTTTGAAATGAAAAGTTAATTTTTTTGAAAGCCTCCCTAGATATAAGTTATAACACTTCAAAGCATCACAATGTTACAAATTTATAGTACGGTAATAAATAATAAAAATTAGTATTTTAAAAAAAGTAAATCCTCAAAAAACAATTTTCATTAATTACTTTTAGAGTTTTAGAACGTAGGAACAAGGCTAAAAGGAAACTAATGGAATTGATATTATATATAATATAAAAGAAGAAAATATAAATAGTGTTGTACGACTTCAAATGCATGCGTTACAAATTCATTAATTTTTTGTTCATTATTATATTTCATAAAACATTTTCATTTACAACTCATGTGGTTTATACTTTTTTACTTTAACCAAATTACTTTTCTACCCTAAATAGTTTTTTTTAACAAACATGTTAATACTGTTTTAGAAGAAAAGATAAATGGAATTGATATTATATATAATATAAAAAAAGAAAAGATAAATAGTGTTGTACAACTTCAAATGTATGCTTTACAAATTCATTAATTTTTTGTTCATTATTATATTTCATAAAACATTTTCATTTACAACTCATGTGGTTTATATTTTTTTTACTTTAACCAAATTACTTTTCTACCCTAAATGGTTTTTTAACAAACATGTTAATACTGTTTTAGACATATTTTTTAATTTTTCTTTTTCTTTGCTATAACGAGTGTGGTAATTTTTTTAGTTTAATTTTTTTTAACGAGCACGCCGATACGCTTTTGAACATATTTTGTATTTTTTTTCCTTGCTATAACGAGTGCGTCGAAACCGACCAAGTTTTTATTGTTTTTTTTCGTTTACCTTATATTTACCTTCGTTATTTAATATATCGTTTTACCTTTTGTTATTATTTTGATGTTTAGAGATAAGTTACGATGCAAATAGCATAACCCATTGATATATCATTTTAATTACTGTTACAAATTAATTTATCGGTTGTCATGGTGTGTTGTACGTTTTGAATTTCCCTGCGCAACGCGAGGGTAACTACGACCCTAATTGGATTTTAAAGAATTAATTTCAAAACCCATCAAAAGTTTAGTTGGTATAATTATCATAAAATTAGAATTTAATATGTATAAAAGGATATAACTACCTTAAAATCTTATAATATGTTTGTTTGGTATAAGTTCAAAGGGATATAGATTCAATTCCTTATTGAAACAAACAACATGAATGGAATATGCATGCCAATTCCATCCAAGTTCCATTTTATGAAAAAAAAAACATTACCTGTTTTTTTTGAGTGATTATTATTAAGTGGGGACAAATTGGTTAAGAGATATTTTATGGACTTGCAGATGACAAACTTGAGTGGTTGACTCATCCGAAGAAGAAAAGTTGGATTGCTTTTCCTTTAGACGATGATGACAACCACAATATGCGTTTTAAATGGGTTAAAAGGTCTTCGTTAGAAGAAGTAAACTGTAAATTTTCTTTTCATTGACCGAGGAAATTTCAGTCGTTAAGAAAAAATCTCATCAATGAACTTTGGCTATATCTTAATCTGTGTGTTGGTATGAATCAAACCATAATGTTGCTCCCTCATATCACCTTCTTCTTTTTAATGCTAACAACTTCAAGAGCATCAGACACCATAGCTGTGCATCAAAACATCTCAGATGGTCAGACCATTGTTTCAGGGAACTCAAAATTTGAGCTTGGTTTCTTTAGCCCAGGCAACTCCAAATATCGATACCTGGGCATATGGTTTAATAACATATGTCTGCAAACGATTGCATGGGTGGCAACCCGTGAAACTCCACTTATAGATAACTCGGGTATGGTCATACTGGACAACCAAGGGAGCCTGTCCCTTGTTGATGGTAGTGGTAAAGTCATATGGTCATCCAACTCCTCGGCATTTGGCACACATATCAATCTCGTAGCACAACTCTTGGGTACGGGGAATTTGGTAATTAAGAATGGAAATAAACCCAAGAATGAAAATTATATTTGGCAAAGTTTTGATTACTTTGGAGATACCTACTTACCGGGAATGAAGCTCGGAAAGAACTTTATAACTGGAAGAGAAACATATATGACATCATCGAGGAGTGCAGATGATCCTTCCCCAGGTGAGTATACACTAAAGCTTTTAGCAGTTAAGGATAAATATCAACAAGTTATATTAGGAGACGCTCTACTATTGTAACAAGGGTTGGGCCATATAATGGCATATCATATTCTGTCGAGGAAAACTGCTCCTGATGCTAATCCGGCGATCAATGCTTACATGATTGTGAATCAGAATGAGATGTATTGCACTTACATTTCAACAAGTAATACCACCACATTAAGAACCATATTAACTCCTGATGGTAAACTCGAGATCTTGCAGCTAAGATTTTCAAACCCAGAATGGTTTTTAATTGGCACCTTACCAATAGATTATTGTGACATCTATGGGGTATGTGGTCCATATGGGATCTGCAATACTGCCACTTCTCCTAATTGTGGGTGCTTGAAAGGATTTGAACGAAAAACTTTATATGAAACAACTTCTGGTAATGATACAAATGTTTGTACTCGGCGCACAACCTTGGATTGTGGGCCTGGAGAGAGATTTCAAAAGTTTTCAAGCATAAAATTACCAGACACGGAGAATGCTGTCTTTAATAGCAACATGAGCCTACTAGATTGAGAAGTAGCTTGCAAGAACAATTGCTCGTGCACTGCCTTTGCAAATCCAAACGCCCTTCCAGGTGGAGTGTGGTGCTTGTTATGGTTCGGGAATTTGATTGATGTCCGAGTGTTCCCACAAAACGGACAAGATCTGTATGTTAGACTTGTGGCCTCTGAATTTAGGTATGCAAGTTTTAAATTTGTTAGGGTCCAATCTATTAACCATGTTCTTACAGCTTATTCGTTTATCATTACTTGTTTATGTTTGATAAATATGATCTACAGACTATAATAACTGTATAAACCTGACAATATATTTAACATATTTTAGGCTTCCGTTCCAGGTTCCACAGAAAGAAACGTGTAATGGTTATGGTAGTAACTTTGTCAATATCAGCTGTGTTGACATTGTTGGGCCTCGTGTACATTAGAAGAAAATGGAAGAAGAGATCAGATGCCAAGAGCAGCATCCAGATGGGAAGTGTAGAGGTTCCTTTATTTACCTTGTCTAAAATATCAAGGGCTACCAACGACTTCTCGGTCGACAACAAGCTGGGGGAAGGTGGGTTTGGACCTGTGTACAAGGTAACTGAATGATATGAAATAAATTTTGGGTTGTCATATCTAACCCATTTAATAAAATTGGAGATGTTAGAGTTGATCTTTTAATTATACATGTCGACCCACCAACCCATTTATATAAACACATTTACGGCCTACCCACAAACCCATTTAAGGTACATAAAACTAGATTCAACCCACCAATCCATTTCACTAGTTTAGATAAACAGGTTTCATGTTCGGGTAACAGAGTTTTAAGTGTGTGTAGTTTAGCAAGTCTTTAACATGATTTAATGTGGGTCGGGTTCGGGTACAACGATTCAACCCGCCAACAGACATCAACCCAACACTATTGAATATGTACATATTGAACGCCATTGGATTTACATTCAGCAAACATGTATTCACAATTAATAATGGCAATCTGGATCCCCCAGGGTGTGCTAGAAGAAGGACAATAGATTGCTGTGAAGCGGCTATCCAGGTCCTCTCGGCAGGGGCTTGATGAATTTGAGAACGAAGTTATTTGCATTGCGAAACTTCAGCATCGGAATCTTGTGAAGCTCTTAGGATATTGCATTCAAGGCGATGACAAAATGTTAATTTATAAATACATGCCTAACAAAAGTCTTGACGGTTTTTTATTTGGTTGGGCTCTCTTACAATTCTACAAACACAGATTAATGTACTGCTATGGAATACATTTTTTAAGTAAAAATTAAGTTGTTGCATATTGAGCAGATGACTCAAGAAAGTCGTTACTTAATTGGCCACAACGCTTCCAGATAATTCATGGGATCGCTCGAGGACTTCTTTATCTTCATCAAGATTCCCGGCTTAAAGTCATACACAGGGACTTAAAAGCAGGGAACATTTTACTTGATCATCAGATGCATCCAAAGATATCAGACTTCGGTTTGGCCAGAATGTTTAAAGAACAAGAGAGTGAAGCAACGACAAAGAGAGTCGTGGGAACTTTGTAAGAATCCCTGAACCCTATTCATATTGTACATTATATTTTTATATTTATATATGTGTTCTCTGTATTGATTCAGGGCTACATATCTCCAGAGTATGCGATGAAAGGACGCTTCTCGGTGAAGTCAGATATTTTCAGCTTTGGGGTTCTGGTGTTGGAGATTGTGAGCGGGATGAAAAATAGAGATTTTATTCATGGTGACCATGATGATAACCTTCTTGGACTTGTAAGTGGGTTGATATAATCATCTATTAATATTAAATATATTATGCAGTATGAACCTATTAGAATTTTTATATATGCATGCAAGTGTAAGTTCAAAGAAGAACAATTAAATATCGAGGAATCAAAGAAATTACCTTAAATCATTTACTCAGATATTACTCAATTATGTCTGTACTCTGTTTCACTTCATGAATCGCGTTCCCCCCTCCTCCTGTGCTCCATGGTCAAATGCTAAAGAGTGATTTCTTTCGTTCAAATTATTGACAATGAGCCTAGTGAAGCTCTAAAAAATACCTATTTCTGATTAGAACTAACCTGTATCTAAAAAACACCTATTTCTGACTAGAACAAACCTGTAGTGAACAACACATGTGTGTACCGTCTGATATGAACTAACTTCTGTTTTTTATTTGGATTCCTATAGGCTTGGAGACTTTACAAAGAAGGCAAGTCTCTCAGTCTCATGGATGAATGTTTACACACGTCCTATTCTGCTTTTGAAGTGTTGCGATCATTACATGTTGGCTTATTGTGTGTGCAACAACAAGTAGAAGACAGACCTAACATGCGGACTTTGGTTGCAATGTTAGATGGTGAAGGGTCACTTCCTTCACCCAAAAAACCTGCTTTCTTTATTCAAGAAAGTGGAATCAACTCCACCTCATTTGTTCCTCTACTATCATCAATTAATGGAGTAACATTAAGTCAAGTAGATGCTAGATAATGAGAAGAAATGTTTTGGTCATGATTCAGGTATTTTTTATATGCCAAAATTACTTATGCAAATAAGATAATATTATTTGGATCAGTGTGTACTTATTAACTCAGATCAAATTCAAAAATGTGTGTTTGTATGTGTATTTCTTTATTTATTTATTTTTCAGAATTGTCATTTGGAGTTGTAAAATGCAGTTCAAGCCAAGGGATTGTTAGAGAACAACAGAAAAATTAGAACCAGAAGAAGGTTTTCTCAAAGCATTTGTAGTCTTGATTATCCTTCCAGTTGAGCTCCAGTAGCTCACAGTTACACTAATAGTCAGTTATGGTAGTTTATCATTTATATTCTAGACTTTATACTACGAGACTTTACAACACTACTCCTTATTCTATTTGTACCATAACAATTCACATTCCTTGCAGAATCCATGACCTCAAGGATAACATATTAACAATGTCTACTGTGATCCTACCATTTCAACTTAAATAGCCATTATTTCCCCTGTTACTTTTTGTACTTGAGCATCAATATTCCTAGTTAAATAAGTGGGATAATAATGGTCACATACATTCAACTCTCGTAGTCTATCCACAACTAATTGTTGTATAAAAGGCATGACATTATTTGGTATATTATTGGATCTTCATTAAGTTTCCCACTCTCATGAGCTCCAACAAGATTAAAACATTTTCAGTGAAATTATTTTCCACTATGGATCTGCAGTAGGAAATAGAATAATATTACATCATCAACATGGAGGTTCGGTTGATCTTAAAAGGGTAATATGGAGGAGATCTTAAGTCGAAGGACTAAACGAGTAAAATATTAATTAAAGTTATTTATTTATTATTAGTTTAATTATAATTTTATAGATAAGTATTGTTTAGTATTTGAGTTAGAGAAGAAATAGAATTGGTATTAGTCTAGGATGATTAATCTTTAAATACCTTAAATACCGAGTCCTTGTAATCAAGTTTATTCATTCACAATCTCCTTTGTATTCATCACTGATCTCGTACCTACATTCAAGTGGCATCCGAGTTGAGGTTTTAAGAGTCGGTTTGAAGATTTAACAATGGTGGTTGTTTGGTCGATTAAAGAATTTTTATAAGCGAGGTTTCAGTTTCAAAGATTGGAGATCTATTGGTATTAGGATCTATGTAACACGGGAACGGGTACGGGGACGATACAGGTACCAGGAACCACAAAACTCAAAAATCCAAGATACGAGTACGGCAAAAAATAATAAAAAAATAAATTTATATTGTAAAACTATTCATACATAATGAACTTGTTTACGTCTTTCAATCAAAGTCAAACGCATATAGAAAAGTACATAAAATTTTTATTGATAAAACTATAACATAGATCTGATTTTTTTACCATTAATAGATATATAAACAATTGAAAACAAAAAAAAAACTTGTGAACCAAAAATTAGAAAAAAAAAAACACTGTTAAATCAATTGACTATCCAATAATAAAACTCACCACTTGTGTACCCAATTTAATTAGTTATATTAATACTTGATATAAATTATTAATGTTTAGGGATGTTTAAAATTCAAATTAAAGTAAAGGTTATATTTCTAATTTTATCTGAACTAAATGGCTTAATGTGAAAGTTGGCTTTAACTCAATTGAAATAATCGCTCACACCTCTTCCTCAAACAAACTCCCCTGAGAAGTAAAACTTCCATCGCCTCAACCACCTAAAACTCTATAACTTATCTCTTTCTTCATTGTTTCTTATTAACAACTGACGTTATGGAATTTGCAAGGCCTTGATTCTGTTTTATTTATAATTAAATACTAATTTTAATAAAGAAACCCAAAAGCACAAGTAAATGTCATAAATTTAAGAAACTGGAGAGTAGGGCCCGATAATGAAACAACTTTACCTCGAACCACTCCACAAACTTTACTGATGCGAGCCCAAGTGTGGAGGAGCGGGCCATGTTGTATTTGGAGGCCCAAGATCGCGTGACAAATGGGACTTCACTAAAGTGGCTCTAACTTGGGCTACGGGGGTCCGTTTTGGGCGTGCGACCAGTCAAAACGATCGTGAGAAAAAGTCCCATTCTGCTGCAAATTGCCTTTGGCGGTTTGGGTCAATGTTCGGGCCCAAAAAAAGGCTTATTTCTATGATTTTTGTCACTTTTTATGTTTTTTGGGCTTTTTGCCAACTTTTGTTTTGTTCTAGTTTTTGGCCCAAGTGTATTTTAGGGCCCGTTTCGAATTTAAGACTCTATTTATATGTTGGTTATGATATGTTAATGATGAGATTTCAGTTTTGAGAAAACAACTTTCACTTCAAATTCCGTGCCCTTTGGGTTGAATTTTGGGGTTGGACAAGTTCATCACGGGTATTCATAGAATCAACGTGATTGATCTTACTTATCTATCATCACTCTACATCAGTTGGTATCAGAGCCGAATTCCTGTCTCAAAATGCGTCCGAGGAGAAACAGGCCACTTGATGAAGTCTATGAACGGGAGTTGGAACAACGTCTCATGGCGCGGATGGATCAGCGATTGGATCAGGTGGTCGATCAGTTGACTAACCGGATAGAAGGCTTGATCAATCGTAGGAGGCAGCAACCCAAAGATGGGTATGGTTCCGATTTCAGTAATCCGTTGGGTGATGGTTCGGATTTCGGTGGCGATCAGGAGGATCGGCCGAGGGGAGGCCGAGGAGAGGGCAAGCGACATTGGGATTCTAGAATACGAGTTGATATACTAGAATTTGACGGGAGTAGATTGAACCTGGAGGGGTTCATCGATTGGTTGGCTACCGTAGAACAGGTGTTTGAGTACAAGGAGGTTCCTGAAAACAAGCGGGTGGCTTTGATTGCTACCAGATTACGTGGTAGGGCTTCTGCCTGGTGGCAACAACTGAAGCTTACACGAGAAAGGCTCGAGAAGTCAAGAGTCGCGACATGGGCCAAGATGAGGAAGTGTTTGCGTTCCAACTTCCTACCCCATAACTACCAGCGGTTGATGTGCCAACGTCTGGAAAATTTGAAACAGGGGGCTAAATCGGTTGATGATTATACAACCGAGTTTTACCAGTTGATTGCTAGGAACGATATTCAAGAACCAGAGGAACAACTTGTTTCTCGGTATATTGGGGGTCTGAGGGTTCAATTCATGGACTCTGTGAATCTTTTTGACCCGCTAACTATTGTAGAGGCACACCAACGGGCATTGGCTTTTGAGAAACAAAACCGCCGGGTGAGTGGTTCATATTCCCATGCCCCTACTGGAGGAAATGTAGGGACGTGTAGTGGGGCGCCTCGTGGCGGGTCTAACCAGCAGAGGCCGTGGGTTAACACTACTGGGCCAACTTCTAAGGAGGCTAGTAGCAGTGGCCCAAGGTGTTTTAATTGTGGTGAAACATGCCATCGACAAGCTGAGTGTAAGAAGGCTGGTAAACGACACTTGTTTGCTGAGGATGAGCAACATGAAGAGTACGAGAATAACCGGTGTATGATGAAGAATCTGAGTACGAGGAAGAGTTTGTGTCTGGTGATGTTGGGGTAAACCTAGTGGTCAAACGTTCTTGTTACACACCAAAGGCAGATGGGGATGATTGGCTCAAGCATAACATCTTCCATTCAACATGTACCATTTTGGGAAAGGTATGTACATTTGTTATTGATTCGGGAAGTTGTGATAACTTGATATCTGAAGAGGCAGTTCAGAAGTTGTCTCTAAAGACAGAGAGTCACCCGAAGCCTTACAAGCTTCAGTGGCTCAAGAAGGGTGGAGAGGTAACAGTATCTAAGCGAGCTCTTGTTTCCATTTCTATTGGGTCCACATACAAAGATGATGTTGTGTGTGATGTGGGTCCCTATGGACGCGTGTCACTTGTTGTTGGGTAGGCCTGGGGAGTATGAGCGGAACATAGAGCATAATGGGCGGTCTAATACGTATAGCTTTCTGTTTGGTGGTGTGAATATCACTCTTGTTCCTACCAAGCCTAAACAGTTAACCACAAAACAGTCAGGCACTCTGTTGACTATTAGCCAGTTTCAAGATGAACTGGAGGAGGGGGATAGTGTTTTTGTTTTGTTGGGAAAGCCGGGGTGGCCTGAGCAAGTTGAAATTCCTGATGTTATGTTTCCTTTGCTTGAGGAATTTTTCTGATTTTTCCCTGGTGAGTTGCCTGTTGGTTTGCCACCGTTGCGTGACATCCAACATCATATTGATTTGGAGCCTAGGTCACAGTTACCCAACAGACCACATTACAGAATGAGCCCTGGTGAGCATGAGGAGTTGCGGAGGCAGGTTGAAGAGTTGATTTCTAAGGGTCATGTTCGTGAAAGTATGAGCCTTGTGTTGTTCCTGCTTTGTTGACTCCAAGGAAAGATGGCACCTGGCGTTGTGTGTTGACAGCCGAGCTCTACCAACTGAGCTACGTGTCTAACCCGTCATATATCCGATTTTAATTATATATATATATTAATTAGAGTTAAACAGAAATCCTTTTATTTTAAAAACAGATTAAATCACGAAACCGGTGCGCTCCACAGGTCTCGAACCCGGGACCTGTGGGTTAGCGGACACACACTCCACCGCTGGAATGTGTGTCGCACTTGATTATAAACTCAGTTATCAATATACTTAACATATACCGAAAACACTCCGGTTCAGTTTTGCGAAAAAAGGGATTTTTATCAAGGCGGCGTGTGAGGGACAATACTCGAACTCATGACCTTAGCGTTAAAAGTGCACACAGTCCACCGCTGGACTGTGTGTCTAACCCGGTAATTATCTTGATTTTAATTATACATAACCATTACTGAAACGTCGTCTTCTTCACTGGTTTAACCGGAAGTGGCGACTGACTGGTTCAAAATGTTGATTCAAGTTCCTTTAGCGTTTTATGATCAATTATAGTCGAGATAAAAAGTAAAAAGAAAGGAATTTAGGCGTGAGAAGTACCGGCTGGTTTTACTCTGTTTTCCGGCAGAACTCCGGCGACAGCAAGTTCTTCCGGCGACGAGTCTCTTGCAGCAGAGAGTCTTCCGAAAGGTTACAAAGGTTGTGGGTGACTTCGGTGAAGGTTTAGGGGTTCCAGTAAGCTCAGAGATTACTGATACGGTTTTCCGGCGATATATCAAGTATTTCCGGCGATTTATTTTTCGCCGAGAAAAGGTGCGATTTGAGTGTGAAAGACTTCTGGCGAGTTGATCGAAGCAGAGAGCGTATGTGAGAGGTGTGAGGTGAACGAGGTGATGGCTCGGTATTTATAAGGTTCCGCGAAAATGTATCGAGTCGGGTTTAAGGGATGGTTCTTGATTGGCGTAAACATGGAAATGAATCACTAATACACGTCCCGGTCAATTAGGATTCGCGAAAAAAAGGAAGGATTACAGGCTGTTACGCGTGAAGTTCTTTTGGGCGGCATTTTTGAAATCTCCGTCAGTAATAAACGTGTATACATATATTAATGGATTGACAATAAACCGATGAGGCTTGGCCGCCGACTGGTTTATGCGTGTGTGATGGAAGCGGGGTGACCTGGGTTCGAGTCCGGGCGCTGCCCGTTTTTTTTTACTCCTTTTGTTGAGGGCAAGTTTTTGAAAATAGCATAAAAGCCCCTGAACTTTAGTTTGATAGAATTACATATTTAGCCCTTGAATTATTAACTAAGTTAATTTTTATTATTTTTTTTGTATATATAAATATATATATATTTATATTAAAACTAAATTACTTTATTAATTATTGTTATTATTTTCATCTTAATTTTCATTAACAATAATTATCAAATTAGATAATAAAAAAAAATTTTGCGACGAACTTCGATTAAATATTTGATTTTTTTTTAAATGGAGCGGGTTTGGTAAAATCCGTTTTTTGAGATGTTACAGAGTAAATTCAAATCAGAAACTTAGAAAAACATTGAAAAACATCAAAAATGAGTTTCCTGGCGAGCAAAAGAGAAAATGATAGTAAATCAGTGGTCTGTCAAAACTTCTTTGAACTTAAAATGAAAAATGATAAGTAGCTCTATATTTGATGTATTGGTAAGCTCACAATCATTTTAAAGTGTGTAGGGCAATATAAACATAATCGACTGAAGACCGTGTGGGAACCGCTCATTAGCATATGGTCTTGGTATCAAATTTCGTTTGATAGATTGCGAGGTTCTGAGATACGTGGGCTTTATGCTGTTTATCATCTGGGTATCATGGTTGTTTCTTTTACCGAAAAACTACGGGGACGCAAGTCTAGAACTTCCATGATACCATACATACGTGTCATACTACACATATATGTATATAATACATGCTGCATATGACCATCAATAAGTGATAAAAATATCACAGTCACCCCTAAATAAGTGATTTTAAATCACATCTATCATCCGAGAGTCAGTTCGTCTCTTTGTCGGTACGATGGTATAACCTGTTCACGGACTTGCTCATGTGCCCTGCATGCATTGAATATCAAATTCCTCATTAATAAGTGATTTTATCACATAGGGCTTGTATTCATCCTCAAATAAGTGAGTATCTCACATCATATACGTTAAAACAGATGATAAATGGTATACTCACCAGTAAGATGAACTCTCGTGCATACCTTGATACGGGAATGTGTCGTGAGTGATGAGCACTGGTCGGTAAGTATAAATCATACATTAATCGTATCCCTAATCGCGAGTACATCTGATAAGTTGAGCTTATGTGGACAACAATACCGATAATTGTTATAGAATACTAATCTAAATGCTAACTAATCGAACAATAAGTGTGTTTTGGCATGAACCGTACACTGATATGATTCTCTTACCCTAGAAATTTGCAAAAGAATGTCTGTAAATATTTATTTATTGCTTTCCGTCTTTACATTTGAAAAATGAAAAATACCAAAAAGATTTTAGGTGAGTTTTAATATAAATTTTATAAAAGCCAAAAAGATTTTGCTTCTATTTTATTTTTGATTGACCGATGTTGGAACTGAGTCTATCCTACCTAAAATCCTGATTCTAAGCCGGGGGAAAAATTGCATCTTCATAAATAGTCGAAGTTGACAAGTTTTGAAAGTTAAAGAATTAAAATTGAACAATTTCAAAACTTTCAAAGTGTTGTTAGTTGGTAGTTGAATGAGAGTTGGTCTCATGTGTGTCTTTTGCTAATTCTGTCTAAAATCAATCCTTCATGAAGTTTTCCAATGAAAATTCTCTAAGGTTGATTAAATCCCTAGCGGTTGTTCTCATTGCGTGTTTTAGCTTTGTAGTGTGTGCAGATGTGGCATTCAAGCAAGCTAAAGGCAAAGAGAACGTGTTTGAAGAAATGTTATGGGAGTAAAGACACAACATGAATGAAAGTCGTGGATCAAGAAGATCAATTTGTAGCTGACCACTCATCAACTCCTCAAGGATCTAAAGATTTAAAGATCAACGTCTCACGAGCTACATTCAATGGAGAGTTTGTTGATGCACCTCCTGGCTGTGACAAGTGAAGACATCTAAAGATCCGATAGTGTGAAGAACGAACCATCACGAGTAGAATCCAAGGGGGAGTTTGTTGATGCATATTTGTGTAGATGCGGCTCAGTTCGGCTCTGTTTGGCTCGGCTCAGTTCGGTTCAGTTCGAGACCGAAAACACGACGTTCCTCCGTCGTACGAACCGATACTTGCGATACGAGAACGAAGATAGTTGAGATGACATCATCATGATGATGTCATGATGATGCAATGTAATTTGTCATATGTATAATGTCTTAATTTTTGTATCATGCATGTGTTTGTTTTGGTGACTACAAAGAACATGTATGCACTTTGTCTACGAAAAACCATTTAAATGGTCTCAACGAAGAACCTTCATTTGTGATGAAGTGTTGTTCGTAGGATAGGACCGACGAAGAACTCCTTCTTCGTAGGGCTCCTTGGTTGTTCGCGGGTCAGGCCACAAAGAACCAACTTCTTCGTGGGCCTGGCCTGTTCTTCGTGGGGCATGCATATTCTTCATGGGTCCTAGCTAGGTCTTGCCTATAAATACCCACATATGTTATTTGGGTTCTTTAGAGCACATTTAGAGAGTTGAGAGCAAATATTGTAAAACCTTGTAATTCTACTCTACTGAAATCAATACTTGTGCTTTAAGTGTTACATATTTCTTGTGTTGGTTGTGTTCTTGCTTTGGTTTGCATACACACTTGGATTCCGCACTCGTGTGTGTGTTAAACAACAAGGAAGTAGGTTAATCTTGATCCTCCAAGTGGACCTACATGTTTGCACCATAGTAAGGCCAAGGAAACAAAATGACATTTTCCCCACACTACAGTTTATAACTTTTGCCATACGCTCCACCTATTTTCTCCTGGCCCCATAAAAACTACGTCACCCGCGTAACACAAGTGGTAAATGTTAGGTCCATCGTTTGGAAGTTTTACGCCTTTGAAAATCTCCCTTGTACCCGCCCTACTCATAACAAGATCAAGAGTTTCCATAGCTAGAATGAAAAGAAAAGGTGAGATGGGGCCACCTTGTCGAGGACCTCTTTGCATACGAAATTCCCATGTGGGGGTACCATTTACCAAACCGACGCCCAACTTGATTTAAGAATCGCTCCGATCCACCTCCTTCGTAAAAGCGGAAAATTAATTTCCTTTAAATTTTCTAAAAGGAACTTCCAATTTATGAATGGTATGCTTTTTTCAAAATCGACTTTGAAAAAAAACTTTTGTTTTGTTTCTTTGCCCAAGATATAATTTCACTAATAATAATAATCAGACCATCAAAAATTGATCTACTATCAACAAAATCCGTTTGAACCGGGGCAACCAAAAAAGTTATAACTGGTTTAATTCTAGACGTGAGAATTCTTGAAATTACTTTATACAAAACCCCAATCAAAGATATGGGTCTAGTTTCATTTACCTTCTTTGGATCATGAACCTTTGGAGTCAATGCTATGAACGAAGAGTTGTATCCCCTATAAATATATGCTCTCTCGTAGAATTCGTTGAGTAATTCGACAAATTTGTCTTCCAATACTGCCCAAAACTTTCTAATGAACTTAAAAGTGAACCCACCAGGTCCCTGGGCCGGGTCTCTGTTGGATAAGAGATTGTGTATAGTGTGTGTTCTGATAAAATAGTTAATTGAATTGGAAAATTCAATCAATCAGTAATAAACAAACACATCAATCAAACACTACCAGATTTGGGAATGATTGTAGAATGATTTCATTGAATTCATATATGTAATACAATCACAAGGTACGTAGAGTACTCTCCCTCACCAGGTGAACACTCTCTCCCCTTTTTTATACTCTTTGGCTCTAAGTGTTGAATATTACAATAAACAAAGTAAACTATATATAGGAGGAGTGAACTGCTGGTGACATCATCATGAAAGCGATCATTAACAAGTTTATTAAATGATTTAACTGCCAACAGTTATGAAACCTGCTAGATAGTTACACTGTTGCATTGAACTGTTGCTTCTTTTGTAAGTTAGTGTGAACATTTGGATTTCACAGAACTATTGGTTAATGAAGTATTATTCTTGAAATCTAGAACTTCTATCTTTGATTTGTTGACTTGGTCTTCTAGTCTTCAGACTTTGACTTTGGTTGACTTTGACTGTTGACTTGTTGACCAACACTTTGATAATCAACACTTGTTCTTTTAGACTCTGACCTTTGAAGACAATAGTTTGATGCAGTAGTAGTTGGAGCAGTTGTTTTTAGAAGCTTTCAAAGGGAGAGAAACTACCAGAATTTGTGACTGTACTTTAACTTATTTCATGAGGCTAGGATGATGGATCTTTTGGGTTATGGCTTTCATCATCAGCAGATCTTATATAACCCAACAATCTTCGCCACATGCCTACATGGCTCCCTTTATCTCTTTTTTAGAAAAAAACACTGAATAAGAGCATTTGCTTGATCTTTCTATAATTTTCTAAACCCCTTACAATCAATAGAACGTCTCCGATTAGAGATTTTGTAAAGCTTAACTGGAAATTTTTTTAGTTCATTCTTAAAGGACTTCGGCTCTGTTACAAATTTCCCATTTACATCTAGAACATTGATACGATTTCGCACTTTCCGATAGTTAATAATATTATGGAAAAAATTTTAATTTTCATCACCGACTTTGGCCCACCTAATTTTCGGTTTTGGTTTTAGGTCCAATATACTCTTCTTCTGAAAATTTATGATCTACCACTTAGCTTTTGTCCTTCTCTCCCCTTTGCCTATTGTTAATCATCTTTCTTCAAAAAAAATTTCGAATTTTTGCACCTCTTCAACTGCTAGTCCAGACTCTTCTATTGCTTTAGACTTCCTTCTCGAATCTTTTACACTTACTTTCAATAGTTTAGAATAGTTTCCAAGCCTTTCATTTTGTTTCTACTGGGAACAAACGGGTTAATTACTGATTTAACCTTTTCATTTAAACCATTTACATCGATCCAGCTATTGTAAAAACGAAATGGCACCAAACCAAAATCGACACTTTCGCATGAAAGGAGCAACGGGCTATGGTCTAACAAATGTCTCGATAGAGCATCAAAATTTGCGAGAGGCCACTTATTCATAAATGAGTCACACACCAAAACGCGATCATGTTACTAAGGCTCGATCCATCTTCCGGCATAAACGTGAATCTGTGTCACTCATTTTGTATTCTAGCAGACCCATTTCAATGATGAATGAATTAAATAAAAGTGCACCTCAATTATCGATTTTTGATATCATCCTGACGCCTTCCTCCCTTACTTCGTTGAAATCTCTAGCCAAAACCCATAATCCCTCATGTTGCTCTTTTACCCTCTTCAGTTTATCCCATAAAGCCCTTCGTTTTGTTACATCCCTTGAAGCCTGAATATTCACAACATTGATAATGTCAGTTCCTGTTAGTCTCTCGTTAATCAAAAGGAATGAATTGTGCTTTATTACGCTTTGTTTAGAAAAAACCCTGGATTCCGTATGGACACAAAACCCATTGATCTTCCCCTGGCATCCACTAATTCACTTTCCATATCTACTCTCCCCAATATCGACTGATAGTTGATAATTCTAGATTTGAAACTTGAGTTTCCTTTATACACAAAAAAAAACACCTTACGTTCTCTCGTTAGTCTTCTAATGGTCCCCCAATGTCTCTTATGTTTATGATTAGGCAATTTGTCCACTAGCTTCTATAGATTCGATCCAACTTTGAAACCTGCATCCCTGCAATTTCACCAACATCCAAATGTTGTGTTGGTTTCATTCTCACAATCTTCCAACCCTTCCACGGGATCCTATTCTAAGTCAAAGTTATGATCAATAGGGTCAAAAGCCTCATCTCGAAAAGCATCCGTCGGTTATGCTATTCCATCTTCAAGATGTGTCCTTTTATTTGATATTCTATAGTTTTTTGTGAAAGTGAAGGAGACATTATTCTTTTTTCATTTTTTCGCCCTTTTACTTTTTACAGATCCCCAAATTTATTGGTGTAAGTTAAATGGACCGTCATCAAATAATCTTGACTTCTACCCATTCATGAATAAACTCCATAACTTCCATTTATCTATATCTTATTTTTCAAATTCAACTTAATATGATGAATATCTTTGGTTTATGAGAAGTATTTATTTAATAACCAAATTCATTCTTAATTGTCTAATAACCTGTCCTCTTATTTTAATTTTCCAAAAGTTCTCCAAAACTGAAGTTATATATATTTAATTAACAAGTCCATAACGGGCTATTAATTAATCCTAATAACCAATCATATGTTTTAACTCCTTAAAAAACAATTTTTGAAACGTATTGAGGTGCTACCAACGCAAATATTGTAAGTTTTTTTTTAAATTATACACGAGTTTTATTGTTAAAATATAATGTAAGACACGTAAAATAACAAAAATACAACATATGACTAACTCTTTTGATGTGATTAGGAAAAAATCTTTTTATCTAACATTTCAGATGGTATAATATATATGTATTTTCTAACTTTAATTTAAAAAAAAATATATTTCTTGTAGTTTGTAGTTTTGTACCATGACAGTAAATTACACCAACGTTCTCGAGATGCCTAAATTTAAAAAGTTGTTTTTAGATTATCATAGATCCAAATATGATACCTAAAACAACAAATTCTAACAAGATATCATCATAAATCTGTTACGTATGACCTACAAAATAGAACACCAACTAAGCCATTAACCAACAAAACAATATTTACCAATTTATTCATTTTTTGTATATTTTTTAATACATTTATGTTCTCATTGAGTCTATGCCTTAATTCTAATACATTTTATTTATATTGGTTATTTTAATTTATGTGTGATCTCAGTTACTTATAGTTTTAAAGTTATTACAAAATATTAATTGTTACATCCGTGTGACCAGGAAATAACCTAGTTAGTATATACCTGAAATTGATTAGATAATTAATTCGGTTGGGTTTGGTTTTCGATCAATTTATTCGGATCGGCCCAAATTTTAAACACCACTAACAAGTCTCATAATTGATCACATACCCAATTCCACTCGAGAACTAACATATCGAATTTATTTTTCTCAGAGATATGCTTACACAACTTCAAGACATGCTCACAGGGTATATTTCTAGTTATATTGTGTTATGTATATCTGTAGGTCACCTTGGAGGATCAAATAACCTACTTCCTTGTTTGTTAACACACACACAAGTGCGGAATCCAAGTGTGAATGCAAACCGTAGCAAAACAACGTATGTAAAGCAAACAAAAGGTAACCAAAAGATTCACTATCTTTGATTAACAGGAAGAGAATCAGTACATACACATACACATACACATACACACATGTGTAAACTCTCTAAGGACTCTCTTAGTGAAACTGTGAAATGAGGTTCTGTATATATAGGCAAAGTAAACCAGCAGCCCTACGAAGAAGACTGCTGGCCAACGAACAATTGGATATCCCACGAAGAATGATTCTTCATGGGTCTTCACCACGAACCATCAATACCACGAAGAATGATTCTTCGTGGCCTTCTTGATCAACGAACATTCCATTGTTCGTTAGCATTCTGTCCTACGAAGAATGTGGATTCTTCGTAGCTTGCCCTTGTACAAACAGAAGATCCAGTTCACTAAGATACCAAACAGTAACAACTAACAGACTGACATGCAGCTGCTTTACAACACCAATAAACTAACGTCGTGCTAAGTCAAGATAGGAGATATCTCGACTTGGCCGACTCGACCAAAATATATACATGTAAAAATAAAGACCGTACAAACTACCAAAAGCTAAGAACAAGCTACAGACACCAAACTGTACCAACAAACTCCCCTTGTCTATAGCTTGGTCTTCGGTCTTCACTCCTTGTGCGCTTCGGTCTATGAACTTCCTGAATGGATACCTCGGTAGAAACAGAAACAAGCAATGTGTTGAAATAGCAACGCTTGGTACGCATCCTTGTCTTCATAGAAGATATCATGTTGAAGGAGGTCTTGATGTCGCGGGATGACATGTTTACAATCCAAAATCGGATCAAGCATGCGGAAATTGTCTTCATTGTTCTTGAACACGATAACCGCTTCTTGAGTGTCTGAGTCGTAACACCAAAGCTTCATATTTCCAAGAAAATCTTGAGGCATGGGCATTAGAGGAATCTCTCCAAAGCTTTCACCGGCTGGTACACAAGCTTGTAACGAGCTGTGTTAGTATCCGGATCCAAAGTATATTTTATCTGCTCATGCATGGAAAGTGAGGCTTGTACATCTCATCCTTCCAACTTCATCTTCGCTCAATTTGATCTTCTTTGCAAACAACGATGCTCCTTCGTATTGGATCTGCTGATCAGATGTAACTTGGATAGCGCTGCAACATCATAAAAGGGCAAAGTTTAAAATGCTCAATAAGGAATTAAAGTACTGGATTCTGTGTTCTCTTTTCACCGCCATGCAGTGAATATCTTTCACAAACATCCAACTCAGAATCCTTCCATGTGGCTGATCCTTCTGGTACTTAAAGTAATCAACTTGAGCAGGAGGAGGAGATGGCTTTTTCGCCTTTGCAAGAAACTGCTTCCACCATTCTTCAAAAGAATCAGCTGGAATGTCAATGCATCTCTACTTTTCAACTTTTCATCGATATCATCTACATTCTCACGAAGCCAGTCGCTGTCAAATGGCTCAAACACAGACCCGTCATCACGAACATACTTTGACTTTCCAACGTCTCCATCAAACACAATTTCTTCCAACCCTTCGACATTTTCTACCTCGGGTTCACTAGGAATTTCCTCAATGGTAGCTCCGTCTACCTCTTTCAATTCTTTGAGTTTCAAAATTTGTTCTTAAGAGAGTTCAGAAACAAACTCCCCTTCCTCTAACTCCTCACCGGTAACAGGTGTAGAGACTGTAGCGGTGGCACATCAAAACCAACAGAAGTAGAAATAACCTGACCAGACTTTGAACCTTCAGCAACAACCACATCATCTTGATCTTCCACAAGAACCATCTGCAAATCTATGTTGTCAAGGCTTTTTGAACACTTCCAGAGCCGGCAACGACTTGAACAGAACTTGAAGCACCAGCTGGTGTAGACGCGAACCTTCTGGTTGAGCAGACAAAGCAGACACATCAGGATATCCTGGATCTTCACTATCATGATCCCCGCTTTGTAGAACCTCCCGTTGTCTTACATCTATCAGCCCACAAATGTTGACCCGCTTTCTTGTCAGTTCATAGCTACCAGCCATTTGTTTTACATTTTCACTATGGTTTGTTTCTCGTGTCATACCAGTTGGTTATCTCTGTGTACTTCCCAGAGAGCCTCTCGCTAGAACTAGTAACTCATGCTCCGTTATTTCATCCTGTTCATCTCATACCCCAGTGTTGTCAGCTGCGCACATTTGCTGTAACTGAGTAGACCTTTCTGCATCAGCACCTCGCAATTGACATTTTCAGCTCTCAACTGATTGATCTCTACTTGTTGCTTCTTAACAGTCTCAGTCAGGGTGTTGATCTCCAATCGTTGCTTAATGGATTCGTTCCTTGTACAGACATAAAGTCCATGTGTCTATCTATCTGAGTCTTTTGCTGCTTGAAGTTGTAGAAATAGAAAGCTAGATCGCTCGCTTTCAGACATTCTTGCAAACCTTTCCTCAAGAGATTCTGAACTTTGCTTGCGATTCTTTCACGAGCACTTGATAGTAGCAGGGGCTGTAAACTGGGGAGGAGGTTGTTGTGGACTAACTGTAGCAGTTGCAGTTCCCGATGACCTACCAGGAAAAGCTACCAAGGCTTCAGTCTCCTCGGCAGTGAAACTTCTTCTGGTATTGGTCCTATGGAGGGATCAGGTTGTTGAACAGATTCTAATGAGCTGATGAAGAACCAACTGTTTTCCGACTCTTTTTCTTCCGACGGATAGCAGCTTGCTTCTTTCGAGCCTTCTCAAACTCAGAATCAAAGGCACATAATCCGATCAGCTTCAGTTCGTTCAGTGCTGATCCTTCTAACCCGTCGAACACCACGATCGTCAAGAAATATTCATAACCAGGTTTTCATAGGAATATCTTCTTCTACATCTGTGGCACCTTCCGTTGCTTTTCCAAATTAACACCGTTGGCGCATCACCACTATCATCGCCATCACACCATCTCCACCATTACCACCATTTCCACCATCACCATTGCTATCATCATCTTTCAACTCTTTTTCCCAAAACCTATCTTCAAGCATTTTTCTTAAAGTAAACTCTTCATTGTCGAGAGTCTTGTCATCGTGTCGCCACTTGTCATTCTCCGGTGCCACGTATGAGCCCTTTTTCCAGAAATCCAAATAACCTTCAAGGAGGATCGCTTTCCTTGTAACTTTTGCAGCGTATCCTTTAAAAACCTTCAATGAACGTTCCGTCATAGGCTCCATTTTTAGAACTTCATTGTCCTCTCTAGGTATATCGGAATGTTGAGCATTTAACACCATCTGTAGAAATCTGGATACATCCAGAATTTGCTTCCCGTTGTGACAGCTCCTGTTCTGGATAAATTTTCTTTCATGTTGGAGAAAATATACTTAGATATGCAAAAACGGTTTGTTCAGCACCAAAGCCACCATCAACCCAACTAAGTCTAGATTTGTCATATCATAACCGCTTCGTCGATTGCTCAAACATTGTATTAGCACATGCAATAGAAACTTGTAACGAAGAGGTAAGCCCGACTTGTTAAACTGATTTCCAAAAATATCTTCCAGTACACTTAAATACGCAACAAACAACCTCTTTGACACATTATCGAACTGAATGTGGCACATGGTCATCACGAAGCTGTAATACCGTGTTGAGAATCTCAGGTGAAAACAAATAACATTTGATTGCTCACACGTCCTCTTATAACTTCCTTTCCATCAATCTCTTCAACTTTCGCTGAGTCCCAAAACGCTTTGATCAGGACTCTGTATATGCCAGTTTGATGAGTGATTGCGTGATTGATCCTGATTCTCTTAGCCATTTCATGATTCGGCATAATCACAAGTTTGTTTTCCGGATCCAAGTATGCGACCATATTATGTCGAGATTCTGACATAATTTCAACTTCACTTTTATCCTCCCTCTTTGTAGCGGGCTTTCGCTTCTGACCTTTAGGAGCCATTCTATACAAAAATATACCCACAATGTGAAGAAAAGATAGATTAAATGTTGAAAGCAGAATCATAACATGTTAACTGTGTATTAAGATAGGAATTTACGAGTAACTTAAATTGTTCTTAAAGATCATTCAGTGTCCACTGTCAATTCATTCTATCCACGAAGAATCACCTACGGAACAAAATAGCATGGATGAAGTATTATATGTTATCCAACGAACAATCATGGTCAACGAAGAATCCATTCTCGTTGACTATGATTCTTCGTCCACTTCTTTACCAACGAACATCCCGTGGTCAACGAAGAACCCATTCTTCGTTGACTATGATTTTTCGCCGACAACTTACCAGTGAACAAACCTGGTCAACGAAGAACCCATTCTTCGTTGACTATGATTCTTCGCCAAGGGGATTCTTCGTCACAGTTAATTTCATGTCAGAGACAAACAGACAGGTGTTAAGTAATACTGAAAAAAATATCAAAACCCAGTTCATTAACTAACATTCCCACATTCATGTAAAGACCCAATAAACTGATATTCACAAAAATTATTTGAATATATTGAGTTATTCATTTAACCTAGACTGTTAGAACAATCATTGAAACAGTTCACGATTAAATATTTCATTCAAACACAAAACACGACTCTATTAAAGCTCATGGTTTTTGGGAAGATTTCTCATGAACAGTGGTATTTTCTTGGTATGAACTTTGATCCTTCTCAGATTCAAAAACACCTTGTTAGTTAAAGTTTCATGGTTTAACCAACAATGTAACATTGATTTTCCCTAAAAAACAAAATCACTACAAGTGTTTAACAAGAAGAATCTGAGGTTTGATTGTGTTTCTATAACAAGAAGAAAGATGAACAGTAACTTTGAGAGAGAAAAATTAATGAGTGTAAAAAGGTGATTTTGAAAAATGATGGGTTTGGTGAGGGGCATGCCTTTTTAACCACCCCTTTTTCACCGCCTCCTTCGACAACCTTTCTATTGTTCGACGAACAATCGATTTGCTCGACGAAGAATCATCTTCGTCGAGGGTTTTCTACGAGAAATCATTGTGGGCCAACGAACAATCCAGTAATTGGGCTTAACCATTGGCCCAACTCATTTCAATGAAGAGTCATTCTTCGTCGATCTAGTTCTTCGTTGAACCAATCTTCACATGAGCTGAATTCTTCATCGATCACCAGTACAAACTTATGAAGTTATTTTAACAGAACAGATTTTGAACATTTTTGGATTTATCAAAATTCATTGTGAACTTTATGAAGTTGTGTTGTTTAAGCAAGGTTGATTTTAGGATTTTCGACGTAGAAACCATTCGAGCTTCAATATCGACTAAATGAAAATTAACGTAAAGACTAAAATATCTAAAATAAAACAACCTATGTATAAATAACTACAAACTACACTACACTACACACTACTTAACCTATTTTACGAGTTTCAAGGTAAGAAATCATACCAGCTTAGGGTTTTTGATCAAGCACGATTTTCTAACTTCATTTTACTTTCGATAAGCATTTTACCTTGATTACCGATATTTGTTGTCCACATAAACTCAATTTATCAAAATGTAATCACGTTTGAGAGATATGATTTAATGTATGATTTATACCTACTAGCCGGTGTTCATCCACTTCACGACACATTCCCGTATCAAGACATGCACAAGAATTCGTCTTACCGGCGAGTATACCGCTAATCATCTGTTTTAACTATGTGATTTGAATACTCACTTATTTTGGATGAAAAAAAGCCCTATGTGATAGAAATCACTTATTTATGGGGAAAACTTGATTTTAGGATGCATGCAAGGCACAGGTGCAAGCCCGGTGAACATGTTAGTACCATCGTGCCGACAAAGAGACGAAACTTGACACCCGCAAATAAACTGTATCACTTATTCGAAATTTGGTGGATGTGATATGATTACCCACTATTGATGGTCGTATGCAATATTTACACGTATGTATGGTATCATGGAAGTTCTTGACTTGCGTCCCGTTATTTTTTGGTAAAAAGATTCAACCATGATACCCAGATGATAAACAGAAATAAGCACCACGCATTTCAAACCTTGGCATACTATCAAACGAAATTTGGGTACCAAGACCATATGCCAATGAATGGTTCCCACCTGACTTTCAGTTTTTTAAAGTTATATCACCCACACGTTTTAGTCTGATTGTGAGTCTACGGTACATCGTTAGTAAAGCTACTTATCATTTCATTTTTAATTTTTTCCCGCACTTGACTAACCACCGGTGTATCATCATCTTCTCTTATTTTTCCCAAGAAACTCATTTTGGTTTTTCAATTTTCTATTTTTTGTGTTTTTCTGAAATTTTCTCCCCCTTAAATGCAGAAAGTAAATAAAAGAAAGACATATTTTGTATTTTGAGATGTTCTCATTTTTGTATTTTCTTGAAAATTTTCTCCCCCTAAAAAACCAGAAAGATAAATAAAATGAAAATATTTTTTGTCTTTTTGACGTATTTTAAGAAAATATTTAAAAAAACGATTAGTCGATGATGATTTACTGGGGTTTCACCTTAATGCCATTTATCAAAAGCAAATAATCAAATCGAGATTTATCAAAAGCTTTTGTAAATAAGTCGGCACTTGGTGATCGGTGTGGATTTTAACAACGCGATAAGTCTCTTTTCATAACAATCTCGTATGAAATGATACTTAATCTTTGATGTGTTTCGTTTTCGAATGCTGTACATGGTTACGGGTAATCTGTAAAGTAGCCTCATTATCAACATGAATAGAGTAGTTAGATATTCAAAACTGTAGTCGCGCATCTGCTGTTGGATCCATAAAAAACCCGGGAACAACTACTAGAAGCTGCAATATACTCACTTCACAAGTTGAAGTAGCCACACAGGTTTGCTTTTTGCATTCACGTGACTAAACGATTTCCAGAAACTGAAATCCTGCCGATGTTGATTTTGCATCAATTTTGCAGCCACCGTGATCCGAGTCACTGAAAGCGATCAACCCAAAGTTATCATCCTTAGGGTACCAAAGACAAGTGTCTGACATCCCTTCATATAACGAAAAATCCTCTTTACACGAGGAAAATAGAAGACTTTGGATTTGATTGATAACGAGCAAGTAGACATGTCGGATACATAATTCAGGTCTTGAAGCTGTGAGATACATGAGAGATCCAATCATTCACGATAGAGAGATGGAATCCATACTATCACTCGACCCCTCAGGAGTAATCCCATGGTTCTGAGCTAATGGAGTTCCAGCGAGCCTTGAATCTTCCATCTGAATCACTTGAGAATATCCCCAACGTACTTTGTCTGTTGATATGAAATCCCTTCCTTAGATTTATGTACCTGCAAACCTAAGAAAAAAGTTCATTTCTCCCCCTTGCGCTCATCTCAATTTCTCTTGCAACACCCCTTCGGGAAATTTTTTCACATAACATTATTTTGTAGACCCGAAGATGATATCATCCACATACACTTGAACCACAACAAATTCTCACCCCTTCCTTGATGAAAAAGTGCAACGATCAAACCCCTTTTGAAACCATTCTTGAGAATAAAAAAGACAAATTCCCCATACCAAGGCCTCAGAGCTTGATGAAGGACCATACAAACCCCTTTTTTAGAAGCCAAACCTTATCATAAAGCATTGGATCTTCCCAAAACCCCAAACGGGTTTCTCAAAATATACCTCTTCCCTTCACCACACGATGAAGAAATGCACTTTTTTTCATCCATTTGATACACAGTGAACATCTTGTAACACATAAACAAAAAATCCTTTATTGCCTCAGGAAAGTTCCACTGGTGCATAAAAATTCATTATAATCAATTTCCTTTACCCGGGGCAAAGCCTGAACAACCAATTCTTGCTTTGTTACGCCCAACAACACCTCGGTTCTCCCGTTTGCACTTGAATACCCATCTGTGCCAATCTTCTTGTAGTTCTCAGGTCTTCAAACCCCCTTTCCCCTACTCCCCCAATTTTTGAACTGTTGAAATTTTTTTCCTTTCAGGATTCCACCCATGAATCTTCCTTCGCGCCTCTTTCCAAGACTTTGGGTTTTACTTGGCAAACATACATGCAAAGACCAATCGTTTGCTCCCCGGATTCTCTAATAGCTGCATACAATCCACATTCTGATTGTTTCTCAGCTGATTACATGTCTAAAACACCGCTTTAACATTTCCTATAAAATCTGCTGATGATGAGTATTATGAATTCGATTTTTGGCACATCAGGAACACGAGCATTTTACCCCAAAATTTTTGAAATTCATCAAATAAACCCGATCAATATTTTGGTCCGCCAAAGACGTTAAGCTTACCTTTACCATACCCACATAGTTTCCACATAAGCACCTTCAGAACACCTGAACAGAACTGTGTAGCTTCATTTGCATCGTTGAAATTCTTCATCTTCAGATGAAACGTTGTAGTCCGCTGCATTTTTCAAACACCTCAATGGGGATAACTGTCAGAAAATCCTGAGAATGAGGTGCCCGGAGACAATTAAACACAGCTTTCTGACGAGGGGATAGACTAAACTTCTCTCCCAAACACTGGACAGTTCTACTAAATAGGGCACTCGCCAAAGCATTCTGGGCTTTAGGGGGGCGGTGTCCTTATTAGAGAAACCACCAAGATCAAAATCCGGAAGGGACATGTGCATGCAATCCAACGCGCACACATAATCAGAATCTAACCCAACAATACCACAGTCTCGAAGAATGTGGTCCTGTAAACTCCAAGATTGCGCCCTCGAGGCCATAAAAGCATACGTGAATACATCCTCAGCCGAACATAAACCCAAACCCCAAAAACGGGTCGGGAGGGATGCAAGCCTCCATTGAAGATCCCCAAAAAACGGACCCCCGCAAACCACGATATCCTCGATAGCTCTCCGAAGGCCTTTGTCAGAAACCGAAACAGCCTCCCCAACAAATGAGGGTTGGCACGTTCTGAGGCCAAACAACAACTTAGCAACACCCATGCAAGAGCGCAGCAAGAGAAGCTTGCATTGAGGGTCCCGCAGATGTGGAAGATAGCTCGCATTTGAGTTTATGGATGTAGTTTTATGTAAAAAAACGTCTTTGTTTCAGTTTATGGATATATGAAATTTGAATGAAATTATAATGCTCATTAGGTTTAAGTTTGTGTAAAAATTGTCTTTGTTTGAGTTTGTTTAAGTTTATGGATATATGACATTTGCGTCCGGTGAGCTTTCCGCTAGCAGAGGCATTAGTGGAGACCCGTGGATTAGCGACGATATATTGCTAATTAGCAGCCAACTATTAGAGACGACTCGTTAGCAGTGATATGTCGCCGCTTCCTTTAGCAGCGTGTAACGGTACCTTTAGCGGCGATAAATGCCGCCACTATTGTTATGGTTTCTTGTAGTGTGGAGAAGTAGTCTCATCTTCCACTATTGATATAGTTTTTTAGTATATGTTTTGTTTAGTTTAAACCAGTTTTGTCTTTCACGCTTCGTGATGGAGAAGGTGAAACTCGAGCCTTAAAGTGATTAATACGAAAGAATGAAGTCCAGGGACTATTTGGCACTTTATTGAAAATTGTTTTGTGCCTAATCATTCAAGGAGAAAAAGAGACCGCGGGTGCGACCGTAGGCTACGGTCTACGTACCGTAACTTACGGTTGGCGGTTCTTGGCAAATAAACAAACAGAGAATTGAAACCGTAACCGATGGTCCTTGACCGTAGGTTACGGTTGGGTTAAACAATGAAACAGAAACCCGGAACCGTAACCGACGGTCCCTGACCGTCTGACCATCAGTTACGCGTGGTTCGACGTAAAAACACGGTTTTCAAGTTAATTGGGTATATTAGGGTTTGATAATTCATTTAATCATTATCGATTATTCCAAGAACGATCCAAGGCACTTTGGAGGTTCCAAGATCAAGGCTTTCTTATCCAATCCATCAAGATCCTTCACCGAATCATTTATCCGATCATGAATTCATCAGCATTCCAAGCTTTTGTTGACTTTTTGAGCGAGATGAGCGGCTAAACTTTTATGTTTCCTCCGGATGGAGGGTTTTTATAAGTTAGATGATACTATGTGTTTGCTATAATCATTTTGACTTGGTGATCTAAGCATTCGATGCTTTTCACCTTTGATTTGATTTATTGATTGTAAACAATTGCATTTTATTTAAACCTTGATTTCTAAGCATTCAATTCCCGAGAGTTCTAGTAATTGGGATATATTTGTTATAGGGTAGGGTTGGTAAATGCAATTAATAATCATTTGATAACCTCCCGTTATGTGACTGGAGTACTTAGTCGTTGATTATCACAATTAGTCAATCAAGTTTAACACTTAAGTCTATGTAGGTGTTACGATTAAACACATAGTTGAGGCTAACTGTAAAATCTGAAATCTGGAGGAACTATCTTCTCTCTTATTGATTCAAACCTCATTTTAATTCGTTAATTTAGATAATTTTCACAACCAAACAAACATATTTTTCAATTCAGTAGTAGTTAATCAATACTTTTCATTATAACACTTTCCACAATCCTCCTCTGGTTCGATACCCGACTTACTCTAGCTAATAGTTTATTTCGGTTTTTGCATGACACTAACGACAGCCATCACTTCGCGGCGAGAGCGTGATCGTTTTTTCCAAGCAACATGGCAAGAACTTGGTGTTATCGGTTTGGCTTGTCAAAAAACATAAAGGCGGACATCGATACCTTTTCCATTGTGGCAAATACCGGCAACCGTTATACTTTCTACTTACTCGTGGGATCCATACGGTTGGGGGGCACCACTGTGGCTCCTCTCTTCGGCTTCTAATTAAATGAGGTACTAAGTCATGAATAGTGGTGGAGATAAGGCTGATCTAAGGTGGGCACAGGCTCACCGTCCCTAACCCAACATTCCATTATATATAACTAGGTGAGATATTTGTGCTACGCACCAGTGTGTCCGATAAAAAAGGTGTTGTACCCAGTTTTGTACCAAAATATCATATTTACCACATTACGATCAGATTGCTACAGTTTTTTTTTGTTCCTAATTAATTGCATGCATATGAAGGGAGCCCAAAATAATCTAATGTTCTACTTTTTTAGTAGCAGCAAATTCCTTCTTCAATAGCATTATATAATGGTTTCATTTAGGTTAAAAAAAGTGTTCCCGAAACTTCTAAAGATTAGACTGCATATAATATCACCATGTTTACATTAAAGACCAGTAACTTGTTAAGATGGTTAAGTTTTGGGTGTATTGTGGGTTCTTAGTCGATATCAGTTCAGTTTGTTACAATACTAGTTTGATACCGCTACCGAATTGTAGCATAGCAACCGAAAGAGATAAAAGGCGACTACCGCTACCGATTTTGTTTGGATGGTATCGGTCTTGTTCAGCACGTTACCAGTACAGTACTATCGAAAATCGTGATAAAACACAATACAGTAAAACCTCTACAAATTAATAATCGATAAATTAATAACCTTGATAAAATTAATAATTTGGACCACGATCGATAAAATAATAAGATAATAAATTTTTTGAAATCCCAGTGTATATATTGGTCCCAATGGACTTGACAAATTCAATTAATTTGTGAATGTATATTAGACTTGGAAATTAAAAGGTCATACGTGTCTCTTTAAATTAAAATTATTAATTTATTAATATAATAATATCTCGCTAAATTAATAAAATATCAGAGTCCCAACATTATTAATTTAAAAAGGTTTTACTGTACAAATTAAACGAAATTTTTAACTGAATTTCAAGAAAACGTATACACAAATATCGGTCCCGATGTTGTTCAGCCAGTAATAGTTCTGTTTGTCATGACAAAGAACAAAAGAAATAATATTGTTATCGATATCGCTTTGTTTTGATGCTACCAATTTAGTTTGTCATAGTAAAGATCAAAATAAATTGTTTAAAAAGCTTTGGGGTCAAAGATAAAAAAATCAAATGTGTTAAAATAAAAAGATAAAAACCTTTGGGTTTGAAATGAAAAGTCAAATTTTTTTTTGAAAAAAGATGAAAACCTTTGGGTTTAAAATGAAAAGTCAAAATATTTTTTAAAAACCTCCCTATGCATAAGTTACAACACTTAAAAGTATAACAATGTTACAAATTTATAATATGGTGTTAACTCACAAATTTAAAAGCAAACGTAAAACGAAAAACTTACGAAAGATGAAAAATTTGATGACAAAAGTTAAAAATAAAAGTTGTTGGGATTAAATTGAAAAAAAATAAAGCTTTGAGGTCAAAGATAAAAAAATCAAATGTGTTAAAAAAAAGATGAAAACCTTTGGGTTTGAAATGAAAAGTCAATTTTTTTGAAAACCTCCCTAGATATAAGTTATAACACTTCAAAGCATAACAATGTTACAAATTTATAGTATGGTAATAAATAATAAAAATTAGTATTTTAAAAAAAGTAAATCCTCAAAAAACAATTTTCATTAATTACTTTTAGAGTTTTAGAACGTAGGAACAAGGCTAAAAGGAAACTAATGGAATTGATATTATATATAATATAAAAGAAGAAAATATAAATAGTGTTGTACAACTTCAAATGCATGCGTTACAAATTCATTAATTTTTTTTATTATTATATTTCATAAAACATTTTCATTTACAACTCATGTGGTTTATACTTTTTTACTTTAACCAAATTACTTTTCTACCCTAAATAGTTTTTTTTAACAAACATGTTAATACTGTTTTAGAAGAAAAGATAAATGGAATTGATATTATATATAATCTAAAAGAAGAAAAGATAAATAGTGTTGTACAACTTCAAATGTATGCTTTACAAATTCATTAATTTTTTGTTCATTATTATATTTCATAAAACATTTTCATTTACAACTCATATGGTTTATATTTTTTTACTTTAACCAAATTACTTTTCTTCCCTAAATAGTTTTTTAACAAACATCTTAATACTGTTTTAGACATATTTTTTAATTTTTCTTTTTCTTTGCTATAACGAGTGTGGTAATTTTTTTAGTTTAATTTTTTTTAACGAGCACGCCGATACGCTTTTGAACATATTTTGTATTTTTTTTCCTTGCTATAACGAGTGCGTCGAAACCGACCAAGTTTTTATTGTTTTTTTCGTTTACCTTATTTTTACCTTCGTTATTTAATATATCGTTTTACCTTTTGTTATTATTTTGATGTTTAGAGATAAGTTACGATGCAAATAGCATAACCCATTGATATATCATTTTAATTACTGTTACAAATTAATTTATCGGTTGTCATGGTGTGTTGTACGTTTTGAATTTCCCTGACCCTAATTGGATTTTAAAGAATTAATTTCAAAACCCATCAAAAGTTTAGTTGGTATAATTATCATAAAATTAGAATTTAATATGTATAAAAGGATATAACTACCTTAAAATCTTATAATATGTTTGTTTGGTATAAGTTCAAAGGGATATAGATTCAATTCCTTATTGAAACAAACAACATGAATGGAATATGCATGCCAATTCCATTCAAGTTCCATTTTATGAAAAAAAAAACATTACCTGTTTTTCTTGAGCGATTATTATTAAGTGGGGACAAATTGGTTAAGAGATATTTTATGGACTTGCAGATGACAAACTTGAGTGGTTGACTCATCCGAAGAAGAAAAGTTGGATTGCTTTTCCTTTAGACGATGATGACAACCACAATATGCGTTTTAAATGGGTTAAAAGGTCTTCGTTAGAAGAAGTAAACTGTAAATTTTCTTTTCATTGACCGAGGAAATTTCAGTCGTTAAGAAAAAATCTCATCAATGAACTTTGGCTATATCTTAATCTGTGTGTGGGTATGAATCAAACCATAATGTTGCTCCCTCATATCAACTTATTCTTTTTAATGCTAACAACTTCAAGAGCATCAGACACCATAGCTGTGCATCAAAACATCTCAGATGGTCAGACCATTGTTTCAGGGAACTCAAAATTTTAGCTTGGTTTCTTTAGCCCAGGCAACTCCAAATATCGATACCTGGGTATATGGTTTAAGAACATATGTCCGCAAATGATTGCATGGGTGGCAAACCGTGAAACTCCACTTATAGATAACTCGGGTATGGTCATACTGGACAACCAAGGGAGCCTGTCCCTTGTTGATGGTAGTGGTAAAGTCATATGGTCATCCAACTCCTCGGCATTTGGCACACATATCAATCTCGTAGCACAACTCTTGGGTACGGGGAATTTGGTAATTAAGAATGGAAATAAACCCAAGAATGAAAATTATATTTGGCAAAGTTTTGATTACTTTGGAGATACCTACTTACGGGAATGAAGCTCGGAAAGAACTTTATAACTGGAAGAGAAACACATATGACATCATCGAGGAGTGCAGATGATCCTTCCCCAGGTGAGTATACACTAAAGCTTTTAGCAGTTAAGGGTAAATATCAACAAGTATATATTAGGAGACGCTCTACTATTGTAACAAGGGTTGGGCCATATAATGGCATATCATATTCTGTCGAGGAAAACTGCTCCTGATGCTAATCTGGCGATCAATGCTTACATGATTGTGAATCAGAATGAGATGTATTGCACTTACATTTCAACAAGTAATACCACCACATTAAGAACCATATTAACTCCTGATGGTAAACTAGAGATCTTGCAGCTAAGATTTTCAAACCCATAATGGTTTTTAATTGGCACCTTACCAATAGATTATTGTTGTTAAAAATAAAAGATATCAAAGATTGCGGGATCAGTCAAGCATCATCTCCCAAGTTAGGAGGGTCAAAGACAGCTAGTAAACAGCTGTAAATCCAGCCGTAAACCAAGCTCATCTACTATATTTAGATTACGGTTTTATGCTATAAATTGTATACCTTTCTTTGTAATGAAATATACAAAAAGATACACATCAATTCAGTGTTTTTTCAATCAACCTTGTAACATGGTATCAGAGCAGTGTCGTTCTTGACCTGTTCATCATTTACCTTGCTCATCACTTACCCAAACCAATCATCCTCTCAACCAAGCTGCCATGGCCGAAGCCGGTAACTTGGGAGAAGATCTATCAATCCAAATCGCCAATCTGCTCAAGAATGGCCTCAACCCACAAAACCGAAACCCAAAACTGTCCGATAACCTTCAAATAAACCTCAAGCTCAACAGCCAGAATTATGCTCTATGGACCCGGATGATGAGGGTAGCCATAGGCGGTAAATCAAAAGCCTTTCTAAACCATTTATCAACCAATCCACCAAACCAAACCAGCGAAGAATATGAACAATGGGAACAAGACGACCTAGTCGTCTTCTCATGGCTCATACAAAACATCGAACCAACCCTCGCCAGCAATCTAACCGAATTTCCGACAGCAAAATCGCGGTGGGATGCCCTGGCTATAACATATAGCAGTGGACGTGACAAGCTCCAAACCTTCAACCTACATGTCAAGGCGAATGAAATCAAACAGAACAATCTCTCCCTTGAAGAATTGTGGATTATACTCCAAGGAGTATGGGGAGAAATTGATCGGATTGACCCAAACCCGATGACCTGCCCAACCGATATCCAAGCATATCACAAAATCAGGACTGAACAGAAATTGTTTCAGTTTCTAAACGCTCACAACCGGAAATATGACCCTATAAAGAGGGAAATACTCCGGTTAGAACCCCTTCCAACCGTAGAAACTGCATACGCCACTGTCCGCAAGGAGGCCGCTCACCAGAACATTCTGGGAACACCTCTCAATGACACACAGGGTATCACAGTGGGTTTAATGGCCTCTGAAATCGAAGGGTTAGGGCTTGCATCAAAAGGCTACCGACGGATCGATGTAAAAAGAACCGGATCAGGTAACAAAGATGACAAAACTCACCTCAAATGTGATCATTGCGGCATGACAAAGCACAAAGGCTACGGTTAAAGAAAAAGGGAAATCATCCAGCACCGGCACCCGAGATGTCACCGGAGATGGAGGCCGAAGCAGGACTGGTTTCGGCGGAATGGCTGGTACACATGAAGAAGAAGAAGACGCAACAGGTAACGGGTTTGTGGCGCAGCCCTCAAACCCTTGCGGTTTTAACCATTATAATAAACCAAACATGTCACATTTAGTCCCTAGAAATAAGGGAAATGCTAATATGGCCCAAGAAACCCATAAAAAACAAAAACTATGGATCTTCGATTGTGGCGCGACCGACACAATGACGTATGAGCTGTCGGATATTATTTCAACAACCAAACCAGAAAAAACGCATATTCAAACGGCAAACGGAGGAATAATGGATGTAAAATCGGGAGGGACTATTGAGATTTCACCCACAATAAAAATCTCTAATTGTCTTTATGTTCCCTCGTTATCACATAAACTGCTTTCCATCAGCCACGTCACAAAAGAACTCAACTGTATTGTCCTAATGTACCCTACGTTTTGTATTTTACAGGATATCAGGACGGGAGTGATCATTGGGCGTGGCACTGAAAATCAAGGGTTGTATTATGTGGATGAGGTGACTCAAAGTGGTGCTGTGATGTTGACTCATGGGACATCGGAACGAGAAGCTTGGCTATGGCACCGAAGATTAGGTCATCCTTCTGCAAATTATTTGCATATTTTATTTCCAAAACTATTTCCAGTTAATTCTATGTCACATTGTGAAACATGCGTTTTAGCAAAGAGCCATAGAAAAACCTTTAAACCCAATAATACTAAGGCTGCTTTGCCATTTTCATTAATCCACTGGGGTCCTGCCCCAGTTCTTGGGGGGCAAAACCTTCGTTACTTTGTGATGTTCGTGATGATTGTACCCGAATGACCTGGGTTTATTTTTTAAAAAACAAATCCGAAGTCTTTGAAAAATTCACTATGTTTTACGCCATGATCCAAACACAATTTCAAACAAACATCCAAATATTCCGATCCGATAATGGCGGTGAGTTTGTTAATACCTCGTTTAAATTGTTTTTCCAAGACAAGAGAATAATCCACCAAACTACATGTCCAAACACCCCAGAACAAAACGGTGTCGCCGAAAGGAAAAATTGCATTTTGCTGGAAATGACACGAGCTCTCCTAATCGAATCCCAGGTCCCGAAATATTTTTGGCCTGAAGCCCTTGCTACCGCTACCTATCTTCTCAACCGACTCCCAACAAATATCCTAAAACTTAACACTCCGTTACACACCCTTTCAAAATTCTTCAAACTACCCTCAGTTCTTACTCTTCAACCACGAATCTTTGGATGTACTGCCTTTGTTCACATACCTAAATCAGATCGAACCAAACTTGACCCTTGTGCTGAAAAATGTGTCTTTGTTGGGTATGGAATGAATCAAAAGGGATACAGATGTTATAATCCAAAAACACGTCATATGTTCACCACAATGAACTGTGACTTTCTTGAAACCGAGTATTACTACAATTCCCAACTCAGTGGTCAGGGGGAGAAGGAATGTTTAGACACACTAAGTTGGTTGAAATATGTTCCCTATGTACCAACTACAGAGTCACCAGAGTCCAATTTCAGTGCCACTGAAGGTCCTAATGTTCCTCCTAACCTGGTGTCCGAGGTAAGTAATACTCATCCTATTCAGTCTGGTGATACTTTTGAAGTTTCTAATGACTCCGAAGATACCAATACTTCTAACCATGAAACTGCCACAGAACAAACGGAAAATTTGCAGGCAGATGAATCCAGACAAGAAGAACCACCATCAAGATATGTGTTACCCCCTAGAACGAACAGAGGGGTTCCTCCGAAACGGTATTCTCCTGAAAAAGAACCAAGAAGATCTAGTTATCCTATAGCTAGTGTGGCTAATGGAAATTTCACTAAGGAAGCCAAAGCATTTATCTCATCTGTTTATTCCGAAGAAACTCCTACAAACGTGGATCAAGCCTTAAAATCTAAACATTGGAAGGAAGCAATGAAAACAGAAATGGAAGCCCTAATCAAGAACAATACTTGGGAAAAATGTACTCTCCCGTTGGGAAAGAAATCCGTGGGGTGTCGTTGGGTCTATACGGTTAAGTATAAACCCGATGGTACAATTGAGAGATATAAAGCCCGACTGGTAGCAAAAGGGTATACCCAGACACATGGGATTGATTATGCTGAAACATTCTCCCCGGTTGCAAAAATGAACACAATTAGGGTTCTTTTTTCGATAGCTGCAAATGAAGGGTGGCCACTTCAACAGTTTGATGTAAAAAATGCCTTTTTACACGGGGACCTAGATGAAGAGGTATTTATGGATGCTCCTCCAGGATTCACAAAAGAGTTCAAAACTGGAGAAGTTTGCCGTCTGAAGAAGTCTCTTTATGGTTTGAAGCAATCTCCCCGGGCTTGGTTTGGCAGATTTACGGTTGCTATGAAAAAGTTTGGATATAAACAGAGTAATGCCGATCATACTTTGTTTCTCAAAAAAAAGAGGAAAATTCGTAACCTGCCTAATTATCTATGTAGATGATATGATCATTACAGGGAACGATAAAGAAGAAATGGTAAAACTAAAAGAAAACTTGTTTGCTGAATTTGAAATGAAAGATTTGGGCCGCTTAAGTATTTCCTCGGAATTGAAGTACTAAGGTCAAAACAAGGAATTTTCATTAGTCAGAAGAAGTATGTCTTAGACCTGTTGGCAGAAATTGGAATGATCGATTGCAAACCAGCAGATACTCCTATGAGTGTAAACCAAAAGCTTTATATGGAAGAAGGAGCAAAATTAGCAAATAAAGAAAGATACCAACGGCTGGTGGGAAAACTAATATATCTCTCACATACCCGTCCAGACATCGCCTATGCTGTAGGGGTAGTAAGTCAGTTCATGCACCAACCTCAACAGTCACATATGGAAGCAGTTTGGAGAATTATTAGAAATCTCAAAGGAACAGTGGGTCACGGAGTCCTGTTTCAATCACATGGACACCTAAATGTTCAAATCTATACCGATGCAGACTGGGCAGGAGATAAGGGAAGTCGGAGGTCAACAACAGGCTACTTCACTTTAGTTGGGGGGAATCTTGTTACTTGGAGAAGTAAAAAACAAAAGGTGGTTGCTCTTTCAAGTGCAGAAGCTGAATTTAGAGGTATAGCTCGAGGTTTAACAGAAGCCATGTGGATGCGAAGACTCTTAGCTGAGATTGGTTTTCCGTCAAAAGAAACAAGTAAGATTATGTGTGATAATAAAGCTGCAATTCAGATTTCAGAAAACCCAGTACAACATGATCGAACTAAACACGTGGAAGTTGATAGGAACTTCATCAAAGAAAAATTGGAAGATGGTACGATTGAACTACCGTTCGTTCGATCAAAGGATCAGCTTGCTGACATTCTAACAAAAGCGGTTAACGGGAAAATTTTCAGCGATTGTTTGGGCAAGTTGAATTTTGGAAATCCGACTATTCAACTTGAGGGGGAGTGTTAAAAATAAAAGATATCAAAGATTGCGGGATCAGTCAAGCATCATCTCCCAAGTTAGGAGGGTCAAAGACAGCTAGTAAACAGCTGTAAATCCAGCCGTAAACCAAGCTCATCTACTATATTTAGATTACGGTTTTGTGCTATAAATTGTATACCTTTCTTTGTAATGAAATATACAAAAAGATACACATCAATTCAGTGTTTTTTCAATCAACCTTGTAACAATTGTGACATTTATGGGGTATGTGGTCCACATGGGATCTGCAATACTGCCACTTCTCCTAATTGTGGGTGCTTGAAAGGATTTGAACGAAAAACTTTATATGAAACAACTTCTGGTAATGATACAAATGTTTGTACTCGGCGCACAACCTTGGATTGTGGGCCTGGAGAGAGATTTCAAAAGTTTTCAAGCATAAAATTAACAGACACGGAGAATGCTGTCTTTAATAGCAACATGAGCCTACTAGATTGTGAAGTAGCTTGCAAGAACAATTGCTCGTGCACTGCCTTTGCAAATCCAAACGCCCTTCCAGGTGGAGTGTGGTGCTTGTTATGGTTCGGGAATTTGATTGATGTCCGAGTGTTCCCACAAAACGGACAAGATCTGTATGTTAGACTTGTGGCCTCTGAATTTAGGTATGCCAGTTTTAAATTTGTTAGGGTCCAATCTATTAACCATGTTCTTACAGCTTATTCGTTTATCAAAACTTGTTTATGTTTGATAAATATGATCTACAAACTATAATAACTGTATAAACCTGACAATATATTTAACATATTTTAGGCTTCCTTTCCAGGTTCCACATAAAGAAACGTGTAATGGTTATGGTAGTAACTTTGTCAATATCAGCTGTGTTGACATTGTTGGGCCTCGTGTACATTAGAAGAAAATGGAAGAAGAGATCAGATGCCAAGAGCAGCATCCAGATGGGAAGTGTAGAGGTTCCTTTATTTACCTTGTCTAAAATATCAAGGGCTACCAACGACTTCTCGGTCGACAACAAGCTGGGGGAAGGTGGGTTTGGACCTGTGTACAAGGTAACTAAATGATATGAAATAAATTTTGGGTTGTCATATCTAACCCATTTAATAAAATTGGAGATGTTAGAGTTGATCTTGTAATTATACATGTCGACCCACCAACCCATTTATATAAACACATTTACGGCCTACCCACAAACCCATTTAAGGTACATAAAACTAGATTCAACCCACCAATCCATTTCACTAGTTTAGATAAACAGGTTTCATGTTCGGGTAACAGAGTTTTAAGTGTGTGTAGTTTAGCGAGTCTTTAACATGATTTAATGTGGGTCGGGTTCGGGTACAACGATTCAACCCGCCAACACACATCAACCCAACACTATTGAATATGTACATATTGAACGCCATTGGATTTACATTCAGCAAACATGTATTCACAATTAATAATGGCAATCTGGATCCCCCAGGGTGTGCTAGAAGAAGGACAAGAGATTGCTGTGAAGCGGCTATCCAGGTCCTCTCGGCAGGGGCTTGATGAATTTGAGAACGAAGTTATTTGCATTGCGAAACTTCAGCATCGGAATCTTGTGAAGCTCTTAGGATATTGCATTCAAGGCGATGACAAAATGTTAATTTATAAATACATGCCTAACAAAAGTCTTGACGGTTTTTTATTTGGTTGGGCTCTCTTACAATTCTATAAACACAGATTAATGTACTGCTATGGAATACATTTTTTAAGTAAAAATTAAGTTGTTGCATATTGAGCAGATGACTCAAGAAAGTCGTTACTTAATTGGCCACAACGCTTCCAGATAATTCATGGGATCGCTCGAGGACTTCTTTATCTTCATCAAGATTCCCGGCTTAAAGTCATACACAGGGACTTAAAAGCAGGGAACATTTTACTTGATCATCAGATGCATCCAAAGATATCAGACTTCGGTTTGGCCAGAATGTTTAAAGAACAAGAGAGTGAAGCAACGACAAAGAGAGTCGTGGGAACTTTGTAAGAATCCCTGAACCCTATTCATATTGTACATTATATTTTTATATTTATATATGTGTTCTCTGTATTGATTCAGGGGCTACATATCTCCAGAGTATGCGATGAAAGGACGCTTCTCGGTGAAGTCAGATATTTTCAGCTTTGGGGTTCTGGTGTTGGAGATTGTGAGCGGGATGAAAAATAGAGATTTTGTTCATGGTGACCATGATGATAACCTTCTTGGACATGTAAGTGGGTTGATATAATCATCTATTAATATTAAATATATTATGCAGTATGAACCTATTAAAATTTTTATATATGCATGTAAGTGTAAGTTCAAAGAAGAACAATTAAATACCGAGGAATCAAAGAAATTACCTTTTGAGCCTTAAATCATTTACTCAGATATTACTCAATTATGTCTGTACTCTGTTTCACTTCATGAATCGTGTTCCCCCCTCCTCCTGTGCTCCATGGTCAAATGCTAAAGAGTGATTTCTTTCGTTCAAATTATTGACAATGAGCCTAGTGAAGCTCTAAAAAATACCTATTTCTGATTAGAACTAACCTGTATCTAAAAAACACCTATTTCTGACTAGAACAAACCTGTAGTGAAACAACACATGTGTGTACCGTCTGATATGAACTAACTTCTGTTTTTTATTTGGATTCCTATAGGCTTGGAGACTTTACAAAGAAGGCAAGTCTCTCAGTCTCATGGATGAATGTTTACAGACGTCCTATTCTGCTTTTGAAGTGTTGCGATCATTACATGTTGGCTTATTGTGTGTGCAACAACAAGTAGAAGACAGACCTAACATGCGGACTGTGGTTGCAATGTTGGATGGTGAAGGGTCACTTCCTTCACCCAAAAAACCTGCTTTCTTTATTCAAGAAAGTGGAATCAACTCCACCTCATTTGTTCCTCTACTATCATCAATTAATGGAGTAACATTAAGTCAAGTAGATGCTAGATAATGAGAAGAAATGTTTTGGTCATGATTCAGGTATTTTTTATATGCCAAAATTACTTATGCAAATAAGATAATATTATTTGGATCAGTGTGTACTTATTAACTCAGATCAAATTCAAAAATGTGTGTTTGTATGTGTATTTCTTTATTTATTTATTTTTCAGAATTGTCATTTGGAGTTGTAAAATGCAGTTCAAGCCAAGGGATTGTTAGAGAACAACAGAAAAATTAGAACCAGAAGAAGGTTTTCTCAAAGCATTTGTAGTCTTGATTATCCTTCCAGTTGAGCTCCAGTAGCTCACAGTTACACTAATAGTCAGTTATGGTAGTTTATCATTTATATTCTAGACTTTATACTACGAGACTTTACAACACTACTCCTTATTCTATTTGTACCATAACAATTCACATTCCTTGCAGAATCCATGACCTCAAGGATAACATATTAACAATGTCTACTGTGATCCTACCATTTCAACTTAAATAGCCATTATTTCCCCTGTTACTTTTTGTACTTGAGCATCAATATTCCTAGTTAAATAAGTGGGATAATAATGGTCACATACATTCAACTCTCGTAGTCTATCCACAACTAGTTGTTGTATAAAAGGCATGACATTATTTGGTATATTATTGGATCTTCATTAAGTTTCCCACTCTCATGAGCTCCAACAAGATTAAAACATTTTCAGTGAAATTATTTTCCACTATGGATCTGCAGTATGAAATAGAATAATATTACATCATCAACATGGAGGTTCGGTTGATCTTAAAAGGGTAATCTGGAGGAGATCTTAAGTCGAAGGACAAAACGAGTAAAATATTAATTAAAGTTATTTATTTATTATTAGTTTAATTATAATTTTATAGATAAGTATTGTTTATTATTTGAGTTAGAGAAGAAATAGAATTGGTATTAGTCTAGGATGATTAATCTTTAAATACCTTAAATACCGAGTCCTTGTAATCAAGTTTATTCATTCACAATCTCCTTTGTATTCATCACTGATCTCGTACCTACATTCAAGTGGCATCCGAGTTGAGGTTTTAAGAGTCGGTTTGAAGATTTAACAATGGTGGTTGTTTGGTCGATTAAAGAATTTTTATAAGCCGAGGTTTCAGTTTCAAAGATTGGAGATCTATTGGTATTAGGATCTATGTAACATGGGAACGGGTACGGGGACGATACAGGTACCAGGAACCACAAAACTCAAAAATCCAAGATACGGGTACGGCAAAAAATAATAAAAAAATAAATTTATATTGTAAAACTATTCATACATAATGAACTTGTTTACGTCTTTCAATCAAAGTCAAACGCATATAGAATAAGTACATAAAATTTTTATTGATAAAACTATAACATAGATCTGATTTTTTTACCATTAATAGATATATATAAAAAATTGAAAACAAAAAAAAAACTTATGAACCAAAAATTAGAAAAAAAAAACACAGTTAAATCAATTGACTATCCAATAATAAAACTCACCACTTGTGTACCCAATTTAATTAGTTATATTAATACTTGATATAAATTATTAATGTTTAGGGATGTTTAAATTAAAGTAAAGGTTATATTTCTAATTTTATCTGAACTAGTGAAAGTTGGCTTTAATTCAATTGAAATAATCGCTCACACCTCTTCCTCAAACAAACTCCCCTGAGAAATAAAACTTCCATTGCCGCACCACCTAAAACTCTAACTTATCTCTTTCTTCATTGTTTCTTATTAACAACTGACGTTATGGAATTCGCAAGGCCTTGATTCTGTTTTATTTATAATTAAATACTAATTTTAATAAGAAAACCCAAAAGCACAAGTAAACGTCATAAATTTAAGAAACTGGAGAGTAGGGCCCGATAATGAAACAACTTTACCTCGAACCACTCCACAAACTTTACTGATGCGAGCCCAAGTGTGGAGGAGTGGGCCATGTTGTATTTAGAGGCCCAAGATCGCGTGACAAATGGGGCTTCACTAAAATGGCTCTAACCTGGGCTACGGGGATCCGTTTTGGGCGTGCGACCAGTCAAAACGATCGTGAGGAAAAATCCCATTCTGCTGCAAACGGCCTTGGGCGGTTTGGGTCAACGTTCGGGCCCAAAAAAGGCTTATTTCTATGATTTTTGTCACTTTTTATGTTTTTTGGGCTTTTTGCCAACTTTTGTTTTGTTCTAGTTTTTGGCCCAAGTGTATTTTAGGGCCCGTTTCGAATTTAAGACTCTATTTATATGTTGGTTATGATATGTTAATGATGAGAGTTCAGTTTTGAGAAAACAACTTTCACTTCAAATTCCGTGCCCTTTGGGGTTGAATTTTGGGGTTGGGACAAGTTCATCACGGGTATTCGTAGAATCAACGTGATTGATCTTACTTATCTATCATCACTCTACATCAGTTGGTATCAGAGCCGAATTCCTGGCTCAAAATGCCTCCGAGGAGAAACAGGCCACTTGATGAAGTCTATGAACGGGAGTTGGAACAACGTCTCATGGCGCGGATGGATCAGCGATTGGATCAGGTGGTCGATCAGTTGACTAACCGGATAGAAGGCTTGATCAATCGTAGGAGGCAGCAACCCAAAGATGGGTATGGTTCCGATTTCAGTAATCCGTTGGGTGATGGTTCGGATTTCGGTGGCGATCAGGAGGATCGGCCGAGGGGAGGCCGAGGAGAGGGCAAGCGACATTGGGATTCTAGGATACGAGTTGATATACTAGAATTTGACAGGAGTAGATTGAACCTGGAGGGGTTCATCGATTGGTTGGCTACCGTAGAACAGGTGTTTGAGTACAAGGAGGTTCCTGAAAACAAGCGGGTGGCTTTGATTGCTACCAGATTGCGTGGTAGGACTTCTGCCTGGTGGCAACAATTGAAGCTTACACGAGAAAGGCTCGGGAAGTCAAGAGTCGCGACATGGGCCAAGATGAGGAAGTGTTTGCGTTCCAACTTCCTACCCCATAACTACCAGCGGTTGATGTGCCAACGTCTGAAAAAATTGAAACAGGGGGCTAAATCGGTTGATGATTATACAACCGAGTTTTACCAGTTGATTGCTAGGAACGATATTCAAGAACCAGAGGAACAACTTGTTTCTCGGTATATAAGTCATGGACTCTGTGAATCTTTTTGACCCGCTAACTATTGCAGAGGCACACCAACGGGCATTGGCTTTTGAGAAACAAAACCGCCGGGTGAGTGGTTCATATTCCCATGCCCCTACTGGAGGAAATGTAGGGACGGGTAGTGGGGCGCCTCGTGGCGGGTCTAACCAGCAGAGGCCGTGGGTTAACACTACTGGGCCAACTTCTAAGGAGGCTAGTAGCAGTGGCCCAAGGTGTTTTAATTGTGGTGAAACATGCCATCGACAAGCTGAGTGTAAGAAGGCTGGTAAACGACACTTGTTTGCTGAGGATGAGCAACATGAAGAGTACGAGAATAACCCGGTGTATGATGAAGAATCTGAGTACGAGGAAGAGTTTGTGTCTGGTGATGTTGGGGTAAACCTAGTGGTCAAACGTTCTTGTTACACACCAAAGGCAGATGGGGATGATTGGCTCAGGCATAACATCTTCCATTCAACATGTACCATTTTGGGAAAGGTATGTACATTTGTTATTGATTCGGGAAGTTGTGATAACTTGATATCTGAAGAGGCAGTTCAGAAGTTGTCTCTGAAGACAGAGAGTCACCCGAAGCCTTACAAGCTTCAGTGGCTCAAGAAGTAACATTTGTAAAAATCGGGTTTTCAAAACCCGCTCCGTTTTTTAATCGAATATCAAGTTATAAAAGTTACGTTGAATATTTATGATTATTTTGATTTAAAACGATACATAATTAATAAATAATCTAAACTATAAAAATTATATTTGATAAAAAGTTAAAATAAAATAAATAAAAAAATTATGATGCTGCCGGGACTCGAACCCGGGTCAGCCAAGACACGCTTCAGCGATTTAACACACACTCACAAGACCACTCCGTCCCATTGTGTTTTCTGCTAACTCTAGGAAAACAAATGAAATTTATACACAAACCCAGTTGAAACCGGTTGCGCCATCTGAGAAACGGTAATCGGCAAACCAATCGTCAATTCGTTGTTTATTCACACATTCAGTTTATAACCGATGCACCGACGGTTTTTAATCAAATCGGAATTGATTAAACATAAAACCTCAATCATTATCGGTTTTTAAAACCGAAAAATCATCAAGTCCAGAGTTCTTCAACTTCAGACCACTCTCGCGACTCGGAGATATCATACCAATACTCCATTTCATTTTCATCGCATTTTCAGACCATCAGAACGCCTAAATCGGCTCGCCGGAATTTTCTGCAAAAGTCGCCGGAAAACCGTATTCAACTCAAACCGGTAAGATACCTCTACTTTCCTGTTTCAATCAATTGTTAGAACCTTACTAACATTAACCCATCGCTCATACTCAACCACAGACGACATTGCTGGACTTTCTGTTTTCGCCGGAAAACTTCTGGAATTGTCGGAAACTCGTTGATTACCGGTATGCTCATTCCAACGTGCTGATAATCAATACTCATTAGTTCAATTTCACATCTAATCCCTTAAACCTGTTAATTGATTCTCACAGCCGAAGGTTCCAAAACAGAGCCGACGAACCTCGCCGGATCCTCTGAAGAAGACGATCTGTTCGGTATCTTCTTTCCCCAAACTTTTCGGTTCAATGCATTCAAATTGGTCATCATGTTCATTAACTAAATTAATCGCGTATCAGTTGTTTTGATTGATGTATGTGTTTGTAATGAAGAAGACGAGTTCAAAGATGACATAAGATTAATTAAAATCGGAATTATAAACGGGTTAGACACACAGTCCAGCGGTGGACTGTGTGCAAAATACACACGCACGTCCCGAGTTCGATTCCTGCTATACGCACTCCTTATATAATAAAACGCCTTTTTGTTTAAAAACTAAAACGGGATAACTCAGTTAGTTATTAAGTATAATAGAAACCGAGATAATAACCAGGTTAGACACACAGTCCAGCGGTGGACTGTGTGCAACATGAACCATACGTCGCGCGTTCGAAACCCGTCATTAGCACCGGTCCGATTGAATTAAAATGTTTTTGCAAATAAAGGAAATTCTGTTAAATTGAATAAGTGTATAAATATAACTAAAAACAAGATTATTTCGGGTTAGACACGTAGCTCAGTTGGTAGAGCTGCGTGCACGCGTACGGGAGGTCTCGGGTTCGAGCCTCACCCAGCGCAAACCATGTCATTGACCGAACCGGTCAACAAGTCAACGGTCAACGGTCAACGGTCAACGCAAAATAAATAAATTTTTTATTTTTTTATTTATTTAATTTAATTTAAAAATCAATTAAAAATACTTAAAAATAACATTTTTAAAGATAGAAAATAGCCTTAAACTCACAAAAATATATCTAAAAATTTCATTAAAATCCTTAATAAAATCCACTCATTTAATATATTTTTCCGTTATTATTTAGGTTAGTATTCCTCGTTGATCCGCTCATCTAATTCGTGCGCATCTCACCATCTCCAATCCAACGCACCCAATGTGAGTGAATCTTACAAATTCCCCGTTTTAATCACGTTTTGGGGTGTATCATGTGTCTTTGTATATATATATTATAACTAAACCATTGTGCATACATCATATCATGAACATGTGTATTCAGTTTGTTGCTGTTAAGTAGTTATTATTGGATGCAATTTATTATTCAGTACATGCAATTTCATAGGCCGCCGCTCCCCATTACATTATGAGCGTTGAGCATGTTCCCCATTTCATTATGAGGTTGAACCTGGCGTGTCCACATACGATCGGCTCCGTTTGATTGAGCCTTGATCGCACAGACATTTTCATTTTCAGTACATGCAATACGATCGGCTCCGTTTGATTGAGCCTTGATCGCACAGTTTCATTTACGTTATTTACAGTATGATGTTGGTATGTTCATGTATGCTGACATGTGTTATTGTATGTTATAGTTGTGACTGCTATTTGCCATTGCTTGATTATTTACATTTGCTCATCTATGATTATGCACAAATTTTCATTGATAAACTAACAATTAATTTATTAATAAATGTTTATCTAATAAGGTTCACTCGCCAACTTATGTTGACCCAAAAACTCCCATTTTTACACATGATACAGGTGAACCAGCAGCAGCTAGGAACACATAGGACTTGGACTAGAAGAATAAAACGATTTAGAGTTGGGATTGTTATGTTGGTTTATTTTCTTTGTATTGAATGAACATGTTTGGATTTTTTGGAAATGTAACTTTGACTTTATTAAATATGAAACATATTAGTAAATGTCATGAGCTTTGGTGATAACCCAATTATGCCCCGACTCTTATTCCGCTGCGGGTCGGGGTGTGACAGATTGGTATCAGAGCCATGACTATAGGGATATAGGATAGGTTATTAGACCCTTAGAGCCTATACTATAGTCGTTTAGAAACTTATAAGATTTTTGTGTGTTACATGCCAAATTTCATGATGTTTATATGTTTTATGTTAAATGTAACATTTGATATTGTGCAAGCATGTTCATAAGTATGTATTACCATATAATGCCTATCATGACTCGTATACTCATAACATATCACATCCATGAAAGCACACACCACATCATGATTGCTTTTACAATGATTTTCGTGTTTCAAATCTCATCAAAGTGAGTTCTCATGACGGGCATGTAGTAACTGGAAGGGTACCAGTACCGGTAGTCGGAACGTCCTGTCTAGGCTGGCATTCGTATAAATCCAAAATAAAGGACCAGTTTGCCTACCTGGGGACTAACGATGAGAGTACGAAGTACCTATTAGGCCAAAGCATGCTATACCAAACGTCGTGGGAGCTAACCCCACTTTGAGTTGTCATTGTGTCTACACCTGGACACGTTCCGACCAAACATCGCATGAACATATTTTGTGGTTTGCATTCGGGGGATGCGAGTGTTAAATTGCCAATACTAATGTGAATCCTACCAAGCCAATAGCCATGGGGGCCCACATGACTATGTAGGTGAAGGTATGGGGGACATTTGAGGCCCAACATGAGCGAACCCAAGACATCCTATGGATGTAGTTGCATTATTGATATTTGTGTTATTTTCATTTTTTTAAGACACATGACACCTAAAAAGACACCATAAACTCACAATCTTCTTATTTTATGATCCTGTAGATGTCGTCTAGACAGCAACGAAGGGGTAAAAGTTCAGGAAGGTCCCAGGAACGTTTGGCCACTCAGATCGCGAAACAAATGGCCACGATACTTCCTGACATTGTGGTCCAAGTACAACAAGCCCTTGCTACAAATCCTACTAACCCTACCCAACAACAGGACCAGAACATCGACAACCCTCCTACCAGCAAGTGCTCTTACAAACATTTTAAGTCCTGTGATCCTCCTAAATTTGAAGGGACCGAGGGTGTCACTGCTCTCCTACATTGGGTCGAGGAGATGGAAAACACCTTCCTAAACTGCGATTATCCTGAGGATCGCAAGGTTCGATACGCCACCGGGAGACTAATTGGAGTAGCTCTCACTTGGTGGAATACTGAGAAAGGGAAGAGGGGAACTGAAGATGCGATGGCCTTAACTTGGGAGGAGTTAAGGGAAATCATGACTAGGCGTTTCTGTCCTAAAAGTGAAATTAAGAAGTTGGAGGATGAATTTCATGCTCTAAAGCAAAAGGAGGGTGATCACACTACCTACAACAAGAGGTTCTTGGAGTTGAACCAAATGGTTCCAAATTTGTTCACCCCAACCTATCGTCTGATCGAGCATTATATTCGAGGACTTCCCTCGAAAATCCAAGATTCAGTTCTCAGCGTTTCACCAGTAACACTTGAAGCTGCTATGGAGTTAGCAACTGAACTGACCCGAAAACCGAATTCGCAACAGGAAGTTCAAAGAAGAGAAGAAGAAAGCCCCTGTTGAGGGACAAACTTCAAACCACCCCATTCCTTCCTCTAAGTTCGCTAATAAGAGGAAGCGCAACACCAGAAATTTTGCAGTTACTCAAACCAACTCCCCTATTCCTGCTGCACCCATTAGTCAAGTCATCCCTTCACCCGCACCATACAGAAGACCCTACACTGGCCCGTTACCAAAATGTAACCGTTGCCAATATCACCATTCCCCTGATCATCCTTGCCAATATTGCACCGGCTGCGGACGCGCAGGTCATACTGTTCAAACTTGCCGCATGCCTCAACGAACTAACCGCCACCAACCTTTAACCCAAACCCATCAACAGATAATGGGCCAAGCCCAACAACCCCTACTATTTCCACCCACCCAACCTTTAGCCCAAACATATTTCCAGCCCAATTATCCTATGGGTCAACCAATGCGGGCTTGTTACAATTGCGGCGACCCGAGTCATTTCAGAAACACATGTCCAAGGCTGGTTAATATTATTCATGCTCAGGCCCAAGCCAACCCAGTGAACCAAGCAAACCAAGCTCCCCCACCTGCAAGAGGGAGAGCTTTCAATATCAACGCTAACCAGGCCAGAGCTGACGGCAATGTGGTCAACGGTACGTTCCTTATAAATGGTAGATATGCATCTATATTATTTGATACTGGTGCGGATAGAAGTTTTGTATCATTAGAATTTGAACCTATCTTAAACAAAAATCGGGATAAGCTCACGGAATCCATAACGGTAGAAGTTGCGGACGGGAAACCAGTTTCATTAAACTCTATTATACGCAACTGTACACTCACCTTAAACGACCACGATTTCTCAGTCGACCTTATCCATATGAAGCTGGGAAGTTTTGATATCATAATCAGTATGGATTGGCTCAGTCAAAATCAGGTAGAAGTTGTATGTCGTGAAAAATATATTCGTATTCCTCTTTCAAACGGCCAGACTCTTCGAATCATTGGAGAAACCTCATCGAAAGGGCTCAGCTTAATGTCTTGTCTTCAAGCTCAAAAATATCTTCACAAGAATTACGTCGCGTTTTTAGCTCATATCATCAAAAAGGGGACCATGGAGAAGAAACTTGAGGACATTCCTGTAGAAAAAGATTTCCCGCAAATTTTTCCTGACGACATTTCAGGACTTCCTCCAGTTAGAGACGTCGAATTCCGTATTGATCTTATACCTGGTGCTACACCAGTTGCAAGGTCTCCATATAGGTTAGCCCCCTCTGAAATGCAAGAGCTAGCCAGTCAATTGCAAGAGTTGACTGACAAGGGATTCATACGTCCTAGCTCGTCGCCTTGGGGTGCACCTGTCCTTTTTGTAAAGAAGAAAGATGGATCTTTTCGTATGTGCATCGACTATAGAGAGCTCAACAAGTTAACAATCAAGAATCGCTTCCTTTACCTCGCATTGATGATCTTCTTGACCAACTACAAGGTGCCAGCTGCTTTTCAAAAATCGATCTTCGATCTGGCTATCATCAACTTAGAGTGCATGAAGAAGACGTCCCTAAGACTGCTTTTCGAACTCGTTATGGCCACTATGAATTCATGGTTATGCCATTTGGATTAACCAACGCACCAGCTGTCTTCATGGACCTAATGAACAGAGTCTGCAAACCTTATCTTGATCGATTTGTTATAGTCTTCATCGACGATATTCTTATTTATTCAAAATCTAAAGCTGATCATGAGCGTCATCTTCGACTCGTTCTTGCACTTCTAGAAAAGGAAAAGCTTTATGCCAAGTTCTCCAAATGTGAATTCTGGTTAAAAGAGGGGCAATTCCTCGGGCATGTAGTCAATCACAAGGGAATACATGTTGACCCTTCAAAGATCAAAGCAGTTCAAGAATGGCAAGCTCCACGTACACCAACTGAAGTAAGATCTTTTCTTGGACTAGCTGGCTATTATCGTCGGTTCATTTCAAACTTCTCTCGCATTGCTGTCCCACTCACGGATTTAACTCATAAGGGAAAACCTTTCATATGGGGACCCAAGCAAGAAGAAGCCTTTCAAACTCTTAAACAAAAACTTTGTGATGCACCAATCCTCACTCTTCCTGAAGGTTGTGATGATTTTGTAGTCTATTGCGACGCGTCAGGGCAAGGATTAGGCTGCGTTCTCATGCAAAGAGGAAAAGTCATAGCTTATGCCTCGAGACAACTCAAGACGCATGAAAAGAACTACACCACTCATGACCTAGAACTTGGAGCCGTTGTATTCGCTCTTAAGATATGGAGACATTATCTCTATGGCACTAAGTGTGAAATATACACTGACCACAAGAGTCTTCAACATATCTTCAATCAAAAAGAGTTAAACATGAGGCAACGAAGATGGGTCGAACTTCTGAATGATTACGACTGTGAAATTAGATACCACCCTGGTAAAGCAAATGTGGTGGCTGATGCACTTAGTCGAAAGGGTTATGCGAACTCCATTCATCTTCTATGTTCGCAAATTATAACCGACATTAAAGATCAAATTCGAGAAGCCCAACACGTTTCAATAACAGAAGAAGATGTACGAAAGGAGATGTCCTGTGGAGCCGAGCTAAAACTTGAAACTAAATCAGACGGTATTCTGTATTACCTAGATCGTATCTGGATTCCTAGCCACAACAATCTTCGTGAAACTCTTATGAATGAAGCTCACAAAACGCGATATTCTACACACCCAGGAGCCGATAAGATGTATCAAGACCTACGATACACCTATTGGTGGCCTGGAATGAAGAAGGATATTGCCGTTTTTGTTTCCAAGTGCCTCACATGTTCCAAGGTGAAGGCTGAACACCAAAGACCCTCAGGACTTCTAGTCCAACCGGAAATACCTGTATGGAAGTGGGAAAATATAACCATGGATTTCATTACCGGGTTACCTCGCACTTCTAGTGGGTATGACACTATATGGGTGATTATAGACCGACTTACAAAATCAGCTCACTTTATTCCTATCCGCGAAGATTTCAAGAACGAAAAGCTTGCACGTATTTATATCAACGAAATCGTAAGCCGGCATGGGGTACCGTTAAGTATTATTTCTGATCATGATGGTCGTTTCACCTCACGAACATGGCAAGCAGTACAATCCGCTATGGGCACACGATTAGATCTCAGTACCGCCTATCATCCTCAAACTGATGGAAAGTCTGAGCGCACCATTCAAACTCTTGAAGATATGCTTAGAGCATGTGTCATAGACTTCAAGGGAAATTGGGACGCCCACCTACCATTAGTAGAATTTTCGTATAACAACAGCTATCATTCGAGCATCGGCATGTCACCTTTTGAAGCCTTATATGGACGTAAGTGCCGATCTCCTGTATGTTGGCACGAAATTGGGGAAGCACAAATTACTGGTCCAGAGTTGATCCAAGAAACCACAGACAAGATCCATCAAATTTGAAACAATCTTCTAGCGGCTCAAAGTCGTCAAAAGAGTTATGCAGATAAACGACGGAAGCCCTTAGAGTTTAACATTGGTGATCATGTGCTTTTAAAAGTATCACCGTGGAAGGGAGTAGTTCGTTTTGGTCAAAAGGGGAAGCTAGCACCTCGTTACGTAGGACCTTTCAACATACTCAAAAGAGTAGGTCCTGTAGCAAACAAGCTTGACCTACCAGAAGAACTCAACAGGATTCATCCCACATTCCACGTGTCGAACTTGAAGAAGTGCCTCGCTGATGAGAATCTCCATATTCCGCTGGAAGATATTCAGATTGATGAATCTATGCATTTTATTGAAAGACCAGTGGAGATCATGGACTACGGGGAGAAACGTCTTCGACGAAGTCGCATTCCAATTGTTAGGGTACGCTGGGAGTCGAAACGGGAACCTAAGTTTACTTGGGAACGTGAAGACTCAATGCGTGAAAAATACCCGCATCTTTTTCCTACTACTTCAACTACTTAAATTTCGGGACGAAATTCCTAAAAGTAAGGGATACGAAATTTCGGGACGCCTAAATCGGCTCGCCGGAATTTTCTGCAAAAGTCGCCAGAAAACCGTATTCAACTCAAACCGGTAAGATACCTCTACTTTCCTGTTTCAATCAATTGTTAGAACCTTACTAATATTAACCCATCGCTCATACTCAACCACAGACGACATTGCTGGACTTTCTGTTTTCGCCGGAAAACTTCTGGAATTGTCGGAAACTCGTTGATTACCGGTATGCTCATTCCAACGTGCTGATAATCAATACTCATTAGTTCAATTTCACATCTAATCCCTTAAACCTGTTAATTGATTCTCACAGCCGAAGGTTCCAAAACAGAGCCGACGAACCTCGCCGGATCCTCTGAAGAAGACGATCTGTTCGGTATCTTCTTTCCCCAAACTTTTCGGTTCAATGCATTCAAATTGGTCATCATGTTCATTAACTAAATTAATCGCGTATCAGTTGTTTTGATTGATGTCTGTGTTTGTAATGAAGAAGACGAGTTCAAAGATGACATAAGATTAATTAAAATCGGAATTATAAACGGGTTAGACACACAGTCCAGCGGTGGACTGTGTGCAAAATACACACGCACGTCCCGAGTTCGATTCCTGCTATACGCACTCCTTATATAATAAAACGCCTTTTTGTTTAAAAACTAAAACGGGATAACTCAGTTAGTTATTAAGTATAATAGAAACCGAGATAATAACCAGGTTAGACACACAGTCCAGCGGTGGACTGTGTGCAACATGAACCATACGTCGCGCGTTCGAAACCCGTCACTAGCACCGGTCCGATTGAATTAAAATGTTTTTGCAAATAAAGGAAATTCTGTTAAATTGAATAAGTGTATAAATATAATTAAAAACAAGATTATTTCGGGTTAGACACGTAGCTCAGTTGGTAGAGCTGCGTGCACGCGTACGGGAGGTCTCGGGTTCGAGCCTCACCCAGCGCAAACCATGTCATTGACCGAACCGGTCAACAAGTCAACGGTCAACGGTCAACGGTCAACGGTCAACGCAAAATAAATAAATTTTTTATTTTTTTATTTATTTAATTTAATTTAAAAATCAATTAAAAATACTTAAAAATAACATTTTTAAAGATAGAAAATAGCCTTAAACTCACAAAAATATATCTAAAAATTTCATTAAAATCCTTAATAAAATCCACTCATTTAATATATTTTTCCGTTATTATTTAGGTTAGTATTCCTCGTTGATCCGCTCATCTAATTCGTGCGCATCTCACCATCTCCAATCCAACGCACCCAATGTAAGTGAATCTTACAAATTCCCCGTTTTAATCACGTTTTGGGGTGTATCATGTGTCTTTGTATATATATATTATAACTAAACCATTGTGCATACATCATATCATGAACATGTGTATTCAGTTTGTTGCTGTTAAGTAGTTATTATTGGATGCAATTTATTATTCAGTACATGCAATTTCATAGGCCGCCGCTCCCCATTACATTATGAGCGTTGAGCATGTTCCCCATTTCATTATGAGGTTGAACCTGGCGTGTCCACATACGATCGGCTCCGTTTGATTGAGCCTTGATCGCACAGACATTTTCATTTTCAGTACATGCAATACGATCGGCTCCGTGATTGAGCCTTGATCGCACAGTTTCATTTACGTTATTTACAGTATGATGTTGGTATGTTCATGTATGCTGACATGTGTTATTGTATGTTATAGTTGTGACTGCTATTTGCCATTGCTTGATTATTTACATTTGCTCATCTATGATTATGCACAAATTTTCATTGATAAACTAACAATTAATTTATTAATAAATGTTTATCTAATAAGGTTCACTCGCCAACTTATGTTGACCCAAAAACTCCCATTTTTACACATGATACAGGTGAACCAGCAGCAGCTAGGAACACATAGGACTTGGACTAGAAGAATAAAACGATTTAGAGTTGGGATTGTTATGTTGGTTTATTTTCTTTGTATTGAATGAACATGTTTAGATTTTTTGGAAATGTAACTTTGACTTTATTAAATATGAAACATATTAGTAAATGTCATGAGCTTTGGTGATAACCCAATTATGCCCCGACTCTTATTCCGCTGCGGGTCGGGGTGTGACACAAGAAGGGTGGAGAGGTAACAGTATCTAAGCGAGCTCTTGTTTCCATTTCTATTGGGTCCACATACAAAGATGATGTTGTGTGTGATGTGGTCCCTATGGACGCGTGTCACTTGTTGTTGGGTAGGCCTGGGGAGTATGAGCGGAACATAGAGCATAGTGGGCGGTCTAATACGTATAGCTTTCTGTTTGGTGGTGTGAAGATCACTCTTGTTCCTACCAAGCCTAAACAGTTAATCACAAAACAGTCAGGCACTCTGTTGACTATTAGCCAGTTTCAAGATGAACTGGAGGAGGGGAATAGTGTTTTTGTTTTGTTGGGAAAGCCGGTGCCTGAGCAAGTTGAAATTCCTGATGTTATGTTTCCTTTGCTTGAGGAATTTTCTGATGTTTTCCCTGGTAAGTTGCCTATTGGTTTACCACCGTTGCGTGACATCCAACATCATATTGATTTGGAGCCTGGGTCACAGTTACCCAACAGACCACATTACAGAATGAGCCCTGGTGAGCATGAGGAGTTGCGGAGGCAGGTTGAAGAGTTGATTTCTAAGGGTCATGTTCATGAAAGTATAAGCCCTTGTGTTGTTCCTGCTTTATTGACTCCAAGGAAAGATGGCACCTGGCGTATGTGTGTTGATAGCCGAGCAATCAACAAGATTACTGTGAGGTACAGGTTTCCTATTCCTCGACTTGATGATTTGCTTGATCATATTAGTGGTGCTACTCTCTTTACAAAGTTAGATTTGAAGAGTGGATATTACCAGATTCGTCTTAGGCCGGGTGACGAGTGGAAGACTGCCTTCAAGACTCGTGAAGGGTTGTATGAATGGTTGGTGATGCCATTTGGTTTGTCAAACGCACCTAGTACTTTTATGCATGTGATGAATCAGTTGCTTAGACCTTTTATTGGGAAGTTTGTGGTTGTGTATTTTGATGACATTCTTATTTTAGTGCTACTTTCAGTGACCACGTGGTGCATGTAAAGTAGGTTTTGACTTTGCTTCATAGAGACAGTATCTATGCAGCCATCAAGAAGTGTGTGTTCATGACCCCTAAGGTTTTGTTCTTGGGGTATGTTGTTTCTAGTGATGGGATACAGGTTGATGAATCTAAAGTAGCGGCTGTTAGAAATTGGCCAACTCCTACTACCATTACTAAAGTTCGTAGTTTCCATGGGCTTGCTTCTTTCTATATTCCACATTTCAGCTCTATTATGGCCCCGGCGACAGAATGTATAAAGAGGAAGACGTTTGTATAGACAGAAGAGACAGAGTTGGCTTTTCAACTTGTGAAAGACAAGCTCACTTCAGCACCAATTCTGGTATTGCATGATTTTTCTCAAGTTTTTGAACTTCATACTGATGCCTCAAATGTTGGAATTGGCGGGGTTCTTAGTCAGGGCAGTAGGCCTGTTGCTTATTTTAGCGAGAAGCTAACTGGGGCCAAGTTGAGGTACAACACTTATGATCTGGAGTTTTATGCAGTGCTCCAAGCTATAAAGCACTGGCGTTATTATTTGTTTCATAAGGAGTTTGTTTTATTCACCGATCATGATTCCCTAAGGCATATTCGTACTCAAGACAAGGTATCTCATAAGCATGGGTGATGGTTGGCCTTTCTTGAGAAGTTTACTTTTGTGGTCAAGCACAAGACTGGTGTTACAAATAGGGTTGCTGATGCCCTAAGCAGGAGGAGTAATCTGCTTGTATCCATGAAGGTTGTTGTGCCGGGTCCAGAGGTCATTCGTGAACAGTTGACCACTGACCCATATTTCTCAGTTGTTTTGCAGGATGTGGGTGCTGGGAAAAAGTCAGACTTTCTATTGCATGAAGGTTTTCTAGTTCAAGGGGAATGAACTATGTATCCCTAATTCTAGTCTTCGCTTGCAGATTATTAGGGAGTTACATGGTGAAGGGCATGTTGGCCGTGACCGTACTTTACAACTGGTGCAAGGTTCTTATTTTTGGCCTACTATGAGGAAAGAGGTGGACCGTTATGTGAAAAGGTCGAGTTTGTCAGGTTCTAAGGGCACAGCTACGAATGCAGGTCTTTATATGCCTTTGCCTGTCCCCTTACAGCCATGGGTTGATATTAGTATGGATTTCGTGTTGGGGTTACCCCGTACTCAGAGGGGTAATGATTCAATCTTTGTGGTGGTGGATCGGTTTTCTAAGATGGTCCATTTTATTCCTTGCAAGAAGACAACTGATGCTGTTAATGTGGGCCAACTCTTCTTTCGTGATGTGTACCATCTGCATGGGCTGCCCTCTTCTATCGTGTCTGATCGAGATACTCGATTTCTGAGCCATTTTTGGCGTAGTTTGCGGAAAATGGTGGGTACTCAACTCAACTTCAGCAGTGCGTATCACCCACAAACTGATGGCCAAACTGAAGTTGTTAATCAGTCACTTGGTAATTTGCTGAGGTGTTTGATTGGTGATCATGTGAAGACGTGGGATCAAAAATTATGCCAAGCTGAGTTTGCCTATAATCATGCTGTCAATCGGAGCACCGGATTTAGCCCGTTTCAGGTGGTTTATTCATGTCAGCCCTGGGGACCACTTGATTTGATGTCACTTTACATTTCTGGGCCTGTCCCAAAGAGGGTCTAAGAATTTGTGGAAGGTTTACATGAAGTTCATAAGGCTGTTTATGATAATTTGACCCAAGCTAATTCGAAGTATAACCAAGCTGCTGATCAGAGACGTAGGCATGTTGACTTTGAGGAAGGTGATTTTGTTTGGGGTGTTTTAACTAAAGATCATTTTTCCGTTGGAGAATACAACAAATTATCAGCTAAGAAGATTGGACCAGTTGAAATTGTGGAGAAGATCAACCCGAATGCGTATCGTCTAAAGCTGCCTAGTCACATTCGTTGTTCAGATGTGTTTAATGTGAGGGAATTGTTGCCTTATTATGGGGATTCTTCTGATGATGAACCTGTTGGTAATTCGAGGGCGAATTTTGTCTATCCGGGGGGAATGATGCGGGTCCAAGTGTGGAGGAGCGGGCCATGTTGTATTTGGAGGCCCAAGATCGCGTGACAAATAAGGCTTCACTAAAATGGCTCTAACTTGGGCTACGGGGGTCCGTTTTGGGTGTGTGACCAGTCAAAACGATCGTGAGGAAAAACCCCATTTTGCTGCAAACCACCTTTCGGTCAATGTTCAGGCCCAAAAAAGGCTTATTTCTATGAGTTTTGTCACTTTTTATGTTTTACAGGGATTATAAAGTTTCCAAAAATAGAATTACAACATGAACTTCCAAATATAGAAAGTTTGAAATAGCAGGGCGTTAGAGTCTCCCCTCTTTTAGGATGTAACAAAGAGATGCGGGCACTTGGTCTTCATATCAATTTCGAGTTCTCAAGTAAATTCGGCACCACGTTTTCCTTCCCATCTAACCTTTACAATAGGAATTCGACTGCGCCTCAGTTGCTTAACTCCTCGGTCCATGATTTCGACTGGTTTTTCCACGAAGTGCAAAGTATCGTTGATTTGAAGATCTTCAAGCAGAACTGGAAGTCCTTCTTCAGGTAGACACTTTTTGAGGTTCGAAACATGAAAGACAGGGTGAATGTTGTTGAGTTCTTCAGGCAGGTCCAGTCGATACGCAGCCTTACCAATCCTTTTGAGAATTTTGAAAGGACCTACGTAGCGAGGTGCGAGTTCACCATTCTTGCCAAAACGAACTACACCCTTCAAATGGGATACCTTGAGGAGTACTTGATCACCAACGTTGAATTCCAAAGGTTTTCGTCGTTTGTCGGCGTAAATCTTTTGACGACTTCAGACTTTGAGCAGATTATCACGTATTTGCAAGATCTTGTCTGTTGTTTCTTGTATGAGTTCGGGACCAGTGAGTTAAGCTTCACTAATCTCGTGCCAACAGATAGGCGATCGACATTTTCGACCATATAATGCTTCAAATGGAGCCATTTCAATACTGGCGTGATAACTGTTGTTGTATGAGAATTCTACCAACGGTAAATGTGAATCCCATTTGCCACCAAAATCGATTACGCAAGAACGAAGCATATCTTCCAGAGTTTGAATAGTACGCTCGGTTTGTCCATCAGATTGAGGATGACAAGTGGTACTAAGATTGAGGTGAGTACCGAGAGCCTTTTGGAAGGTTTGCCAAAGACGCGAAGTGAAACGACCATCACGGACCGAAATGATATCAATGGGAACACCATGACGACAAATGATTTCATCCGTGTAGATACAAGCCAATTTCTTGACTTTATAATCTTCACGAATGGGAAGAAAGTGCGCAGATTTGGTCAAGCGGTCAATGATGACCCAGAAACTGTCGTGACCAGAGGACGTACGAGGGAGTTTAGTAATGAAGTCCATAGCGATACTCTCCCTTTTTCAGACAGGAATCTCTGGTTGTTCGAGTAAGCCAGAGGGGCGTTGATGTTCGGCTTTGACCTTGGAACACGAGAGACATTTTAAGACGTAAAGAGCGAAGTCTTTCTTCATGCCCGGCCACCAATAAGACGTACGTAAGTCTTGGTACATCTTGTTGGCACCAGGATGTATAGAGTATCGAGATTTGTGAGCTTCCTTCATCAAGAAGTCACGAAGGTTGTCACGATTCGGGATCCAGACTCGATTGAGGTAGTATAACATACCATCAGCTTTGGACGTGAGTTGTTCTTCAGCACCACACCTCATCCCATTATATAAGTTGTTCTCGTTGATGGATGAGTGTTGTGCCTTACGAATTCGGTCCTGGAGGTTGCTTAGAATCCGGAAACATTGTATACTCTCTGCATGAGGTTGACGACTTAGAGCATCGGCTACAACATTTGCTTTACCAGGGTGATAGTGAATTTCGCAGTCGTAGTCGTTTAATAATTCCACCCAACGACGTTGACGCATGTTGAGTTCCTTTTGATTGAAGATGTGCTGAAACAACTACACATCAATCTTCCTTTTGTTGAAGTCCTCACACAAATGCCAAAATACTCCAAATTCATGAGAGATTTCCTCACCCACAAAAGGAAGACTGAATCAATTCAATAAGTCAACCTAAATGAAGAATGCTCAGTAGCACTCCTCAACAAACTCACCCAAAAGAAGATTGATCACTGAAGATTCACAACTCCTTGCTCCATCGGAGGATCGCCAATAAGCAACGCACTTGCCGACCTGGGGCTAGCATTAACTTAATGTCCACCTCCATGTTTAAACGACTGGGACTAGGGAAGCCGCAACCAAAAAGGACGAGCATCCAACTTGCGGATAGGTCAGTAAAATACCCTCAAGGTGTCATAGAGAATCTTTTGGTTATGGTGAAATGTTTTTTCCGGCTGACTTTCTAATCCTTGACATGGAAGAAGACACCGAGAAACCGCTCATATTAGGGAGACCATTCCTTGCAACCACACGGGCCATGGTGGATATGAGTGACGGAAGGCTAACAATGAGGACCAGTTGACGACAGGGAAATGAAGTTCGAAGTGGGACAACGATTGGAGGATGATCCATTCAACAACATCAAGGCAATAGACTCGAGTTTGGATTAACTATCAAAATTGAAGGAAACAAATATTATTAAGTCCAAAAAAGATTCTTATGTACATAAATAATTAATGTAAACTATACATTTTGGTAAAAAATAAAATAAAAACCCCGTATACATAAATGTTTATGAAGTTCACAATTACAAATTAAATATTGTACCACAAGAGTTTTGATTCTACTCTTTAACAAAAAAAATAGTTAACATACTTTTGATGGTTTCAACAGGATTCATTTTTATCATTTACCTATGATTCACCAGTATGATAATGCATATGATGCAATCTATAAAATGTATAAATAAGAAAAAGTAAATTCTGATGACGTGCTGATACAACTCGAACTAAGTCACAACCATACACAAAAATTATTCGGTAAAGTTCAATTTCCATTGTTTACGAAAAAGATTTGAAGAGTAACGAGAGCATGGGTAAATAATAATAGCTTTTAGTCGGTGATATATATAATTTATAGAACTTCAATCTCTACTCAATTTAATTAACAGAAGTTCACTCCCTGAAAGCCCTGTTGATGCAATTGGGGACAAATTATACACATGAAAATGAACTCTTTATGAATAGTACTTTGCAATTGTTTGTTATTTGTTTTTTATATGTAGTAATAAAATTTATTATATAAATTGTTTTTTATATGTAATAATAAATTTTATTATATAAATTTTAACCGTTTCAACCCTGACTGTTTTGACCCCAACCATTTTCACATGCACCGTTTCGATGGCGGTTCGACCCGTACCGTTTCCACCCGAACCATTTCGACGCGAATCCTTGAGATTCAAATTCATTTGATAATCAAACACATCAAAATGGAAATAAGGAATTGAGATTCAAATTCCAACAATTTTCAATTTCAATTGGAATGTTTAAATTCCAAATCCAGTTCCTTCAAATTCTAATTCCTATACAAATTCCAATTCCAAAACATTCCACGAACTAAACGCATTATAAGCTACGCGCGACTACATGTATACAATGCATGAGATTATGTGTGATGTTATTGGATCTTCATTAAGTTTCCAACTCTCATGAACTCCAACAAGTATAAAACATTCAGTGGAATCATTTTCCACTATGGATCTACTGTATGAAATGTACTTCTTTAACAATTTCTTCGAGGAAGAGTTTAGTGTGCTCATATGGATTTTGTGATCAAACCAAGATCACAACTCTTTCTTTGACTAAAACTTTGCACACAAAATACCGATTACAATCTCCTTGTCTAATAAAATTATATCTTACTAACCAAGACACCTAATTAGACTCAAAATTAGAAAATCTGATAGACCATAATATTCTTATCATACCTATAATAATAATAATACACATGCACTTCCATATAAAATAAGGGAAAGATCAAATAGGAAATTTGATCTCGGTAGAAAGTGTAGGAAGTAATCTTAATCATCCACGTGTGATTTTTTAATTTAGGCGCGCATGGTATTTTGGTGCAAAAACAATTTCACATTCCCAGTCATCTCTCACACAATAAAAAACCCAATTTCACGTCCTTTAAAAGAAACCCTAAATTTCAAACAAATCTTTACCTGGTTCAACCAATTAACGCTTCCAAACATAAATCAAACCTCACGAATCATCGTCGAACACAATGAATTATGGTTACCAGGAGTAGTTGGGGTGGCGGTGGTTACAAAGACGAAAGAAGATCATGGTGGTGTGGTGGAAAGTGACGAGTCTGGTTTATCGGAGAAGATGAGTTCCGTTTGGCGGTGTTGGGTTGATCACAGTGGTTTTGAAGCTCCTTTTTTGTGGGCTACCATGGCTGCTATGAACTTTTTAGAAGTTATGGCTTCATTGCGTTTTACAGATGATATTTGATAATGCGCCTTCATTGCGTTTTTACGGAGAAGGAGCATGTACAATCTAGCATGTTCTCAGTTTGACTTTGATTTTCAAGTTGTTTGTTGATGAATGGGCATCAAGCCATTTTTAGGTATGTAAATGTCGCACCCCAACCGATGACGGAAACATCGGAATGGGACGAACAAATTGCTCAAAACGTCATAACACTACTTTGCGACAATATTAAATAAAGCAAAATTTCATTGATAATCTAATTGAAATACATTGTTCAACCGAAATACAATAATTCCCATAACATGATAACATAACAAAATACAATAGTTCAAAATTTAGGTGTGTATCTAATCCACCCTAGTATATTTCTTCATCGGCATCAATTTAGTTTCCTGCAACATGTATTAAAATAATATATATCAACAAAAAGTTGGCGAGCATACAAGTTTGATACATAGTATAATAATGAATAAGTTTGTCTAATATCCAACATGGCAATGTTGTATATAATTGTTATATCATACTAAACATGTTCTCTTATATGTCAATCCATAGTCTAACGCAATTGTGATTACCCAACACCGTCATAAAATGGGTGTTTAATAGTTTACTTAACAAGACCACAAGCATACGGGCGGGCGTTACTCCTATAGCGCTATATTTGTTAAGGTTGGCTAGCAAAGTTAATGAGCATATAACACAAGTCTAACATACTATGCATTATTCGAGTATATAAACAAGTATCATGTTATAACGGATAGAGTGAATTTGTAAACAAGTGTTTATTATGTTTTGTACATGTTGCACCCAAAATGTTTAAATGAAAACAGGATCGAGTATACTCACGGTTTTGCAAGCTAAATCCGACTTGAATCCCGAGAATGTGATTGATTGACTATCTTGGAGCACCTTGTCCTTCTACAAGAAGTAACAAAGGCGTATGAGTATTGGGAGTTAACGGAAGATTATAGATTTGGAGTTAAAATAACGTGAAAATAGTATTTACGAAATAATCATCCTATACTCATAAAACTTGTTTTTGACACTATAGAAACCTCAAGGGTTTGGTGTGTTTTCATAGATTCGAAGACCCATTAGAATCTTAACAAGCGTATGGTCCTTAGATGATGCAACTAGTTTCTTAACAATTAACTATTAAGTTATCATTAAGTCTTTGTTACGTAATCATATATATACTTAGATTATATAAAATGCATAACATATAATTCAAGTAGGAGGTAGGAGATCAAGTCTCCATTTAGGTACCTCTTTGTGTCATGGATTTCATGCATGAGGTAGGAAGAACAAGCTTCCATTAAGGCACCTCGGATGTTCACCACTACACTTGTGTTATAAACATAAGGAGGGTCACGAACTAGTTACAAGATTACTAATAATAAGAAGTGAAATACATGGTTATCACCATTCCAAATGGCCAAGTAAGCTACAACCCGGTGAGCCGACGTCGACACAAGTCGAAGGCTAGACAGGGTTGTGTTACTTTCAACTAGCAAACCATATTGGAATAGTGATGTGAAATCATCAAGTAGTGTGTGGATTCTTATTTAGGATAGCCCAAGCAAGTCCCCACATCACACATTCAACAAGATTGAACTTGAACACTACTTGTGGGTGTAAACCCTAGTTGAAAACATAAAGTTTGTGAGGTTTTATCCTCTGATTTAACATGTCTCAACCTTGTTTTTAAGCCTAACTAACTATGGATGAGGTTATAAGTATTAGGACATAGGTTTGAGATGAGATAACTCAAGTTTGAACAAGTTTAGATGAAAATAGAAACAAATAGTCCACTTTGGAGCCTTTTCCGTGACATTCCAGGGCCTGATTTTCCATGGAAAACCATTGGAGATGTACACAAGGTCAATCAAGCAAGTTGGAAAAAGAATGGAGCGTTTTCGTTGAGAAATGAGTGAGTTACACTCACTTTAGTGAAGGATGAACTTTCTGCTCGAACTCAAGAATTTCAGCTGACTATGGAGGTTTAGAGAGTGATTTGATGATGTACAAAGTGTATGAAGCTTGGGAAATGCTTGGGGTTTATAGGGGATGAGTTAGGTTAAGTTGGTGGAGCTTTAATGGTGGTTTATGGCCATTGGAATAGGAGTTTGAATGTGGATTCATGCAAGGCCGTGACATTTCAAAACAATCTGCCTGCCAGTACCCCTTACGGACCGTAAGGGGTTTCCCTTGCGGTCCGCAAGGGTCTGGTCAGGGCCAACTTATTTTATTTTATTTTTTTGACTTTCTTGAATTGTAACACAAGTATAAGTCTTATAATGATGTTTTAAGAATAAATAAGGTTTCTAAGCACATGTAACTCATGTCAAAGGTTGCATAAGTATATTTTAAATAAAATCGAGTATAGATATTGCATACAAGTTTCGTATTAACATGTAAGTCACATATTTCGCAATTTTGTGAACATTGTTGTACGTTGTGAATCAAGTAACATATATGTAGAGTATAAACGAGTTTAACATATAAAATAGAACACGTGTTTCATTATGATTAAAGTCTTGGAATATTGATTACAACGGAAAGATGAATACAACGATTACAAAGTTTCCAAAAATAGAATTACAACATGAACTTTCCAAATATACAAAAGTTTGAAATAGCAAGGCGTTACAGTCTCCCCTCCTTTAGGAAATTTCGTCCCAAAATTTAGGAAGATGTAACAAAGAGATGTGGGTACTTGGTCTTCATATCACTTTCGAGTTCTCAAGTAAATTCGGCGCCACGTTTTCCTTCCCATTTAACCTTTACAATAGGAATTCGACTGCGCCTCAGTTGCTTGACTCCACGGTCCATGATTTCAACTGTGTAGGACCGATCCTCGTTGCTAAGGAACCTAAATTTGATATCTAACGTCCATAATAGCGAAAATATTACGTCGTGTTTACCAATAGACAAGAATTAATCAGTTAATCATCAGTTTTATTGATCAAACGTCAAGAGTACAAACTGACAGAGCTTCGCCTCCAAAATGCCAAAGTTACAAATGAGGATTACAAGCTAGGTATTCATAGACATGCAAGTTCGCTCATGGAGGATGTAAGTTCGCCCGAACTTGTCTCAACATGACATGTCATGGGCGAACTTGTTACAACTTTACATAAATACTTCATACACCTAGCCTATTCAGCTCTATACTATACAGACTCGATATAAGATTAAGACATAGACATTATGCACCAACAGACTCCCCCTTGGATATAGTCTTCGTCTTGTACCAGTCTTCAAAACTCTGTCTTCAAAATAAACATTAACTCACACGACCGAAGAAGTTCTTGTACGGCTTCCTTCGTCGTTCTTGCTTAGGATCTGGTGTCTGGTCTGTAGGAGGCACTTTGTTCAAATGCTGAAATCTCTTAACACTTGCCTTCCTAGTTCTTTCATGAATTGCTTCAAGACGCTTCTCCTCTTTCTAAAGCTCTACTCTTTCTAGATCTCTCCACTTTGTTTGCCATATCTTCCCTGAATTAACTTCGTGTGCATAGCAAACATTAACAACTTTCTGAAACTGCATCGCTTGTACCTTCTCACGTTCTTCAAAAACAATCTTGTTGTAGAACAAAGTTTTGATGTCTTTTCTGGAGCAGTTAACCAACCACATAGGATCAAGAATCCTGATTGTTCTCCATAACCCCCTCATACCCTGATATCCCAATACTGCAACTCTTTCCTTTGAAATATCCAAGTGTTCTTCAAACTTTAAAACAATAACTGCTTTACAAGTTGATGGATCTATCTGCCACCACTTGAACAATGGATAGAAGTTTTGCTCAATTGGCATCAGCGACATGTTTCTCATTGCCCTCGGTCGTTTCATTATCAGCGTGATGTCTTTTTCACCCGTCTTTTTGTTTGTTTTGATTCTACGACATGGAATAAATGGCTTCCAATATCTGAATCCTTTAACCGCTTCAAACTTGATCAATTTCCACAACAATTGATCAATCACTTTCCTGTGGTATGTAACATTCACAGTCTGAACAAACTCTTCCACATCCCAATAAGGTAATGTCTTGAAATCAGAAAGATACTTGAAGTATTGCACTCCAAATTCTCTTTTGATTGCATATACGTTAAGTTCTTTAAACCAACCCCAATTCAAGATATCTCCCAAAGAAACATCTTTGTCTCTGGTAAAGAATGCTAGAGGACGTCGAAACTGACGTTCGCAAGGCATCTCTTTAAACCAAGACTTCTTCGCTTGAGCAATTTCTTCTTTAGTCATTGGCTTTGGTACTTTTCCTTCACGTAAAGATTCTTGAATCTTTTCTTTAAGAATGTCTTCGTCTAACTGCTTATACATCTCCTCAAAAGTAGGAAAACTTTCAGAATTAGGACCGACGTACTTCGCAGTATGGTTTATTTCGTCACCAGAAGACCAATCTTCCACAATCACTCTATTATACTCGTCAGCCTCAAATCTTCTAATATACTGATAATCATTCGGCTCGAAAGTGTTAACATTCAACACATCTTCTTCGAAATCAAACTCTAGATCTGCAGCATCAACTTCAACTAACTTTGCAAGATCTTCCTTTGTATAGTTGTGTATAAACTCGCCTTCCTCCACATTATGTTCAAGCATTAACAATAAAGGCTTCGTGGGAACTGCAGCAACTGGCCTAGCAAATCTTCAACATTCAACAAATCAATATCATCAGATGGCCCTTTCTGCCCAGACTCCCCCTCAATCTTATCATCCATCTTGTTCGATTCATCATTCATAAGATCAAATAAATTAAATTCTTCTGACATTTTTGCTTCAGTAATCTTTATACCAACACCACCCTGATCATCATCATCATCGTCATCGTCATCAGCTACATTCCAATCCTCATATTCCGAATCATCTTTTTCTTCATCATCTTTATCCTCCTTTTCAGCTTCTTCATCATCCTTTTCAGAATTAACTATAGGATCAGAAGGCTTGACAGATTCGTCAACCGTTGGAATATCGGACTCAGAAGCTTTAGAAACATCTTCAACAAATTTCTCTGCAGCTTCAGAAGATTTAGGGGCTTCACCCTCAACATTCTTTCCTTTACCACTCACTGCTAGAATTTGATCTTTAATGTCGGTTATAATTTGCGAACATAGAAGACGAATGGAGTTCGCATAACCCTTTCGACTAAGTGCATCAGCCACCACATTTGCTTTACCAGGGTGGTATCTAATTTCACAGTCGTAGTCATTTAGAAGTTCGACCCATCTTCGTTGCCTCATGTTTAACTCCTTTTGATTGAAGATATGTTGAAGACTCTTGTGGTCAGTGTATATTTCACACTTAGTACCATAGAGATAATGTCTCCATATCTTAAGAGCGAACACAACGGCTCCAAGTTCTAGGTCATGAGTGGTGTAGTTCTTTTCATGTGTCTTGAGTTGTCTCGAAGCATAAGCTATGACTTTTCCTCTTTGCATTAGAACGCAGCCTAATCCTTGCCCTGACGCGTCGCAATAGACTACAAAATCATCACAACCTTCAGGAAGAGTGAGGATTGGTGCATCACAAAGTTTTTATTTAAGAGTTTGAAAGGCTTCTTCTTGCTTGGGTCCCCATATGAAAGGTTTTCCCTTATGAGTTAAAGCCGTGAGTGGTACAGCAATGCGAGAGAAGTTTGAAATGAACCGACGATAATAGCCAGCTAGTCCAAGGAAAGATCTTACTTCAGTTGGTGTACGTGGAGCTTGCCATTCTTGAATCGCTTTGATCTTTGAAGGGTCGACATGTATTCCCTTGTCATTGACTACATGCCCGAGGAATTGCACCTCTTTTAACCAGAATTCACATTTGGAGAATTTGGCATAAAGCTTTTCCTTTTCTAGAAGTGCAAGAATGAGTCGAAGATGACGCTCATGATCAGATTTAGATTTTGAATAAATAAGAATATCGTCGATGAAGACTATAACAAATCGATCAAGATAAGGTTTGCAGACTCTGTTCATTAGGTCCATGAAGACAGCTGGTGCGTTGGTTAAGCCAAATGGCATAACCATGAATTCATAGTGGCCATAACGAGTTCGAAAAGCAGTCTTAGGGACGTCTTCTTCATGCACTCTAAGTTGATGATAGCCAGATCGAAGGTCGATTTTTGAAAAGCAACTGGCACCTTGAAGTTGGTCAAGAAGATCATCAATGCGAGGTAAAGGATAGCGATTCGTGATTGTTAACTTATTGAGCTCTCTGTAGTCGATGCACATACGAAACGATCCATCTTTCTTCTTTACAAAAAGAACAGGTGCACCCCAAGGCGACGAGCTAGGACGTATGAATCCCTTGTCAGTCAACTCTTGTAATTGACTGGCTAGCTCTTGCATTTCAGAGGGGGCTAACCTATAAGGAGACTTTGCAACTGGTGTAGCACCAGGTATAAGATCAATACGGAATTCGACGTCTCTAACTGGAGGAAGTCCTGAAATGTCGTCAGGAAAAACTTGTGGGAAGTCTTTTACTACAGGAATGTCTTCAAGTTTCTTCTCCATGGTTCCCTTTTTGATGATATGAGCTAAAAACGCGACATAATTCTTGCGAAGATATTTTTGAGCTTGAAGACAAGACATTAAGCTGAGCCCTTTCGACGAGGTTTCTCCAATGATTCGAAGAGTCTGTCCGTTTGAAAGAGGAATACGAATAAATTTTTCACGACATACAACTTCTGCCTGATGTTGACTGAGCCAATCCATACCGATTATGATATCAAAACTTCCCAGCTTCATAGGAATAAGGTCGACTGAGAAATCATGGTTGTTTAAGGTGAGTGTACAGTTGCGTATAATAGAGTTTAATGAAACTGGTTTCCCGTCCGCAACTTCTACCGTTATGGATTCTGTGAGCTTATCCCGATTTTTGCTTAAGATAGGTTCATATTCTAAAGACACAAAACTTCTATCCGCACCAGTATCAAATAACATAGATGCATATCTACCATTTATAAGGAACGTACCGTTAACCACATTGCCGTCAGCTCTGGCCTGGTTAGCGTTGATATTGAAAGATCTCCCTCTTGCAGGTGGAGGAGCTTGGTTTGCTTGATTCACCGGGTTGGCTTGGGCCTGAGCATGAATAATATTAACCAACCTTGGACAAGTGTTTCTGAAATGGCTCGGGTCACCGCAATTGTAGCAAGCCCGCATTGGTTGACCCATAGGATAATTGGGCTGGTAATATGTTTGGGCTAAATGTTGGGTGGGTGGTAATAGTAGGGGTTGTTGGGCTTGGCCCATTAATTGTTGGTGGGTTTGGGTTAAAGGTTGGTGGCGGTTCGTTCGTTGAGGCATGCGGCAGGTTTGAACAGTATGACCTGCGCGACCGCAGCCGGTGCAATATTGGCAAGGATGATCAGGGGAATGGTGATATTGACAACGGTTACATTTTGGTAACGGGCCAGTGTAAGGTCTTCTGTATGGTGCGGGTGAAGGAGTGACTTGAGTAATGGGTGCAGCAGGAATAGGGGAGTTGGTTTGAGTAACTGCAAAATTTCTGGTGTTGCGCTTCCTCTTGTTAGCAAACTTAGAGGAAGAGATGGGATGGTTTGAAGTTTGACCCTCAACAGGGGCTTTCTTTTTCTCTTCCTTGAACTTTCCGTTGCGAATTCGGTTCTCGGTCAGTTCAGTTACTAGCTCCATAGCAGCTTCAAGTGTTACTGGTGAAACGCTGAGAACTGAATCTTGGATTTTCGAGGGAAGTCCTCGAATATAATGCTCGATCAGACGATAGGTTGGGGTGAACAAATTTGGAACCATTTGGTTCAACTCCAAGAACCTCTTGTTATAAGTGGTATGGTCTCCCTCCTTCTGCTTTAGAGCATGAAATTCATCCTCCAACTTTTTAATTTCACTCCTAGGACAGAAACGCCTAGTCATAGTTTCCCTTAACTCCTCCCAAGTTAAGGCCATTGCATCTTCAGTTCCCCTCTTCCCTTTCTCAGTATTCCACCAAGTGAGAGCTACCCCAAATAGTCTCCCGGTGGCGTATCGAACTTTGCGATCCTCAGGACAATCGCAGTTGAGAAAGGTGTTTTCCATCTCCTCGAACCAATGTAGGAGAGCAGTGACACCCCCGGTCCCTTCAAATTTAGGAGGATCACAAGACTTAAAATGTTTGTAAGAGCACTTGCTGGTAGGAGGGTTGTCGAGTTCTTGTCATGTTGTTGGGGAGGGTTAGTAGGATTTGTAGCGAGGGCTTGTTGTACTTGGACCACAATGTCAGGCAGTATCGTGGCCATTTGCTTCGCGATCTGTGTGGCCAAACGTTCCTGATATCTTCCTGATCTTTTACCCCTTCGTTGCTGTCTAGACGACATCTACAGGATCATACAATGAGAAGATTGTGAGTTTATGGTGTCTTTTTAGGTGTCATGTGTCTTTAAGAAAATGAAAATAAGATAAATATCAATAATGCAACTACACCCATAGGATGTCTTGGGTTTGCTCATGTTGGGCCTCAAATGTCTCCCATACCTTCACCTATATAGTCATGTGGGCCCCCATGGCTATTGGCTTGGTAGGATTCACATTAGTATTGGCAATTTAACACTCGCATCACCCGAATGCAAACCACAAAATATGTTCATGAGATGTTTGGTCGGAACGTGTCCAGGTGTAGACACAATGACAACTCAAAGTGGGGTTAGCTCACACGACGTTTGGTATAGCATGCTTTGGCCTAATAGGTACTTCGTACTCTCATCGTTAGTCCCCAGGTAGGCAAACTGGTCCTTTATTTTGGATTTATACGAATGCCAGCCTAGACAGGACGTTCCGACTACCGGTACTGGTACCCTTCCAGTTGCTACATGCCCGTCATGAGAACTCACTTTGATGAGATTTGAAAACACAAAAATCATTGTAAAAGCAATCATGATGTGGTGTGTGCTTTCATGGATGTGATATGTTATGAGCATATGATTCATGATAGGCATTATATGATAATACATACTTATGAACATGCTTGCATAATATTGAATGTAACATTTAACATAAAACATATAAACATCATGAAATTTGGCATGTAACACAAAAAAATCTTATAAGTTTCTAATCAACTATAGTATAGGCTCTAAGGGTCTAATAACCTATCCTATATCCCTATAGTCATGGCTCTGATACCAATCTGTCACACCCCGACCCGCAGCGGAATAAGAGTCGGGGCATAATTGGGTTATCACCAAAGCTCATGACATTTACTAATATGTTTCATATTTAATAAAGTCAAAGTTACATTTCCAAATATCCAAACATGTTCATACAATACAAAGGAAATAAGCCAAACATAACAATCCCAACTCTAAATCATTTTATTCTTCTAGTCCAGTCCTATGTGTTCCTAGCTGCTGCTGGCTCACCTGTATCATGTGTAAAAATGGGGGTTTTTGGGTCAACATAAGTTGGCGAGTGAACCTTATTAGATAAACATTTATTAATGAATTACTTGTTAGTTTATAAATGAAAATTTGTGCATAATCATAATTGAGCAAATGTAAATAATCAAGCAGTGCCAAATAGCAATCACAACTATAACATACAATAACATATGATAGCATACATTAACATACCAACAACATACGATAAATAACATAAATGAACTGTGCGATCAAGGCTCAATCAAACGGAGCCGATCGTATTGCATGTACTGAAAATGAAAATGTCTGTGCGATCAAGGCTCAATCAAACGGAGCCGATCGTATGTGGGCACGCCAGGTTCAACCTCATAATGAAATGGGGAACATGCTCAACGCTCATAATGTAATGGGGAGCGGCGGCCTATGAAATTGCATGTACTGAAAATAATAAATTGCATCCAACAATAACTACACAACAGAAACAAACTGAATACACAAGTTCATGATATGATGTATGCACAATGGTTTAAGTATAATATATATATCAAGACACATGATACACCCCAAAACGTGATTAAACGGGGAATTTGTAAAGATTCACTCACATTGGGTGCGTTGGATTGGAGATGATGAGATGCGCACGAATTAGATGAGCGGAACAACGAGAAATACTAACCTAAATAATAACAGAAAAATATATTAAATGAGTGGATTTTATTAAGGATTTTAATGAAATTTTTAGATATATTTTTGTGAGTTCAAGGCTATTTTCTATCTTTAAAAATGTTATTTTTAAGTATTTTTAATTGATTTTTAAATTAAATTAAATAAATAAAAATATTAAAAAAATGTTTATTTGGCGTTGACCGTTGACCATTGACCGTTGACCGTTGACCTGTTGACCGGTTCGTATGTGAAATTGTTTGTGCCGGGTGAGGCTCGAACCCGAGACCTCACGTACGCGTGCACGCAGCTCTACCAACTGAGCTACGTGTCTAACCCGAAATAATCTTGTTTTTAATTATATTTATATACTTATTCAGTTTAACCGAAATTCTTTTAATTGCAAAAACATTTTAATTCAACGAACCGGTGCCAGTGACGGTTTTCGAACTCGCGACGTGTGACTTAGTGTTGCACACAGTCCACCGCTGGACTGTGTGTCTAACCTGGTTATTATCTCGGTTTTTATTATACTTAATAACTAACTGAGTTAACCCGGTTTAGTTTTTAAACAAAAAGGCATTTTATTATATAAGGAGTGCGTGTATCAGGGATCGAACTCGGGACATGCGTATATGTTTTGCACACAGTCCACCGCTGGACTGTGTGTCTAACCCGTTCATTTTACTGGTTTTAAATAAACTTATAACTTAGTTAACTTCGTCTTCTTCATTCAAATTTCCGACGACTGAATCACTGATCCGTTTCTTGTTTTTACGATTGACAAATGTTCTTAAGGCTAAAATGAAATGACAGAGACGGTAATTAGAGGTGAACATACCGATGAACGGTTTATTTCAGAATTCCGGCAATGTGTCGGTCCCTGTTTTTATGCTCTTCAACTGAACAAGAAAATTAACCGTTTTTATTAGCTAATCGTGGAATTGAAGTGATAATCAAACGTTAACAGCGGGATTGAAGGTCCTTACCGTTTCACAGACGGAAATAAAGACTTTCAGGAAAGTCCCGGCGAACTGGAATTAGTTGAATACAGCGCCTGAATTCGATTTCAATTGAGAGGTTTAAGTTAGAAATAGTCTAACAATTGTTGAACTACAATGATATTGAAAGATTTACCGTTTGAGGATGAATACGGTTTTCCGGCGACTTTTGCAGAAAATTCCGGCGAGTTGATTTAGACGTTCTGACGGTCTGAAAATGTGACGAGAGTGAAATGGAGTATTGGTATGACATTTCTGAGTCGCGAGAGAGGTCTGGAATTGAAGTAATTGGGACTTTGATTCTTTTCGGTTATAAAAACCGATAGTAATGAAAATTGATGTTCAATCACCTCTGAATTGATTAAAGACATCGGTTCATCGGTTATAAACGTGAATGCGCGAGTAATCAAACGATCTGACGATTGAATTGCCGATTTCCGTTTCTCAGTTGGCGCAACCGGTTTAACCAAGTTTGTGTATAAATCTCATTTGTTTCCTAGAGATAACAGAAAACAAAAAGTGGCGGAGTGGTCTTGTGAGTGTGTGTTAAGTCGTTGGAGTTGTTCTGGCTGACCCGGTTCGAGTCCCGGCAGCCACAAATCCTTTTTATTTATTTTGTTTTTATTTTTTTATCAAATCTAATTTTTATAGTTTAGTTTATTTATTAATTATGTGTCATTTTAAATCAAAATAATCATAAATATTCAACGTGACTTTTATAACTTGATATTCGATTACAAAACGGAGCGGGTTTTGAAAACCCGTTTTTTTACAAATGTTACAACGACCAAGCAAAATAAGTCTCCTGAGATGCTTCGAACATTTACAGGATCAAATAAGTGCATGTGAAGATGTTCTAATGGAAACTTGATTGAGTTCAGAATCTTCTTCGGATGAGATTTCTTGATCTGCTTTCCCTTTTTTACAATCTAAGCAGTGATCAGTCATATGAAAGCTCCGAAGATTTACACCCTCTACAAGATCATTATGAACCAAGTAATTCATTTTTATTAAATGAATATGCCCCATCTTACGATGCCAAAGAATAGAATCCTTTTCAGTAGCCTTTGTCACAAAACATTGTGTTGATTTTGATGAAGTGGTAGCGACGCCCATATCAAGAACATATAAATCATTCTCACGTGGTGCTCGCATCAGAATCCACTCATCTGGTATCTTGAATCCCTGCTTCAAGATAATACACTCTTTGTCGTTGAAATGCACCATGAACTTCATGTCACAAATCTGTGATATGCTGAGAAGTTTATTTTCCAACTCTGCAATATAATTCACGCGATCGAATGAAACGACGCCATTGGAGAGTTTCCCTCGGCGACTATCCTTCCACCCTGGTTACCCGCAAATCCAACATATCCACCATTGATAGCTTTTATGTTGAATAGCAACGCTTTCATTCCCGTCATATGCCTGGACGCTCCACTATCCAAAATCCACTTAGAAAGTACGGATCTCTGGAGCCCCTGCACATTTCAACAATCTATTTAAAAAGCGAGACCTAAGCCTTTTTGGTCTTGGGTTGAATTGGATAACCATCGTCAAAATCAAACTCACACTCATCAGCATAATCGAATCCACACTCATCTGCATAATCAAATTCACACTCATCATCTGGATTTTCTATGATGTTTATGTTTGGAAACTTTACTGCCTTTTTATCTTTTGAATTGTTACCACTTGTAAATTTGACATTTTCATATGTGGTTTCAATTATGATTTCAGATTTTGATTCTTTCATGCTATCACTAGTCTTAACAAGCTCAGACTTAGTGATCTCAGATGTTGTTGACCGTTTCTTTGCAATCCAGGCTTGAGATTTTATGTTAGCCTTCTTGATGTAAAAATTGTTTTCATTAAGCCTTTGAAGTTTCACCTTTTTCAAAAATTGAATTTTCAAATTTAGGTTTGATTTCAGCTTTTGATTCACTTCTTTTCAAAATCTTTACAGGTTTTACAAACACTTGTTGCTTCGGTTTCACAACATTCGAACTTTCTTTCCTTCGAAGATAAGTCAGCTTTGATTTCGGACAGTAACGTGCAATATGACCAATTTCGTTGCACTTGAAACAAGTCCGAGAATCATGTGGATGTCCTTTTGTGGGTTTTACACCACTTGTTTTGGCACCACTTGCAATTTTGGCTTTATCTCGAAATTCTTTCTGTTTCTTAAACTCATCGTTTGATTGTTTCCCGATCAAACTTTCCTCACGAACCGTGTTCGTCCCATATACAAAATTCATGTTTTTATTTTTGTATTCATAAAATGGTGACGTTTTCTTTTTAGGTTCATCTGATTCCTCTAATCCCAACCCAGCTCTCTGGTTTTCCAGATGATCACCACAATTCTTTCGGTAGTTATTTCTTTTAGGTTTGGAATAAATTTCTTTTCATTAATCTCCAGATCATCTGACGTGACTTCCACGAGTTTAAAGAATTTGTCTAACAATTCTTCCTTCACATTCTGAATCGGAAAACTGTCATCAAAGTATAATCTATCAGATTCCTTAATCTTGTACATGACAAAATTAGGATCATCACATAGATCATTCTTCGATGATGTATCGTCATCTTCGGACTGTGAATCAGAATTCTTTGAGCTCGAGTCGGCGCTTTTAAAGCTGCCTTCATCAGAATCGTTCAAAACATTTTCAACAACCTTTTTAACCACAGCATTGTCATTATCTGTTTTAGTATAGATTACATCAATTTCTCTGGCAACTCAGTTTTTTTTTCAGATACCAACTCAATATTGAGTGCCTTATCCATCCCTTCAGCGGATTTGCAACAATATTTCTCGCATAGGGGTGGAGGAACATTGTTGTACTTTACCAATTTTCTTTTTAGGTTTCTCTTCCGATGGAATTGTCTGAAGGATGTGATCAATGACATATGCGTTACAAGTGTAACTTCTTAAAAGTTGTTGAACACTCTCTGTTTCAATTTTCATGTCCTGGAGTTGTTGCTTAGTTTCATCAATGGTACTAATATAGATATTAATCGCTTTTTGCTTATCCATTACTGTTCCTTTTAACATCCTTATGGTATCATGTTGTTCGATATTATTTATATCGAGCCTACCATAATCATTTTTCATTTTTTCATACGCTTCCTTCATTGTGCGATAATCGTATTTCAAAAAGTTAATTATGCACATTGTTTTCAGCGATGATCTTTGATTTTTCAACACATTCAGAACATGGTTTGGTACATTTTGTACAAGGCTTCTCAACCTCTACAACTTGTACTTTGACAACTTCATTTACCTCTGGACCTACCTAGGTTAGATTTGCCATTAAAGCTTTGTAGGCAATATCCTTGAGGTTTTCGGCATTCACTTCTTGAGTAACATCAATGATTACTTCATCAGTTGATTTCTTCTCGGGAACTTGTTCCTGAGAACTTCCATCAAAATGACCTGCAAAATTTTCACAAGAATTAGGAGATAAAATTCCTTGCTTCTGCATGTGGATATACTCCTCTTCTTCACGTTGTTGTTGCAGATATTGTTCCAGCAGAATATTCTCCAAAGCCGCTGCTTCTTCTGCAGAAGTATCTTCAACAATTTCAGCCATTAATGCAACTCCGGTCTTTTTACCGATGTAGGAATTCCAGTCGAAACCGTCATCTTCGTTTGATGCAACCATAGCCTTCTCAGTGTTGCTGCTATTCGGTTTCTCTTGAATTTCAACCTGAATCTTCTTCGGGAAAGGCTTGTACTGAAGTGACTTCTTGTAATACTCGTTGCCTCCTCCGAATGGACTTTGATTTCCCGTTACTTCAGGATTTTTGCATTCTCTCTTGAAATGTCCCTTTTGGCGACATCTGAAGCACGTGACTTTTGTCTTGTCAAAACCCAGTTTGTGCTTGAGTTTCCGATATCTCGGCCAGTGAGAGCAACGAACTTTGTGACCCTTTGAATGATAGATGCTAAACACCACTTGATATCCATCAACTCGAGTTCTTCTTCATCCACTTGGTCATAATCTTCTGCCGTCATTTCGGGATTTCCAATTTTACCGGCTACAAGACTTTCGTATGACTCCAGAACAGTGGCAAGAAGAGACATATGTTGTTTAGCGACTTGTTCCGAAACAACATTGTTCAAATTCACTGCGATGTTTCACTTGTATACATTCGAATCAGAATTTGTTTGTTGATTCTGATTTGTTTGATTTTGATAAGATGAATTTGAACCAGTACTTGAGAATGAAGACTGTGGACTTTGATCATATTGAGGATATGACTAATTCTGATTATGCTGTGAATTGTTTGAAGAATTCACACTTGCCTTAAATGTTGTCTGAGTCTTTGGACTTAAAATGTTATCTTGCATTCCACTCTTGTAGTACAAACCAACGTCTTGAACAACATTAGCATTCTTTGACTTTGCAATCTTCAAGAGTTCCATTTCGTGACCTTCGAGTTTATCGATAAATGTTGACAGCTTGAAGAATTCCCATTTATCGCTTTCCTTCGGAACCATTAGATAAGTAGTCCATTCTCCATCTGGTAGAGCGTCAGCAAGCTTGTCGATGTACTCTTGTTCCGTCTTCTCGAGACCGTGTCTTCGCGTTTGGACTTTAAGATGACAAAAGCGTTCAATCATCTGCTTCATGGTCTCACCCTTTGGCATGTTGAAGATGTCGAACTCTTTCATAATGAGAGCTTTCTTGCTCTTTATCATCTCCGCGCTTCCTTGATACTTCTTTTGAAGTGAGAGCCAGAGATCTCTTGTAGTTGTGTATTCCGGTAGCAAGACGAGAATATCTTCTTTAACAGATTGTTTGATAAGACTGATCATCTTCTTTTTAGCGATGTATTCGTCTTTTTGTACAGTCGTGTAATTGTACTTTTCCAACACTTGCTGGTGTTCATCCACTGGAACAGTATAACCTCTTTCAATCGACACCCAGCCTGCGAAGTGCATGGCTTGAACCCAATATGTAAACTTCTCCTTCCATGCTTCATACTCGTCCATGCTCATTAGCTTGGGCGGTTTAACAGTCGTGCCCATCTCGTTATCAAGATTGACTTGATGGATCACGTTGGCATTTGACGAACTAGCTTCGGACATGAAAGCTCTTTGAATATCATCCATTATGAATAACGAGACGTGTACACTGAAAATACTCAAAAACTTTTGAATATATTAGTTCAACTACAAGTTCGGTCAAACTTGTAGTATAAATGAAGAATTCTCAGTTTTGATCACAAGTTCGGTTGAACTTGTGAATGTGTTTTGAAAATTTTCCTTTTAACAACCTCGGTCGAACTTGTTGATGATTTGTAAAGATTTTGTATGTTCGAGCGAACTTAGCAAATGACTTTGTTGAGAAACTAGCAAGTTTGGGCGAACTTAGCTAAAAATCTTTGAAATTTATCAAGTTCAGTCGAACTTGATAAAGATTCAATAAAAATCTAGCAACTTCGAGCAAACTTAACCAATTTTCTTCAAAAATTCACTCAAGTTCGAGCGAACTTGGTAAAAAATCACTGAAAAGTGAGTTTTTAGCACAAGTTCGGCCGAACTTGGCTAACAAATTCGATGAACATGATTTTTGAAAACATGGTTTTTTCAAAATTTTGACATCAATTCGATTAATTTTGGTCTCCAATCTTTCAACGGTTTATCTTTGTTGTATTTTACATGACATATTCAAAATTGAAAAGATTTTGACCGTGAATTCTTCATTTTTGATGAAAAAGTTAAGAAAAATAGAAGAATGGAGATGAAACAGACTGGTTTTTCCTCGAAGTGCAAAGTATTATTGATTTGAAGATCTTCGAGCGGAACTTGAAGTCCTTCTTCAGCTAGACACTTTTTGAGGTTCGAAACATGAAAGACAGGGTGAATGTTGTTGAGTTCTTCAGGCAGGTCCAGTCGATACGCAGCCTTACCAATCCTTTGAGAATGTTGAAAGGACCTACGTAGCGAGGTGCGAGTTTACCATTCTTGCCAAAACGAACTACACCCTTCCAAGGGATACCTTGAGGAGTACTTGATCACCAACGTTGAATTCCAAAGGTTTTCGTCTTTTGTCGGCGTAAATCTTTTGACGACTTCGGACTTTGAGCAGATTATCATGTATTTGCAAGATCTTGTCTGTTGTTTCTTGTATGAGTTCGGGACCAGTGAGTTGAGCTTCACTAATCTCGTGCCAACAGATAGGCGATCGACATTTTCGACCATATAAAGCTTCAAATAGAGCCATTTGAATACTGGCGTGATAACTGTTGTTGTATGAGAATTCTACCAACGGTAAATGTGAATCCCATTTGCCACCAAAATCGATTACGCAAGAAGGAAGCATATCTTCCAGAGTTTGAATAGTACGCTCGGTTTGTCCATCAGATTGAGGATGAAAAGTGGTACTAAGATTGAGGTGAGTACCGAGAGCCTTTTGGAAGGTTTGCCAAAGACGCGAAGTGAAACGACCATCACTGACCGAAATAATGTCAATGGGAACACCATGACGACAAATGATTTCATCCGTGTAGATACGAGCCAATTTCTTGACTTTATAATCTTCACGAATGGGAAGAAAGTGCGCAGATTTGGTCAAGCGGTCAATGATGACCCAGAAATTGTCATGACTAGAGGACGTACGAGGGAGTTTAGTAATGAAGTCCATAGCGATACTCTCCCATTTCCAGGCAGGAATCTCTAGTTGTTCGAGTAAGCCAGAGGCGCGTTGATGTTCGGCTTTGACCTAGGAACACGAGAGACATTTTGAGACGTAAAGAGCGAAGTCTTTCTTCATGCCCGACCACCAATAAGACGTACGTAAGTCTTGGTACATCTTGTCGGCACCAGGATGTATAGAGTATCGAGATTTGTGAGCTTCCTTCATCAAGAAGTCACGAAGGTTGTCACGTTTCGGGATCCAGACTCGATTGAGGTAGTATAACATACCATCGGCTTTGGACGTGAGTTGTTCTTTAGCACCACACCTCATCTCATTATATAACTTGTTCTCGTTGATGGATGAGTGTTGTGCCTTACGAATACGGTCCTGGAGGTTGCTTAGAATCCGGAAACAGTGTATACTCTCTGCATGAGGTTGACGAATTAGAGCATCGGCTACAACATTTGCTTTACCAGGGTGATAGTGAATTTCGTAGTCGTAGTCGTTTAATAATTCCACCCAACGACGTTGACGCATGTTGAGTTCCTTTTGATTGAAGATGGGCTGAAACAACTACACATCAATCTTCCTTTTGTTGAAGTCCTCACACAAATGCCAAAATACTCCAAATTCATGAGAGACTTCCTCACCCACAAAAGGAAGATTGAATCAATTCAATAAGTCAACCTAAGTGAAGAATGCTCTACAGCACTCCTCAACACATTCCCCCAAAAGAAGATTGATCACCAAAGATTCACAACTCCTTGCTCCATCGGAGGATCGCCAATAAGCAACGCACTTGCCGACCTGGGGCTAGTATTAACTTAATGTCCGCCTCCATGTTTAAAAAACTAGGACTAGGGAAGCCGCAACCAAAATAGACAAGCATCCAACTTGCGGATAGGTCAGTAAAATACCCTCAAGGTGTCATAGAGAATCTTTTGGTTATGGTCAGGGAATTTGTTTTTCCGGCTGACTTTCTAATCCTTGACATGGAAGAAGACACCGAGATCCCGCTCATATTAGGGTGACCATTTCTTGCAACCATGGTGGATATGAGTGACGGGAGGCTAACATTGAGGACCAGTTGACGACAAGGAAATGAAGTTTGAAGTGGGACAACGATTGGAGGATGATCCAGTCAACAACATCAAGGCAATAGACTCGAGTTTGGATTACGCTCTCAGCCGGTGCAACTCATCCCGCTCGGGTAACATTTGACCAACTTTGGGTCTAGCAAGGACCCTCGTAAACGTGGCGCACCTTAGGGGCATTCCATGGACTATCCATCAATAAAAGTAGTTTAGTTAAACATAGATTCTCCAATTTAAAAAGCATGGCTTCCTTTTGAAAAAGAATGATCATGTTTAAAATTGAGTTTAGCTCTTACTTAATGCTTTTAGTTTCAAGTTTTCTCTTTGAAAAAATAAAATACACTCAAAGAAGAGTTGGAGCTAGCCAAAGGACGTTGAAGTCCCCCGACTCGAAATCTTCATTACAGTAAGTTTAGCATGGGGCCGTGTGAGGTAAGCACGCCCCCGTGCCTCAGCACTGCTAAAACAATTTTGCTTTTGGACCTGTCACACGGGATCGTGTCTCTTAGACATGACCCCGTGCTCATCTTCTGTAAGTTTTCAAAACTAACACTTTTTATATGGGGCGCGCCTGCCTAAAACGATCCCGTCCAGTAGCCAGATTCTGATAAATTTTGTGTTTTAACCCACATTTACACATTTAATCAAATTTAACCTATTTTGGTACATGTAGGACAATGTGTAAAGTGTCGGGGAAACTTGAATTTTTTGTCCTAAAACAAGCCTTACACAAAACTTAACTTGGAATCGCTAAACATCCCAAAGAACCATATAATTTTTTTTATATAAAGGGCATGACAATCTTTTTAAAATTGGATTATGTATACATTTTCACACTTTTAACCTTTTTTCACATAAATTGTGAGTTTTAAGTCTTTACCGAGCATTCAATACCATATCATTTCTTGTATGATAGCCCGTATGGTTCTTACAAATCTAGAACTTGACAAGACAATGCAATCCCGGTCCTTAACGAGTAATCCAAGTAAGTAAATTATTTAGGCATTAGGACTACAAACCTTTTCTGTTTAAACTTTATTTTCCTTTTTATATCCCACCAAAAAAAGAGTAAATTGCGGTTTTGGTCCCTATGGTTTATAGCCTATTGCAATAATTTACAAAATTAAAATTGTCTTGCAATTTACATACTAAGGTTTCTATTTTATTGAAATTTCAATTCACCAAATTAACTCCATCCACCTTCTAGCTAAATCCTAATCACATAAAAGGCATGTGATAGGCAAATACGTAATTAACTATCAAAATTGAAGGAAACAAATATTATTAAGTCCAAAAAAGATTCTTATGTACATAAATAATTAATGTAAACTATACATTTTGGTAAAAAATAAAATAAAAACCCCGTATACATAAATGTTTATGAAGTTCACAATTACAAATTAAATATTGTACCACAAGAGTTTTGGTTCTACTCTTTAACAAAAAAAATAGTTAACATACTTTTGATGGTTTCAACAGGATTCATTTTTATCATTTACCTATGATTCACCAGTATGATAATGCATATGATGCAATCTATAAAATGTATAAATAAAAAAAGTAAATTCTGGTGACGTGCTGATACAACTCGAACTAAGTCACAACCATACACAAAAATTATTCAGTAAAGTTCAATTTCCATTGTGTATGAAAAAGATTTGAAGAGTAACGAGAGCATGGGTAAATAATAATAGCTTTTAATCGGTGATATATATAATTTATAGAACTTCAATCTCTACTCAATTTAATTAACAGAAGTTCACTCCCTGAAAGCCCTGTTGATGCAATTGGGGACAAATTATACATATGAAAATGAACTCTTCATGAATAGTACTTTGCAGTTGTTTATTACTTGTTGTTTATATGTAGTAATAAAATTTATTATATAAATTGTTTTTAGTGACAAATAATAGTTGCTAATTTTTAAGTATTTGTTTATTTTACTTTTATTATTTATTATTTAATTTGTGTTTTTAGTAATAACTTTTGTTCGTTAACTTTTTGAAAAACATAAATTCGTATCTATGCTTATTTGTTTTTTTAACATTCCAAGTTATTTGGTCGTATGTTGTGACAATAAGTTATCGCGCGAGCATTGTATCGATTCGATTCATTACAATATCGATACGATGCATGCACTCTTTATAGACAGACATCGGTACCGACACCTATGGATCAATCGGTTCAGATTATCACGATACTTGTACCGATATTCATTTATTGTTGCAGACATAGTTGTATATTGATTTTATTTTAAATTCGAAAACCACAAAAATGAATACAAGTACAGGCATGCATTTTTTTAGTACGATAACGATACGGTGTCAGTTTATTGAAAGCAAAATGATAAAAAAATTACTGTTACCAAACCAATGTTGTTCACTTAGTTCACTGCAGTAGTGGCACGATATCCGCTATTAAACATAAAATCGTAAAAAGAATACGTACATGTACAATTGTTCGGTTTGGTCCGACATGATATGATAGCAATACAGTGTCAGTTTATCAAAAGTAAAACAATAAAAATAAATATAAATATGGATACAAATGATGTTCAGTTACTGTTTGGTACTATAGCAAAACCTGCCGCAAAGCGCGTTAGAATCTCGCTAGTTTAGATTAAAATGAACACAAATCATATACATCAATATTTAATGGAATTTAAATCGATACACACTTTTGATGTTGAATGCAAAAAATAATTTTATACATCAAAATTAATATGAATTCAGTTAATACGCTATTTTGGGATGTTGAATTCAGAAGATGAATATATACATAATAATTAATATGAATTCAGTTCATACACTATTTTGGATAAGTTTAGTTATATAATTTAGTTAATTTATTTTGAATGGGTTACAAATTTGAAGCAGGTACGAATGTAAATTAAAAAAAAATATAAGATTTTATTCAATTTTGATGGTTAATTACGTATTTGTTCATCACATATCTCTTATGTTACTAAGATTTAACTCGAAGATGGATGGAGTTAATCTAGTGGAGTGAAATTGCAATAAATAGAAACATTGGTATGTAAATTGCAAAACATTTGGATTTTGTAAAATATTGCAATAGGCTATAAACCACATGGACCAAAACCGTAATTTACTAAAAAAACCAAAAACCCCTTAGTTAACCCCTTTGAGCCTAAACTTTTTGTTTCAAAAAAACCCGCAAAATACAAATTTTGCAACAATCACCCATCACCATAAACCTTTTTTTACACCTTTTAATTAAGTAAGAATTCGGTTCTTTAGAAATATATCAACATGTGACTTAGTTATCTTGTGAATATTTTATTCTATAAAAATAAAGTCCCCCTAGTTGCTTGAAATAAATTAAGCAACTTCCGAATTTCTTGCTTATAGTTGATAATTTGTATAGTTTGTATCTAAGTCACAAAAAAAAAAATTCAAAAGAGTCCCTTCAGCCATATATTGGTCTGAATCAGCAGAGATATAGTCCCGCAAGACTGGATTATTGAACGATAATTAAGTAAGTTATTAATACAAAATGTGGCATGTCCCTCTCTCGGAGGCAACGCTGCCCTCGGTCATATTGGTTTGAATCAGTAGGGATACAATCATGTAAGGCCGGGTTAAAGTTTTAATAGTACTTTACTTATAAGGGATTCAAATCGTTCTTACTTCCCCAGATTTGATGATATCTGCCTCAAGAGAAGTCCTAATAAGATTAAATCAAGTCATTGCAGGATCTATACACTGAACGAGCCAAGAACTTTACCCAAACCACCCTTCTAACCTCCTTCCAGGCATTTAACGTGCTTTATATAGACTATAAAGACACAAATGTGTGAATTAACAAACCATGAAGAAATGATAAAGTAAAGTTCACTTTCAATATAAAAAACTAGTTATTAAAGTCATTAATACAAACCCAAATAAAAAGTAGCCAAATCTTGGAAATCAAAAGTAATACATTAAAGATTTGTCTTCACCAAGTGATGTGAGAGATTAGGCAAGCATAACCTTTGATTGACAAGAACTCTTACGATCAATCTTGGATTCCGAGACTACTACACACTCTAAAGGTGGACAACGGATGAATGTGGTTGATGATTGTGTTGGAGTGGTGTTGGAATGGTGGCAAGTGAGAGAGAAGTGGTTTACCAAGGGATGGGTTGGAAGTGAACCAAGCCACTCTATTTATAGGTGAATACATTCCCTCCACACGGCCCCATGTCCATGGGGCATACTCGTGTCCCTTCTTTCTCTATCCTTATTTAATGTCTAGTGTCAGATCGTATGCACACGCGGCCCTGTGTGACAGTAGGCACGACCCTGTGGTCAGCTTTGTGGGGTCTATTAGGAGATTCTGTGTAACACCCCGAAAAGGGGTTTGGTAATCAAACCACGTTAATTTATATGAACCGGTAAAATAGCGTTAATGATACAGGTTAACCCGATAAACTTTAGGATTTAATGCTAAATAAAAGATACTTAAATGCTTTAGTAAATAAAGCTTAAAAAAAGAGAAGAAGCCCGGGTTCTCGGAAGTTGAAATAAAACAGGTTATAACCTCCCCGAACTTACTAAATTAACTAGGAATGTTTAACCTAGTTAATAGGGGGTAATATTGGTGGCCCTAATTATAACAAAACCATAAATGAAGGGTTAAAATGGACAATAGGAAAAGTTGTTTAATTAAATAATAATAATAATAATAAAACAAAAAAAAACACACAAGTAGGTGTTGTGCGTGTACAGAGAAGGGGTGGAAGGGGGAAACCTTTGTTCTTGATAATCCTCTCAAAAATCACTCAATTCAGATCAAAACTGAAGCAATTATAATGCATGTTTGAAGTTTTGTTGAGTACTACTTCATCCTAACACAAGGTATGTTTCAAATTCATGATTCATGAAATTATTCAGTTGAAGAGTTTCATGAAATTAGAATAGCCTTGTGGAAATAGTAGCAAGATAATGTAGATTGATGTTGTATTGGTGTTTATAAAACACCATACTAACTTATATGTATGAACTACTTGAACAATTAGGAATTTTGTTAAGTGTTCATAGGTGATTAGAAGTGAGTTTTGATATAAGAATTAAAACCAATAGTTATGATGGTCAAATTGTGTAATTGCTTATAACAACTGAAATTTACATGTTTATTTGGTTGCTACTTGAAGCAAGGAATGATGAATGGTAATGAGGTAGTAGGATGAGGACAATATGAGCTAATAAGAATAGCTTAAAAAATATGCACATAAGATGTTTGGTAAAATGCCCAAGTGAAAGCTAAATGCTAACAACTCGCGAAAATCATTGGTCAAGAATCCTATGAATGGATTGTTAGCAAGTATTGATAAAATAGCCTAATATGAAGGCCTATAAACGATACCTACTAAGTGTATAATAAAGCGCCTAAAAGCGCTTTGTTGAATTCTTAATGCACATAAGTGTCGAACGGCATTTTGACTTCTAAGAGTCAATTTGACCTATAATAGATTCAATTAATAATTTTGATATAAAATTCGTAAGGTGGAATGGTCGTGATAAATAATGACTAATCTAACCATCTTGCGAATTATAAATGATAGTTTGACTCTTGACAAGCCAGGTGAAAGCTTGGGAAGAAGCGGGTCAAACAAACCAAATACGCGGGAAGAAGCGTAATCGGATGCAAGGTAAGTATAACTTACACCTGCTAGAATAGAAGCTTTTTTTAAATGAAAAGTATACGGTTAAACAAATTAATGAATTGTTAGAACCGAGACCCTATGGTGTAAACAATAATGGGTCAAACATGTAAAAATTAGTTTTTGTTATAAAACTTGCTGATACGAACTAAATGGGTCGAGCAAGTATAAATGAGTTTTTGGTATAAAACTCTCTGACGCGAACTGAACGGGTCAAACAAGTAAAAATAGTTTTTTATATATAAAACTTGCTGACATAAACCAAATGGGCCGAGCAAGTAAAAGTGAGTTTTTGGTATAAAACTTTCTGACAAGAACTGAACGGGTCAAACAAGTAAAAAATAGTTTTTTTGTGTAAAACTTGCTGACACGAACCGAATGGGTCAAGCAAGTAAAAGTGAGTTTTTGGTATAAAACTTTCTGACGCGAACTGAACGCGTCAAACAAGTAAAAATTAGTTTTTTGTATAAAACTTGCTGACACGAACCGAATGGGCCGAGCAAGTAAAATAATGAGTTTTTTGTATAAAACTTTCTGACGCGAACTGAACGGGTCAAACAAGTAAAATTTAGTTTTTTTGTATAAAAACTTGCTGACACGAACCGAATGGGTCGAGCAAGTAAAAATGAGTTTTTTTGGTATAAAACTTTCTGACGCGAACTGAACGGGTCAAACAAGTAAAAATTAGTTTTTGGTATAAAACTTGCTGACACGAACCGAATGGGTCGAGCAAGTAAAAATGAGTTTTTGGTATAAAACTTTTTGACGCGAACAGAACGGGTCAAGTATGTAAAAAAATTGGTTTTTGGTATAAAACTTGCTGACACGAACCGAATGGGTCGAGCATGTAAATATGAGTTTTTGGTATAAAACTTTGTGACGCGAACCGAATGGTTCGAACAATTATATCGATGTGTAAAAAGGGCGAGCCAAGAAATAAGTCAAACGGACAAACGGGTCAAATGATGATGTTAACACTATTTAAAAATTATATTTAATATTTCGTTTGTTATGTTTCATGCTTACAGCTAAGCATGATTCGTGGGCATGCATTGCCGCAAGTTAGTATATAGAATCGCAAAGTATCACTAACAGCTCAATAGTTAGACCCGCGTCAGGTACGTGTAGTAACTATGCTCTCGATGAGGGATTACGGTAGGCAACTGTTGAATGAAACAGATTGCATGTACCGTAAGTTACGGTACAGAACCGTTGCTTATGGTGGGGTACGTGTAGAAATTGTTGTTTTCATTGTTTTAAGTTTTCAGGTTTGACTATATTTGTTATAAACCTCATATAACTAACACATTTCATGATTTATGAAATGTAGGTGATGATTTGAGTACCGGATGACGATCAAGCTCAATGAAGAATAGAACACAATCAAAGTACAAGCTTCCGCACTATGTTTAATCGATACGAAACTAAACAAACAATTATAATTATTTGCTGAAGTGTTTAAATTTTAAGAAGTTTTATGAAACTCGAAAATTTTAATGAACGTGTATTTGTATAAATACATTTATATGCGAAATCTTTATAAGATTTTTCACATCTTTAAGCAAGGGTCTTACAAGTTGGTAATCAGAGCTCAAGGTTAAAGATTAAATGTGTTCGGTTTGAGACTTGATCGCATGAGATGGTATGTTATTTAAATAATAACGGTCTAGCATGTTAAAGTGTTGTAAACAACACATAGGGTTATCGTGTAAATGCACGTTACCCCAATTAAATTTGCAAAAGACCGGTATAGTTAACAAATTACGTGTGTTAACACGTTTCGTAGAATGCCTTGTATTATAGTACAAGCGTTTATTAATGTCAACGTTATTAATCTTTTGTAATTGGTTGAAGGACCCTCGCATCTGAAGATGACGGGAGTCTAAGGATCTACCGATATGATGAAGAAATGGTCTGAATTATGATAAGTAAGCCACACTCACCAAAGACAAAAAATCAAGTAATGATCTCGAATAGAGATCGAACGACAAGGAAAGCACAACAGGGCGAGTATCACCCAGGTGCACACTTTATATTATTAGATGAATAGTATTAAGCAAAATTCAAGTAATGAATGATTGTTGCATATGGAATATTAAGACTTGGGAAACCTGGATAGAATACCTATCCATGATGATGTTTTCAAGAGAAATTGGGTGGGAATTATGCGTTATTCACAATAGTGAATAACAAAAACAGTAAAAGAAATTCAAATGTAGAAACTTGAATGGGATCGACCATCCAAGTAAACATTATCAATAAGATTCTATAGAGGAAAAGTGACGATCACATTAACAAATGTGATTGCACTAAAGTTTTATAAAAAGGAAAAAATCTATATGTTTTGAGATAAAAATGGTAAAAACTAATAATTGTTAAATAACAATTAAATAAGGTTTTATCAAATAAAATCAGAAATTGGACATGAACCGAGGATTTACTTACATGGGGAGTAATGTGATAATTATAATAAGGTCACGCGTACCATGTGTTGATCGCTTACTCTGGCCAGATAAATGATAAACACATGATACCATGAACTTCTTATAATAACCACATATACGTCCGATGTAGTAGAGACGAAGTTAATGGGGTGAGTTAAAAAGGAGGCCTTCGAGTCAAATAAAATATAAAGTTTGACTGTTCATAAGTAATGGATTTCACATGAACAAGTCAAACAGATCGAATAAAAGAATAAAGTTTGACTATTCATAAGTGATGGATTTCACACGAACAAGTCAAACGAGTAAAATAAAGAATAAGGTTTGACTGTTCATAAGGTGATGGATTTCACGTGAACAAGTCAAACGGGTCAAATAAGGAATAAGGCTTGTTTGTTCGTAGGTGATGGATTTCACGCGAACAAGTCAAACGGGTTAAACAAAGAATAAAATTTGATTGTTCATAAGTGATGGATTTCACTCGAACAAGTCAAACGGGTCAAATAAAGAATAAAGTTTGATTGTTCATAAGTGATGAGTTTCACGCGAACAAGTCAAACGGGTCAAATAAGAATAAAGTTTGATTGTTCGTAAGTGATGGATTTCACATGAACAAGTCAAACGGGTCACATAAAGAATAAAGTTTGATTGTTCATAAGTGATAGATTTCACACGAACAAGTCAAACTTGTCGAATAAAGTATAATGTTCGATAGTAAATGTAAGCGCAAACCGGATAACGGGAGCGCGATACATTGGAATAATGAGCCCGGGTAATGGGACGCAAATGTAGATAAACATAGCGCGATACATTAGAAGCGGAAATATTGCCAATATGGATCGAACTTGGTCTAAGGGCCAAAGTAGGAATAGAAATAAATTAGCCTTCATGGTCAAAAGGGCTATGGTTGGCGGATAAAAGAAAAGACAAGGAAATTGAATTTTCTTGTAACCATGAACGAGTGTGTTAACACCAAATATATTTAAAGAATGATATGGGTGAAGGGATGATCTACGAGATCACCATTACCTTCGGGTTATATATAGTGTAAAGGTCTACGGGACCAAAATGACATTCGGGTCACGAATCGAGAGGGAATGGACCTTAGAGGCCTTACTTTAAAAGGTGAACGCCTAAAGAAATAGCCTACGAGTCTAATTGAGAGGGGCTTACGGGACACTTGGGCAAAGCGAGGGAACCAGTTATGATTCCCTGCGTAAAGTAAGAACAATAAAAGAAGAAAATGCTAAGTTGTCAATTTCTTGATGCGAGTAATTGACACATGTTAAAAAAGAAAATGTTAGACTAAAACATAGTTTTAGTTAATAATGATGGTTTGACGGTCGTAAGGAATTAACGAATAACTGGAAAGTGATTTTTATTAAAGGAAATATGTTTTGGCACTAATAAGTGCAAGGCGATGCTTTAGAAAAGTTCATTTTTGAAAATGAAATGACGGTACAAATCTAAGCATGATGTTATTCAATCATGATTAAGAAAATGACAGGGGATATGATTTCCTTGTATCCCGAGTTACGGTACTGGAGATTATAAACACATGTAAAGCCACGAAGGCAATATGAGAATACCCAAATAACAGGGCATGACACGACCGGTGACTAATCAGTCTAACCGGCAAGACCAGTCAAGGTCAAAATAGTGCTTATAACTTGTTTGACTGTGCTTGTCAATATAAGATTAGCGCGGAGTAAGCATGTAGACGGACTCATACGGCGAGTGGACAAATGGCAACTCGATCAAGTAAACGACAAAGATAAGGAATATAAGACGAAGGTCACGACCCATAAGGCCTTACACATGAAAGGTGCACGTGGCAAAGCGTATGACAACCTTTTTATCGAAAGCTTAAATGCCTTGAACACAAAATGTCAATCAAGAAAAAAGGGACAAGAAGGGAGCCGAGCACCATCTGGGAGTGAAAAAGAAATTATCACACCTTCTTGGTAAGATTATTAAACTGTTAAAATATGAGCAACGCTCAAATAATCACCGAAAATAAGTTCATTAGATCAAACTCAATGAAATATGTAAGAAAGGTTTCGGGGACGAAACCTCTATAACGGGGTGGACTTGTAACACCCCGAAAACGGGTTTGATAATCAAACCACGTTAATTTAGATGAACGGGTAAACTAGCGTTAATGGTACAGGTTAACCCGATAAACTTTAGGATTTAATGCTAAATAAAGATAAATATATGCTTTAGTAAATAAAGCTTATAAAAAAAGAGAAGAAGCCCGGGTTCTCGGAAGTTGAAATAAAACAGGTTATAACCTCCCCCGAACTTACTAAATTAACTAGGAATGTTTAACCTAGTTAATAGGAGGTAATATTGGTGGCCCTGTTTATAACAAAACCATACATGATGGGTTAAAATGGACAATAGGAAAAGTTTTTTAATTAAATAATAATAATAAAACACAAAAAAACACACAAGTAGGTGTTGTGTGCGTGTACGGAGAAGGGGTGGAAGGGGGAAACCCTTGTTCTTGATAATCCTCTCAAAAATCACTCAATTCAGATCAAAATTGAAGCAATTATAATGCATGTTTGAAGTTTTGTTGAGTACTACTTCATCCTAACACAAGGTATGTTTCAAATTCATGATTCATGAAAGAGTTAATAGCCAAAATGGTCCTTGAGGTTTGCTCACTTTTGCCACTTTAGTCCAAAATTCAAAATTTTTAAATTTGGGTCCCTGTGGTTTGCATTTTGTTGCCATTTTGATCCAAAAATGAAGTCAGCTCAGATTTCTCCAAAAAAATCATATTTTTGTCCTTTTCCTAAGGGGTAAAATAGCCTAATATGAAGGCCTATAAACGATACCTACTAAGTGTATAATAAAGCGCCTAAAAGCGTTTTGTTGAATTCTTAATGCACATAAGTGTCGAACGGCATTTTGACTTCTAAGAGTCAATTTGACCTATAATAGATTCAATTAATAATTTTGATATAAAATTCGTAAGGTGGAATGGTCGTGATAAATAATGACTACTCTAACCATCTTGCGAATTATAAATGATAGTTTAACTCTAACCATAATTTTGTTATAAAACTTGCTGACACGAACTGAATGGGTCGAGCAAGTATAAATGAGTTTTTGGTATAAAACTCTCTAACGCGAACTGAACGGGTCAAACAAGTAAAAAATAGTTTTTTGTATAAAACTTGCTGACACGAACCGAATTGGCCGAGCAAGTAAAAATGAGTTTTTGATATAAAACTTTCTGACGCGAACTGAACGGGTCAAACAAGTAAAAATTAGTTTTTTTGTATAAAACTTGCTGACACGAACCGAATGGGTCAAGCATGTAAAAGTGAGTTTTTGGTATAAAACTTTCTGACGCGAACTGAATGGGTCAAACAAGTAAAAATTAGTTTTTGTATAAAACTTACTGACACGAACCGAATGGGCCGAGCAAGTAAAATAATGAGTTTTTGGTATATAACTTTCTGACGCGAACTGAACGGGTCAAACAAGTAAAAATTAGTTTTTTGTATAAAAACTTGCTGACACGAACCGAATGGGTCGAGCAAGTAAAAATGAGTTTTTTTGGTATAAAACTTTCTGACGCAAACTGAACGGGTCAAACAAGTAAAAATTAGTTTTTGGTATAAAACTTGCTAACACAAACCGAATGGGTCGAGCAAGTAAAAATGAGTTTTTGGTATAAAACTTTCTGAAGCGAACAGAACGGTTCAAGCATGTAAAAAATTGGTTTTTGGTATAAAACTTGCTGACACGAACCGAAAGGGTCGAGCATGTAAAAATGAGTTTTTGGTATAAAACTTTGTGACCCGAACCGAATGGGTCGAACAATTACATCGACATGTAAAAAGAGCGAGCCAAGAAATAAGTCAAACGGACAAACGGGTCAAATGATGATGCCATTTAAAAATTATATTTAATATTTCGTTTGTTATGTTTCATGCTTACAGCTAAGCATGATTCGTGGGCATGCATTTCCGCAAGTTAGTATATTGAATCGCAAAGTATCACTAACGTGTCAATACTTAGACCCGCGTCAGGTACGTGTAGTGACTATGCTCTCGATGAGGAATTACGGTAGGCAACTGTTGAATGAAACAGAGTGCATGTACCGTAAGTTACGGTACATAACCGTAGCTTATGGCGGGGTACCTGTAGAAATTATTGTTTTCATTGTTTTAAGTTTTCAGGTTTGACTATATTTGTTTTAAACCTCATATAACTAATACATTTCATGATTTATGAAATGTAGGTGATGATTTGAGTACCGGATGACGATCAAGCTCAATGAAGAACCGAACACAATCAAAGTACAAGCTTCCGCACTATGTTTAATCGATACGAACTAAACAAACAATTATAATTATCTGCTGAAGTGCTTAAATTTTAAGAAGTTTTATGAAACTCGAAAATTTTAATGGACGTGTATTTGTATAAATACATTTATATACGAAATTTTTATAAGATTTTTCACATCTTTAAGCAAGGGTCTTACATTCTGCGTATCTAAGAGTTGACCACGACATGTGTCCTTCGGACACGGCCCCGTGTCTTCGGTCTGCTTTGTTTTGTCTTGATCTGCATGGCTTCTGAACACATTTTGTGGTGGGGCACGACCCCGTGTTTAGATAGCACGACTATGTGCTTGCCTTCCAGATTGTTGTTTTGGTCTTGGGGTGTAGCTTAGATAGTGCGTCAACTCCTTTTTCTTGTATTTGTTGGTTTTTGCTGTTAATTTGTTCATTTTGTACATTTAAGCTTATTTAGTTCTGAAATCAAAAGTATACAAAGAAACACATTTTTTTCCAATATTAGTACATAAAAGGGTTGATTTTATACCTTTTTTATGTAGTTTATATGTTGCATTTTGCGCATATCATATTTATATAGGGAAAGGTTTAAATGAGAACGCTGAATATTGTGAGAACAGTGAGAACGAATTTAAAAACCGCGAAAACATGGTGAAAAACAATTCAAATTCAAAATTTCTTTTTACACTTATCATTTTTATTCGAATACAACGTTAGAATTTAATTTACACGATAAAATATACGTGAATTTGTAAATAAAGAAAATTTATACATGTGTGAATTTGTTATATTTGCACATGTGTAAAACTCTAATAAGTGTGATTTTAAGAGGAGAAATGAATTATTTGATGTTATAAATTCTTTTTTGATATTATATTTTAATTCCAATGAGGTTTGTATTAAAAAAATAGTTTTGATTGATTTTTTCATTCGTTCTTACGGTTCTCACAATATTTAGCGTTTTCAAGATAACCATCCCCAATATATATATAGTGAAACTGTATTGTACAATTAGGCTTAACGTATATTGCGTACACTTGTGAAATTATAACATGTGTGATTATTATTATAATATGCGTGATTAGGTTTTTTTACCCCATGTGTGATTTCTAATTTTGTACATGCGTGATTAGGGTTTTTGGTTTCTATAACGTGCGTGATTTCCCAACGTACGTATTATACGTTAAGGAACATTGTACGTTAACCAATCCCTATATATGCTATATTAATAAACATATCCAAAGGGCAACTTAAAGTAATTTACCACTTTACTTAAAATTCTTTTAATGTATGTTGTACAAGTTTTTAAAGCATATTATCTTTAGGCAGCGATGATTTGCATTTCAATTTTGAAATGCTGCTCGTTCCCATTCCCCATACACCCACCATAATCGAGGCTCTGATTGAACATACACCCACCGCTCATTATCCGCCCCCCTCTCTCTTCCCCTTCTCTCTCTTGGAAATCTAAACTCGCATGGTCTCTTCTCCTTCCTACACTCATTCTTATGGAAATCAGAAATATGAAGCTTCTGTGTAGTTGCAATCAGTGGATGAAGATGGAAATCAGGTAGGTTTTTTCTAATTTCTGCTGAAAGTTTTCTCAGATCTAACGTGGCACTGTTAATTTTTGACGTTTTTGGTTGTTTTGTTGTAGATGAAGATGGAGCGGTGGAGATAGACTAAGGAAAATGACAAGCAAAACTTTGCAGATCTGAATTTTTAGGCTACATTCAAGAATTTTACATTCAGAGAGTCTTTTTCTTTCTCTAATAACTTTGTAGGAAACAAGTAGAGCTAGGGAAGATGACAAGCCCATATCTCATAGGTTTGCTTCGGTGTCGTTTCAATCAGGCAGGTTTTTTCTATTTGCTACTAAAGGTTTTCTCAGATCTATTGTGCTACCGTTAATTTTTGTTGTTTTTGTTATATATTATGTGATTTCCATAAAAAATTGCATGCATAGTTTTCTTTTTTGAGTTTCCCCATTAATATCGAGCTGCATTGTTTGTTTGCTTTTAGCATGTTACTAATTCATTTGAAGGAATTTTGTCTCTCTGCATCCTCTGTTTCACGCCTTTACTTATCATCTGTTTTTCTTTCTTTTTTTGTGAATAGGGTGCAGGTATATTGACTGAGGTAGGAGAAATTTTAGGAGCTTTCAGGGTATGAAGCTGGGATGATGAAGCAAAGGCACTAGGTGGAGAGGGAACGAAACATTGATGGAAAAGTTGGGATGAAAGTTTCTAATTTTGGTTTAACATAGTTCTTTTAGTAGGCAACAACATAAAACATAGATATATTAAATAGATTTTATTAGTTTATGATCAATTTTTAAGTTAGGGATATTTGTTATTGGTTTTTGAAAGTAGCTATATATTTTATAAGTGGTTCGATTAGTTAATTTCAACTTCGGTTTGAACTGTTAGTTATTTTTGAACAAAACCGACCTGAAAACTCATCATTTTAGATTACAAAAGTAATAATAATGCAGTGTGACTTACTTTAAACTTTTAGCTTGTTAAGAAAAACAAGTTAGTGGAAGGTTTTGGCTTGTTAAGAAAAGCTTTGGTTTTTCCGAGTTGAGTTGGATGTTTTAGCTTGTTAAGAAACACAAGTTGGGTTGAACGTTTTAGCTTGTTAGGAAAAACAATCCAAGGCGGATTGGTTTGATTAGTTTTGAGCTTATGGTCGTGATTTTGTTGGCTTGGCGCAGTTCGGTTTATTTACATCTTTTTAAACTCTTTAAATCCCTATGACCGGTTTTGAAATACCTTAACCGAAAATTTAGATTTTAGTTATGACCTAACTGAACTGAACCTTTTCATGCACACCCTTATAATACTAACAAATGTTGTGTTTACCGTTGCATCACGAATTTGGTTTTGGTTATGGCTCAAAACCGAATCGCCCCGTACATAGCCCTAAACTCACCAACCTAAGCAATATCTTTCCCGCTGCATTGTGCGGGTAAACGACTAGTGTGTGTGTGTGTGTATAAAGGATCCGGTTCAAATGAAAACCACCACGAGTTGTGAGAACCGCGAGAACTCTTATCATCCAATAAAATTACAACACATTACCCATATATTTAAATTAAATCAATAGGGTAATTTAGTCTTTTACTCCTGATATCACATCATTTATCTATCTTTCTTCTTTTCAAAAGTCACATCCATGATCAACTAACCTAAATAATAATAATAATAATAATAATAACAGTTAATATCATTAAAAAAATATTTAGAAAATGTTTACATATGTAAAATGTTTGACATTGCGCGTTAAAAAAGTAATGTGTAAAATAGTTTATTTATTTTTAATTTTGTTGTGTAAAAAAAATTTACAGTTGATGTGAGTTTTTTAGAAGGGAGGCACCTTTCGCGCCAACATAAAACATCAAACGTTAAAAAACGTATTACGCAATACACCACTGTGTAAAAAAATAAACAACAACATTTACGTTCGATAATGACAACGAGCGTAAAAAAACATTCGACAACGTGCGTTAAAAAACGTAACATGTAAATTAGTTTTTTTATTTTTTATTTTGTTGCGTAAAAAAATTTACGGTTGGTGTGAGTCTTTTAGAAGGGAGGCACCTTTCGCGCCAACGTAAAACATCAAACGTAAAAAAACGTCTTTTCGCAATACACCATTGTGTAAAAAAGTAAACAAAAACATTTACGTTCGATAATGACAACGCGTGTAAAAAAACATTCGATAATGTGCATTAAAAAGCGTAACGCGTAAAATAGTTTTTTTATTTTTTATTTTGTTGTGTAAAAAATTACGGTTGGTGTGAGTTTTTTAGAGGATGGAGGTGCAAGTTATCATTTACTAAAGACGACTTCGATTTATTTATTTTAGTTTATTTTGTTCATTTTTCTAGTGATTTATTTGCAATGTAAACATTTACCTCAATTTTTAAAAAAATTTCTATTAAAGAACAATCTTATTAGTTAAAGCACAATCATTAATGAGACCAATCATTAATGGTCATGGTAAAAAAATCAATTAGCCCTTATCTCACTAAAAACAAAAATCTTATTAATTGAAGCACAATCATTACTCTGTTTTATTGTCTTTTAATCTCATCTATCAAAACACATTTGATCAATGATTAATATTGGTTCATACGGTTCTCACAACTCAAGGTGGTTCTCATTTTACACAATCCATATATATATATATATATATATATATATATATATATGGGAAGTATAAAATGAACACCCACTTGAGTTGAGAAAACTCAAGAAAACCCTATGTAACATTTTTATTTTTTTATAAAAAAATAAGGAATGTAATTTACATGGGTTAATGAACGTTTTGTAACAAAAAAAAACGCCGAGTGGATTTTTTATAAATAATTACAAAAATTCAGTGTTTTAGCATTTTTTGTAAACACTGAAATTTTTAAAAAATTTTATAGAAAAAACCATTCGGCGCTTTTTTTTGTTACAAAATGTTCATTAACATGTAACTTACATTCCCTATTTTTTTAGAAAAAAAATAAAAATGTTACATAGGTTTTCTTAAGTTTTCTCAACTCAAGTGGGTTTTCTCTCTATACTTCACACACACACACACACACACACACACACACACACACACACACACATATATATATATATATATAGAGAGAGAGAGAGAGAGAGTGGGAGTTGGCTAGAAAGCCTATGTTTTCTAGAAAGTTTAGGAAGCACTAGGGAGGTGACATGCGGCTTTTAGTTTTTTTATTCAAAAGGGCATGATGGTAATTTGATTATTAATTTAATTTTGGAATATTATATATCCTAACCAACTATCCAGATATTTATGGAAACGTATATCTTTTTGACAATTTCAAATCATTACGATTTCTTCACGTTGTGTTTTATATTGGGTTCATCACACTGTGTTTTAGCAGTTACTCGTTTCAGGTACTGTTTCATCACACTGTGTTTTAGCAGTTACTGGTTTCGGATACTGTTTAATCACACTGTGTTTAGCAGTTACTCATTTCAGGTATTGCTTCATCAAACTGTGTTTTAGCAGTTACTGGTTTCAAGTACTGTTTCATCACACTGTGTTTTAGCAGTTACTGGTTTCAGGTACTGTTTAATCACACTGTGTTTTAGCAGTTACTCGTTTCAGGTACTGTTTCATCACACTGTGTTTTAGCAGTTACTTATTTCATGTACTGTTTAATTACACTGTGTTTTAGTAGTTACTTGTTTCAGGTACTGTTTAATCACACTGTGTTTTAGCAGTCAGTCACTAGTTCGTCACATTGTGTTTTATCGATAAAACACACTACCATGAACACATCTAGATCTGATTTATCGTTATTTTTTGTATGATTAGGTGGTTTCAAATGTGAGGGATTAGAGAGAGAGAGAAAAATTTGCGACATTTTTGGAGGTCGTTTTATGATTGTTAGTTATTCCTTATTTAAAACAACTTAAATGACACATTTACCCCCAATCAATTAAATAATTCTATTTTTAAGACACACATATTACCAAAATGCCATTAAGATGATCTCAACTATTAAACACACCAATCGGATGGCCCAGATCACTTCCTAGACTTTCTAGGAAAAACACACTTTGCGCAGGATCCTCACCCTATATATATATATAGGGGATGGGTAAAATGAGAACCATATTGAGTTGTGAGAAACGTATGAAACAATATAAGCCATTGATCAAAAGTGTTTTAATGGATGAGATTAAAAGACAATAAATTAGTAGTAATCATTGTGCTTTAATTAATGAGTTTTTATTTTTAGTGTGATAAGGTAAATTGGTATTTTTACTAAGATCTTTAATGATTGGTAATTAAAATTATAATCATTATGCTTTAATTAATGTTATTTTTGAAACATGCAGTAAAAAAATTATTTTAAGTAAGGGTTCAAACTTTTTTTGCGCGCCGGTTTTAAACGTTTTTACGCGCGGGTTCAGACTTTTTTATGCGCGAGTTCAAACTTTTTTACGCCCGGTTTTAAACTTTTTTACGCGCAGTTTTAAACTTTTTTAACGTGCCGGTTTAAAATTCTCTTTGCGCGCCAATTTTAAACTAATTTTACGCACGGTTTCAAATTTTTTTACGCGCGGGTTCAAACTTTTTTTATACGCCGTTTTAAAAACTTTTTTTACGCGTGGTTTTAAACCTTTTTTATGCATTGGTTTTAAACTTTTTTACGCGCCGGTTTTAAACTTTTTTACGCGCCGGTTTTCAACTTTCTTTACGCGCGTGTTTAAACTTTTTTTACGCGATGGTTTAAAACTTTTTTACGCGATGGTTTAAAACTTTTTTACGCGCCGGTTTTAAACTTTTTTTACGCGCAGTTTTAAATTTTTTTATGCGCCGATATAAAAATTTTTAACACGCGGTTTTAAACTTTCTTTGCGCGCCGATTTTAAACTTTTTTTACGCGCGAGTTCAAACTTTTTTTACACGTGGTTTTTAAACTTTAAAAGAATTTTTTTTACAAAAAAAAATCATTTTTTAGGGGTTTAAACTTTTTTATAAAAAACAAAAAATATTTTACATCAAACAAAATATTTTTATTTTTACAAAAAACTTTTTTACATAAACTTTTTTTACAATTTTTTTTTTTCAAAAAATTTTTTTTACGCCAAACATCTTTTTATGCCTCCGACACTCCGATTTCGGATTTATGAAATTTGAGGATCTTACCAAACAAACTCACCCCAAAAATCACGACTCAATAGATGTCTCATGTTGAATTTTAAATAGAAGAGAGAAAAAGATGTGAAATGTTGACTTTTAAATAGAAGAGAGATAAAAGATTTGACATGGGAAGTAAAAGACTAAAATACCCTTTTGATTTAATTTGGTTATTGGTGATGTGTAAATATGCTATTGGATGATAGGAGTTGTCATAGTTCTCGCAACTGGGATTGGTTCTCTCTTGAACCGAATCAAATATATATATAGGATCCGGTTCAAATGAGAACCACCACGAGTTGCGAGAACCGCGGGAATTAGGCCATCCAAAAGGTTTTTCCGAAAATATTTTTTCTCAAAAGTCGTAAAAACAATCACTTGTTCCTGTAAAAAAGAAAAATTGAAAAAAAAGGTGCATACCCACATTTACATGAGACGTAAAAAAAAATATTTATCTTTTTTTTAAATTTACATCTGCCGTAAAAAAAACTTGTATCAGTCAAAACTACTCACTCGGCAAAAAAATTTTAAATTTTTTACAGATATGTTTATAATTTTTCCATCTACGTTTGTGCAAAAAATTTTTAACCCAACTCGCGCCGGATCAAAAAGTTTCTGCGGTTCTCGCAACTCGTGGTGGTTCTCATTTTACTCATCCCCTATATATATATATATATGTATATGTATATATATATATATGTATATGTATATATATATATATATATATAGTGGAGGGTTCAAATGAGAAGAAAATCTTTGTAAGAAAAAAAAGAAGAAATTTCAACCAATAGAAATGCCTCATTAGACTTCATTTAATATTTGTACTTAATGTAACTATAAGGGTATATTGGTAAACTTTCATACATAATTAATTAGTAGTTTCATCTTTAATAACTAACTATATTAAATTTGTAACTTATTTTTAAAATATATATTTTTCTCAAAAAATAAAAATAAAAATTTATTTATATTGTAGGATAAATACGAGGTGTGTAGGATAAATTACGAGTTGTGCAGGATAAATTTCGAAATGTGTAGGATAACTTTTGAGGTGTGTAGGCAAAAAAATTTAGTGTGGAGGATGATAGTCTTTATGGCTAATTAATTAGTCTAACATAATAATAAATAAGAGGAGTTATAAACTAATTAATGTTTACCATTATGCCCTTTTCTTCTTTTTCTTCTCAATAAAATTTTCTTCATATATATATATATAAAACTGAAATTTTAAAAATTTTTATAAAAAATCCATTCGATGCTTTTTGTTTTTTTGTACATAACGTTCAATAACATGTTATTAACATTCCCTAATTTTTGTTACAAAAAAATTGTTACATAAGGTTTTCTTGAGTTTTTTTAACTATATATATATATATATATATATTTATTTATTTAAGCATGCACAAAAGGTGTTGAAACCTTCGCCTAACATGATTCAAACTGATTTAACCCGCAAAAAATCACACATTCTAACATGAACCTCTAACAACCTAAAAAGAAGGATAAAAAAGATTCAAACACTTCTCATTTAAAATAAACAAAAATCCTATTACAAATATGTTATTGACCTGAGTAGTTCGTAAAATTCACCTTAAGCATAGATTATTGCGAATACAAGAATAAATCGGAAAACACAACTCGTGTATGGAATATGAAAATTATAGATCATATGAAAAAACTTAAGCATAGTTCTCCATTTTAAAAGGTATTAACAGAATAGGTGTTAAAATTGTAGATAACTGCCGTTAATAAAGTTGATGTATTCTTTTAATAAAAAATTTAAGTATTTTTTTAAACATCAATCTTGTATTTTAATTAATATTAATATTAATACTAATATCATAATATTATTAATAATTATGAATTAGATAATAATTAAATAATATTATTAACGAATTGAAGAAGAAATGTCATGTGACATTAGTTGGAATTTTAAAGAAAAAAAAAATGTCATGTGGAATTAGTTAGAATTCTTTATTAGAATAAAAAAAGGGTAGTATGGTCCATCAACAATTACCAACTAATATTAATAAGGTACAATTATATTTTGTTGCAATATAATATAAATAATAATGATGACTATATGATTAAATAAGTATAATTTGTTATGAATATATTTATTATTATTATGATTATCAACAGCTAAAATAGATTAGACTTGTTCTACAAGTTTTCCTATCTTATATATACCCTCTTGTACATCTTGTAATAGAGAGCTATCAATGAAATATCAGTCCTTTTCACCCTCCATCTCTACTATATTGTTTTGCTATTAGGCTAGTTTCACAACACGTTATCAGCACGAGTTGACTCGTTTTTTTTTTATTTTGTTTCTTTTCAGTCTACAAATCCCTCTTGGGTTTTGTTGCATGACCTCACACGATTGTTTCAATTGACAAAGATATTCCTCACACGATTGTTTCAATCAAAGATATTATGACATCTCTGTTTCGATGCGCAACCACGACTATCTTACAACATCAGGTACTATACAGGTACTATACGGAACCATAAATCTTTGTCTGTACATGCATGTTTATGTTTTAGAAATATTTGGAACTGTGTATATTATAATCTATCATCTCTGGCGACCGGAGCTCGTAACCAAAATCTATAAACGAAGAAGATTTAAATAATTGTAATTTTTATATTAATCTATTAAAACATTAATTAACGGAACGTTCCGTACTTCAGTCAATGTGTGGGGGATATGTAAACAAAAACTCCTTAATATTGGGTGGTTGCTAACCGACCGTCTCTTACGGGGTTACGGAGACGATGAAGAACAAAGGTTGGACTTTGTTTTAATTAAATTTTTCTATATACTAAGACGACTATTTTTTTTGTTATTATTCTGTTTTAGCTATTACTTTAACTAATTTTGTCAACCGAAAAAAAATCTACAAAACTATTTATCCTTAAAAAGATAATTTTATTCCAGATTATCAACATTAAATCTGGTCGCAAAACAAACGTTATTGATATATTTCAATTATTATTCTACATTTACTTGTATCGTTGACTATAACTTTTCATATAATGTTTTTTGTTGGGAAACGAATTTTTGGTTTGGATTGATATTTAATTATCGTCAAATGTTAATGTTAATGTGGTATGATAAAGTACGAGTCATGATATCATATATCCATCCAATTGATTAATCTAATTCTGATTATATGATAGTTAGGAGAAATCTTTGGTTCTATTTTTTCTACAATGAATTATTGTTTGTATTTTTGTTGATAAAACAAAACATTTACTAAAAAATAATAAAGGATATTTAGATATTTGTTGCCACAAGTTTCGGTATGAAAATAATTTATTTGTAGGAAAGGATCAAATTTGTATTGAACAAATCACTAATATATTTTAATATATGTTGGCTATAGAAAGGGTATTATTTTAAGTATCTTTCATGATTTATTTTGATTACAAATATTATTTATTTAATTGACATATAAGGATAAGGATGAACTTTCGTTCATAAAAAGAAAATTTTCTCGCACATCATATAAAATAAATGTTGTAGTTTATTAAATTAAACCAAAAGGATTATGTTTAACTGATAATTACAATCGGTTTCAATTTGTGTTGTTTTGATATCTATTGTATTGATATGATATATTGAATGTGTGGTCAGGATTGTGAAAATATTAGCATATACAAATCAACTATATTTGTTCAACGTATGGAAATTTATTGATTTCGTTTGCTTATTAGTGATGAAAGGGTTCCTTATTTTATCGAGGCCAAAAGGCTTATTCTAACTCATATTTATGTGGTGACATGCTATAACCTCATGTAGTGTACAATTTGACTATGTATATCTTGTATTCTACATTTTATTGGTTATTATATAGATATTATTGAATAAAACTAAACTAAAGTTGTGGTGGTTTATTATTAAAGTTGCAGTTTATTATAGAGTATATAGATATACTTATACATTACACTTGAAGTTTCGTATTCCCTCAATCTCATTATGAAGTTATTAAAGGTCGTAAAAAGCTAGACCAATAAACTAATATGATCCAGACTTTTAATTACTTCTCTATTATTGTTACAAAAATTCAAAGAGAAGATTATTTACAAGGGAAGTCGGATAAAACAGTTTTTCATTTGTCACATCTCAAATATGCTCATTAAGTAGCAATATTATTAAAAGAGTATGAAAGGTTTGAAGTGACTTTATATCCATATGTCCGGGAAAATAATGAAAATCATGAAACCTATTTGGTTCTACTCCATTCCTTGAAGTGAATGTTATTGATTATCGTGATCATCAACATAATTGAGAAATTTGTAATGGTCATATTAATAATGAGATTGGCCATCTGAATTGCTATGATAACCTACTTAACAATGGAATCAACTATCATAATCGTAATAATAGTCATAATGAGATTGACCACATTAAGTGGCAAATTATCGGAATGATTATATGAGAACAAAATGTGTAAATGATAAAAGTTATTTAACGTGATAGTTTGCAATGATAATGCGTTGTTCTCTCGCATAATACAATTAATACACGTATAATCCCATAAACTAGAAGTTTATGTATCATGATTATTTACTTAATTGGCATGACCGGTTTGACCACACCCAGTCAATGATGATGTGAAATTATTGAAGAACCAGAAGATTCTTCTTGATAATTAAACATCTAATGTTTACTTTCAAGGGAAATTATATATTTGCCAAATAAAGTAGGGTGTATTTCCTTAAATATTCTGGAAATTGTTAGAGGATATGAATATCTCAACATGATACCATTTAGTGTTTTAAATCGATGCATCGTCTAAATGGTTATCAAATCCACAACCTGAAGTTTGTGTGATTATGGCTTAGCTAATGTGATAGCAAGCATATTATTCTAGATTGGCATATTTATTTTGGTTTTGATGATGAATTTGATTCCCAGGTTATTGATGATAATTGGAATACATGTTTCTGTTGAGACGATCACCGAATATCTATGATTGGTTGCAAAACCAATAATCATGAGAGTAGAAGTTCATATGTTATCAACATGTTATTTTACATGAAATATTAATTCACATCAAGCCAACAAGTTATAATACTTTCTCCCCATATAGTTGATTTTTGGTCAGGAACCAAAGATATCCCATTAAAGATTTTGGTTGTGCGGTATATTGAAATTGATCCATCACTATGCACAAAGATGGGACCTTAAAAGGTGGTTAGGAATATATGATAACGAATAGAGCCTTTCACGAGATATTTGCTTATGGCTCGATTAATTGATATCCATCTCAATGGATTAACATTCCCAACATTAGGGGAGATAAAAAACAGTTGGAAAATAAATGAGTTGGTATGAATTATCATTGATCCTCAAAACTAAATTATGAACCAGAAGTTCAAAGAATAACTCATTTAAAAAGATTAGTGAATCTATTACCAGACACATTCACTGACCTTAAAAATGTGAATATGTCACATATACCAACTGCTAATGCTCCAATTAAGATGAGTGTCCCAGAAGGACAAGCACATGTTTGTAATGAGTCTATCGCACGTTTGAAGCGTGGTAGACCAGTCGATTCCAATAATAAAATTCCTCGAAAGTTGGAGCAACTAATTAAGATGGTCAAGTCGAGGTTATATAAAAGGTCTCCTGAAGAGATATTAGACAAGAAGGTTCAAGAAGGACCTCAGGTACCTGAAAGTAAAGAGATCTCATTAAATTGTATTATGTCTAAAAGTACATGGAATCGAAATAAAATCGACGCCGTTATACTTTGTATATAATATAGCGCTTGAAATGATGAAGTGACGAGGATCAAGATTTAACATCTGCCTATGAATGAAAACATATAAATGATTGGTCAAAATGGAAAGACACAAATAAGGCAAAGTTGAATTCTCTAATGACATGGAATGTTTCTAGACCAACAGTCCATACAACTAAAGTTGTAAAATATGTTGGATACAAATGGGTCTTTAATGCGAATCATGTGAAAATTAAATAAAGTGATATAAGGCAAAATTGGTAGCACAAGTATTTTCGCAAAGACCTATGACTAATTATGAGGAGACGTATTCTCCAATGGTGGATGTATTCCCTTTCCAATATTTAATTAGTCTGGTAATATATAAAGAGAGAATTGATAGTCGTCTTATGAATGTTTATGTATCAGTTGATATTAAGGGTTTACATGAAAGTCCCTTGAGGATTTGAATTATCAAAATCATGTAAAATAAGTTCTCGAGAACATTATGATCATTGTATATAAATTCATATTTGAATACGCTAAATATAATTGGAACTCTTGATGAGTTTCCTAAAGCAATTGAGTGCTTGAAATGTTGATTAAAACATCTTAATGATGTAATTCTTGTGCACCAATAAACATATATAGAAAACCTGTAGATGGTGATTCTGATATCTCAAAAAGTAGTGTACATACATGGTACAATATGGATTTAGTAACTAAAAGCAAGTGTTCATGAAATTTATGCATAACATATAGAAACTTGTTCGTTATATGAGCGAGTTTATGTAGCAAAACTCTTGAAGAGTTAATACACGTGCATATATTGATAAGATGGAAAGAATTCCCTCATAGATTGATAATGTCAGAAGCTTTGATATCTAAACCTTAAGAACATACCATATCAAGTTCAAAAAAGAGGTATGGACTAAATGGTCGGGTTGAGTGTTGTACAACTCGAGAAATTCAGATAAAGATGTATATACGTTTGATTAAATAAGCCATATGTTTATCTAAATTTTACTATTAATGTCACACCCCGACCCGCAGCGGAAAAGGTGATCGGGGCATGATTGGGTTATCATCAAAGCTCATGACATTTATTATGCGTTTCATATTCTTTAATACAAATTAAATTGAAATTTACAATAAATGTTACAACATGTTCTAACTAACAATCTAAACTTCTTTGTTCTCTTCTAAGGCATATCCTATGTTTTCCTTGCTTCAACCTGTTCACCTGTATCATTTGTAAAAGGGTTTTTGGATCAACATAATGTTGGCGAGTGAATCCTATGGAAAACATTTGAACAATTTATTTAAATTGATTATGAAATATGTGCACAACCAAACATGAGTAAAAATATATGTAACTTAATCAACAATCATAAGATATCAAATGAAACACACATGAACAATAATGGAACATTTAGAGGCACGCGATGCTCAACTCGTCTCTCACGAGGAACTGAGGGGCCTAATGAATGAATTGCATAAACATGATCAATTGAATGACACAACTACAAACAATATAAACTCAATGATACACACATAAACAATAATGAATTTGATTTGTGGCACGCGTTGTTCAACTCGTCTCCCACGAGGAACTGATGGGCTTAATGAATGAGTTTCATATATTTTGACAAAAAGGAAATAAGTAATCACAACAATATAAACAACCTAAGTTTAGGTCATGATGTGGTATGGCACAAGTTTAAATAAATAAGTTAATTATTTTCATAACGCATGACACACCCCAAAACGTGTAATTTAAAAGGGGGAGTTGTAAGATTCACTCACAGTGGGTGCGTTCGGTTGATGACGTTGAATGCACGCGAAGTGGTTTTAACCACGAGTGAGATTAACCTAGATAAATCGCGTTATGGTTTGGTAAGTAAACGGATTTTATTAATCTATTTTAGTAGGATTGTTGGGTGTATTTTTGTGAGTTTGAGGCTATTTTCTAACCTTAAAAATGTTATTTTTAACTATTTTTAATTGATTTTTAATTAAAATAATTAAATAAAAATAATAAATTTTTTTTTGACTTTTTCTGACCGTTGACTGTTGACCTGACCGTTGACCGGTTCGTATGCGTAATGTTGTGCGCTGAGTGAGGCTCGAACCCGAGACCTCTCATACGCGTGCACGTAGCTCTACCAACTGAGCTACGTGTCTAACCCGTTATATATCTGATTTTAATTATATATATATATATATTAATTAGTTTAAACCGAAAATCATTTTATTTTAAAAACAGTTTAAATCAATATCGGACGGTGCGCTCCACAGGTCTCGAACCCGGGACCTGTGGCTTAAACTAACACGCAGTCCACCGCTGGACTGTGTGTGCAACATGTTATATAATCCAATTTTTATTATACTTAAATACAATTTAGTTATTTCCTTTTCTGCCTTATTTAAAAAGAATAGATAATTGTCCGAGTCGGTGCAGAAGACCGGACTCGAACTCGTGACCTGTGGTATAAACATACACACAGTCCACCGCTGGACTGTGTGTCTAACTTGGTTATTATTCCGGTTATTAATATACTTAACATGTATCTGTGGCGATTCCGGTTCAGTTTAACAAAAAATGATTTTTATTAAGGCGACGTGTGTGAAACCGGATTCGAACTCGAGACGTTTGTATGCTTAACGTGCACATAGTCCACCGCTGGACTGTGTGTCTAACCGATTAATAAGTTGATTTTAATTAAACTTATATGATACCGACACGTCGTCTTCCTCGTTGAGATTTTAACCAGACTCGACAACAGACTGGTTCAAGGTTTAAAACATGTTCTTTAGTGTGTTTCAGTTCATTATGGTGAGATATAAGTGAAAAGAAGAAGAATTTAGGCGAAGAGGTATACCGACTGGACTCTCTGTTTTCCGGCAGAAACTCCGGCGACAGCAATCACCTCCGGCGACGAGTGTCTTGCAGCAGCGAGTCTCCAGAAGGCTTGGAAAAGGTAGGGGTGACTTCGGTATAAGCTTAGGAGGTCCAATAAAGCTCGGCAATGGGGAAACCGGTTTTCCGGCGATGAACATATTAATTCCGGCGAGTGGAATTACGCCGAGAAAAGGTGTGGTTTTGAGCGAAAAAGTTTGCAGTGGGTTGTAGGTGAATTTATAGGGCAAATCGTCGAAGAACCTGGTCTGATTTCCGACTGTATTCGTAAATTATAAAAACTCCGGCGGTTATAACTTTGGTCGCGGACTCAGACGTCGGTTATAACCGATGTCTTAGTAATGGTTTACGTTATAACGTAAATTGTCGTTAAGACTCGCGAGATTTCCGGGATTTCCGACGACTGAACTATTGGGCGCCGGTTTTGAATTCGTAACGTCACTTTATGAATTAAATGATTTCATTATTTAACAAACAAAACAAGTGGCGCAGTGGTTTGTGTGTGATGCGTTAAGACTGATGTTGAACCGGTACAGACCCGGGTTCGAAACCCGGCAGGAACAAAACATTTTTATTTTGCGTTTTTTAACAGTTTTTCAAAAACTAATTATATATTCCCGTATAATAATTGATTATGTATCGTTTAAAATTATTTTGGGCATTTAATTCGCAACGAAATTTTTGACTGACTGTTCGGTTGATAAACGGAGCGGGTTTGGTAAATCCGTTTTTGACGGATGTTACAGTATCCCCTGCTTTTTAGAAATTTCGTCCCGAAATTTAAATAATGATATATTTGGACTAAAAGGATGATGATGTTTAGTTTGACAGTTGCTTGTTTTAGAAAAAGTAAGGGTTTAAGTTTTCTGTTCGAGGCGGTAACGTTCCTTGTAAGGGTTAAGTACCCTATTCAGGAATCGCTTTTTGTTGCCTACTGTATGAGTATTGATAAGCAGGAATGATTCGCTAAAAATGATATCATGCATAAGAGTTTAGATACGTTTGGGAAAGTATGGTTATATCCTAAGGCAAAACTTCTAACACTACAACCTACGTGGATACATAAATAAAACACAACAGCTGATATTTGAACATAATTAAACACAACAGCTAATATTCGAACATGAGTAAACACAACAGCAAATATTTGAATCCACATTCTGATAGCATATATGTTTGAATGGTGGAATTTCCTCCCTCGTTTGTTATGATGGAGAGGTTAGTTTAAGTAGAAATGGAACACAATCCAATCTCTTTAAATAGCAAGATGATATAAATGTAACACAAATTCCAACCAAGGCAATACTAAATCCTACATGGAACTTCTCATAACCGCCTGATAATGCCTCTGATCCTTTGGCAAGAATACTTATATATAGGAAGTACCAGCGGCGTATCCACCATATTCTTGCCAAATTTTCATTAGTTTTATCCACAAGTTATGATTGGTTACCAAGAAACTAATAAATCCTACATAGAACTTCCCATAACCGTCCGATAATGCCTCTGATCCTTTGACAAGAATACTTATATATAGGAAGTACCAGCGGCGTATCCACCATATTCTTGTCAAATTTTCATTGGTTTTATCAGTGAATTATGATTAGTCCTATAACTCTACAAACAATACAACAATCATAAAATACTGAAATGAAATATATCTGTGCGATCAAGGCTCAATCAAACGGAGCCGATCGTATTGCATGTACTGAAAATGAAATGTCTGTGCGCTCAAGGCTCAATCAAACGGAGCCGAACGTATTGCATGTACTGAAAATGAATAACTTAACCACACAAACAGCCTATGCATGGAACCTCTCATAACCGCCTGATAATGCCTCCGATCATTTGACAAGAATACTTATATATAGGAAGTACCAGCGGCGTATCCACCATATCCTTGTCAAATTCACATTGACTTTATCCGCAGGTTATGATAAGTTCTATGTGGCTCTACAACAAACACAACAACCACAACAACCACAACATACTGATAATGAAATTGTCTGTGCGCTCAAGGCTCAATCAAACGGAGCCGAACGTATTGAATGTACTGAAATTGAAATTGTATGTGCGCTCAAGGCTCAATCAAACGGAGCCGAACGTATTGAATGTACTGAAATTGAACAACTTAATCTAAACAACAATCACACAAACAGCCTATGCATGGAACCTCTCATAACCGCCCGATAACGCCTCCGATCATTTGACAAGAATACTTATATATAGGAAGTACCAGCGGCGTATCCACCATATCCTTGTCAAATTTTCATTGACTTTATCCGCAAGTTATGGTTAGTTCGATGCGACTCTACTACAAACACCACAACCACAAGATACTGATAATGAAATTGTCTGTGCGCTCAAGGCTCAATCAAACGGAGCCGAACGTATTGCATGAACTGGAAATGTAAATTGAAATGTGCGCTCAAGGCTCAATCAAATGGAGCCGAACGTATTGCATGTATTGAAATGTAAAATGAAATGACCGATCAAGGCTCAATCAAACGGAGCCGATCGTATTGCATGTATTGAAATGTAAAATGAAATGACCGATCAAGGCTCAATCAAACGGAGCCGATCGTGCGGGCACGCCAAGATCAACCGCATAATAAAATGGGGATCCAACTCAACCTCGATGGATGGGGAGCTGCGGCCTCGTCAAAAGCATATACTGAAAACAATATATAATATATAATATACAATAATTACTCTAACAGTCTACACATGGAACCTCTCATAACCGCCAGATAATGCTTCTGATCCTTTGACAAGAATACTTATATATAGGAAGTACCATCGGCGTATCCACCGTATTCTCGTCAAAGTTTCATTGGCTTTATCCTTAAGTTATGTTTGGTTCTATGTGATAAAGAAAAACATAAAACTAAACGATAGGAGTTGAATCTGGATCTTCGGCGAGGAGGACTAGTTGAGTATCTTCGTTTGGGCCGTCATTATCTTCGACAGGATTGGCGTTGATATTGAAGACTCTTCCTCTTGCTGGTGGCATAGTGGTTGGGTTTTCTTGGTTTACTTGGTTAACTGGGTTTGATTGGGCTTGAGTGTTGATGACGTTAACCAATTGAGGGCATGTGTTTCTAAAGTGGGTAGGGTCGCCACAATTGAAAACAAGCTCGAGCATATGGGAACATGGGGTATTGGGGTTGTTGATAGGTTTGGGCCATGTTTTGAGTAGGGGAAAAGGTTTGGTTTTGAAAGGTGCGACAAACATTGCTCAAATGACCATAGCGTCCACAAGTTGCACATAGACGACAAGGTAGGGTGTGGGGATGGTGATAAAAACAGTTGTTGCATCGAGGGTGAGGTCCAAGATATGGTTTCTTATCTGGGTAAGCTGAGTTGGGTGCCACTTGGGTGATTGGGATAGCTCGGATGGGTATGGCGTGTAAAACTGGTGGATTTCGTTGGGTAGCAGCGAAAAGTTGCCCGTCTCTTCTTCTCTTAGGATTGGGTTGAGAAGGGGATTCGGTTTGGGTGGAGTCGGAGGTTTCAGTCGATTCTTTATCCTTCTTCTTCTCCTCCTTGAAGTCTTTGTTTCGGATTCGGTTTTCGGTGAGCTCTGTTGCTAGCTCCATTGCTGCTTCCAAAGTTGCAGGCTTGGTACTTATTACAGGGTCTTGGATCTTTGACGGAAGACCACGAATGTAGTGCTCGATCAAACGGTAGAGGGGAGTAAACATGTTGGGAATCATTTGATGTAATTCGAGGAACCTTTTGTTGTATGTGATGTGGTCTCCTTCCACTTGCTTCAATGAGTAAAATTCATCTTCTAACTTCTTGATTTCGCTCCTTGGGCAAAATCGTCTGGTCATGATTTCCTTCAATTCGTTCCAAGTTAAGGTCATAGCATCGTCCACACCTCGTTTGGCCTTCTCTGTGTTCCACCAAGTAAGTGCTATCCCATATAATCGACCGGTAGCATATCGCACTTTGCGATCGTCAGGGCAATCGCAATTTAGAAATGTGTTCTCCATTTCTTCAAACCAATGGAGGAGAGCGGTGACGCCTTCAGTCCCTTTGTATTTCGGAGGGTCGCATGATTTGAAATGCTTGTAGGTGCATTTAGTGGTATTTGGGGAAGAGTTGAAAATGTTTTGGTTTGCTTGATTGACAGGATTAACGGTAAGTGCTTGTTGAACTTGGATTACAATGTTGGGTATTACGGCAGCCATTTGTTGAGCGATTAAGGCAGCCATGCGCTCGCGGGCTTTTCTTGCTCTCGTCTTCCTACGGGCGAGGTTAGAAGACATCTACAAGGAATACATGACAAGAGTATGAGTTGGATGCTTTTGGGTTCATGGGTCGCATTAGGAATGAACATTCATAAAATAATTATAAATAAATGAATCTACTACATCCATAGGATGTCTTGGGTTTTGCTCGCTGTTAGGCCCTACATGCCGCCATACTTTACCTGTGTAATCATGTGGGCCCCCATGAATACCGGTTTTTCATATGGTTCGCACGGGTTTGCCAGGTTGCGTACACAAAAACCCGGAGAAAATCGAGAAATATGTATACAACGTGTGATATTCGGAATGTGTCCAGGTGTAGACACGGTGACACCTCAAAGTAGGGTTAGTTCGAACGACGTTTGGTGTGGCATGCTTTGGCCTAATAGGTCCTTCGTACTCTCATCGTTGGTCCCCAGGTAGGCAAACTGGTCCGTTATATTGGATTTATACGAATGCCAGCCTAGACAGGACGTTCCGACTACCGGTACTTGTACCCTTCCAGTTACTACATGCCCTAGAACTTACTTTGATGAGATTTGAAAATTGCACAAAATCTTTGGATAATGAGAGTATGAAAATAAATTGAATACATGAACATCGATATATGTATAATGAATATGTATATATGTATAATGAATATGTATATAAGCATGTATGTTTGACTGTAATTGTAAACAAATATGAAACAAATAAATATCACAAGTTTGTATGTAACCACCTAATCAATTTAAAATTTAGGCAGACTATAGTATATGCTCTAAGGGTCTAATAACCTATCCTATATCCCTATAGTCATGGCTCTGATACCAATCTGTCACACCCCGACCCGCAGCGGAAAAGGTGATCGGGGCATGATTGGGTTATCATCAAAGCTCATGACATTTATTATGCGTTTCATATTCTTTAATACAAATTAAATTGAAATTTACAATAAATGTTACAACATGTTCTAACTAACAATCTAAACTTCTTTGTTCTCTTCTAAGGCATATCCTATGTTTTCCTTGCTTCAACCTGTTCACCTGTATCATTTGTAAAAGGGTTTTTGGATCAACATAATGTTGGCGAGTGAATCCTATGGAAAACATTTGAACAATTTATTTAAATTGATTATGAAATATGTGCACAACCAAACATGAGTAAAAATAGATGTAACTTAATCAACAATCATAAGATATCAAATGAAACACACATGAACAAAAATGGAACATTTAGAGGCACGCGATGCTCAACTCGTCTCTCACGAGGAACTGAGGGGCCTAATGAATGAATTGCATAAACATGATCAATTGAATGACACAACTACAAACAATATAAACTCAATGATACACACATAAAGAATAATGAATTTGATTTGTGGCACGCGTTGTTCAACTCGTCTCCCACGAGGAACTGATGGGCTTAATGAATGAGTTTCATATATTTTGACAAAAAGGAAATAAGTAATCACAACAATATAAACAATCTAAGTTTAGGTCATGATGTGGTATGGCACAAGTTTAAATAAATAAGTTAATTATTTTCATAACGCATGACACACCCCAAAACGTGTAATTTAAAAGGGGGAGTTGTAAGATTCACTCACAGTGGGTGCGTTCGGTTGATGACGTTGAATGCACGCGAAGTGGTTTTAACCACGAGTGAGATTAACCTAGATAAATCGCGTTATGGTTTGGTAAGTAAACGGATTTTATTAATCTATTTTAGTAGGATTGTTGGGTGTATTTTTGTGAGTTTGAGGCTATTTTCTAACCTTAAAAATGTTATTTTTAACTATTTTTAATTGATTTTTAATTAAAATAATTAAATAAAAATAATAAATTTTTTTTTGACTTTTTCTGACCGTTGATGTTGACCTGACCGTTGACCGGTTCGTATGCGTAATGTTGTGCGCTGAGTGAGGCTCGAACCCGAGACCTCTCGTACGCGTGCACGTAGCTCTACCAACTGAGCTACGTGTCTAACCCGTTATATATCTGATTTTAATTATATATATATATTAATTAGTTTAAACCGAAAATCATTTTATTTTAAAAACAGTTTAAATCAATTCGGACGGTGCGCTCCACAGGTCTCGAACCCGGGACCTGTGGCTTAAACTAACACGCAGTCCACCGCTGGACTGTGTGTGCAACATGTTATATAATCCAATTTTTATTATACTTAAATACAATTTAGTTATTTCCTTTTCTGCCTTATTTAAAAAGAATAGATAATTGTCCGAGTCGGTGCAGAAGACCGGACTCGAACTCGTGACCTGTGGTATAAACATACACACAGTCCACCGCTGGACTGTGTGTCTAACTTGGTTATTATTCCGGTTATTAATATACTTAACATGTATCTGTGGCGATTCCGGTTCAGTTTAACAAAAAATGATTTTTATTAAGGCGACGTGTGTGAAACCGGATTCGAACTCGAGACGTTTGTATGCTTAACGTGCACATAGTCCACCGCTGGACTGTGTGTCTAACCCGATTAATAAGTTGATTTTAATTAAACTTATATGATACCGACACATCGTCTTCCTCGTTGAGATTTTAACCAGACTCGACAACAGACTGGTTCAAGGTTTAAAACATGTTCTTTAGTGTGTTTCAGTTCATTATGGTGAGATATAAGTGAAAAGAAGAAGAATTTAGGCGAAGAGGTATACCGACTGGACTCTCTGTTTTCCGGCAGAAACTCCGGCGACAGCAATCACCTCCGGCGACGAGTGTCTTGCAGCAGCGAGTCTCCAGAAGGCTTGGAAAAGGTAGGGGTGACTTCGGTATAAGCTTAGGAGGTCCAATAAAGCTCGGCAATGGGGAAACCGGTTTTCCGGCGACGAACATATTAATTCCGGCGAGTGGAATTACGCCGAGAAAAGGTGTGGTTTTGAGCGAAAAAGTTTGCAGTGGGTTGTGGGTGAATTTATAGGGCAGATTGTCGAAGAACCTGGTCTGATTTCCGACTGTATTCGTAAATTATAAAAACTCCGGCGGTTATAACTTTGGTCGCGGACTCAGACGTCGGTTATAACCGATGTCTTAGTAATGGTTTACGTTATAACGTAAATTGTCGTTAAGACTCGCGAGATTTTCGGGATTTCCGACGACTGAACTATTGGGCGCCGGTTTTGAATTCGTAACGTCACTTTATGAATTAAATGATTTCATTATTTAACAAACAAAACAATTGGCGCAGTGGTTTGTGTGTGATGCGTTAAGACTGATGTTGAACCGGTACAGACCCGGGTTCGAAACCCGGCAGGAACAAAACATTTTTATTTTGCGTTTTTTAACAGTTTTTCAAAAACTAATTATATATTCCCGTATAATAATTGATTATGTATCGTTTAAAATTATTTTGGGCATTTAATTCGCAACGAAATTTTTGACTGACTGTTCGGTTGATAAACGGAGCGGGTTTGGTAAATCCGTTTTTGACGGATGTTACAATTAAAAGTTCACTATAATCGCAGTTTACAGTGATGATGTCTACACATCATCGAGAGAAACTGTCGAGCTTTTAGAGGGATAATTTTTGAAAGACCTTGACATAATAGAATTATTGCTCGACCTATAGTTCGAGCATAAGGGTAAGTACATCTAGAATATGTCGGGTCGGTTTAGTATGAACAAAGCTTATCATCTAAGTACGTTAATGGTTGTTCAGTCACTTACTATAAGAAATGACTACTTTCATCTCCTACCAAAGTTGAGATTCAGAAATACTATAGTTAATCACAATTGTGCACTAATATTTCTTACTAGCTATACATGCTTATATACGTATATATCTTGGATGAATTTATTGGTGTAATATCATGTGTCAAGCAAAGAGACATTAGAATATGTTAAAACAAATCTTTTGATACATCATAGGCATGCAAGTTATGATATTATATTTACTAACCCATCGAAACAAGTTTGGTTAGTTTTGTAAATGCAGGGAATGGAACAAAACATTATTGTGGATCTTATGATATTTTTTTGCGAGAGGAGACACCAAAGTTTTATATGAAGATCATACAACATTGCTCAACATAAAGGACTGTATTTCAAGGGATCAAGCGGCATTTCATTGGCTACAAAATTTTGAGCAAATTTCATGAAAGATCGACACACATTACTTAAAGACTACATATTCAAATGAGAGGGAGTATCATACAAGTTGCACTCTTTTTCCCTTTACTAAGTTTTATCACATTGGATTTTCTTAATAAGGTTTTTAATGAGGCAACATTATCCGGGGGAGACAATACGCACTGCACTCTTTTTCCCTTAGCTATGGTTTTGTCCCAATGGGTTTTCCTAGCAAGGTTTTTAACGAGGCAACATCTCAAAGCGTAATACGTTGATAACCAAGGGGGAGTGTTATGAATATATTTATTATTATTATGGTTATCAACACCTAAAATAGATTAGGCTTGTTCTACAAGTTTTCCTATCTTATATATACCCTCTTGTACATCTTGTAATAGAGAGCTATCAATGAAATATCAAGTCCTTTTCACCCTCCATCTCTACTATATTGTTTTGCTATTAGGCTAGTTTCACAACATAATTATATATTTAATCTGACATTAATACCATATTAAAATCTTCTCAAACATTACAAAAGAAGCTCAATTTATATGTTATCCTAGCAACCTTGTTATTGAGTTCGGTCAAAGAGTAACCGTAAATGAATAGAAAACATAGCGGACGTTAATTTTGGTCAAAATGACCAACCAGTTAAGACTTAATTAAAAAAAATATTAAAAATTAGTATTTAAAAAAAGTAAATCATTAAAAATATCATTAATTACTTTTAGTGAGTAGGAACAAGAGTAAAAGAAAATTAGGTAATGTTTTTTTCATGAAATGTAATGTAATAGAATTGACCCTTAATTGGATTTTAACAATTGAAATCCCATCAAAAGTTTGATTGGAATAATAATTATTAATGGGACTAGAATCCAAACCATGTAAAATGATATAATTTTCTTATATCTCATAATGTGTTAGTTTGATATCGCATAATGTAGTTGAGTTATTCTACAAATAAGTATAAAAATAAGAAGTGTAGAAAGAAATCACAGTGACAAGTTTTTATAATTTTGTCCATAAAAGAAAAAGATATGCACATGCAAAAACCTAAAAAACCTAACCTTCACCCCCACCCCACCCCCCCCCCCACCCCCCCCAAAAAAAAAAAAAAAACTATACCTCACAAAAAAACCCCCAAAAACCAAAAAAAAACTAACCCCCGACCCTTCCCCCACCCCCCCAAGCTAAATGCTAAAAACTAAACCCCCCCAAAAAACCTAAAAACATCTAAAAAGCATAAAAAAATTAATATTCTTTATAAATAATGCTATTTTATCGTTACTAAAATTTTTTAGTGACGATAAAGTAGCGATTATTTTAATAGAATATTGAAAAAAATTGTGTATGTGGTTATTTTTAAGTATTTTTTTTTGTGTTCACATTGAAGAATATTTCTAGAGTATTCCTTGTTACCCTTTTTGTTAAAGTCTTTTGTATTTGATCATTTCTCTTTATAACGTGTTAGTTTGGTGTATTACTAATGGAATCAATTCTTTAATGAAACCAACAATATAAGAAATAAAACCTATATTCTAATTACATTCAGATTCCACTAGTATTTAAGCACCCCCGCGTTACGGTGGGGGCATAAAACCGAACCAACTAGCACCAATATCACACCACCGTCAACGCTGAAGTTGCGGCGTGTTAATGCGAAGAAGTTAGAACGAAACGTAAAATATAGAAAATAATAACTAAGTCGATCTAAAACCCGCATGTTACAACGGACCTGTCAAAGGAGAAAAAACTAGGCGGCCAAAAAACGTTGAACCAAACACACGTTGCGTCATGTGAACTCGCAAAATTGAGAACGGAGCGTAAACCGAAATGTAAAAACATTGAAGCACACACGCAAGTTGCGTTAATTTAACTTGCAAAATTTAAAACAAAGCGTAAACCGAAAATTTTGCGAAAGATGTAAAGTACAGGGGATCAAAGTTGAAAGTAAAAACGTTGTGATTTAGATTACAAAAGATGAAAAGTTGTGGGTTAAAAGGAAAAAAATCAAATAGTTGTGGGTTAATAGTAATTTTTTAAATACTTTTGGATTAAAAGTAAAATGTTAAGTTTTTCTTTTGAAAAACTCCCTAAACAATATGTACAACACCTATATGTATAAAATTGTTGCTTATTTATATTTATAGTATATAAATTACCTAATTTTTTTATCAATGATTATTATTGAGAGGGGATAAATTGGTTAAGAGAAATTTTAATTTTTATGGTTATCCAGAGTTCCAGATGACAAACTTGGGTGTTTGACTCATCCAATGAAGTAGACAAGTAGGATTGGTTTTCTATTTGTTGGCGTTAAAAGGTTACAAGTAAACTGTCAATTTTCTTTTCATTGACCAAGGAAATTTCACTCGTTAAGAAAAATCTTATCACTGAACTTTGGCTCTCTCTAAATCTGTGTGTGGGTATGAACCAATCCATTATGTTGCTCCCTCACATCACCTTCTTCTTTTTACTGCTAAGAACTTCAAGAGCATCAGACACCATAGCTGTGCATCAAAACATCTCAGATGGTCAGACCATTGCTTCAGGGAACTCCAAATTTGAGCTAGGTTTCTTTAGCCCGAGCAACTCCAAAAATCGATACCTCGGTATATGGTTTAAGAACACATCTCCGCAAACGGTTGCATGGGTGGCAAACCGCGAAACCCCACTTATAGATAACTCGGGTGTGGTCATACTGGAGAACCAAGGGAGTCTGTCCCTTGTTGATGGTAGCAGTAAAGTCATATGGTCATCCAACTCATCGGCATCTGGCGCAAGTATCAATCTCGTAGCACAACTTTTGGATACGGGCAATCTGGTACTTAAGAATGGAAACAAACCAAAGAATGAAATTTATATTTGGCAAAGTTTGATTACCTTGGAGATACCTACTTACCAGGAATGTAGTTTGGAAAGAACTTCGTAACCAGAAGAGAAACCTATTTGACATCATGGAGGAGTGCAGATTATCCTTCTTCAGGTGAGTATACATTAAAGTTTTTAGCGGTTAAGGGTAAATATCAACAAATATATATTAGGAGACGCTCTACTATTGTAACAAGGATTGGGCCGTATAATGGCTTATCATTTTCTGGCCGGGCAAACTATGCTACTGATGCTAATCCAGCAATCAATGTTTACATGATTGTGAATCAGAATGAGATGTATTGCGCTTATATTTCTACAAGTAATACCACCAATGTAAGAACAATATTAACTCCTGATGGTAAACATGAGATCTTGCAGCTAAGATTTCCAAACCCAGAATGGTTTTTAATTGGCACCGTACCAGTAGATTACTGTGATATATATGGGGTATGTGGCCCATATGGGATTTGCAACACTGCCCCTTCTCCTAATTGTGGGTGCTTGAAAGGATTTAAAAGAAAAACCTTATATGAAACAACAACTGATAATGATACAAGTGTTTGTACTCGAAGCACAGCCTTGGATTGTGGGCCTGGAGAGAAATTTCAAAAGTTTTCAAGCATGAAATTACCAGACACAGAGAATGCTGTCTATAGTAGCAACATGAGTCTTCAAGATTGTGAGGCAACTTGCAAGAACAATTGCTCGTGCATCGCCTATGCAAATCCAAACGTCACTCCAGGTGGAGTTGGGTGCTTGCTATGGTTTGAGGGTTTGATTGATGTCCGAGTGTTCCCACAAAACGGACAAGATCTGTATGTTAGACTTGCAGCCTCTGAATTTAGGTAAGCCAATTTTAAATTCGTTTGGGTCCAATGTGTTAACCATGTTCTTACAGATAACTGATATCAATACTTGTTTATGTTTGATTAATATGATCCTCAAACTATAATACCAGCAATTTGTAAGCAAATCCGTGGCAGGACATACATGATCTTTAATATACTGTACAAACCTGACAATATATTGTTCCTTTAACTTTGTAACATCTTTTAGCCTCCATTCCAGGTTCCACAGAAAGAAACGAGTACTGGTTATGTTAGTAACTTTGTCAATATCAGCTGTGTTGACCTTGTCGGGCTACATATACATTAGGAGAAAATGGAGGAGGAGATCAGACACCGAGAGCAGCATCCAGATGGGAAGTGTAGAGGTTCCTTTGTTTAGCTTGTCTAATATATCTAGGGCTACGAACGACTTCTCGTTCAACAACAAGCTGGGGGAAGGTGGGTTTGGACCAGTGTACAAGGTAACTGAATGATATGAAGAAGATATTGGGTTGATATTTTAATTAAACATGTCAACCCGCCAACACATATAATTAAACACGTTTAACCCACAAACCCATTTAACGTACTTAAAACTTGATTCAACCCACCAACCCATTTCACTAGTTTTAATTGCGTATAGTTAAGGGATGATGTCTTTAACATGAATTAATGTGGGTCGGGTTCTGGTTCAACGATTCAACCAGCCAACGCACGCACATCAACTCAACATGATTGAATATGTACATATTAAATGCCATTGTCTTTAGATTCAGAACACATGTATTCACAATTAATATTGGCAATCTGGATCCACCAGGGTATGCTAGAAGGAGGACAAGAGATTGCTGTGAAGCGGCTATCAAGGTCCTCGCAACAGGGGGTTCATGAATTTGCAAACGAAGTTATATGTATTGCTAAACTTCAGCATCGAAATCTTGTGAAGCTCTTAGGATATTGCATTCAAGGCGATGATAAAATGTTAATTTATGAATACATGCCTAACAAAAGTCTGGACAGTTTTTTATTTGGTTGGGCTCTCTTATAATCCTAGAAATACATATTAATGTTATTGCTATGAAATACATTTAAGAAAAAAAAACTAATTTGCTGCATATCGAGCAGATGAATCAAGAAAGTCATTACTTAATTGGTCACAACGCTTCCAAATAATTCATGGGATCGCTCGAGGTCTTCTTTATCTTCATCAAGATTCTCGGCTTAAAGTTATACACCGGACTTAAAGGCTGGGAACATATTACTTGATCATCAGATGCATCCAAAGATATCAGACTTCGGTTTGGCCAGAATGGTTAAAGAAGCACAGAGTGAGGCAACCACAAAAAGAGTCGTGGGAACTTTGTAAGAATCCCTGAAATCTATTCATATTGTACAATATATTTTTATATTTATATATTTGTCGTGTATTGATTCAGGGGCTACATGTCTCCAGAGTATGCAAGGAAAGGACTCTTCTCGGTAAAGTCAGACATTTTCAGCTTTGGGGTTTTAGTGTTAGAGATTGTTAGCGGGATGAAAAATAGAGATTTTGTTCATGAAGGACATGATGATAACCTTCTTGGACATGTAAGTGGGTTGATATAATCATCTATTGATGAAATTAGAACTAACCTGTATTGAAGAACACGTGAATCCTTCTGATATGAACCAACTTCTGTTTTTATATGGATTCATATAGGCTTGGAGACTTTACAAAGAAGGCAGGTCTCTCAATCTCATAGATGAATGTTTACGCACTTCCTATTCTGCTAGTGAAGTGTCACGATCAGTGCACGTTGGCCTATTGTGCGTTCAACACCGAGTAGAAGATAGACCTAGCACGCCGACTGTGGTTGGAATGTTGAGTGGTGAAGGCTCACTTCCGTCTCCCAAAAGACCTGCTTTCTTTACTCAAGAAAGTGAAATCAACTCCACCTCATTTATTCCTCTATTATCATCAATTAATGGAGTAACATTAAGTCAAGCTGATGCTAGATAATGAACAAGGAAAAATTAGAACCAGAAGAAACTTTTCTCAAATCATTTGTAGTCTTGAGTACCCTTCCTATTGAGCTCAGGTAGCTCACAGTAACAACCAATAGTCAATTATGGTAGTTTATCATTTATATTCAAGACTTTATACTATGAGACTTTGCATCACTAGTCCTTATTCTATTTGTACCATAACAATACACATTCCTTGTGACCTCAAGGATAACAATGTCTATTCTCAACCTACCATTTCTACTTAACTAGCCATTATATCACACATTCCTTTTGGTACTTGAACATCAAAATTCTTAGTCAGTAAGTAGGATAATAATGATCGCATACATTCCACGTACTAGAGGTGGCAAAATAGGTGGGTTGGACTGGGTTGGTTGTTGGGTCAGGTGCGTTTGGGTAAGCATAGGTAGGTATATAGAAAAAAAGGTCAAGATGGGCTAAAAAAATTAATAGTAACAAAATAAAAAATATAAATATAAAATAAAAAAACGTTAAAAAAATAAAAAATGAAAATAATTAAAAATAAAAAAAAGTAAAAATCTGGTTATTATGGTGAAATACCTAACTCCATTGGTGAGTTGAAAGCTTTGACTATTGTTGACCAGTCTCAGAACAACCTTACAGGTGTTTTACCTTCAAGAATTGGGAATTTCCCGATGGATTTGTGAGTCCTCTTGGCTTACTAGTCTTAGCCTTCCTACAAACAATTTTGATGGGACATTAGTCCATACTTCTGTTGCTAACTACTTGAATCTTGAAAGATTAGAGCTTCAGAACAATGGGTTTCATGGTTATTTCCCAACTAACTTATGGTCATTACCTAAGATTAGAGTTATGAGAGCCGAAAACAATCGGGTGAAATTCCTGATTCTAGATCAGTAGCTTCTCAACTAGAACAGGTTCAAATAGATAATAACAGTTTCATTAGCAGATTAGAAGCTTGTATAGATTATCTGCCACTCTTGACGGCTTATACGGTGAACTCCCACCAAACTATTGCGATTCGCCTGTAATGAGCATCATCAATTTTGCCCACAATCACATCACAGGTGAAATCCCAGAGCCAAAAGAGTGTAAAAAGATTAGAGCTTCAGAACAATGGGTTTCATGGTTATTTCCCAACTAACTTATGGTCATTACCTAAGATTAGAGTTATGAGAGCCGAAAACAATCGGGTGAAATTCCTGATTCTAGATCAGTAGCTTCTCAACTAGAACAGGTTCAAATAGATAATAACAGTTTCATTAGCAGATTAGAAGCTTGTATAGATTATCTGCCACTCTTGACGGCTTATACGGTGAACTCCCACCAAACTATTGCGATTCGCCTGTAATGAGCATCATCAATTTTGCCCACAATCACATCACAGGTGAAATCCCAGAGCCAAAAGAGTGTAAAAAGCTATTAGCTTACCTCAATCTTTCACAAAATAACCTCACTAGTGAAATCCCACTTGAGCTTCGGAACTTGAAACTTGTTCCAGTTAAAAATGGTATGAAAATTATTGTAAAAAGGGAGAGCCAACGGAGAAGATACAACTGACACAGAGTTTGTTATTGCTATTTAAAAACTTCCACATAAAATACAATTGACATACTGGGATGCAGTGAGTAGAAGTTATCTTTAAAATACATACAGTTTGTATATAAATGCACCAATAGTTTAACTGTAAACTGTCAAACTTATGTGTGATTTTAATTGGTTGCAGTCTTTGTACTCAACCCCAGGGGATGTTGTTTTCTACCATAAACAACTCAACCAGTATCACACAAAAATAAATATTCTACCAAACATTATAAAGTATCAAGCCGTTAAATAAAGCGCTGCCACAGAGATTTTTTTATTTGAGAATCCATACAGTTTAACTTAGCTTGAAGTTAGTTTATTTATTTACAAAACTCTAACGACAGATTCTTTAAACGACAACAGAATTCCACCCAAAATCCGATTCATAGACAGTTTCAAAGTTTTTTTTTTTCAAATCCAATTAACCAATTCTATGGAGACATTTCATCAAACACCTGGAGTGTGTCTCTGATGACCCGACAAATCATGAAGATTCAGCTTCACATCACACACTACATGCTTATATCTAAAAAATGCATACTTGATTATCAAAACAATAATCATATCAACACATTACATACTGAATCGACAAGAAGAACGAAAAGATTATTCAGAAAATAGTCAAAGAACTCAAAATACCTTCAAACCCTAATCGACTGATGAGCTGCAGAAGATGAACTGATGAACGATGTATTGATGGATCGAATGTATTGAATCAGTTAGTTTATCAGACTGGACCAACTGAAGAACACTTATATGTAAGTAGAATACTATTGATGAACTCGTTAGGGTATCAGACTGGAAGAGAAGAACTGTTGCCGCATCTCATCGGCATTGATTTTCTTTCAGCCCATCTTAACCCTTATGTTCCTTTTTCTAAATTTCAAGTATGCCCACCTAAACCCCCTCGTAAATAATCTAAAGAGTTAAATGCTTGGTTGGTCTCTGTGGTTTGCAAATCTTGCAGACTTGGTCCCAGTGGTTCACTAATTACACACTTGGTCCCAGTAGTTTTTCAAATTTTGCACTCGGGTGGTCCTTACCACTAACCTTTGTTAGATTTCTCAGTTAAGTATATGCAAAATTACTATATTACCCCTCGTCTTCTTCATCCTTTCTCTGCTACCACAGCCAACTTCTCTGCTACCATCAAGAACTTCAAACCACTGCAATTTCCAGAACGATCAAACCAACTGAAAGTAATTCGTTTGACATATTTTGGAAATACAAACAAAACCTGTATAACATGGTTTTTAAAATTAACATTCTCCTTCTCTTTTCTAGATCTATACTCAACATAAAGAACACTGATCAAATACGCGGTCCAGCTGCCCAAAAGCCCGTAAAAAATCTGCAGAACAACCCCAGACGACATTCCTAATTGCGAAAAAGAGTAAGGAAGTGTTAACAACACTTGTGCCACCTGCATAATCAATCAATGTTCATCAAAATATCCACCTAGATTAATTATATTAGATTAGAAATACATAAAATTATACTTGATTTGATGAGCAACTAAACCAAGCATCCCAAGCGGATCCCCCATGCCACAACATACTTTTCATATCAAAAACGGAGTGATCTTCGGATTCTGCATCTCCGCCTTTTTGTCTTTCACCATCGTTTAAATCACTTGATGCAACTATTGATTCTTCATTTTCGGACAACATGTTTAGTTAAATGAAATGTTTGCTTTGAAACTGTTGTATGTATAATTGTATATGCAATGAGCCGGAATTTCTGCAGAGGGCGGCGGTGGTGTGGGAACAGAGGCAGACACTCAATTAACCATAAAGCTTGGAGAGATGAAGAGAAACAGGGACTTTGTGTAAGCATTTATTTATTTCATGTATCGAGGGTATGGCTGAGTGGTATGGCGGTGAAAGGCGGTGAGGGTGAGGGTGGTGGTAGCAGAGAAGTTGCAGGTGGTAGCAGAGAAAGGATGAAGAAGACGAGGGGTATAATAGTAATTTTGCATATGCTTAACTGAGAATCTAACAAAGGTTAGTGGTAAGGACCACCTGAGTGCAAAATTTGAAACTACTGGGACCAAGTGTGTAATTAGTGAACCACTGGGACCAAGTCTGCAAGATTTGCAAACCACAGGGACCAACCAAGCATTTAACTCTAATCTAAATAAATAATCGATTACCCAAAATAACCCATCATGTACTGTTTAAAGTCCATGAGTTGTTAGGCGTTTGTTTTTCCGGAATTCAAATGAAATTTAAGGAGGCGTTTAATTTGCGGAATGTTTTGGAATTAGATTTGAAATTTTTATAGGAACTAGAATTTCTAGGAATTAGAATTAGAATTTTTGTAGGAACTACAATTTGAATGAATTAGAATCTAAAGAAAATTGGATTTGGAATTTAAATATTCCAATTGGATTGGAATCTCAATTCAATTTTTGTTGTGTTTGGTTGTCAAATAAATTGGAATCCATCACCCAGGTACCCACAACCCTCGATTCGGGTGGAAACAGTACAGGTCGAAACGGTACGGGTGGAAACGATTTGGGTCAAACGGTTCAGGTGGAAAGGGTTCGTGTCTAAATGGTTCACATCTAAACAGTTCGGGTAGAAATGATTCGCATAGAAACGGTACGGGTCGAAACGATTCGCGTCAAAACGATTCGTGTCTGAACAGTTCAGGTCGAAAATAGTTGCATCAAAGCGGGTCGAGTAGAAACGGCACGGGTCGTAACGATTCGGGTAGAAACAGCACGAGTCGTAACGGTTCAAGTCGAAACGGTACGGGTCAAAATGGTTCGCGTCTAAACACTTTGGGTTGAAATGACTCATGTAGAAATGGTTCGCGTCTAAACAGTTCGGGTAGAAATGATTCGCGTAGAAACGGTACGGGTCGAAACGATTCGCGTCAAAATGATTCGTGTCTGAACAGTTCAGGTCGAAAATAGTTGCATCAAAGCGGCTCGAGTAGAAACGTTACGGGTCGTAACGATTCGGGTAGAAACGACAGGAGTCGTAACGGTTCAAGTCGAAATGGTACGGGTCAAAATGGTTCGCGTCTAAACACTTTGGGTTGAAATGACTCACGTCGAAACTATTCGCGTCAAAATGGTTCGAGTTGAAATGGTACAGGTCGAAATTGTTCGCGTCTAAACAATTCAGGTTGAAATGAGTTGCGTCGAGACGGTTCGGGTAGATACGGTACAGGCTGAGACAGTTCAAATCGATACAGTACGGGTTTCAGATCGAAATTGTACGTACGGGTCAAACGGTTCGGGTCTAAACACTTCTGGTCGAAACGGTTCACGTGGAACGGTGTATGGGTCGAAAGGGTTCGGATCGAAACTGTGCGAGTTGAAACTGTCGAAGATTCTAGTAGATTTATTTTATTTCCCTCACATATATGAAAGATTTTGAATTCCTTTAGTTAAAGGAATTTGAAGGAATTCATGCCAAATTCCTATTCCAATTCCATTGTCAACCAAACACATAAAGATTGGAATTGAGATTCCAATTCCATCAAATTTTATGAACCAAACGTCTTAAGAGATGCAATTTAGATTCCATTTCCCTTAAGTTCCACATAATTTCTTTGAACCAAACTCAATTGGAATCTGAATTCCGACTCTAAAGATGTTTGGTTCACATAAAAATTTCGAATTGGAATCTTAATTCCAATCTTCATACTTTTGGTTGACAATAGTATTGGAATTGGAATTTGGCGAAAATTCCTATAAATTTCTTTACCTAAAGGAATTCAAGTTCTTTCCTATATGTGAAAGAATTCAAGTAAATTCATTGGAATATCCGACCATGTTGACCCGAACCATTTCAACCCGCACTGGTCGGACCCGAACCATTTCCACCTGCACCATTTCGATGGCGGTTCGATCCGTGCTGTTTCCACCCGAACCGTTACGATGCAAATCCTTGCGACCCGAACTGTTTCCACCCAAACGGTGTCGATGCGAATCCTTTCGACTCGTACTAGTTTGGGTTGTTTAGACGCAAAGCGTTTCGACCCCCACTGTTTCCACTCCAACCGGGGGTGGTGGGGTACCGAGGTGATGGATTTCAATTCATTTGACAACCAAACACATCAAAAATGAAAATAAGGAATTGAGATTCAAATTCCAACAATTTCCAATTTCAATTGGAATGTTTAAATTCCAAATCCAATTCCTTCAAATTCTAATTCCTATACAAATTCTAATTCTAAAAGTTCCACGAACCAAACGCAGTATAGGCTACACATGACTACATGTATACAATGCATGAGATTGTGTGTGATGTTATTGGATCTTCATTAAGTTTACAACTCTCATGAACTCCAACAAGTTTAAAACATTTCAGTAGAATCATTTTCCACTATGGATGTACTGTATGAAATGTACTTCTTTAACAATTTCTTCAAGGAAGAGTTTAGTGTGCTCATATGGATTTTGTGATCAAACCAAGATCATAACTCTTTCTTTGACTGAATTAACTTTGCACACAAAATACCGATTACAATCTCCCTGTTTAATAAAATTATATCTTACTAACCAAAAACCTAATTAGACTCAAAATTAGAAAATTTGATGGACCGTAATATTCTTACCATACCTATAATAATAATACACATTCACTTGCATATAAAGTAATATTCTTACCATACCTATAATAATAATACACATTCACTTGCATATAAAATAAGGGAAAAGATCAAATAGGAAATTTGATCTCGGTAGAAAGTGTAGGAAGTAATCTTAGTCATCCACGTGTAATTTTTAAATTTAGGCGCGAAGGGGGATTTTGGTCCAGAAACAATTTCACATTCTAAGTCATCTCTCACACAATAAAAAAACCCAATTTCACGTCCTCTAAAAGAAAACCCTAAATTTCAAACAAATCTTTATCAGGTTCAACCAATTAACGCTTCCAAATATAAATCAAACCTCACGAATCATCATCAAACACTATGTTTGCTAAAGGCAAAGATTGGGTTTTTTTTTATTATTAAAAACTTATTTTAATTTGTCATTTTGTATATTAAGAAAAGCGTCGTTATCATATGTTGGCAACGACAATTTGAGATAATAAAATATTTGTTATAGCAAAGTGAAAATAAGGTATTTTATTCTATTGCGTTTTTTAATTGTGTTTTAAGTTATTGCATTTTATAACACAATTAATAAACACATTGTGAGTGTATTTTTTTTCCATTGCGTCTATAAAATAATGAAAAAAAAACACATTTTTTTTCATTGTGTTTTAGAAAAAAAAAACACATTTTTTTTGTGTTTTTAGTCTATTGCATTTTATAAAAAACATTTTTTATTGTTTTTTAGTCAATTGCGTTTTAGAAAGAACATATTTTTTTTGTTTTTAGCCTATTGTGTTTTAGAAAGAACATTTTCTTTTGTGTTTTAGCCCATTACGTTTTAGAAATAACAATTTGTTTTGTGTTTTAGCTCATTCCGTTTTAGAAAAAATACTTTCTTTTGTATTTTTAGGCCATTGCGTTTTGAAATAACACTTTCTTTGGTGTTTTTTTAGAAAAAAAAACACTTTCTTTTGTTTTTAGTCGATTACATTTTAGAAAGAACATTTTTACGTGTGTTTTTAGTCTATTACGTTAAAAAAAGACATTTTTTAGTTTTTTTAGTCGATTGTGATTTACGTTTAAAAAACATTTCTTTGAGTTTTTTTTTCCATTGAGTTTTAGAAGAAAAAAAGTATTTTTTTTTTGTGTTTTTTTATCAATTGCGTTTTAGATAAAAAAAACATTTTTTTTTGTTTTTTAGTCAATTGCGTTTTAGAAAGAACATATTTTTTTTGTTTTTAGCCTATTGTGTTTTAGAAAGAACATTTTCTTTTGTGTTTTAGCCCATTACGTTTTAGAAATAACACTTTGTTTTGTGTTTTAGCTCATTCCGTTTTAGAAAAAATACCTTCTTTTGTATTTTTAGGCCATTGCGTTTAGAAATAACACTTTCTTTGGTGTTTTTTTAGAAAAAAAAAACACTTTCTTTTGTTTTTAGTCGATTACATTTTAGAAAGAACATTTTTACGTGTGTTTTTAGTCTATTACGTTAAAAAAAGACATTTTTTAGTTTTTTTAGTCGATTGTGATTTACGTTTAAAAAACATTTCTTTGAGTTTTTTTTCCATTGAGTTTTAGAAGAAAAAAAGTATTTTTTTTTTGTGTTTTTTTATCAATTGCGTTTTAGATAAAAAAACATTTTTTTTGTGTTTTTTGTCTATTGCGTTTTACGTATCTGGGTTATCGAAAACATTTTTTTCAAAAGTATAGCAATAGTGTGCTCCTTTTAAAGATAAAAAACGTTTGTTTCTAAGGTATAATTTTTATAAAAAATAATTTCGTATAAAAAAGTTATTGATGTTTTATAAACAAGTGAAATTGGAGGAGAGATAAACAATTGACTTAAGTGGACTGGAATACCCTCAAACTAATCCACATGCATCCTTCTTTTATTCAATCTCACTCATTTAATCTTAACCATTGATTACATAATTGATTGTCATGAATACTTTCTAACCTTTCTATCTAAATAAACTTCCTAGTATATCATGACCCTATAAAGTTAAATATGAAAAGATTGGGATGTAATTAATTTAATTTAATTAATAATCAGATTTCATTTGATAAAAAAATATATTTTTTCAAACACCGGGTGAGCAAAAATTAGGTATGCCCGATCAACACCCATACACAAAGCAAAAAAGCATGGCCAGGACCGAAATACGGGAGCTTTGAGTCTCTGATGGACCTTGGGTTCCTGATTATCAGTTACTCGGTTTCAGTTTGTAGGGACCGAAAAATCCTAAACAATAAAGAATTTTGTTGGTGCAGTTTTGTGTCTGTAGCTTGTTCTTATTACGTTGTAATTTGTGCGGTCTTTATTTATGGTCTTGTATAGTTTTGGTCGAGTCGGCCAATTCAAGATATCCTCCTATCTTGACTTAGCACGTCGTTTATGTTGTTAGCGTTGTAAAACAGTGTGCAACTGTTAGTTAGCATGTGTTCTGGTCTTGTTGTTATGTAATGTCTGCAAGTGTTTGTCTGTTTGCAGGGTACCCACGAAGAACCCAGCTTCTTCGTGGGATTACATGTCTACGAACATTAGTTGTTCACCATGATTGATCACCACGAAGAACCATTCTTCGTGGTGGCTGGTTGTTCGCAGGACTACCCACGAAGAACCTATTCTTTGTGGGACTGCTAATGGTTCGTGGGCCTCTGCATGTTCTTCGTGACATGTAGAGGTGTTTGGCCTATATAAACATCACTTGTTTCTCATTTCAATAAGAGAGCACTCAGAGTCTATACAAGCATTCTGTGTATGTGTTTGTAATTGTTCTCTTCAGTTTAATCAAAGCAGTGAATCTTTGGTTATTGTGTTTCCATATCTTTGCTTCGGTTTGCATAACTACGTAGATTCCGCATGCACTTGTATTTGTGTTAACAAACAAGGAAGAGGTTACCTTGATTCCTCCAAGTGGACCTACAAATTAGCCCCGAGTGCAAATAGATATGAACATAAATTATATTGCATATATATTCGACTCTTTAACTTTTTGATCTTAACAGGGGTAAATGTGGTATAGAGTGATGGACAGGGATCGCATATGCGGTTTGTCTATTTGACATCACACAATTGCAAATCGGTTTTCAAAACTATTGGGTTAAATTGTGATTGTGTTGCAACTGATTTAGTGATTGTGTGATAGAATTGGATGAAATGTGATGACAACTTGTGATTCGTTGATTTTAATGATGGTGTAATAGGAGAATTAGATAAGTGTCCTCTCTCCTCTAATAGAGTAGCAAGAGCAAAGGAGCTAGACACCATTCAACAAAGAAAAGGACCTGGCCTTCATAGACCTAACAAGCAAAAAACAACCTAACCAAAGCCCAATACAAAGAAGGGAGCCCACATTACACGAAGAAGGAAAAAAAGTACAACAAAATATAAAACTAATTGTGTTAGCAAATACAAAAAAAAAGATAAAATGTAAAATTTAGAGTAAATTACAAGTTTTGTCCTTTATCTATATACTATTCTTTGACGCAAAACTTGACGAGTTATATACTTAATGTTTTAAAATCTTGCACAGTATGTCTTTTGAGCCTAACCCAGTTAATTTGTCTTGTTAAATCTGGTCATTCAAAGGTATTTTAGTCTTTTAACCAATTTATTTAATATTATTTTAAAAAAATAAAAACAAAATATTTTATTATTATATTATTATTTTATTTTACTTACCCCACTCCCTCTAACAATCTCTCTATACCACCATCACCACCCACCCTCAAATCACCACCACAACCCACTATTACCATCGCATCCACCATCACCATCGCACCCACCATCACCACCGTACACCTCCCCGTCGCTAACCAACCCCCACCTCTGAAATACTAACCTCCGACATCCCCAATAAGCCAACTGACCTTCACTTTAGATGTAATCTTTTAACCATATTGGTCCAATTTCATATAAGCTTTACATGAAAAAATATGACCTGCATATGATCTTTACATTTTCTTGATATTATGCAACTCCCATTTCAAAGTTTATGTAAGTTGTTTAAATGATGTAGGGGACACAGTTTTGACTTTCAAACACTCAATTACACAAGACCCTGAAGGGTCTTTTATCAACTAGAACTATTCTGATGAAAGCCCTTTGTTCATGGAATGGCGTTGAATGCAAAGACCAGAAAGTTATATCTATTATTATACCTTAAAGAAGCTTTCATGGTTCATATCCCCTGTTCTTGGATCTCTTTCTGAGCTTAGACATGTTAATTTCAAGGTTTATCATCACTCCCACCGGAACCCTAACCCCAACATGCAAATAACCCAAATCACCAACCACCACCACTAAACCCACCACCACATCCACCAACACAACCCGCCATCGTCTCCACCATCACCGCCCCACCGGAAACCTAACCCAACCTATAAACAACCCAAATCATCAACCACCGTCGCTGAACCCACCACCACAACCACCGTCGCTGAACCCACCACCGTCTCCACCATCACTATCTACCACCGCTCAACCATCACCACCCACCGCCGCTAAAGCCCCCATTTCAGATTTGGATAACGTTTAATAAGAGAGAGAGATAGAGAAGAGAGAGGGAGATAGAGAAACCGTAGAAGTTTTTTAATTTATATTTAACGAGTTGACGTTAACCCGGCGTGTTGCGGCGGATATTGATTATGAGTATTTAGTATCCCTATATGAGTTACGAAAACTAATAAGTTTATAGCCAAAACTATTAAAATGAATATCTGTACTTGTTAGTGTTGAAAGGGTATATTGGCATGTATTTAAAAATGAGTTATTTGATTTTATCACCCATAACTATAGCTATTAACCGCTTCCCCCCAACTTAAGACTTGTGTGTTCTGTCACCACGTCGTTAACTGATCTCTAACTTTGATCATGTTACTGTACTTTTGGGGTGTCTAGGGATTAGGAAATTTAGGGATCTTTAGACACCCCAAAAGTATAGTAACATGATCAAAGTTAGTGATCAGTTAACGACGTGGTGCCAGAACACACTAAGTCTTAAGTTGGGGGTGACGGACATTAAAGTATAGTTAAGAGTGCAGCAATTAATACCAAATAGTTAGAAGTGATAAAATCAATTAACCCTTTAAAAATAAACATATTGAAATCACATACCCAGAAATAACTATAGATTTTATCAATATTTCTTGAATTTACAAATTTATAATAAAAGATCTCGTACATTTCTCATCTAACTATTATACTAAAAGAACACATGATCTTATTCTTAGCCAATCAATTGGGTGGGTGATGTGGCATATCTCTTTGACCGGAGAATTAGAATTGGGCGGCAATCCTTTTCCCCACACGTTGCGCTCCGCTCTTTTCCCTCACATAGTATTCACTCTCATAAACCCTAAATTTCCAACCAAAACAAATGAGTGAACGGTCTGTTTTCTTCTCAATCGCGATACATTATAACCTGTTTCCTAATTCTTCTTCCCTGATTGTCTTTCCCTTTTCACACCAACCTAACCATAGATTACCTTCACGCCGCTCAACAATCGCCGCCACCATGTTCTTTGATCTCTAATCTCATCAACAAGGTAAACTTTACCTTTTCTTATTCGTGTTTCAGAGTTTTATAATCTTGATTTACCAATCCTTTTTTCATCAATTAAAGCCTCTCTTAACTCATGAATGAATAATGGTTCTTTACCGGGTGTTGTTAAAGTATTGATTTTTTAACGAAATTTGTGGAATTTGATTTCTATTGTTCATGAATCTTGAGACTTGGTTTCTAGAATTTCGATCATTTAGAGAAAATTAGGCTTTTTCAGATTGATTTATGATCCAGCTCGTATTAAAAGGGATGGAATGATGAGATTCAGAACCATTGAAGGTTCTACTGAAAGCATAGGTCACGACTGGTCACTTTGCAAAAAAAGTTTTGAGGTTGAGAACTCACTAATCAGCAACAATATTTGGGTAAAATTTTGTTATCGGGCATCTTTAAGCACCATGCTTGATAGTTTCTATATATAGCCTTGAACCTGGTAATCTAATCTAAAGTAGCAATTTCCTTTTGTTTTTGGTAAAATATATCCACATGTTCATTCTTCATCATGATGATACATTTTGTGTTGAAAGTTCAATAGTTTTGTATACCCTTACACTGTAACTGAGTAACTGTGATGAAGTTAATTTTACTGACTAAGGCCTAGATTTATAACATTGGTACTTTTCTTCTGCTGAATTGAAATTTAAGAACCTTAGAATAGGTATGAATATGAAACATTTATTTCGACAATCAGTTTTCATCCCATAGTAATATTTTTGATGGCATTAGAGTTTCTTTCCTCATGGAAACTGTTTTTTTTTGTGCCTCTTATATCTATTCGAAGTGATATTTAGTGAATGAGTGATCAAAATATATGGAGCATTACCTAAAATTAATTTCCTGAATGTGATAGTTTATTTAGTGCAATCATCACAAAATTTGTACTCTTAAATTCTGGTATGTGTTAATTTTGTAGGTTCCTCATGTTTTTGTATAGGACTATGTTCAATTGAAACTCTATATGCAATACTTCAGATCAACTGATTTGCTTTCATAATGTCTACTTCTTGCCTACATGAATGGTTTTATTTTAGTGTTCTATTTAAATAAAGAGATAAACTTCATCAAACATTTTAACCTAAAGCGAAATAACTTTTTCTTCTTTTCCACTTAATGCTCTTCAGGTGGTGCTTTCCTCAAGCTTGCTATCAGAGGAAAAAAGGTACCTTTCATTTTTATTACGCTTTCGAACCATCATTTGTTCCTTTTGTTCCATTAAAATTTCCCTCAAAGTCTTACAACTTCAGGGTTGTACGTAGTTAAAATTTGTAATCTTCGCTTCGAGTGTGCTTACATCTTTTGGAGCATATTGCGAATATGAATATGAAGATTTGAAAACGAGCTTGCTGGAATTCGAATTTAAGAAACTTTTCGACTTTGTCTCCTAAAATACCAAATATAGCTTGCCGGAAAAATTTATGAAAATGTAGCAAGAAACAAAGAATAGTTAGCTACAACGGGATCAAACGGATTCCTGATCTGATACCAAATAATCAGCACTCAAGGTATGTTTCTAATGCTTACCGATGTTAGTGAAATTGATACACAATGCTAGGCCATATGAGATTAACCAGGAATAACGTATAGGACCAATTATTGGTTATCAATTTAGTAATTAAATTGAGACACAATGCTAAATTAATCAGAAACGTGGAGCACTTAATATCCTATTTTAGAAAGATAAATTATTTTGGCACCGTAGCTTTAACATAAGTAAAATATACATTCTCATTAGGGAGGATACAATATATAGTGTTGGGAGAACAAGGTTGGAGCTGATTCGGTCGACAGACAGATAGACGGTGGTGTTCTTCTTGCAACGTTATTCAACCACAGGTGATGGAAAGCTTTGTAACAGTGATGAGGTGTCCCGAAGTGGTTCACGGGGGAGTATAGGGTTCCGGCAACCCTCTCTATGTTTGTTCATTTCTGGTAAGTTTAGTATTTCCAAAACATTAATTCTCTAATATAACGATCGAGCACTATGTTATGTAAGCTTAAATTACATTTTTGTATTTTGACTTGAGTTGGTTTAGTTATGCGTGTAGGTGTTTCCGGACTAGCCAGAAAAAAAAATGTAGAGCCTCGGAGCTATTCAAATCATCTATTGATTTGGTTAGTGAAAGAATCCTTTTAGAACTAATTTCTTTTAGGATTTATTTAATAATTCATTTGTAATCTTTTAATTCGTAATGGTGTTCATATATAGCCTTTTTAGGATGGTTCTATTTGAATACTACTAATTAGCAACAAGTATAGGCATCATGTTCATATTGTTACTATTTTTTTGGTACTACGCTATGTTTTAATATTCGCGTCAAGTATATGTGAGGATTTGAATTGTTGTTGATAGCATGGCCGACTCTATGTTGTTGATACATTGTTGATACTACTAATTAGCAACAAGTATCGGCAGTTTAAATTGTTGTTGATAGCATGGCCGACTCTATGTTGTTGATACATTGTTGAGCTAATTTTAAAACTGATTATTTGTGCTCAATTTACTTTTATATAATTTTTTTTATGTTTCGTATATGTTCTAGGCTTTGAAGGGATGTGATAGACAGGAGCACTTGATTGTTCCCAAGCTGCAGAGATTCATGGACTTGATATTCTACCTATTATCGTCATAAAGGAACTCAATCAGACTACATTATGGTCGACTGTATGATGATAAAATCCCATTATAAAGAACATTTGTTTAATAAAGTAAAATGATTATATAGTGTTCATAACTTGCTTCAATTTCGTCTGTCAGTTTTTTCATACAGAGTTATGTTTTTTATAGTGGCTTCTATTGTGCTATGTGATATTTTGTTTTGAGCCTGAATATCTTTTGAAAGGTTAACTTACTTCACAACTGAATCTTATTTATATAATTTTTTTAATTACAGACATAATTTGCTAAGAATTTAGGGGTAAATGTTAACATCAATCCTAGGATTGAGGTATGTAACCTGATATATTGATATCCTATATGATTTCTCTAAGAACTGGCCATAACAACCTACGACCATAATGTATATTGTTTTAAGGTTTTTTTTTCATTTCACTTATATATTTTGTTTTACTATGAATGACGACAACGATGAAGCTGAAGCTGGCAGAAGAATACACGAGTTATATGATGAAGACCGTGGTCAGAGGCGCCCGATAATTGAAGGTAACCGATGTTAATGCATAATTAAGTTAACGACCTATGTGTTCTTTGTTCTAAGAGTGTATTTAAAGGGCCCATTTTTAGCGCTCCTAAGTTTTTAAGGCTTGACTATGGTTGATTCAGTTTTTATTCTTTCTCATAACAAGTCCCCATCTTTATATATATATAATTTTTATAGTTGATTAGTACTTTGTTTCTTTCTTTTTGATAAACATGTATACAGATGATGGCATTGACGAGAGTACCGAAGGTCAGATTTTTAAAGATAATTTCAGGTGCAAAATTGAAAAATGAGGCATTGGTTGAGAAGGCTTATTCACCCCCAATCCAGCGTCCATCTCTCCATTTTTTAGGTACTTGGAATGTTATTTTATTCCATTATTATTGTTATTATAATAGTATTAGGCATATATGCATTTAACCAAGTTCTATTAGTAAATTCCAATGACAAATTGTAGCATCTGGATAAAATTCGACACGGAGGTGACCATTGCAATCACTGCATCATCCTTTTGATTTCTGGTTTCTCGCCGCCAACAATGATTGCACAACGCCAGCAGGCACATGCTCTCTTCTTGCACATCAAACACAACCCCACCTAACTTATCTAATCCCCATTTTTTGTATCTGATGTCTAAGATAAAAGGAGGTTAAATGATGCAAACAACTGCTAATGATTCCATGTCCAAGAAATAAACATATCTACAATCTCAAGTAAGCATTTGATCAACTGATTGATTACTCATTTATGTTTGGTTGGATGATGTGAATTAACTACAGAGGATTCCATTGACATGCTATTATTTTTATAGGAGATGCTGATCCACATCATCTAACCCTTAGGGCTACTAACATCAGTTGGATGTTTGGGGCTAGATTTTGATGTTAGTTGCTATGTGTTGTTGTTTGTAAAGGAGATGTTGATTCGCAACTATTCAACTGAGATAATCAGTGGTAGAACAAACAATTGGATGATGTGAATTAACTGCAGAGGTTTCCATTAATGTATAAGGAGAAGCATGGCTAATCTACTCTTCTTAGAGATTTGCTGGTAATTATCCCTACTGTTGAAATCTAGAAAGCCATACATAAGACTGGATGTTAAGGGGTAAATGGATCAATTTGAGACTTATAAATGTGTTCGGGGGATGGTCTTCATATGCCAGCTATATGTCCTCTGATTTAACTTAATTAATTTGGTGACGTTTCATCCAAAATATATTATTTTCTATTTCACAATACACAGTTAGAGATGTCGAGTGTCAAATAGTACTAAAGTATCTCATTGACCTACTTAGTGAATCATATGTTGCATTTTTATTCAAATTTTCAGGTTAATACATTAAGAGAACCAAAAGCAATGGTCTTGACTCTAAATGATACCAAAACAATTGTCAACAAATTGCACCAAATGGTGAATGTGTTTGCTGGCATCATTATTGTGATCGTTTGTCTCTTGATACTGAACATAGGAACAAGCAAATCTGTTGGAAGGCAAGTTTTTCTACAGCTATAATATTTTTAGACATTCCGTTTATAATATTAGTGGTTTGAGGCTCCATGACACTAAATACATTTAATCATTTTATCAATTAGTGTTGTTGAAGACACATGATTGCTATATATGTTTACCAAGGGGATCAACTTATTATCATTTTACTAACTAAACGATCATCAAATATATTTAAGTGTATGTAACTGTAACAATGGCTTACATTTACACATAAGAATCAATGGTCATCCATCATCTCCTTAGGTTTGTAAGCGAACCATTAGCAATACTTTGTATAGGGTTTTTAAATATTCTTTTTCACTTTTATTATTTTTAAAGTATAAAGAGTACAATGGTAATTTCATAACTATTTATTGTCATAGTTGCAGGGCTTTACATGGTTGTTTGGGGTAATAGCAAGGATAACAAGCTTTCTATTGGCAAATAAAATATATAACCAGAAAACTAAGGAAAAAGGATAGTGTCGGATGTAACTTATAACTAAAATATTATATAACCTCTTTTTTTAATAAAGAAAATTTTCTCTACCAATCTTGAGTAAGAGAGGGTGTTATAACATTCACTTATGGACATGTCTATTGATTTTATGGGTTATCTTTTATTTCTAACGGGTCAAATTGATTGAAAGTTGCAAGAAACAACATGGTACCACTTGATGATGATGTATACGACATAGATATCCATCGCAAGCTCTTATGGTATGATCGTATACATTTAGAAGGAGACTGGCCAGCAAAAGAATGCAAGTCCGTAAGATTTTCTTTTTAGTTTTCAACTTTTTAACATTTATTTATTTATATTTTTAAACTCTGGTTAATTTAATTAGGAACATGAGGCGTTTATAACTGGTTTTAGGTTGCATCAACCTCATATATTCATTTTCTTCTTGGCAGACTTTCATGTTATTTACAGTGACCCACGATGGTTTTTTAGAAGGAAAATGAGACAATATGATGGTAATGTGATCATAGAAGAGGTAATATGTACAGCTTGGGTGGGTCGAGTAAGGGCGTGGGTTGACCCGCTACCACCTTTTTTTAATCTATTTTATATGTACTTTTTATGGACAAATGAATGCGGAAATGATGATAATAAATACGATATTTATATTATGATAATCTAATCATCTGAATAAAATGCAAAGTTGTCAATTCATTAATTTTCATTCATTGTAATTTAATATTTACCTAAGTAATGAATCATTTAAAAGTTTGTCTCAACACCGTTAAATAATATAATATTTACCTAAGTAAAAGTTATTATAAAAAACACTGCTTTTAAAAAAAAACTCTAAAGTGAGGAGACGATGGCGAGAGAAAAACTGAAAAGGTAAGGTGGGGTTAACTAACTGTAGTGGGTTGGGGTCTTGGATCAAGTTGCGACTTCTTAACATATGGTGTGCAATGTTTTAAAATCCGGTTTTATACCGTACCGGATTGCGCTCATAAATGGTATAAGCGGGTGTTAGGTGGCCGGTTGGAACCAGTACTTTAAACATTGATGGTGTGTGTGTGTGTGTGGGGGGGGGGTCAGTATTAATGAACTCTATGTTATTATTCAGTCCCTCCTAACAAAGTGTCCTCGAATAAAAATGGATGGTCGGTTTTACCTTTGAGTATGTATGTTAACATGGTTTCCAAGATGGGATTTGCAGGGACAAAGTTTTCTCATATGATCAAAGGAGTTGCGAGCAATGGGGAGGATATAAAATCTTGGATGGATATATGGTCGAGTCACGAGCCGTCACAAGTTACCTTCCCGAACCTATTCAAGCTGGTGAAAGATAAATTATGTTTGGTTAAAGATAGCACACCATGAAATTATTGTAAAAATGATATAATATGGATGCAGTCTTATGATACGACAATTATCATTGTGTTGTAACTAGCATGAGGGATTCGTAATAATGTTTTACGAGTCGTGTGTCCTTTTCATCATATTTGATTTTCTTTTGTGTTGATTAAAGTAGTAATGATACAGGTTTTGTGATGCCACCTCACACTGAATTTGGATTTTCTTGTGATGCTGCAGGAGTTACTATTCACTTACAACACTCCAGTCAATATATTAGAGGAAATGAAAAAAAGTACTTGGAAATTCTGCTACAAGTGTTGGTCTCCAGCAGCTTCCCGAGGTTTGTTAGCCTTGAAATTTATTAGTTTAGCTTCATAGATTTAGATTTCATGAAACCTACTGCATGAATGCTTGCTTATGACTAGGTAAGCCTCATCATATTCTAGAAATAATATAAACAAATGATTTCTTGAATGTTTAGTTTTAGGTATAATATCTTACCCAACTGATGCTAGCAAGCTATGATGTTAAAATGATTCCTTTTAATGTTCAGCAACCCTTATGTCCTTCATATTGTGACCTACAACCACGCTAATCTTTTAATGTTCAAATTGCACCATGATCTGGCGATTTCCTTTCATCTGTTCTTAAACCGGCTATTCTTCATCTTCGTTTTCTTAGTCCGACCAGCCTCTATTTTATATATTTGTAGAACTTGATGCTTTTTTAAAATCTAGGCTGTCTCGTTATGCAGGTTTGAGACTGATGGCTAGGGATTTGAAGCTTCAAACCGACATGCCACAATTCTGCCTTTTTTATTCTTTTAATCTGATGGTTTTTTTCGATTTCATTCTCAATTTTGAATGAGATATTTTGTAGACATGTCAAAGGCAGGAGCATTTGATCTTGCATTTGGACTCGGCGAATGACATCCTTTACGCAGTCAATAAGTACATACTTTTAGAAGTGTACTATTTCTTAACCGAGATTAAACTATTTAGAAGTGTGTACACTTTTTGAATTATATATTTGACATTGTGTACCCGCACTTCTATACCTAGAATAAATTTGATAACTTCGGATAAAAAGATATCATTTAGGTTTCAAAGAAGGCAATTTCCAAGAGTTAGTTTCGCAATGACAATAAAATAAGCCAATGACAATCACTTTCGGGGTTGATTTGTACTTGAAACCGTCACTTTTCACTCATGATCAGTTGTATGTCGCTTTATCAAGAGTGCAAACCAAAGATAGAGTCAAACTACGAATATTAGCAATGGAACGTTCTTTCATTTAAAACTTTATGTCAAAAATAGAAGGAACAACAATTTCAGTGGTACAATTCTCTCAAACATTGGCAAGTGCACCGCCTTCCAAGTTTTGTATATCCAACGAATTGTGATCGTTACATATTCATGTGTTTCAATTTGTCGTACTCTGATGTATTCATTTGTGTTTTAACGTGTATAAAATCATAATATTTATGTCAACGTTGATAATTAAGATATTTTCTTTTAGCAACCCGTGAAATTCACGGGTTCTTAAACTAGTATCTTAACAATTGACAATAGCTTGCAACATCGATTAGTTAATCTTATTATACGTGATAGTAACATACATTAACCCATAGTATTATTAACATTTAAACAATTAAACACTCCACACAAATTTTGTTTTCAAACAGGGATGTAAATTTTTTTTAAGGTGTTTATTGATTCAAAAAAATTTAACCAAACCGGATGTCTTACTCGTCTACATGTTGAATGACATCATAATTGAACTAATAATTAAAAGTACGTAAAATAAAAAATGAAACCTTAAACATAAAGTTAATTTAGACATATAAAAAAGTAAAAAATTATTAATAAATGTTATGGAGTTATGTACATAAAATAAAATGAAATCTTAATCAAAAAGTTAGTTTAGACAAATTATAGACAATAAAAAAGTACTGATAATGTTATAGACTTAAAAAATACTGATAATGTTAGGACTTATAAAAAGTTAATTAAAAAATACTGATAATGTTATGGACTTAAACAAAAAGTTAGTTTAGACATATAAAAATAAAAAAAATACTGATAATGTTATGGACTTATGTTTGTTAATTAAATACTCCATCCGTCCCATTAGAAGTGTCCTATTTTGAATTTTCAAAGTCTTTATTTATAAACTTTAACTTTAATTATATATTTTTTGAGTTTTATAAAACTTGATGAAAATTAACCCGATAAAAACACATGTAAAACACACTCAAATCATATAACTTTCATCAAATATTAACTAACGCAAACAAAATTATTTAAGGTCAAAGTTTATAAATCAACAATTTGAAAATTCAAAATAGGACACTTCTAATGGGACGGAGGGAGTAAAAGTTATGAATCAGATATACATACATATATATCTCCTAACTTCTCTCCCCATATAACTGTTTAGTCAGTTATTTGTATATATGTATAAATACATTTGGATTATATGTTGCCAGGGTTAACTTCCATATTCAATACAGTTCCATCAATTTCTTCACACGTTATCAGGCACGTTTGCTCTTCACTGGAACACCCATCGATCTTTACAGGAATTAGCAACCCACTCGTCAATCACTTCCCTGCAATTCAGATAATTTATTCATCAATCCGGGTACTAGATATCAAACTCACTCTCTGATTATAAATTGGATTGTTCATAAGAAACCATCCTATACACACTTCATATACCCATTTTTACAAATTTGCTTATGTTTTTTTTTACTAAATCCGGGTTACATCTGTGATGACGAGACAAAGAAATAGGTTTTTCTTTTGACCTTTAGAACGAAATAGGATATTCCTTTGATTTGTATTTACAGAACACGTATTAAAGAATCAAAAATTAACAAATAGATATACAAAACAACCAAGTTTTTTTTTGTTTTCCTAAACACACGGCGGTCACTGCCGCTACAAACATCTTCAAAGTTCTAACTATACCCAAAGCCATAAGCATGAACACGTGAATGTATATCTGAGGGGGAGTGTTAAGAATCAGATATACATACATATATATCTCCTAACTTCTCTCCCCATATAACTGTTTAGTCAGTTATCTATAAATTATAATAAATCAAAACCATCTTACGCCACATGTCAATCACTTAAGCTATTAATTGCCACGTGACATTGTTTTAATTGTTATTATTTTGTTTTAGGAGGGAAAACACAAGACTTTTGTTTCACTTATTTTGTCACAAATTTTAAAGAAATCAGATTTTCCTTTTTTGTGCAGACTATTTTCTTTTAAAGAAATTACTTGCAAAAAATATTATGGATTTGTCCTCTTTTCACTGTATATCCACTTTCCTTTGTTATCTTTTATAATAGTATTTTCTTCATAAAAAATTATTTGCATAATCATGCATATGATTAGTTATTTTATGCCAATTTTAACTATGTATTTGTTGATTCGTTAAATTTTTCAGTATTTAGTTACTTTAACATTTCCAATAAAAATTTCGATGCTATTTTAAAGGTTCAATTGTATCCTTTGATTTATTGACATATAATAATATTTTTTCCATTCAATATATATCTTCAATAGTTTATGCAAAATTATATAATTTTTTTAATCAAAATTTCTATAATTCTTAATCAATTAACGATTGTACACGTATTTTTTATAAATTTAAAAAATTAAAAATGTTTTTGATTATTTTGTTGTATCATTGAAATTTTAGTTGTATTCCTTTTCAAGATTAATCAAATCATTTTTTATGTTTATAAGATTTTTTACTTTAGTTTCGAGATTGTGTTCTCCTTTATATAAAGTTCTTTCTGTAACTAAATTGTAAATGTAATTTCGTTTGTAATATTTTGTTTTCCTTTGTGAAGTCGTCATTCTTAAAACACTCAATAAATACAATGATCTTTTAAAATATTAGATGTAATTTTAATTGAAATTATAACTGACTTTTAATTATTACATATATATTTATCGCATTCAAGTTATAGAATAATTCAAGCTTTTAATTATATTCAAGAATGGTTATAGTTTAAATTGCCTTCTTTTTTTGTTTAAATAAATTAATTTAATAACTATTACCTTTTGTGTATTGTAATTATTATTTTTAATGGAATCTTGAATGATACATGCAAATCGTTTTTATTTAAAATGTTTGCATAACTTGTAAATAAACAAAAACTTGATGTTTAATCAATGATAATTAATAAAAGTCAAACATAATCACTATTAAAGGTTGGTTTGTACTTCAAAGAATCTTTTTTTTTCTCATGAGCAGTGACACTATAAAAAATAAAAAGAAGACAGAACGTTAAGTTACTAATATTATACAAAGATGAAAAATATTACAAATAAGACGACAAATGTGGGGTACAAAGAAATATTTAGAGATTTATATATTTATGTTTATTACTTTTATATTGTAATTGCCAATGACGTTAGTGATCAATGGGCAGAGGTAAAAGCATTTAGGTACACTTAGATTTGAAGGTCTTAGGTTCAAGACTTCAAATCTCATATACAACAGAAATAAAGAATAAAAAAACTTGTATATTGTAGTTTAACATTTTCCATATTTAATGCATCATTTTGTATTATTATAAAATGAATTATACTATATATTAAATAGAGTAAAATATGTTATATAAAAGCACATGTGATTCTTTTTATTTATTTGTTAATGAGAAGCCACTTCATCAGTGGCGAAGCTTGAGATTTCCGACCGAGTGGTCGAAAACGTATATACCTAACAAAAATTATAAACCGAGGGGTCGAAAACGTATATACCTAAAAATTCTATACGAAAACTACATACCAAACACTACTGAGCAAAAAGTTCGGGGGGTCGGGCGTCCCCGACCCCCTTCTATCCTGCGCCCCTGCACTTCGTGTTAAAGGGTGTGGGTATTAATGTATGTTAATAATCATAACACGGGAACCAATTATGAGTATAGTAGAATCTACATCTACGTGTAATTTATTAAATTAATAGATTTATAAAATGTATTTTCTTTCTACCGCTCGTGTAACACACGGGATCTTAAATTAGTTTGTATATATATATAAATACATTTGGATGATATGTTGCCAGGGTTAACTTTCATGTTCAATACAATTCATCAATTTCTTCACAATAATATATAAGTGTTATTTTTCAAAGTTAATAAAAATGATAGATTGCTGTTAATTTTTTTTTTAAAAAATGATAGAAATTAATGTAATCATAAAAAGAGTATAAAAAATGATAGAAATTAATGTAATATAAAAAGAGGTTGGAAGAGATAAAATAAAAGCAACTATGCTCTATTCCGTAAAAATTGAAAATTGACAGAGAAATAAAAATAATAATCAAATTACAGATTTGTTGATCTCCATATCCCTCTATCTCGTCTCTCTCTTTTTCTTAATTTTTCTCTCATCTTCTATTTTTCTTAATTTTTCTCTCATCTTCTACGATGTTTCAAGCCGCAGCCCATCAAATCGCCGAAATGGTGTTACTTCCCCCCTCCGCAACCACCGCAATAAGGCAGACGCCGCTACGCCTATTGCCGGTTTATTCACTCGAACCATCACATCCCCTCGTCTCCCTTCTCTCCAACAAACGAATCTGAGGCATTAGGGCCTGATCTAAACCACCTCTATTGCCGTCGTCACAATTCGCCATTACCAGCCTTAGCCCCACTCGTTCAGGCCCACCGCTTACATTGGCGATGGTAGCCTCCTCTTCCGTATTTATAGGTGTTACGGTGGACAGTTGTTGGTGGTTATGAGAACGAAGGCGCGACGGTAGATTTTTTTAATAAAAGGGTGTCTTTAAAAGGCGCTAAAACAATTTGATGGAGGCCAATAGAAAATTGCCATGCGGTTCAATCTTTAGAAAGGAGGCATTTATACCGACGTGTTTTTTAGTTATCCACTTCATGGGGAATCAAAATCACAACGCTTCACATTGCTGTTAAAAAAACACAGCGCTTCATATTATTTGGTAATTTGTTCTGGCAATAAGCTTTCTAATAATAGACGTGTTTTTAAATGAAGGGATACATATCCTAACTTGCTTTTTTATAAGGGGTATAATTTTTAATTTAGTTTTTTTACTCAAATAGTCGTTTTATATAAGTTATTTACATAATAGTCCCTAAGAGGGTGAAATGACAAAAATGCCCTTATGTGCAAGATGCATGACTAGATTGTTGGTACAGTTTTGTGTCTCTAGTTTGTTCTTAGCTATGTCAGTTTGTACGGTCTTTGTTTTACGTTTATGTAATGTTTTGGTCATGTCGGCCAAGTCAAGATATCCTCCTATCTTGACTTAGCACGATAATTACGTTTGTTTACATTAGAAACAGTTTGCATGTGTGCAGCTGTTAGTTTGTTTAGGCTCTTGGTAAACTGTTGTTGTCTGTGGTATCTGTCTGTGTAGCAGGCCCCTACGAAGAACCCATGTTCTTCGTGGAATCTCTCATCTACGAACAACATTGTTCGTTGTTAATGTAAGCCACGGAGAACCTTCTTCGTGGTATGTTTGTTCGTCGATGGGTGTCCAACGAAGAACCATTCTTCGTTAGACAGATGGTTGTTCGTTGTATCTGCTGGTTCTTCGTAACCATGCAGACTTGGTTTGCCTATATATACAGACCCACCTCTTCATAGTTTACTAAGAGAGTCTTTAGAGAGTTTAACACTGTGTGCATGTGTAACTGATTCTCTTCCACTTTAATCTAAAGATAGTGAATCTTTTGGTTACTTTGTGTTTGCATTTACATTGTTTTGCTTCGGTTTGCATGCTAACAAGGATTCCGCACTTGGTAGTGTGTTAACAAACAAGGAAGTAGGTAACTTGATCCTCCAAGTGGACCTACAAATGGTATCAGAGCGTTGGCTCCCTTTCTTGTCCAAAATCGAGCAAAACTGTGTATTTGAGCTTGTTGTGAAGTGTTCTTGATGGGTTTTTGAACTTGAAATCTAGAAAACTAAGTTTTTCCAGAAAAGTTGTTCAAAAGTTTGGCTTAGACTTGTCATTTGAAGATAATCTTTACTAAAACTTAACTAAAACACGTGTAGACATGTTAAGGTTTAGTTTTTCTTAAGAATTTCTTGCAAATTTTGTGTTCGGCAAAATTTCCGGCAAGTGTTGTCACCAGAATAGTCACTGGAATTAGGTTGGTGAAGATAAGATTTGAAAAAGATTGACTGAAAAAGTGATATGTGGCATCCTTGTTTTTAACTAAACTTGGATATCCATCTATCACCTTTCCATTTTTCAGAAAAAGCAAGTTTCCATTTAAAGCAGAATCTCACCAACCCAGTTCTCTGCGAAGAACCTGTCTGCGAACAACTCATCAATGAACAATCTAACCAACGAAGAATTGGGTGGACGAAAAACCAGTTCTTCGTAGGATAACTCTTGCTGAACAATCACATTCTTCGTCGACTAGTCTTTCCACGAAGAACATGTTCTACGTGGGAAACTAGTTGTTCGTAGGATCAATTGTTCGCTGGAACAGTTGTTCATTGAAGGGTGTTGTAACATTTTCACTGAACCTTTGTAACTTTCTCAAACTTTGTAAAACTGTGTTTTAAGTTAATAGTCTATTTAACATACAAAATGAGTTCAAATCCATGGGATTGGAGTAATGGGCCCATTACAAGTCAATGTACTTCACAATCTAGCCCCGATATATCATGGGTCAAAGGACTTATGCCTCAACAAGCATCAATGATTACCGCTAGTCAGTGGGCTTGTGTCGCAAACCAAAACCAAAGTATTCAAACTCTTCTAATGAGTGAAAATGAAGCTGGTAGTAACAACCATCCACCTAAATTAAATCATATGAATGATTATCCCGCATGGAAGGGACGTTTCCATACATATGTCCTTGGTCAAAACACGGAGTTATGGACATGTTTTACCACGCCTTACAATGTTACACTTGAAGAGCCGGTTCCAACCCAACAACCTTGGCAAGTATGACCGAACTAGACAAGAAAGCTTATGATCTTGAAAAGAAAGCTTTTGCAATTCTCACACAAGCTCTTCCTAAAGACATTTACCATCAATTCATCTATTGTACTTCTACTAAAAACTTGTGGGATACATTAGAAGCAAGAGGTGAGGGAAACGCGGCTACTAGAAAAGTTCGGCATGATTTGTTGAAGAGGGAGTTTGAAGGTTTCTGTTTTGGAAAATGAGACACTGAATGACATGATAACTCGATTTTTATCACTTGTTAAGTGAAATGTATTCATATCATGTCAATGCATCTCAATAGGAAATAGTTACACGTTTTGCAGATGCGTTACCACCCAAGTGGGGTCAATTCATAGATTTGTTGAAACATACAGGAGTGTTGGATTACATCACAATCTATGAGTTTATTCAAAAGTTGGAAAACAAGAATGGGGAGGAAATACGCAAGGCCAAAAGGATTCCAGTTCCTCAAAACCCAGAAATGTACTTTGGCGGCATCAATACAGTAATAAGTGCTTCTTCGCACCAAAACTACAAACGACATTTGTACAAATGCAAATCGTTCATGCCACCACCACCGAAACCAGATCAATCAACCTAAACCTACAGTCAAGGCTTTGATCCTAGTATCTTCTTACCAAAACCCCAAGATTATGCCTCTCAACAAGCACCACAACAAGCTTGTTATGGCAACAATTCTCAACCTTCAAATCCCAATACCGTTAGATTCGATATCTCACACCTCTCAAAGGTCAGTGTAGAAGTTGCAAAAGAACACATGGAACTTCTAAACACTATGGTGAGAGCTTATTGTGGATTGGTAGCTGGTCAGATAGGAAACATCAATTTGACAAATGAGGACTACCAACAAATTGACAAGGACGAGATGGATCTAATGGACATCAAGTGGGAATTTGGAAGTGCAGTTCGAAGAGCAAAGGACTACATGGCTAGACAGGTAGAAAGAGTTTGGAAAGCAAAAGGGATACCAAGCATGGCTTTGACAAAGATGTCGTTAATTGCTTCAATTGTGGTGAGAAAGGACATTTTAAGTGGGAGTGTACTCGACCTGCAAAACAAGGAAATCAAAATCCTTTCAGAAACCAAACGACAACCAACACCACCCATGTTAACAATGAAAGAGGAATAGTGGCAGTTAACAATCCTAATCAAGCAGGTACTTCAAATACAAACCAAGCTTTGGTAGTGCAAGCTGATGAAGGATGCGACTAGTCTGTTCAATTAGGTGACGGAAATCAAGGGGGTACTGCATGTTATGCCAAAATCATCAGTCATGTGAAATCGGTCCAATGGGATGAAGCTTCCGAAGATGATGATAGCTCGGGATACAGCTGTCACACCCCAACCGATGGCGGAATCATTAGGGCACGGCACTAGGTGAATCAGATTGTTTCACGAGAAATTCCATAACAACTAATAATGTCAATATTTAAATAGTCCGATTTCCCATACAGTCAACCAATATGTCATAATCAATTATTACAAAACATAGCATCTCATAAAACATATCAAATTCGATCTTCCCTAGATTTTCTATTACAATGCATTTCTAATGATAAATCCTAAATCCAATTTGCAGCAAGTAGATCTCAATAACCTGCAACATACGTTAAAATAATTGTCAATACAAAATGTATTGGCGAGCATACAGGTTTTGATATAATAGTATAATAGATAAAACGGTGTCACAAATTTTCACATGCATAAACATGATACACATAACATACAAACTCACAAGACAAATTCACATGTTAAGCTCTCGAAAAAGGCTGCGATGCGCGATGTGTTACTTCTATCTATACCTTGTCGGGTGTTAGCCAAACTATAGTATCATACTAGATAGGGTGGAGTCAACGAAAATGTGTCCTAGTTTACATTTCCTAGTATCACGTATAAATATGTAAAACAGATATTCGCATGTGATAAATCAGATTAGCGTGTTTCGTGTGTTTTGATATAAACGTATGTTACACCCAAAAAGTGCATTAAAGCGAAAATAGGTCAACTATACTCACATGTTGGTGCGATTAAAGGAGAGATGAGTTATGAGGTGAGTTGAGGAGAGCGCCGGATCATCCTGTAAGCGAACAGAAGCGCATCAGTCTTCCGAATTGCTGAAACGGTTAACATGTGAGAGAACGGTAGACAAGTTCTGGCGAACTTGTACTTGAAAGTACAAGTTCGGGCGAACTTGTCTGATTTCCTAAGAAATTGGATAAGTTCGGGCGAACTTGCCCCGTTGTTGAGGAAGGATATAAGTTCGGGTAAACTTGTCTGATTTCCTTGGAAATCAGTACAAGTTCACGCAAACTTGTGATATCTTGGTGAGTTTTGATCAAGTTCGGGCGAACATGGTCACCAATCTGGTGACAAGTTCAAGCGAACTTGATGCCTTCCGAGTGAACTTGACTGTTTTGGCATCCAAATCGTGCGTTTTTGCGTTGTTTGCTAAGGAAATCGAGTGTCCATCCCTCCAACCTTAAGCCACTGAGTAAAACTTATGCCGGAGAGGTCTTTTGGAACGAGTTTAGCCATTTTACAGATACTCGGGCTAATCCGGGCGAACTTGAAGGTTCGTACGGGTTAGTCCAGCTTGTGTAAAGTGATGATTTCGTCCCTGTGCTTCCGGATCTGAGATCTTGCTTGACAACACCTCGTTCCACTCAAAATGAACGAAACATACGTCATTAGTCCGAATATTGTGTAAAAATCGATGATTTAAAGGTTTTACTCAGATCTAAGCATAGATCTGAGTGGAAAACGAAGTTTTGCATAAAAAGATGAAGATTTTCATAAACAGAAGAGATTTGATGAAAACGAAGGCAAAGCCTTGTGCAAAATCGTTGTAAACGTTGTTGTAGCTTGAAATCGGGTTGAATCTTACTTAGAAAACAAAGGGTCTCAGTTTTGGGGAGCTCCGGGCGAACTTGCAGCAAGTGCAAATGAAGAATGGAGCTGAGTATTTATAGGTGAAGTGGAAAAGTTGGCTGGAGACATCTCAAGTATCACGGGCGAACTTGTATCAAGTTCGGGAACTGCAAGAACTTGCTACAAGTTCGGGCGAACTTGTATGTTTCCTGAGTATTAGGACAAGTCCGGGTGGACTTGTTGTTTTAGAAGGATTTCTGGTGGCCTGGCAAGTTCGGGCGAACTTGTGATGCACCAAGTTCGGCCAAACTGGCCAAAAGGCTAAGTTTTGTTTGGTTATTTCGCATTAAATGTTCTTTGGCGATTCAGTTCGTATTATATAGGTATATTAAGCGTATTAGCAAAGCGTTAAGCTATTAGTCGATTGATTAATTAAGATTCGATGAGTAAGCGATGTAGCATGCGGCTTTGTTCTAAGTCTTGCGAGAGTCTCGTTGCAGTTTAAGCGAGCAGATAGCATTGGAAATTTCACGCAAGGTTTGTAGTATTTAGCAGTGCGATATATGCGTAAGCGTGTGATGTGATGATGCGAAAATATGCGATATAGCGTAATAAGTGATGTAGGTTACATTATGATCCGAATCTCTGGCGCTAGGCGTAACGAGAGCGACGAGCTTGCGAGGAAGTGGGTTGTTACAATATCGGTAGCTCAGATGAAGAAAACTCTATGGTTCAGATTCAGAAGTGAAACTGGATATTGATGCTGAAGTTGAAAGCCTGCTGAAAGATGCTGAGAAGCTGAACAAGCAAAAGTCTGTATTAGTCAAGAAGGCTAAGTTGCAGCAAAAGAAATTGAAAAGCTGTTCAACAAAGATGGATCTTTTTCTTGCCCAAAACGCCTTCATGGCAAATGTAGCAGCTTCAACAAGTCAGGTAAAATCTGATACTTCCAAAGTTTGCAATGATTGCATTGTTTTAAAACAAAAGTTTGAAACAACAAATCTTCATAATCATAATTTGGCAATTGAACTGTCGAAATGCAAAGAAGCTAACTTGGCTTTAACTAAAAACGAAAAAGATTTCAAAGATGCAATTGACACATTAAAGAAAAGCGTTTCTGAGTTGACCAAAACTGTCTTAAATAAGCAAAAAGGTATTAATAATTACATTAATATCATTGAAGAAACAAAGAAAGAGTTAGCCTTTGCAAAATGCGAGTATGAAGCGATCAAGCTCAAACTGGAAAGTTACTCAAATTCCCAGTATGTGCTTGATCGCATCATTGACGTTCAAAAGCTAAAAGGAAATGTAACTTGCATTGGATATAAGTCGTGTCCACCCCCTTTGAGACACAACTATTCCAAGATGCCCGATGAAGAGGAAATGCCTCGATTTAAACCTTCGTACCACTCAATCCTGATGAGTTTGCAGCAGGGTTAGGGTTCAAATTGGTTGAGGTTTCTGATGAAATCAAGCAATCTGATAAGATGTCATCTGAACAAAGTCCTCTAATAGTTGAGGATGCTGAAACATCAGATGATGAATCAGATATGACTGATCAAGATCAACCCTTGACAGTAAGAAAGGAGTGGAAATTCCAATCGAGAATCACATTTAATGTGACCCTCCCACTCAAGTCTTTAAACCTGTGTTAAACAGGAGATTGATCCTCAAAGTCTGTTGAAGCACTTGTTGCTACTTTTGAAAGCGATAACGTACTATACACGTTGGTTGATAATGAGAGAATTTACTCAAACAAGGAATTTCCTATCAGAAATGTCAATCCAGCTTTGACTGACCAAGTTTTTGAAAACTCCACAAACGATTTTTTAGGAAAGAAAAGTCCAAACGTCATAGTAACTCAATGTGAAAAGTTACCTCTCAAACCACAACAACCAAATGCTTCAAAAGGTAAACAAGAAGAGAAACGAGTAGAGCAACCTAAGGTTTCACAACCAAAGGTTGATCAAAGGGTGGCTCGAAACAAGAAGAAAAAGAAGGAGTTAAATTTGTGAGCTCAAAGGACTTTTGAAAACTCATCTAACACGGTATTTGTTAACAAAGTCAAAATTTTGAAAAGAAATGAACAAAACAATTACACCCAACATACCAATGGGTGTGATAGTGAACCAAGTAACTCACGACCTACAAGTTCAACATCCAGTCAGAAAAATTCATATCCTGAGTTTGTTGAAAGGAGGTCATGTTTTCGATGTGGGGAGTTTAGACACATCATTAAAAACTGTACAAACTCGCCCAAGCCAAAATTTGTTGATAATGCCCCACCCGAGAAAGTTGAACAACGCCGATCAACATCTCGTAAACAAGATAAACGGATTGTTAAGGAACAAGAAGCTAAACAAAAATGTAAAAATGTTAAGGCTATTGAAAAGGCATTAAAATCTGAAGTCGTTGAAAAGGAACCAAGTTCGTCACACGTGTTACAACCAGAATGTTCAAAAACTGTAAATAATAACAATAAATCTGGTAAATCATAAAAGCAATCTTGGAAACCTAAATCGGATCATGTCTTAGGGGGAGGTATTTCTTTTCCATATCATCAAGAAATTGATATTACATTTCTTGATGATAAGGGTCGACCCAAGACCACTAAGGCTTGGGTCCCCATCTCCAACTGATTGTGTATTTGAATGGGTGCTTCAGGAGGAACTGTTAACAGTCATTGGATTGTTGACAGTGGGGCATCCAGGCACATGACGGGCGATCTTAGGCTCCTGTATGATGTGAAAAGCATTAGAGGAGGCTATGTCGCGTTTGCTGGAGATAAGGGAGGATACATCACTGGAGAAGGAATGATCTCCAATCGTGTTGTGAGTTTCGACAAGATCAATTACGTGCAACAAATTGACCACAATCTTCTTAGCGTTTCTCAAATTTGCGACAAGAAGTTTACCGTGCATTTTGATGATTCTGGCTGCTATGTGTTGAACCCGGTTTTAAAATTCCAAAGGAATGGATTCTTCTGTCGGCTCCTAGGATAAATGACTTGAATATCCTTGATATGAGCCAAGCGATTACAACAACTGCACAAGTTACCTATTTTGTCTCTAAAGCAACCGAAAAGGAGTCTATCTTTTGGCACAGGCAAATGGGACACATTCACTTAAGAAAAATGAACCATTTGGTGAAGAACAATCTTGTGAATGGTGTGTCTGTCAAGAATTTTCATCTTCAAGATGTCTGTGTATCATGCCAAAAGGGAAAACAAGAGAAGAAATCTCACCCTATCAAGAAGGTCAATACGGTTAACATGCCACTTGAACGTCTTCATATGGACCTTTTTAGACCTATGAAGCACAAGATGACTTTTGGTGATGCTTACTGTTTGGTAGTTACTGATGACTATTCAAGGTTTTCGTGGATAGCGGTAATGGCGCACAAGAGCGAGACTCCAGATATTCTAAAGAATCTCTTTACCCTCATTGAAAATTTGTATAACTTGAAGATAAGGAGAATTCAAAGTGACAATGGCACTGAGTTTAAGAATAGGGATATGGATGTGTTCTGTACTTCTAAAGGAATTCTATATGAATACAGTTCTCGCTATACTCCTCAACAGAATGGTGTTGCTGAAAGAAAGAATCAGATGCTTATAGAAACTGCTAGAACTATGTTAGTGGAGTCACAACTTCCGGTTCAATTTGGGGGGGGGGGGGAGGCTGTGGCGATTACTTGCTATACACTAAACAGAGTTCTAACAGTAAAGAGACATGGTAAAACCTGCTTTGAACTGCTGCACCGACGAAAATGTCACACCCCGACCCGCAGCGGAATAAGAGTCGGGGGCATAATTGGGTTATCACCAAAGCTCATGATGTTTACTAATATGTTTCATATTTATTAAATTCAAAATTACAACTTCAATATTCCAAACAAGTTCATACAATTACAAGGAAAAAGTAACTAAATAAACAATCCAAAACCTAAACCGATTTATTCTTCTAAGCCGTCCTATATGTTTCTTGCTGCATCTGGATCACCTGTATCATGTGTAAAAATGGGGGTTTTTGGGTCAACAAAAGTTGGCGAGTGAACCTTGTTAGAAAACATTTATTATTGATTTCTGGTTATATTTAATATGGAAAAATTGTGCAATAATCATATGTGAGCAAACGTAAATAAACATACAATAACAATAACAAACCACCTTGCATGAGCATATGACATGGATGATAATGTATATGTTGGCAACGTCACGTTCCGCTCATAGGTAATGGGGAACAGACGGCCTATGATGATGTATGTGCGATCAAGGCTCAATCAAACGGAGCCGATCATATGTTGGCAACGCCTCGTTCACGCTCATAGGTAATGGGGAACGGTTCCGCTCATAGGTAATGGGGAACAGACGGCCTATGATGATGTATGTACTGAAAATGATAAATTTAATCTAAACATTAACCACACAAACAGTTGATACATATTGAATACACATTTGATCATGGATATGATAGATGCACAAGTGTTTAAATGAAATAAATAATAAGACACATGATACACCCTAAAATGTGATTAAAATAGGGAATTTGTAGAGATTCACTCACATTGGGTGCGTTCGTTTGATGGTGTTGAATGCGCACGAGTTTAGAGGGTTGATCGACGAGGAATAACTAACCTAAATAATAACGAAAAGGTACGGTAAATAAGTGGATTTTATTAACAATTTTTAATAGGGTTTTTAGATTTATTTTTGTGAGTTTAAGGTCATTTTCTAACTTTAAAAATATTATTTTTAAGTATTTTTAATTGATTTTTAAATTAAATAAATAAATAAAAATATAAACAAATGTTGACTTTTTGGGTTGACCGTTGACCATTGACTTTGACTGTTGACCGGTTCGGTCTTGTGTTTGTTTGCACTGAGTGAGGTTCGAACTTGTGACCTCCCGTACGCGTGCACGCAACTCTACCAACTGAGCTATGTGTCTAACCCGAAATATTTCTGTTTTTAATTATATTTATATACTATTTAATTTATTCAAAATTCATTTATTTTAAAAAGGATTTTAATTATGTCGAACCGGTGCACATAACAGGTCTCGAACCCGGGACCTGTTGTTTAACGTTGCACACAGTCCACCGCTGGACTGTGTGTATAACCTGGTTAAAATACTTGTTTTTATTTCTCTTATATACTAACTGAAAGGTTCCGTATTTGGGTTTTATAAAAAGGTTTGAATATTGTGACGAATCGGAACAAGGACTGACTCGAACTCGGTATCTCTATGTTTCAAATGCACACAGTCCACCGCTGGACTGTGTGTCTAACCCGAGATATAATCCGATTTAAATTAAATTTATACACAAACTAAACTTCATATTCTTCGTTAAAACAACCCAGACAATTGATATTCGACTGTTCTTGATTAATTCAATTGACGAAACTTATAAATGATTGAAATGTAACGGATAGAGAAAGTTTTGGAAATGAATGTACCGGAAAGATGATTTTTCTCAGAACTCCGGCAAAGGTCGTCGGCTCTGTTTATGAATTCCGTCTGAGCGGACCAATTAACAGTTTTGATTAACTAATCGTGAAATTTATGACTAAACAAGAATTATCAGAGAGTTTAGATGCTCGTACCGATTCACAGCGTGATTTCAGAATTTTCAGAGAATTTCCGGCGGTTGCAGGTTATCCGGTATCGTCGTCTGGGACCGATTCTGATTGAAGGGTTTGAGTTAGTAAAAGTCTAACAATAGATAGAAGATGAAAGAATTGAGAAATTTACCATTTTGATGAATGACACGGTTTTCCGGCAAAAGTCCGGTGATATCAGATAGCGATTCCGACGATAAGAAATTAGAGCAAAAGTGAAATTGAAGGTTCTGTGAGTGTTTCCGAGTTGCGAGACAAAGATATTACCGTGTAAATTTGGAAGTGAATGATTTCGGTTATCAAACTCGAAAATCATATGAATCGAGTTCAATTGAAGACTGAATTGATTAAAACGTGGGTTGTAATGAATTTATCGGTTATAATCAATAACTCACGATCACTCAATCGTCTGGATGGTTGAAAGCCGATTATCGGTTTCAGTTTTTGGCGCAAACAGGTGAATTCACGGTAACTTAAGTTTTATTTGTTTCCTTGATTACACAAAAGCATCAAGTGGCGGAGTGGTTAAGTGTTGGTTGGTTATGTCTTCCGGCTGACTCGGGTTCGAAACCCGGCAGCCCATTTTCATTTTTAATTACTTTATTTTATTTTTTAACAATTTTAATTTTCATATTCTAAAATGTTTATTAATTATGTATTGTTTAAAATTAAATTGAGCATTAAATGATCAACGAAAAATGTAACTGACTATTCGATTAATAAACGAAGCGGGTTTTGAAAACCAGTTTTTCGACGGATGTTACAGTATCTCCTACTTTTAGAAATTTCGTCCGGAAATTTAAGTAGTAGTGGTAACAGGAAAAAGATGCGGGTATTTTTCGCACATTGAGTCTTCACGTTCCCAAGTAAACTCAGGTTCTCGTTTCGACTCCCAGCGTACCCTAACAATTGGAATACGGCTCCGTCTTAAACGTTTTTCTCCGAAGTCCATGATCTCTACTGGTCTTTCAATGAAGTGCATAGATTCATCGATCTGAATATCTTCTAGGGGAATATGGAGGTTTTCATCGACGAGACACTTCTTTAAGTTTGATACGTGGAATGTGGGGTGAATTCTGTTGAGTTCTTCTGGTAGGTCAAGCTTGTATGCTACAGGTCCTACTCTTTCGAGTATCTTGAAAGGTCCTACGTAGCGTGGTGCTAGCTTGCCCTTCTGGCCAAAACGAACTACTCCCTTCCACGGTGATACTTTTAGAAGTACTTGGTCACCAATGTTAAACTCCAAGGGCTTTCGTCGTTTGTCTGCATAACTCTTTTGACGACTTTGTGCCGCTAGAAGATTGTTTCGAATTTGATGGATCTTGTCTGTTGTTTCTTGAATCAATTCTGGAGCAGTGATTTGAGCTTCTCCAATTTCGTGCCAACATACTGGAGATCGGCACTTACGACCATATAAAGCTTCGAAAGGTGCAATGCCGATACTTGAATGATAGCTGTTGTTGTATGAAAATTCAACTAATGGTAGATGAGCGTCCCAATTTCCCCTTTAAGTCTATGACACATGCTCGAAGCATGTCTTCAAGTGTTTGGATGGTGCGTTCAGATTGTCCATCAGTTTGAGGATGATAAGCGGTACTGAGGTCTAATCGTGTACCCAAAGCGGCTTGTACGGCTTGCCATGTTCGTGAAGTGAAACAACCATCACGATCTGAAATAATGCTTAACGTTACACCATGACGGCTTACGATCTCGCTGATGTAGATACGAGCTAACTTCTCATTCTTGAAGTCCTCGCGAATCGGAATGAAGTGAGCTGATTTTGTAAGACGATCAATGATTACCCATATAGTGTCATACCCACTGGAGGTGCGAGGTAACCCGGTAATGAAGTCCATGGTTATGTTTTCCCACTTCCACACAGGTATTTCAGGTTGGACTAGAAGTCCTGAGGGTCTTTGATGTTCAGCCTTAACTTTGGAACATGTAAGGCACTTGGAGGCAAAAACAGCGATATCCTTCTTCATGCCAGGCCACCAGTAGGTGTATCGAAGGTCTTGATACATCTTGTCGGCTCCTGGGTGTACAGAGTACCGTGTTTTGTGCGCCTCATTCATAAGAAAATCACGAAGGTTATTATGATCGGGAATCCATATGCGATCTAGATAGTACAGAATACCGTCGGATTTAGTTTCGATTTTAAGTTCTGAAACTACACAAGACAGCTCATTGCGTACGTCGTTTTCTGTTACAGAAACATGTTGGGCTTCTCGGATTTGATCTTTGATGTCTGTTATGATTTGCGAACATAGAAGACGAATGGAGTTCGCATAACCCTTTCGACTGAGCGTATCGGCCACCACGTTTGCCTTGCCAGGATGATACCGAATTTCACAGTCGTAGTCATTAAGAAGTTCGACCCATCTCCGTTGCCTCATGTTTAACTCCTTTTGGTTGAAGATATGTTGGAGGCTCTTGTGGTCAGTGTATATTTCACACTTGGTACCGTAGAGGTAATGTCTCCATATCTTAAGAGCGAACACAACGGCTCTAAGTTCTAGGTCGTGGGTGGTGTAGTTCTTCTCGTGAGTTTTGAGTTGTCTAGAAGCATAAGCTATCACCTTTCCTCTTTGCATCAGTACACAGCCTAGTCCTAGCCCTGACGCGTCGCAATAAACCACGAAGTCATCACAACTTTCAGGAAGTGTGAGGATAGGTGCGTCACAGAGTTTTTGTTTAAGGGTTTGGAAGGCTTCTTCTTTTTTGGGTCCCATATGAAGGGTTTTCCTTTATGTGTTAAAGCCGTGAGTGGTACAACAATACGGGAGAAATTTTCAATGAAACGGCGATAATAACCAGCCAAACCAAGAAATGATCTTACTTCGGTAGGTGTACGTGGCGCTTGCCATTCCTGTACCGCCTTGATTTTTGAGGGATCAACATGAATTCCCTTGTCATTGACGACGTGTCCAAGGAATTGTACTTCCCTTAACCAGAATTCACAATTCGAAAACTTAGCGTACAACTTTTATATCCTTAAGAGTGTAAGGATGAGTCGAAGGTGTCGTTCATGATCAGACTTAGACTTTGAGTAGATGAGGATGTCGTCGATGAAGACTATAACAAAACGGTCGAGATAGGGTTTGCAGACTCTGTTCATTAGATCCATGAAGACAGCTGGGGCGTTGGTTAAACCAAATGGCATGACCATGAATTCATAATGACCATAACGAGTTCGGAAGGCGGTCTTTGGGACATCTTGTTCATGTACTATGAGTTGATGATAACCAGAACGAAGGTCGATTTTTGAAAAACAGGTGGCGCCTTGAAGTTGGTCTAGAAGATCATCGATGCGAGGTAATGGGTAGCGGTTCTTGACCGTTAACTTGTTGAGTTCTTTGTAGTCGATACACATGCGAAACGTTCCATCTTTCTTCTTCACAAAAAGGACAGGTGCACCCCAAGGCGATGAGCTAGGACGTATGAATCCTTTGTCAGTCAGCTCTTACAATTGACTGGCCAGCTCTTGCATCTCGGATGGGGCTAACCTATAAGGAGATTTTGCAACTGGTGTAGCTCCAGGTATAAGATCAATGCGGAATTCGACTTCTCTCACGGGAGGAAGTCCTGAAATGTCATCAGGAAAAACTTGCGGAAAATCTTTTACTACTGGGATGTCTTCAAGTTTCTTCTCCTTGATTCCCTTTTTGACGACATGAGTTAGGAATGCGACATAATTCTTGCGGAGATATTTTCGGGCTTGAAGACAGGACATTAATTTGAGTCCTTTCGAAGGGGTTTCTCCAAAGATTCGTAGAGTCTGACCGTTTGTAAGTGGAATGCGAATAAACTTTTCGCGGCATACAACTTCAGCATGATGTTGGCTGAGCCAGTCCATACCAATTATAATGTCGAAACTTCCCAACTTCATAGGTATGAGGTCAACTGGAAAATCGTGATCGTTTAGAGTGAGAGTACAATTGCGTATAATAGAGTTTAATGAGACCGGTTTTCCGTCAGCAACTTCTACCGTTATGGATTCCATGAGTTTATCTCGAGTTTGGTTGAGGATGGGTTCAAATTCTAAGGACACAAAACTCTTATCCGCGCCAGTATCAAATAACATGGATGCATAACTACCATTGATGAGAAACGTACCGTTAACCACATTGTTGTCAGCCCTAGCTTGATTGGCGTTAATGTTGAAAGCTCTTCCTCTAGCAGGTGGAGGAGCCTGGTTAGCCTGGTTTACTGGATTAGCTTGAGCTTGGGCATGGATGATGTTCACCAAGCGTGGACAGGTGTTCCTGAAATGGTTCGGGTCTCCACAGTTGTAACAAGCCCGCATAGGTTGCACCATGGGATAGTTGGGTTGGTAGTAGGATTGGGCTACATGTTGGGCAGGTGGTAGGAGTAAAGGTTGTTGGGCTTGACCCACTATCTGATGGTGGGTTTGGGTTGAGGGCTGATGGCGGTTCGTTCGCTGAAGTACGCGACAGGTTTGAATGGTGTGACCTGCGCGGCCACAGCCGGTGCAATGTTGGCAGGGGTGATCAAGAAAATGATGGTATTAGCAACGGTTGCATTTTGGGTATGGGCTGGAGTATGGCTTTTTATATGGTGTAGGTGAGGGGGCAACTTGAGTGATGGGTGCAGCAGGGATAGGGAAATTTGTTTGTGTGACTGCAAAGTTTCTGGTGTTTCGTTTCCTCTTATTAGCAAACTTTGAGGAGGAGGTGGAATTATTTGAAGTTTGGCCCTCAATGGGGGCTTTCTTTTTCTCTTCCTTTAATTTGCCGTTACGAATACGATTCTCGGTAAGCTCGGTAGCTAGTTCCATAGCAGCTTCAAGTGTTGCAGGCGAAGTGCTTAGAACCGAGTCTTGAATTTTCGAGGGGAGGCCTCGAATATAGTGTTCGATTAAGCGGTATACTGGGGTGAACAAGTTGGGGATCATTTGGTTCAACTCTAGAAACCTTTTGTTGTAGGAAGTATGATCTCCCTCCTTTTGCTTCAATGAGTGAAATTCATCCTCTAACTTTTTGATCTCGCTTCTTAGACAGAAGCGTCTCGTCATGATTTCCCTTAACTCCTCCCATGTTAAGGCCATTGCATCTTCGATTTCTCTCTTACCTTTTTCTGTATTCCACCAGGTAAGAGCTACTCCAAATAGTCTCCCGGTTGCGTAACGTACCTTGCGATCCTCGGGACAATCGCAATTGAGGAAGGTGTTTTCCATTTCCTCAAACCAGTGGAGGAGAGCAGTGACACCTTCGGTCCCTTCAAATTTCGGGGGATCGCAAGACTTGAAGTGTTTGTAAGAGCACTTTTTGGAGGGAGGGTTGTCGACGTTCTGGTCTTCTTGATGGGGAGGATTGATGGGATTTGTGGCGAGAGCTTGTTGGACTTGAATTACGATGTCAGGAAGCACCGCGGCCATTTGTTTTGCGATTTGGGTGGCCAAGCGTTCGTTTGACCTTCCTGACCTTCTACCCCCACGTTGCTGCCTAGCCGACATCTACAGGAACATACATAAGAAGATTGTGAGTTTAAGGAGTCTTTTTAGGTGTCATGTGTCGTATAAAAAAATAAAAATAACATAAACATCAATAATGCAACTACATCCATAGGATGTCTTGGGTTTGCTCATGTTTGGGCCTCCAATGTCCCCCATACCTTCACCTGTATAGTCATGTGGGCCCCCATGACTATTGGCTTAGTAGGATTCACATTGGTGTTGGCGGTTTAACACTCGCATCACCCGAATGAAAACCATGAAATATGTTTGCGAGATGTATGGTCGGAGGGTGTCCAGGTGTAGACACAATGACAACTCAAAGTGGGGTTAGCTCACACGACGTTTGGTATAGCATGCTTTGGCCTAATAGGTCCTTCGTACTCTCATCGTTAGTCCCCAGGTAGGCAAACTGGTCCATTATTTTGGATTTATACGAATGCCAAGCCTAGACAGGACGTTCCGACTACCGGTACTCGTACCCTTCCAGTTACTACATGCCCGTCATGAGAACTCACTTTGATGTGATTTGAAAATACAAAAATTGTTACAAAAATCATGGAAATTGTGTGGTGTGTGCTCTCATGGATATGATATGTTATGAGGATATGATTCATGATAGGCATTGTATAATAATATGTACTTATGAACATGCTTGCATAACATTGAATGTAACAATAAACATAAAGTATATAAACATCATGAATTTTGCATGTAACACACAAACAAATTTAAAAATTCTAATCAACTATAGTATAGGCTCTATGGGTCTAATAACCTATCCTATATCCCTATAGTCATGGCTCTGATACCAATCTGTCACACCCCGACCCTCAGCGGAATAAGAGCCGGGGCATAATTGGGTTATCACCAAAGCTCATGATGTTTACTAATATGTTTCATATTTATTAAATTCAAAATTACAACTTCAATATTCCAAACAAGTTCATACAATTACAAGGAAAAAGTTACTAAATAAACAATCCAAAACCTAAACCGATTTATTCTTCTAAGCCGTCCTATATGTTTCTTGCTGCATCTGGATCACCTGTATCATGTGTAAAAATGGGGGTTTTTGGGTCAACAAAAGTTGGCGGCGAGTGAACCTTGTTAGAAAACATTTATTATTGATTTCTGGTTATATTTAATATGGAAAAATTGTGCAATAATCATATGTGTGCAAACGTAAATAAACATACAATAACAATAACAAACCACCTTGCATGAGTATATGACATGAATGATAATGTATATGTTGGCAACGTCACGTTCCACTCATAGATAATGGGGAACGGACGGCCTATGATGATGTATGTGCGATCAAGGCTCAATCAAACGGAGCCGATCGTATGTTGGCAACGCCTCGTTCACGCTCATAGGTAATGGGGAACGGTTCCGCTCCTAGGTAATGGGGAACTGACGGCCTATGATGATGTATGTACTGAAAATGATAAATTTAATCTAAACATTAACCACACAAACAGTTGATACATATTGAATACACATTTGATCATGGATATGATAGATGCACAAGTGTTTAAATGAAATAAATAATAAGACACATGATACACCCCAAAATGTGGTTAAAACGGGGAATTTGTAGAGATTCACTCACATTGGGTGCGTTCGTTTGATGGTGTTGAATGCGCACGAGTTTAGAGGGTTGATCGACGAGGAATTACTAACCTAAATAATAACGAAAAGGTACGGTAAATAAGTGGATTTTATTAACAATTTTTAATAGGGTTTTTAGATTTATTTTTGTGAGTTTAAGGTCATTTTCTAACTTTAAAAATATTATTTTAAGTATTTTTAATTGATTTTTAAATTAAATAAATAAATAAAAATATAAAAAAATGTTGACTTTTTGGGTTGACCGTTGACCGTTGACTTTGACTGTTGACTGGTTCGGTCTTGTGTTTGTTTGCACTGAGTGAGGTTCGAACTTGTGACCTCCCGTACGCGTGCACGCAGCTCTACCAACTGAGCTATGTGTCTAACCCGAAATATTTCTGTTTTTAATTATATTTATATACTATTTAATTTATTCAAAATTCATTTATTTTAAAAAGGATTTTAATTATGTCGAACCGGTGCACATAACAGGTCTCGAACCCGGGACCTGTTGTTTAACGTTGCACACAGTCCACCGCTGGACTGTGTGTATAACGTGGTTAAAATACTTGTTTTTATTTCTCTTATATACTAACTGAAAGGTTCCGTATTTGGGTTTTATAAAAAGGTTTGAATATTGTGACGAATCGGAACAAGGACTGACTCGAACTCGGTATCTCTATGTTTCAAATGCACACAGTCCACCGCTGGACTGTGTGTCTAACCCGAGATATAATCCGATTTAAATTAAATTTATACACAAACTAAACTTCATCTTCTTCGTTAAAACAACCCAGACAATTGATATTCGACTGTTCTTGATTAATTCAATTGACGAAACTTATAAATGATTGAAATGTAACGGATAGAGAAAGTTTTGGAAATGAATGTACCGGAAAGATGATTTTTCTCAGAACTCCGGCAAAGGTCGTCGGCTCTGTTTATGAATTCCGTCTGAGCGGACCAATTAACAGTTTTGATTAACTAATCGTGAAATTTATGACTAAACAAGAATTATCAGAGAGTTTAGATGCTCGTACCGATTCACAGCGTGATTTCAGAATTTTCAGAGAATTTCTGGCGGTTGCTGGTTATCCGGTATCGTCGTCTGGGACCGATTCTGATTGAAGGGTTTGAGTTAGTAAAAGTCTAACAATAGATAGAAGATGAAAGAATTGAGAAATTTACCGTTTTGATGAACGACACGGTTTTCGGGCGAAAGTCCGGTGATATCAGATAGCGATTCCGACGATCAGAAATTAGAGCAAAAGTGAAATTGAAGGTTCTGTGAGTGTTTCCGAGTTGCGAGACAAAGATATTACCGTGTAAATTTGGAAGTGAATGATTTCGGTTATCAAACTCGAAAATCATATGAATCGAGTTCAATTGAAGACTGAATTGATTAAAAAGTGGGTTGTAATGAATTTATCGGTTATAATCAATAACTCATGATTACTCAATCGTCTGGATGGTTGAAAGCCGATTATCGGTTTCAGTTTTTGGCGCAAACAGGTGAATTCACGGTAACTTAAGTTTTATTTGTTTCCTTGATTACACAAAAGCATCAAGTGGCGGAGTGGTTAAGTGTTGGTTGGTTATGTCTTCCGACAGACCCGGGTTCGAAACCCGGCAGCCCATTTTCATTTTTAATTACTTTATTTTTATTTTTTAACAATTTTAATTTCCATATTCTAAAGTGTTTATTAATTATGTATTGTTTAAAATTAAAATGAGCATTAAATGATCAATGAAAAATGTAACTGACTATTCGATTAATAAACGAAGCGGGTTTTGAAAACTCGTTTTTCGACGGATGTTACAGGAAACCTGATGTATATTTGGAACCTTTTGAAGCTCCATTCACTATGATCGAGCAATCTGAGAAATTTGGAGCAAAGGCGATTGACGGATTCTTTCTTGGATATGCTACTACAAACTTTATGGTCTGGAATCTATCTACTCGAAAGATAGAGGAATGGGGTGAAGTCAAGGTTCAACGATACACTGAGTCTGTTATGTAACAACCGTCGAAAAACGAGTTTCCAAAACCCGCTTCGGTTATTAATCGAATAGTCAGTTATAATTTCTTATCGCGTATAAATGGTTCATTTTAATTATAAACAATACATATTTAATAAACATATTAGAATTTAAAAACTATAATTATTAAAAATTAAAAATTAGTGCAAAAAAAAATAATAACAAGCTACCGGGTTTCGAACCCGGGTCAGCTAGTTCACCAAACAACCACAACACCACTCCGCCACACGCTGCCTTTGGTTAATATACTGAAACAATTAACATTTATAATGAAACTCTAAATCAAACCCAGTGATCAGCGCGCCCAATCCGCAGTCGCCGGAAATCCCGACGATTTCGCGAGACTTCGACCGTTTCCTTTGACTGAACGCGTGTATTAACTTCGACATCGGTTATAACCGATGTAAAATCCCGCAATCTCAGTCATAACCGCCGGAAAAGTCTTGACCACGAATCAAGACCAAATTCGGACTCAATTCATCCTGATTCTGCCCTATAAATACACACCCAAGTCTCTGGTAATCTTTTCGCTCAAAATCGCACAATTTCTCGAAGCAATAGCACTCGCCGGAGATATTCTGCAATCGCCGGACTTTCGCCGGAAAACAGAGACTTACACCAAATCGGTAAATTCTCGACACTTTCGTTTTCAATCCATTGTTAGACTTATACTAACTTCAATCCTTTAACTAGAATCGGTCCCAGACGACGTTGCCGAATATTAGGCAATCGCCGGAAAATCTCTCGAAATTTCCGAAATCACACTGTAAATCGGTACAATCATCTAAACCCCCTAATATCTCTTGTATAGTAACTTAATTTCACAACTCATCGATCAAAACTGTTAATTGATTCAATCAGACGGAATTCACAAATCAGAGTCGACTACCATTGCCGGAATTCTGAGAAAAACAGTCTGTTCGGTACATTTGATTCCGTAACTCTTTTTATCCATTACATTTCAACCACTTATATGTTCGACGAACGATTTAAACCAGAACACTCGGATATCGTTTGTCTGCGTCTTTGAATGAAGAAGACGAAGTCGAACATTATGTATAAGTTTAATTAAAACAAGATATTAAACCGGGTTAGACACACAGTCCAGCGGTGGACTGTGTGCAAACACACAGCGCACGTCACGAGTTCGAACCTTATAACGTACCGACTTTCCGAATTAAAACCAATTTTTTTTAAAACAGAATCAGATCAAGTCACAGTATGTCTATAAGATTAATATAAACCGTAAGTTAAACAGATAAGACACACAGCCCAACTGGTTGGGCTGTGCGCTTACAAACCGAAGGACCTGAGTTCGATCCGGGTCCCTGCAACCGGTTCGACCATTTTAAATCCTTTTAATATTAACCAGATAAATTAACATTTAATTAGTATATATATATAATTAAAACATAGAATATTTCGGGTTAGACACGTAGCTCAGTTGGTAGAGCTGCATGCACGCGTACGAGAGGTCCCGGGTTCGAACCTCACTCAGTGCACACTCAACCACAGTCCGACCGGTCAACGGTCAACGGACCGGTCAACGGTCAACAAAAGTCAAATTTTTATTTTTTTTATTTATTTATTTAATTTAAAAATCAATTAAAAATACTTAAAAAAATATTTTTAAAGTTAGAAAATAACCTTAAACTCACAAAAATAAATCTAAAAATCCTATTAAAATTGTTAATAAAATCCACTCATTTATCGAACCATTTCGTTATTATTTTAGGTTAGTTTTTCCTCGTCGATCAAATCACAAAACTCGTGCGCATTCAACATCATCAAAAGAACGCACCCAATGTGAGTGAATTCTTACAAACTCCCCTTTTTATTCATGTTTTGGAGTGTATCATGTGTCACTTAAATTAATTCGCTTATTCAAACTCGTGCTATACTATTATATGATCTAAACTTATAATGTAAATATTGTTTGTTGTGAGGTGTGTTTACATATTTGTTAAGTTGCGTGCAAAACATTCATTAGGCCCATCAGTTCCTCGTGGTAGACGAGTTGAACACGCGTGCCTCAAAAACATTCATTAGGCCCATCAGTTCGTTGAACAACGCGTGCCTCAAAATCATTCATTAGGCCCATCAGTTCCTCGTGGGAGACGAGTTGAACAACGCGTGCCTCAAAAACAATCATTTGGTGTATGTGTGTGCAATATTTAATATTATGTGTTTTGTGAATAAATTTACATCTACTTTTACTCATATGTGGTTATGCACTTTATTTTATAATTGATTCAATAAACACGTTTAAATGTTTTCATAGGATTCACTCGCCAACTTTTTGTTGACCCAAAAACCATTTTTACACATGATACAGGTGGACAGGTTGAAGCAAGGAACACGTAGGAAATTGACTTAGAAGAAAAATAATGAAGTCTTGAAAGATGTATAGAACATGTTGTACTTGTGTGATTTGATTGTATGTTCTCCTTTAAAAATAAATAATAAATATGAAACTTTATAATAAATGTCATGAGCTTTGATGAAAACCCAATCATGCCCCGATCACCATTTCCGCTGCGGGTCGGGGTGTGACAGATTTGTATCAGAGCTTTTGACTATAGAGATATAGGATAGGTTATTAGACCCTTAGAGCCTATACTATAGTTGATTAGATTTTAATTGTTTAGGTGGTTACATGCAAACTCATGATGTTTATTTGTTTCGTATTTATTACACACACAAATGCATGCAAACACTTCCACTATCATTTTGTGTGATACTTAATGAGTTATACTTATAGTCAAACATAACATGCTTACATATACATTCATCACGCATATTTCAATGTTCACATATTCAAATCATCTTCATATTTCCGTTATTCAAGATTTTGTCGCATTTTTCATTTTTCAATCTCATCAAAGTGAGTTCTACGACGGGCATGTAGTAACTGTAAGGGTACGAGTACCGGTAGTCGGAACGTCCTGTCTAGGTTGGCATTCGTATAAATCCAAAATAACGGACCAGTTTGTCTACCTGGGGACTAACGATGAGAGTACGAAGGACCTATTAGGCCAAAGCATGCCACACCAAACGTCGTTCGAACTAACCCCACTTTGAAGTGTCACCGTGTCCACACCTGGATGCACTCCAAATTTCATACGTTACATACATATTTCTCGATTTTCTCCAGGTTTTAGTGTACGTTACCAGGCTAACACATGCGAACCATATGAAGAACCCGGTAATCATGGGGGCCCACATGATTACGAAGGTGAAGTATGGCGGCATGCAAGACCCAATTACGAGCAAGGCCCAAGACATCCTATGGATGTAGTAGATTTATTATTCTATATTTGTTTTATGAATGTTCATTCCTAAATACGACACGTGACACCTAAAACGTCAAACTCATACTCTCGATACGTATTCCTTGTAGATGTCTTCTAGTCTCGCTCGTAGAAAAATGAAAGTAGGAAAATCCCACGAGCGCATGGCTGCCCAAATCGCTCAACAAATGGTGGCCGTAATACCCAACATCGTAGTTCAAGTTCAACAAGCCCTTACCGCTAATCCCATCAACCCAGTCCACCAAGAAGATCAAAACATTGTCAATCCTCCCCAAAAAACCACTAAATGCACCTACAAGCATTTCAAATCCTGCGATCCTCCAAAATACGAAGGGACGGAAAGCGTCACCGCTCTCCTCCATTGGTTTGAGGAAATGGAAAACACTTTTCTCAATTGTGACTGTCCCGATGATCGCAAGGTGCGATATGCTACCGGTCGTTTGTTTGGAGTAGCACTTACATGGTGGAATACAGAGAAGGCCAAGCGAGGTACTGAGAATGCTATGACTTTGACTTGGGAAGAATTGAGGGAGATCATGACAAGACGTTTCTGTCCAAGAAGCGAAATCAAGAAATTAGAGGATGAGTTCTATTCTTTGAAACAAAAGGAAGGCGACCACACCACATACAACAAGAGATTTCTTGAGTTGAATCAGATGGTCCCCAACTTGTTCACTCCTCTCTACCGTTTGATCGAGCACTACATTCGAGGTCTTCCTTAAAAAATTCAAGACCCTATAATAAGTACCACACCTGCAACTTTGGAAGCAGCAATGGAGTTTGCTACAGAGCTCACCGAGAACCGCATACGGAATAAGGACTCCAAGGAGGAGAAGAAGAAGGATAAAGCATCAACTGAAACCTCAACCTCCACCCAAACCGAATCCCTTCTCAACCCATTTCTAAGAGAAAACGAGATGGGCAAATTTTCGCTGTCACCCAACGCAATCAACCAGCTTCACAAGTTGTACCCCTCCAAGCTATCCCAATCACTCAAGTAGCACCCAACTCAACTTACCCAAATAAGAAACCTTACATTGCACCTCACCCTCAATGCAACACCTGTTTCTATCACCATCCATCTACCTTACCTTGTCGACTATGTGCGAATTGTGGACGCTATGGTCATTTGAGCAAGGTTTGCCGCACCTCTCAAAACCAAACATCACCCCCTACTCCAAGCATGATCCAAACATATCAACAATCCCAATACCCCATGTTCCCATATGTTCGAGCTTGTTTCAATTGTGGCGACCCTACCCATTTTAGAAACACGTGCCCTCGATTGGTTAACATCATAAACGCCCAAGCTCAAGCAAACCCAGTTAACCAAACAAATCAAGCAAACCCAGCTCCACCGCCAGCAAGAGGAAGCGTTTACAACATCAACACCAATCCTGTTTAAGATAATAACGGCCTAAACGAACCACCTAACTAGTCTTCCCTCACCAAGAATCAAGACTCAACTCCAACCGTCTAGTTTTTATGTTTTCTTTATGTTATCTCAATCTTTACGAAGTTATGTATCCAAGAATCTTAATGCAAATTACTATTTCAGTTTTGTTTTATACTCACTGATTTAACATTCATATCATCATACATCTCGACGTATCTCAATCTCATCATTCAAAGAAGTTGGGTTGTGTCTCACTTTTACATAGACTAACCCCTTCATCATAACAAACGAGAGAGGTACTGTCATCATTCAATCATGTATACTATCAGATTTGAGACTCAAGTTTTGGTTGTTGTGTTTGTTTATGTTTTAGAGTCACATAGAACTAATCATGATTTACCGATAAAGCCAATGAAAATTTGACAAGAATATGGTGGATACGCCGCTGGTACTTCCTATATATAAGTATTCTTGCCAAAGGATCAGAGGCATTGTCAGTCAGTTATGAGAAGTTCCATGTAGGTTCTAGTAATGTCATGGTAGAAGTTTTGTTTTATGATATAACCTTATCTTTCCAAACGTATCAATTCTCTCAAAACTCTTATGCATGAGATCATACCTAGTCAATCAACTCTGTTTATCAATATTTCTTATCTTAGGCAACAAAAAGCGATTCCTGTAGCAGGGTATTCAACCCTTACTAGGAACGTTACCGCCTCAAATAACAATTTAAACTCTCACCCCTCCTAAGTATAAAATTGTCAAAACCACCCTCCTTTCGAGTCAAACATACCATTACTTAAATTTCGGGACGAAATTTCTAAAAGTAGGGGATACTGTAACATCCGTCGAAAAACGGGTTTCCAAAACCCGCTTCGGTTATTAATCGAATAGTCAGTTATAATTTCTTATCGCGTATAAATGGTTCATTTTAATTTTAAACAATACATATTTAATAAACATATTAGAATTTAAAAACTATAATTATTAAAAACTAAAAATTAGTGCAAAAAAATAATAACAAGCTGCCCGGGTTTCAAACCCGGGTCAGCTAGTTCACCAAACAACCACAACACCACTCCGCCACACGCTGCCTTTGGTTAATATACTGAAACAATTAACATTTATAATGAAACTCTAAATCAAACCCAGTGATCAGCGCGCCCAATCCGCAGTCGCCGGAAATCCCGACGATTTCGCGAGACTTCGACCGCTTCCTTTGACTGAACGCGTGTATTAACTTCGACATCGGTTATAACCAATGTCAAATCCCGCAATCTCAGTCATAACCGCCGGAAAAGTCTAGACCACGAATCAAGACCAAATTCGGACTCAATTCATCCTGATTCTGCCCTATAAATACACACCCAAGTCTCTGGTAATCTTTTCGCTCAAAATCGCACAATTTCTCGAAGCGATAGCACTCGCCGGAGATATTCTGCAATCGTCGGACTTTCGCCGGAAAACCGAGATTTACACCAAATCGGTAAATTCTCGACTCTTTCGTTTTCAATCCATTGTTAGACTTATACTAACTTCAATCCTTCAACCAGAATCGGTCCCAGACGACGTTGCCGAATATTCGGCAATCGCCAGAAAATCTCTCGAAATTTCCGAAATCACACTGTAAATCGGTACAATCATCTAAACCCCCTGATATCTCTTGTATAGTAACTTAATTTCACAACTCATCGATCAAAACTGTTAATTGATTCACTCAGACGGAATTCCCAAATCAGAGTCGACTACCATTGCCGGAATTCTGAGAAAAACAGTCTGTTCGGTACATTCGATTCCGTAACTCTTTTTATCCATTACATTTCAACCACTTATATGTTCGACGAACGATTTAAACCAGAACACTCGGATATCGTTTGTCTTTGTCTTTGAATGAAGAAGACGAAGTCGAACATTATGTATAAGTTTAATTAAAACAAGATATTAAACCGGGTTAGACACACAGTCCAGCGGTGGACTGTGTGCAAACACACAGCGCACGTCACGAGTTCGAACCTTATAACGTACCGACTTTCCGAATTAAAACCAATTTTTTTAAAAACAGAATCAGATCAAGTCACAGTATGTCTATAAGATTAATATAAACCGTAAGTTAAACAGATAAGACACACAGCCCAACTGGTTAGGCTGTGCGCTTACAAACCGAAGGACCCGAGTTCGATCCGGGTGTCACACCCGACCCGCAGCGGAATAAGAGTCGGGGCATAATTGGGTTATCACCAAAGCTCATGATATTTACTAATATGTTTCATATTTATTAAAGTCAGAATTACATTCCCAAATATCCAAACATGTCCATACAATACAAAGAAAATAAACCAAACAAAACAATTCCAAACTCTAACTCATTTTATTCTTCTAGTCCAATCCTAAGTGTTTCTTGCTGCAGCTGGTTCACCTGTATCATGTGTAAAAATGGGGGTTTTTGGGTCAACATAAGTTGGCGAGTGAACCTTGTTAGATAAACATTTATTATTGATTTTCTTGTTAGTTTATCAATGAAAAATTGTGCATAATCATGAATGAGCAAATGTAAATAGTCAAGCAGTAGCAATTGCAATCACAACTATAACATACAGTAACACATGATAGCATACATTAACATACCAACATCATACAATAAATAACATGAATGAAACTGTGCGATCAAGGCTCAATCAAACGGAGCCGATCGTATTGCATGTACTGAAAATGATAAATGTCTGTGCGATCAAGGCTCAATCAAACGGAGCCGATCGTATGTGGGCACGCCAGGTTCACGCTCATAATGTAATGGGGAACATGCTCAACGCTCAAAATGTAATGGGGAGCGGCGGCCTATGAAATTGCATGTACTGAAAATAATAAATTGAATCTAACAATAACCACACAAACAGTTGAAACAAGCTGAATACACATTTGTTCATGATATGTTGTATGCACAATGATTTAAATATAATATATCAAGACACATGATACACCCCAAAACGTGATTAAAACGGGGAATTTGTAAAGATTCACTCACATTGGGTGCGTTTGATTTGGAGATGGTGAGATGCGCACGAGTTGGAAAAGCGGAACAACGAGAATTAACTAACCTAAATAATAACGGAAAATATAGTAAATGAGTGGATTTTATTAAGGATTTTAATAGAATTTTTAGATATATTTTTGTGAGTTTAAGGCTATTTCCTATCTTTAAAAACATTATTTATAAGTATTTTTAATTGATTTTAAATTAAATTAAATAATTAAAAATATAAAAATATGTTGACTTTTGGGTTGACCGTTGACCGTTGACCGTTGACTGTTTGACCGGTTCGAACGTGTATATGTATGCGCTGGGTGAGGCTCGAACCCGAGACCTCCCGTACGCTTGCACGCAGCTCTACCAACTGAGCTACGTGTCTAACCCGTAATAAATCTGTTTTTAATTATACTTATACATTAATTCAATTTATCCAAAATTCTTTTAATTTCAAAAACATTTTAATTCATCAAACCGGTGCCACTAACAGGTCTCGAACCCGGGACCTGCGCTTTAACGTTACACACAGTTCACCGCTGGACTGTGTGTCTAACTTGGTTAATATACGAATTTTATTATATTTAACAACTAACGGAGTTAACCCGGTTCAGTTTAATCAAAAAGGCATTTTATTACATAGAGGGTGCGCGTATCAGGGATCGAACTCGTGACGTGTGCGTATTATTTGCACACAGTCCACCGCTGGACTGTGTGTCTAACCCGTTTAAAATACCAATTTTAATTATACTTATAATGTTATCACAGTTCATCTTCTTCGTTGGATTTTACCGATAGCAGATTACACCATTAAATCTTGTTAAATCGATTGTTAAACATTGCACAGACTAACATGAGATAGCAGAGATGATAATTAGAGGTAAACATACCGGTGAACGATTTATTAGAGAGTTCCGGCAAGGCGTCGGTCTCTGTTTTCAAGAACTTCAACTGAGCAAATCAATTAATCGTTTTGATTAGCTAATCATGAAATTGAAGTGCTAAACAAACGTTAACAGTGTGTTTGAAGGTCCTTACCGTTTCACAGACGAAGATAAAGATTTCCAGAAATTTTCCGGCGAACCGGAATTATCTGATAACAGTGTCTGAATTCGATTTCAATTGAAAGGTTTGAGTTAGAAATAGCTTAACAATTGTTAGACCACGAAGAAATTGAAAGACTTATTGTTTTGATGAGGAGTACGGTTTTCCGGCGACTTGCAGAATTTTTCCGGCGAGTTCAAATAGCTTCTCCGGTGGACTGAAAATTGTGCGGAAATGTAATTGGAGGTGTGCAGAGTGTTTGTGAGTCACGAAGGAGTACTAGGATGGAAGTAATCCAAGAATTGAAAGTTTTCGGTTATTAAACCGATTCACTCCCGAATTCAAGTTTCATTCAAGGCAAAATTGATTGGAATTGTCGGTGCATCGGTTATAAACCTGAAATCGCGATTATTCAAACGTTTTAGACGGTTGAATAGCCGATTTCGGTTTTCAGTTGGCGCAACCGGTTCATCTAAGTTTGTATATAAGACTCATTTGTTTCCTAGAGTTGACAGAAAACAAACAAGTGGCGGAGTGGTTATGCGTGTGAGTGTTAAATCTTTGGGTTTCAACCCGGCTGACCCGGGTTCGAGTCCCGGCAGCCACATTTTATTTTTAATTAGTTTATTTTTATTTTTTTTCAATTATAATTTTTATAGTTTAGTTTGTTTATTAATTATGTATCATTAACAATCAAAATAGCCATAAATACGCAACGTGACATTTATAACTTGATATTCGATTACAAAACGGAGCGGGTTTGGGAACCCGTTTTCGACAAATGTTACAGTATCCCCTACTTTTAGGAATTTCGTCCCGAAATTTAAGTAGTAGAAGTAGTAGGAAAAAGATGCGGGTATTTTTCACGCATTGAGTCTTCACGTTCCCAAGTAAACTCAGGTCCCCGTTTCGACTCCCAGCGTACCCTAACAATTGGAATGCGACTCCGTCGTAGACGTTTCTCCCCGAAGTCCATGATTTCTACTGGTCTTTCAATAAAATGCATAGATTCATCAATCTGAATATCTTCCAGAGGAATGTGGAGGTTTTCATCAGCGAGGCACTTCTTCAAGTTAGATACGTGGAATGTGGGATGAATCCTGTTGAGTTCTTCTGGTAGATCAAACTTGTATGCTACAGGTCCTACTCTTTCGAGTATCTTGAAAGGTCCTACGTAGCGTGGTGCTAGCTTGCCTTTTTGACCAAAACGAGCTACTCCCTTCCACGGTGATACTTTTAGAAGTACATGATCACCAATGTTAAACTCTAAAGGCTTCTGTCGTTTGTCTGCATAACTCTTTTGACGACTCTGAGCCGCTAGAAGATTGTTTCGAATTTGATGGATCTTGTCTGTGGTTTCTTGAATCAATTCCGGACCAGTGATTTGAGCTTCCCCAATTTCGTGCCAACATACTGGAGATCGGCACTTACGACCATATAAGGCTTCAAAAGGTGCCATGCCGATGCTTGAATGATAGCTGTTGTTGTACGAAAATTCGACTAATGGTAGATGAGCGTCCCAATTTCCCTTGAAGTCTATAACACATGCTCGAAGCATATCTTCAAGAGTTTGAATGGTGCGTTCAGATTGACCATCAGTTTGAGGATGATAGGCGGTACTGAGACCTAATCGCGTACCCATAGCGGCTTGTACTGCTTGCCATGTTCGTGAAGTGAAACGACCATCACAATCAGAAATAATGCTTAACGGTACCCCATGTCGGCTTACGATTTCACTGATATAAATACGAGCAAGCTTTTCGTTCTTGAAATCTTCGCGGATAGGAATAAAGTGAGCTGATTTTGTAAGTCGGTCAATTATTACCCATATAGTGTCATACCCACCAGAAGTGCAAGGTAACCCGGTAATGAAGTCCATGGTTATATTTTCCCACTTCCATACAGGTATTTCAGGTTGGACCAGAAGTCCTGAGGGTCTTTGGTGTTCAACTTTCACCTTGGAACATGTAAGGCACTTAGAAACAAAAACAGCAATATCCTTTTTCATTCCAGGCCACCAATAGGTATATCGTAGGTCTTGATACATCTTATCGGCTCCTGGGTGTATAGAGTATCGTGTTTTGTGGGCCTCATTCATAAGAATTTCACGAAGATTATTGTGATTAGGAATCCAGATACGATCTAGGTAGTACAGAATACCGTCAGATTTAGTTTCAATTTTAAGTTCAGCTCCACAGGACATCTCCTTTCGTACATCATCTTCCGTTACTGAAACATGTTGGGCTTCTCGAATTTGATCCTTAATGTCAGTTATGATTTACGAACATAGAAGACGGATGGAGTTCGCATAACCCTTTCGACTAAGTGCATCAGCCACCACATTTGCTTTGCCAGGGTGGTACCGAATTTCACAGTCGTAGTCATTTAGAAGTTCGACCCATCTTCGTTGCCTCATGTTTAACTCCTTTTGATTGAAGATATGTTGAAGACTCTTGTGGTCAGTGTATATTTCACACTTAGTACCATAGAGATAATGTCTCCATATCTTAAGAGCGAACACAACGGCTCCAAGTTCTAGGTCATGGGTGGTGTAGTTCTTCTCATGCGTCTTGAGTTGTCTCGAAGCATAAGCTATAACTTTTCCTCTTTGCATTAGAACGCAGCCTAATCCTTGCCCTGACGCGTCGCAATAGACCACGAAGTCATCACAACCTTCAGGAAGAGTGAGGATTGGTGCATCACAGAGTTTTTGTTTAAGGGTTTGGAAGGCTTCTTCTTGCTTGGGTCCCCATGTGAAAGGTTTTCCCTTATGAGTTAAAGCCTTGAGTGGTACAGCAATGCGTGAGAAGTTTGAAATGAATCGACGATAATAACCAGCCAAACCAAGAAAAGATCTTACTTCAGTTGGTGTACGTGGAGCTTGCCATTCTTGTACCGCTTTGATCTTTGAGGGGTCGACATGTATTCCCTTGTCATTGACTACATGTCCAAGGAATTGCACCTCTTTTAACCAGAATTCGCATTTGGAGAATTTGGCGTAAAGCTTTTCATTCTCTAGAAGTGTAAGGATGAGTCGAAGATGACGCTCATGATCAGACTTAGACTTTGAATAAATAAGAATGTCGTCGATGAAGACTATAACAAATCGATCAAGATAAGGTTTGCAGACTCTGTTCATTAGGTCCATGAAGACTGCTGGAGCGTTGGTTAAACCAAATGGCATGACCGTGAATTCATAGTGACCATAACAAGTTCGGAATGCAGTCTTTGGGACGTCTTCTTCATGTACTCTAAGTTGGTGATAACCAGATCGAAGGTCGAGTTTGGAAAAATAGCTGGCACCTTGAAGTTGGTCAAGAAGATCATCAATGCGGGGTAAAGGATAGCGATTCTTGATTGTTAATTTGTTGAGCTCTCTGTAGTCGATGCACATACGAAACGATCCATCTTTCTTCTTTACAAACAGGACAGGTGCACCCCAAGGCGATGAGCTAGGACGTATGAATCCCTTGTCAGTCAACTCTTGTAATTGACTGGCTAGCTCTTGCATTTCAGAGTGGGCTAACCTATAAGGAGACTTTGCAACTGGTGTAGCACCAGGTATAAGATCAATACGGAATTCGACTTCTCTAACTGGAGGAAGTCCTGAAATGTCATCAGGAAAAACTTGCGGGAAATCTTTTACTACTGGAATGTCTTCAAGTTTCTTCTCCATGGTTCCCTTTTTGATGATATGAGCTAAAAACGCGACGTAATTTTTGCGAAGATATTTTTGGGCTTGAAGACAAGACATTAAGCTGAGCCCCTTCGACGAGGTTTCTCCAAAGATTCGAAGAGTCTGACCGTTTGAAAGAGGAATACGTATAAATTTTTCGCGACATACAACTTCTGCCTGATGTTGACTGAGCCAGTCCATACCAATTATGATATCAAAACTTCCCAGCTTCATAGGAATAAGGTCGACTGAGAAATCGTGGTTGTTTAAGGTGAGTGTACAGTTGCGTATAATAGAGTTTAATGAAACTGGTCCCGTCAGCAACTTCTACCGTTATGGATTCCATGAGCTTATCCTGATTTTGGTTTAAGATAGGTTCAAATTCTAAGGACACAAAACTTCTATCCGCACCAGTATCAAATAACATAGATGCATATTTACCATTTATAAGGAACGTACCGTTAACCACATTGCCGTCAGCTCTAGCCTGATTAGCGTTGATATTGAAAGCTCTTCCCCTTGCAGGTGGAGGAGCTTGGTTCGCTTGATTCACCGGGTTGGCTTGGGCCTGAGCATGAATAATGTTTACCAACCTTGGACAAGTGTTTCTGAAATGGCTTGGGTCTCCGCAATTGTAGCAAGCCCGCATAGGTTGACCCATAGGATAATTGGGTTGGTAATATGTTTGGGCTAAATGTTGGGTGGGTGGTAATAGTAGGGGTTGTTGGGCTTGACCCATTATTTGCTGGTGGGTTTGGGTTGAAGGCTGGTGGCGGTTCGTTCGCTGAGGCATGCGGCAGGTTTGAACAGTATGACCTGCGCGACCACAGCCGGTGCAATGTTGGCAAGGATAATCAGGAGAATGGTGATATTGGCAACGGTTGCATTTTGGTAACGGGCCAGAGTATGGTCTTTTGTATGGTGCAGGTGAAGGAGCGACTTGGGTAATGGGTGCAGCAGGAATAGGGGAGTTGGTTTGCGTAACAACGAAGTTTCTGGTGTTGCGCTTCCTCTTGTTAACAAACTTAGAGGAGGAGACGGAATGGTTTGAAGTTTGACCCTCGACAGGGGCTTTCTTTTTCTCTTCTTTAAACTTCCCGTTGCGAATTCGATTCTCGGTCAGTTCAGTCGCTAGCTCCATAGCAGCTTCAAGTGTTACCGGTGAAATGCTGAGAACTGAATCTTGAATTTTCGAGGGAAGTCCTCGAATATAATGTTCGATCAAACGATAAGTTGGGGTAAACAAATTTGGAACCATTTGGTTCAACTCTAAGAACCTCTTGTTATAGGTGGTGTGATCTCCCTCCTTCTGCTTTAAAGAATGAAATTCGTCCTCCAACTTTTTAATTTCACTCCTAGGACAGAAACGCCTAGTCATGATTTCCCTTAATTCCTCCCAAGTTAAGGCCATTGCATCATCAATTCCCCTCTTCCCTTTTTCAGTATTCCACCAAGTGAGAGCTACCCCAAATAGTCTCCCGGTGGCGTATCGAACCTTGCGATCCTCAGGACAATCGCAGTTGAGGAAGGTGTTTTCCATTTCCTCGAACCAATGGAGGAGAGCAGTGACACTTTCGGTCCCTTCAAATTTAGGAGGATCACAAGATTTGAAATGTTTGTATGAGCACTTGCTGGTAGGAGGGTTGCCAATGTTCTGGTCATGTTGTTGGGGAGGATTAGTGGGATTTGTGGCGAGAGCTTGTTGTACTTGGACCACAATGTCAGGCAGTATCGTGGCCATTTGTTTCGCGATGTGTGTGGCCAAGCGTTCCTGAGACCTTCCTGATCTTTTACCCCCGTGTTGTTGTCTGGACGACATCTACAGGAACATACATAGGAAGATTGTGAGTTTATGGAGTCTTTTTAGGTGTCATGTGTCTTTAAGAAAAATGAAAATAACATAAATATCAATAATGCAACTACATCCATGGGATGTCTTGGGTTTGCTCATGTTGGGCCTCAAATGTCCCCCATACCTTCACCTGTATAGTCATGTGGGCCCCCATGACTATTGGCTTGGTAGGATTCACATTAGTATTGGCGATTTAACACTCGCATCACCCGAATGCAAACCACAAAATATGTTTACGAGATGTATGGTCGAAAGGTGTCCAGGTGTAGACACAATGACAACTCAAAGTGGGGTTAGCTCACACGACGTTTGGTATAGCATGCTTTGGCCTAATAGGTACTTCGTACTCTCATCGTTAGTCCCCAGGTAGGCAAACTGGTCCTTTATTTTGGATTTATACGAATGCCAGCCTAGACAGGACGTTCCGACTACCGGTACTGGTACCCTTCCAGTTACTACATGCCCGTCATGAGAACTCACTTTGATGAGATTTGAAAACACAAAAATCATTGTAAAAGCAATCATGATGTGGTGTGTGCTTTAATGGATATGATGTGTTATGAGAATATGATTCATGATAGGCAATATATGATAATATATACTTATGAACATGCTTGCATAACATTGAATGTAACATTTAACATAAAACATATAAACATCATGAAATTTGGCATGTAACACACAAAAATATTATAAGTTTCTAATCAACTATAGTATAGGCTCTAAGGGTCTAATAACCTATCCTATATCCCTATAGTCATGGCTCTGATACCAATCTGTCACACCCCGACCCGCAGCGGAATAAGAGTCGGGGCATAATTGGGTTATCACCAAAGCTCATGATATTTACTAATATGTTTCATATTTATTAAAGTCAAAATTACATTCCCAAATATCCAAACATGTCCATACAATACAAAGAAAATAAACCAAACAAAACAATTCCAAACTCTAACTCATTTTATTCTTCTAGTCCAATCCTAAGTGTTTCTTGCTGCAGCTGGTTCACCTGTATCATGTGTAAAAATGGGGGTTTTTGGGTCAACATAAGTTGGCGAGTGAACCTTGTTAGATAAACATTTATTATTGATTTTCTTGTTAGTTTATCAAGGAAAAATTGTGCATAATCATGAATGAGCAAATGTAAATAGTCAAGCAGTAGCAATTGCAATCACAACTATAACATACAGTAACACATGATAGCATACATTAACATACCAACATCATACAATAAATAACATGAATGAAACTGTGCAATCAAGGCTCAATCAAACGGAGCCGATCGTATTGCATGTATGAAAATGATAAATGTCTGTGCGATCAAGGCTCAATCAAACGGAGCCGATCGTATGTGGGCACGCCAGGTTCACGCTCATAATGTAATGGGGAACATGCTCAACGCTCATAATGTAATGGGGAGCGGCGGCCTATGAAATTGCATGTACTGAAAATAATAAATTGAATCTAACAATAACCACACAAACAGTTGAAACAAGCTGAATACACATTTGTTCATGATATGTTGTATGCACAATGATTTAAATATAATATATAGCAAGACACATGATACACCCCAAAACGTGATTAAAACGGGGAATTTGTAAAGATTCACTCACATTGGGTGCGTTTGATTTGGAGATGGTGAGATGCGCACGAGTTGGAAAAGCGGAACAACGAGAATTAACTAACCTAAATAATAACAGAAAATATAGTAAATGAGTGGATTTTATTAAGGATTTTAATAGAATTTTTAGATATATTTTTGTGAGTTTAAGGCTATTTCCTATCTTTAAAAACATTATTTTTATGTATTTTTAATAGCTTTTTAAATTAAATTAAATAATTAAAAATATAAAAATATGTTGACTTTTTGGGTTGACCGTTGACCGTTGACCGTTGACTGTTTGACCGGTTCGAACGTGTATATGTATGCGCTGGGTGAGGCTCGAACCCGAGACCTCCCGTACGCGTGCACGCAGGTCTACCAACTGAGCTACGTGTCTAACCCGTAATAAATCTGTTTTTAATTATACTTATACATTAATTCAATTTATCCAAAATTATTTTAATTTCAAAAACATTTTAATTCATCGAACCGGTGCCACTAACAGGTCTCGAACCCGGGACCTGCGCTTTAACGTTACACACAGTCCACCGCTGGACTGTGTGTCTAACTTGGTTAATATACAAATTTTATTATACTTAACAACTAACGGAGTTAACCCGGTTCAGTTTAATCAAAAAGGCATTTTATTACATAGAGGGTGCGCGTATCAGGGATCGAACTCGTGACGTGTGCGTATTATTTGCACACAGTCCACCGCTGGACTGTGTGTCTAACCCGTTTAAAATACCAATTTTAATTATACTTATAATGTTATCACAGTTCATCTTCTTCGTTGGATTTTACCGACAGCAGATTACACCATTAAATCTTGTTAATTCGATTGTTAAACATTGCACAGACTAACATGAGATAGCAGAGATGATAATTAGAGGTAAACATACCGGTGAACGATTTATTAGAGAGTTCCGGCAAGGCGTCGGTCTATGTTTTCAAGAACTTCAACTGAGCAAATCAATTAATCGTTTTGATTAGCTAATCATGAAATTGAAGTGCTAAACAAACGTTAACAGTGTGTTTGAAGGTCCTTACCGTTTCACAGACGAAGATAAAGATTTCCAGAAATTTTCCGGTGAACCAGAATTATCTGATAACAGTGTCTGAATTCGATTTCAATTGAAAGGTTTGAGTTAGAAATAGCTTAACAATTGTTAGACCACGAAGAAATAGAAAGACTTACTGTTTTGATGAAGAGTACGGTTTTCCGGCAACTTGCAGAATTTTTCCGGCGAGTTCAAATAGCTTCTCCGGTGGACTGAAAATTGTGCGGAAATGTAATTGGAGGTGTGCAGAGTGTTTGTGAGTCGCGAAGGAGTACTAGGATGGAAGTAATCCAAGAATTGAAAGTTTTCGGTTATTAAACCGATTCACTCCCGAATTCAAGTTTCATTCAAGGCAAAATTGATTGGAATTGTCGGTGCATCGGTTATAAACCTGAAATCGCGATTATTCAAACGTTTTAGACGGTTGAATAGCCGATTTCGGTTTTCAGTTGGCGCAACCGGTTCATCTAAGTTTGTATATAAGACTCATTTGTTTCCTAGAGTTGACAGAAAACAAACAAGTGGCGGAGTGGTTATGCGTGTGAGTGTTAAATCTTTGGGTTTCAACCCGGCTGACCCGGGTTCGAGTCCCGGCAGCCACATTTTATTTTTAATTAGTTTATTTTTATTTTTTTTCAATTATAATTTTTATAGTTTAGTTTGTTTATTAATTATGTATCATTAAAAATCAAAATAGCCATAAATACGCAACGTGACATTTATAACTTGATATTCGATTACAAAACGGAGCGGGTTTGGGAACCCGTTTTTGACAAATGTTACACCGGGTCCCTGCAACCGGTTCGACCATTTTAAATCCTTTTAATATAAACCAAATAAATTAACATTTAATTAGTATATATATATAATTAAAACATAGAATATTTCGGGTTAGACACGTAGCTCAGTTGGTAGAGCTGCGTGCACGCGTACGAGAGGTCCCGGGTTCGAACCTCACTCAGTGCACACTCAACCACAGTCCGAACGGTCAACGGTCAACAAAAGTCAAATTTTTTATTTATTTTTATTTATTTATTTAATTTAAAAATCAATTAATAATACTTAAAAATAATATTTTTAAAGTTAGAAAATGACCTTAAACTCACAAAAATAAATCTAAAAATCCTATTAAAATTGTTAATAAAATCCACTTATTTACCGAACCATTTCATTATTATTTTAGGTTAGTTTTTCCTCGTCGATCAAATCACAAAACTCGTGCGCATTCAACATCATCAAAAGAACGCACCCAATGTGAGTGAATTCTTACAAACTCCCCTTTTTATTCATGTTTTGGGGTGTATCATGTGTCACTTAAATTAATTCGCTTATTCAAACTCGTGCTATACCATTATATGATCTACTTATAATGTAAATATTGTTTGTTGTGAGGTGTGTTTACATATTTGTTAAGTTGCGTGCAAAACATTCATCAGGCCCATCAGTTCCTCGTGGGAGACGAGTTGAACATCGCGTGCCTCAAAAACATTCATTAGGCCCATCAGTTCGTTGAACAACACGTGCCTCAAAATCATTCATTAGGCCCATCAGTTTCTCGTGGGAGACGAGTTGAACAACGCGTGCCTCAAAAACAATCATTTGGTGTATGTGTGTGCAATATTTAATATTATGTGTTTTGTGAATAAATTTACATCTACTTTTACTCATATGTGGTTATGCACTGTATTTTATAATTGATTCAATAAACACGTTTAAATGTTTTCATAGGATTCACTCGCCAACTTTTTGTTGACCCAAAAACCATTTTTACACATGATACAGATGGACAGGTTGAAGCAAGGAACACGTAGGAAATTGCCTTAGAAGAAAAATAATGAAGTCTTGAAAGATGTATAGAACATGTTGTACTTGTGTGATTTGATTGTATGTTCTCCTTTAAAAAGAAATAATAAATATGAAACTTTATAATAAATGTCATGAGCTTTGATGAAAACCCAATCATGCCCCGATCACCATTTCCGCTGCGGGTCGGGTGTGACATGGTAGGGCTCCAAGTGATCCGTGGATGTTCGACTATGATGGTCTATTTGGCTCCTTTAATCTGCCAACCTATGATGAAGCCTCTGCAGCAGCACAAATGTTATTGGAAAGTGATACTGCTATTGATTCGTCATTGGTGAGACTAGTTATTATTACTCCTCAAGCTTTGGCATCGGTTAACAATATTGGTCAAAATGAGGTGTTTGAAGATGCAGCAGACTACAACATTTCGTCTGAAGATGAAGAGTATCATGATGCAAATGAAGCTACATCAGTTCCTGTTCAAGGTGTCTCTGAAGGTGCTTCTGTGGACAACAATATAAGTACTGGTGAAGGTAATGCTTCAACGTCTTCGGCAATGCCAGATATTGATCTGGTAGTTGATCTGAACTTCAACAACCTAGGTATCAATGCTCGCGTTCCTGATGTGCCAGACATGCGAATTCATGATACCCATCCTCAACAAAATATTATCGAAAATGTTCAAAGCGGTGTGCAGACGCGTAATCAGCTGAGAAACAATCAGAATGCTGGATTGTATGCAGCTATCAGAGAATCCGGGGAACAAAACGATTGGTCTTTTGCATGCTACGTTTGCCAAGTAGAACCAAAGTCTTGGAAAGAAGCATTGAAGGAAGATTCATAGGTTGAAGCTGTGTAGGAAGAACTTCAATAGTTCTAGAAATTGGGAGTATGGAAACTGGTTGACAGACCTGAGAACTATAAGAAAATTGGCACAAGATGGGTTTTCAAGTGCAAATGGGATGACCGAGGTGTTGTTGTGCGTAACAAAGCAAGATAGGTTGTTCAGGGCTTTGCACAAGTAGAAGGCATAAATTACAATGAAGTGTATGCACCAGTGGCTCGACTTGAGGCGATAAGAATTTTCTTAGCTTATGCGTCTTATAAGAAGTTTACTATGTACCAAATGGATGTTAAAAGTGCATTTCTTCATGGTGTGGTCGAGGAAGAAGTATATGTAGAGCAACCGCCTGGTTTTGAAGATCCGATGCATCCTGACAAAGTGTGGCTTCTAAACAAGGCGTCGTATGGTCTTCATCAAGCTCCGAGGGCTTGGTATGAGACTTTGTCTTCATATCTTCTCAAGAATGGTTTTCGAAGAGGTTTGATCGACTGCACTCTATTCATTAAAGAAAAGGGTGTGGACTTATTGTTGGTGCAAGTGTATGTGGATGACATTATTTTCGGGTCAACAAATGATGAGATGTGCAAAGAATTCGAGCGGGTGATGCAAGAGAAATTCGAGATGAGCGCGATGGGAGAAATAAATTTCTTTTTAGGTTTGCAGGTACATCAATCTAAGGAAGGAATCTTCATTCATCAGACCAAGTACGTCGGGGATATTCTCAAGCGATTCCAGATGGAAGATTCAAAGCATGCTGGAACTCCATTGGCTCAGAATCATGGGATTACTCTTGAGGGTCGGGTGATAGTATGGATCCATCTCTTTATCGTTCAACGATTGGATCTCTCATGTATCTCACTGCATCAAGACCTGACATTATGTATCCAACGTGCCTGCTTGCTCGTTACCAATCAAATCCAAAGTCTTCTCACTTCATAGCTGTAAAGAGGATTTTTCGTTATCTGAAGGGCTGTCCAGACACTTTCCTTTGGTACCCTAAGGATGATAACTTCGGGTTAATCGCTTTCAGTAATTCTGATCACGGTGGCTGCAAAATTGATGCAAAATCAACTTCGGCGGGATGTCAGTTTTTTGAAACCGTTTAGTCACGTGGCGGTGCAAGAAGCAGACCTGTGTTGCTACTTAAACTTGTGAAGCTGAGTATATTGCAGCTTCTAGTTGCTGTTCACAGGTTCTTTGGATACAACAACAGATGCAGGACTACGATTTTGAATTTCTAACTACTCCTATTCATGTTGATAATGAAGCTGCTTTACTGATTACCCGTAATCCTGTACAGCACTCGAAAACAAAACACATCGAGATTAAGTATCATTTCATACGAGATTGTTATGAAAAGAAACTTATCGATGTTGTTAAGATTCACACTGATCACCAACGTGCCGACTTGTTTACAAAAGCTTTTGATAAATCTCGATTTGATTATTTGCTTTTGATAAATGGCATCAAGGTGAAACCCGAGTAAATCATCGTCGACTAATCGTTTTTGTAAATATTTTCTTAACAATGCTAAAAAGACAAAAAGATTTTCAATTTTATTTACCTTTTTGCATTTTAGGGGAGAAAATTTTAGGAAAATACAAAAACAGAGAAAAAACTCAAAAATATAAAAATATGTTTTTCGTTTATTTACTTTCTGCATTTAAGGGGGAGAAATACAGAAAAATACAAAAACAATAGAAAATTGAAAAACCAAAATGAGTTTCTTGGAAAGATAAGAGAAGATGATGATAGCCCGGTGGTTAGTCAAGTGCGGTCAAAATGCAAAACAAAATGATAAGTAGCTTTACTAGCGATGTACCGGCAGACTCACAATCAGATTAAAACGTGCAGGTGGGTATAAATGTAACGAACTGAAAGTCAGGTGAGAACCATTCATTGGCATATGGTCTTGGTACGGAAATTTCGTTTGATAGTATGCCGAGGTTCTGAGATATGCGGTCTTTAGGCTTGTTTATCATCTGGGTATCATGGTTGAATCTTAAACCGAAAAATAACGGGGACGCAAGTCAAGAACTTCCATGATACCATACATACGTGTAAATACTGCATACAACCATGAATAAGTGATAAACATATCACATCCACCATATGAATAAGTGATAATATATCACAGTTTTTACGGGAGTCAAGTTCGTCTCTCTGTCGGTACGATGGTACTAACCTGTTCACGGGCTTGCTCCTGTGCCCTGCATGCATCTGAAAATCAAGTTCCTCATAAATAAGTGATTTTATCACATAGGGCTTGTTTTCAACCAAAATAAGTGAGTATCTCACATCATATACGTCAAAACAGATGATAAGCGGTATACTCATCGATAAGATGAACTCTCGTGCATATCCTGATACGGGAATGTGTCGTGAAGGGGATGAACATCGGCTAGTAAGTATAAATCTACATTAAATCATATCTCTTAAATGTGATTACATCTGATAAGCTGAGTTTAGGTGGATAACAATATCGGTAATCGAGGTAAAATACTTATTCAAATTAAAATAAATTTAAAAAAAAAATCGTGCTTGACCAAACCGTAAACTGGTATGATTCTCTTACCTTGAAACTCGCAAAAGGTGATTAAAGTAATGTACAGTGTAGGTCGTAGTCCGTTAGCGTGGTTTGTTTATTTTAGTTGTTTTTAGTCTTACCGTTAGCTTTTGATTAGTCGATTGAAGCTCGAATGGTTTCTACCATTGAAGTCCTAAAATCAACCTTGCTTAAACTACACAACTTCATAAAGGTCAATATGCGCATTTTATAAAACCAAAGCTGTTCAAAATCTGTTTTGTTTTTAAATTCTTCAAAGGTGGTATGGGTGATCAACGAAGAACCCGAGGTCAACGAAAAACCTCAGGTCAATGAAGAATCATTCAACGAAAAACCCCAGAGTCAATGAAGAACCATCTAGACGAAGAACATGTTCTTGTGGAACTGAGTTGGGCCCGAGTGTTTAAGCCAAATTAGGGTTCTTCGTCGGCCCAAGTTTGGTTCTTCGTAGGACATGTCGACGAACAATAGTTTTTCGTCGAACCAATGGGTTGTTCGTCGAGGATGTGATTGTTCGTAGGGCACCTAAGTATAAAAGGGGGTATGGGCGGTTAAATCTTATCACTTTCACATTTTACTTTTTCACCTCGCAACTCTGTTCTCTCTATCCAAACACTGTTCATCTCCTTCTTCATCTTGAAGAAACATTCCATCGACATTTAACATCTTGTTTACTTTTGTGATACTTGATACCAATCTAAGGTAGAACTTGGGATGTTTAAAACATTTCGGCTAGTAACACAAATGAGATGTTGGTCTAAACCTCAAATAAATCATGTTAAAACAATGTTTAAAACCTTGTGCTTCATAAACATATGTTTTTGTTGAATCTATATGTGTCGCATAAACGAAATATTGTTGTGTTTCTGTAAACATGTAGATGATCATGTTTTCGGATAAAGAAACATAAGTTTTTGGACAAATGGGTTATTACATGATGTTTGAAGATTTAGGTTGTTGATATGGATGTTGATAGAAAAGTTAACGAACTGGGTGTTTGATCTTGTTTGTCAGGGATTTTTAACCATGTGGATGTTTGTCTCTGAAATATTTAACTGTGATATTTAATCCGGCGAAGAGCCTATTGGCGAAGAACTGCTCCGGCGAAGAACCAGAGTCAACGAAGAATCTATTCTTCATTGACCATGGTTGTTCGCTGTATACTGGGAAGACGAAGAACCCAAGTCAACGAAGAACTATCTTCGTTGACCATGGTTGTTCGTAGGTCCCTGTATTACTGTAACTGGTAATCAGCAAAGAATCCTAGTCAATGAAGAACTATTCTTCATTGACCTAAGTTGTTCATTGCACAAAGCAGGTTCTTCGCCGATTAAATTGATTGTTCGTAGACTGTTCTTCGTGGGACAGGGAGTTCACAGTGAACTAAGGTTCTTCGCTGGGAATGCCTTATGTTCACAGAGGACTTACAGTTTTCACAGTTAGCATGTTTTGAGTTTGTTTTCAACTTTAATCTATCTTTCTTCACATTGTGGGTATGTGTTTGTATAGAATGGCACCGAAAGCTCGTAAACCCGCAACAAAGAAGGAAGATAAGAGTGAAGTGGAGATTATGTCGGAATCTCGACATAACATGATTGCCTTTTTGGATCCGAAAAACAATGTAGCTGGGTATGATGGCATTATGAAATGGTTGCGGGACTCTCGAATTAGCTATGCTATCACTCACAAGACTCCGGTATATCGAGCCTTGATCAAGGAATTCTGGGATACGGCCGAAGCAGTTGATATTGATGGCAAAGAAGGCGTTCGCGGAAGGTGAACAATGTAGACGTTGTTGTTACGGCCGAGATTCTAAGCAACATGTTACAGTTGAATGATGATCCTAACGCACCATTTTCAATACTAATTAAATGTCAGCGAGGATGTTTGCTACGTATGAAATTTCAAGGGGATATTCTTGGAAACCAAATCAACAAGTCTGGTCTACCACTTCGGTATAAGTTTCTCTTACATGTATTAATTCAGTGTTTAAGCAATCGTAGAAGTGGATACGATATGGCTAATCCTGATTTAGTTGGAATGATGGTTGCTTTGGTGCTAAACAAACCGTTTAGTATTTCAAAGTATATTTTGGCAAACATGAGGGAGAATTTGACTAGGACTGGTGTACGACTGTGGGAAGCAAGTTTTGGATGTATCCATGCTTTTTACAGATGGTAATGAATGTTCAACATCCAGAGCTTACAAAAGTTGCGAATGATACTCTGAAGATTGATGATATGCAACTACATTCGTTAAAGATCTTCAAAGGATATGCTGCTAAGTCATACACAGAAAGTACGCCTCCTAGAAAGTTGTTTGGATTTCTAGGAAGCGACACATACGTAGCACCGGAAAATGATAAATGGCGTCATGACAACAGTGACTCTGACAACGAGGAACCTACTTTGAGAAAAATGATGGAAGATAGGTTTGGGAGAAAACGGAAAGATAGGGACGATGATGATGATGAGAGTGATGATGATGGTGGAGATGGCGGAGAAGGTGGGGATAGTAGTGTTGTTCCAATTGGTGGCGACGTTGGTAAACAACCGGAAGGTACAGCGGGTGAGGAAGAAGAAGATAACCCTCTAGAGGCAGGATATGAATACTATCTTGATGAACGTGGTGTTCGTCAATTGAGAAAGATTCGCAAGGAGGCTGATCCAGATTATGTTCCTTCAGATACTGAGTCTGAAAAAGCTCGAAAGAAACAAGCTGCGATTTGACAAAAGAAAAAGAGTTGGAAAACAGTTGGTTCATTATCAGCTCAGCCTGAGGTTACTTCTCAACCTGATCCTACTACTGGACCAATGACCAAAGAAGTCTTCACTGCCGAGGAGACTGAAGCCTTGGTAGTTTCTCCTGGCCGGTAAACAGGAACTGCAACTGCTACTGTTTCAGTTATCCCACGCCAAACTCCTCCTCAGTTTACAGCACCTACTACTACTCAAGCTGCTCGTGAAAGAACTCGTAAACAAAGTTCAGAATCACTTGAGGAAAGATTTGAGCACATGAACGATAGTGAGAAAGTACACTTTTTATTCTCACAGCTTCAGGCAGCAACAACTCAAGTAAACCGTCATATGGATTTCATGTCTGCAACAAGAAACACTACTGTTAAACAACAAATGGAAATCAACACCTTGAATGCAACTGTTCAGAAACAACAGGCAGAAATTATACAGTTGAGAGCTGAGAATGCTCAGCTACAAGCTGCAGACGATGAGCGAGCTGCTCAGTTGCTACAGATGCGTACTACTGATAATGCTTGTGGAATTGAGATGAACAGAATGGAAGAATGGAGCACTGAGTTACTATGTTCTAGTGAGAAGCTCTCTGGGAAGTACACAGAGATAACCAACTAGTATGACTCGAGAAACAAGACCATAGCTGAGAATGTAAAACAGATGGCTGGTAGCTATGAACTTACAAGAAAACAGGTTAACGTGTTGTGGGTTGATAGATGTAAGGCACAAGAGGTTCTACAAAAGCGAGATCACGATAGTGAAGATCCCGGAAATCCTAATGTTTCTGCTTCGTCTGCTCAACCAGAAGGTTCTGCTTCTACACCAGCTGGTGCTTCAAGTTCTGTTCAAGTTGTTGCTGGTTCTGGGAGTGTTCAAGAGGAGTTCGAAAATATAGATCTGTAGATGGTTCTAGTGCAGAGTCTAGATGATGTGGTTGTTGGTGAAGGTTCAGGATATGGTCAGGTTGCTACTACTTCTGAAGCCATTGATGTGCAACCGCTGCAGTCTTTACATCCTGTCACCGGTGAAGAATTGGAAGAAGGGGAGTTTGTCTCTGAACTCTCTCAAGAACAGATTTTGAGGTTGAAAGAAATAAAGGAGGTAGATGAATCTACCATTGATGAAATACCAAGTGAACCTGATAACACAAACGTTGAAGATATCGAAGAGATTGTGTTCGAAGGGGATACCAAGAAGGCAAAGTATGTACGTGAGGATGGGGGGGAGTTCAATCCTTTTGATGATGATTGGCTCAAGGAGAATGTAGATGAGATTGATGAAAAGTTGAAAAGTCGAGATACGTCTGATACTTCTACGGATACTTTTGAAGAATGGCGAAGAAAATTTTTAGCAAAGCATCCAAAGCCTACTCCTCCTCAAGTTCAAGTAGATTACATGAAGTTTAGGAAAGATCGATCACACGTCGCATTCTGTAACATTTGTAAAAATCGGGTCTCCAAAACCTGCTCCGTTTTGTAATCTTGTACCAAGTTATAAAAGTTGCGTTAATTATTTATGATTATTTTGATTTAAAACGATACATAAGTAATAAATAAACTAAACTATAAAAATTATATTTGATAAAAAGTTAAAATAAAACAAATAAAAAATATTTGAAGCTGCCGGGACTCGAACCCGGGTCAGCCAAGGCTCTTTAAACAACTTAACATTCATTCCCTAAACCACTCCGCCACAATGTGTTTTCTGTTAACTCTAGGAAAACAAATGGAACTTATACACAAACTCAGTTTAACCGATGGTGTCACCTGAAAAACGGTAATCGGCAAACCAATCGTCAAATCGATTGTTTACCTCACACATTCAGTTATAACCGATGCTCGACGGTTTCTAATCAATCGGAAATTGATTAAAATTAAAGACTCATCATTTTTGATTTTTAAAACCGAAAAAGAACATCAAGTTCTGAATAACTCAAACACCAGACACTCTCGCGATTCAGACCAATACTCCAATTCCTTTTCGTCGCATTTTCAGACCATCTGAGCGCCTAAAACAGTTCGCCGGAATTCTCTGCAAAAGTCGCCGGGAAACCGTATTCAACACAAGCCGGTAAAATACTTCTACTTTACGGTTTCAATCTATTGTTAGAACCTTACTAACATTAACCCATTGCTCAAAATCAACCACAGACGTCATTGCTGGACTATCTGAGCTCGCCGGAAAATTTCTGGAATTGCCGGAAACTCGTTAATCACCGGTATGCACATTCCAACGTACTGATAATCAATATTCACTAGTTCAATTTCATATCTAAACCCTTAAACCTATTAATAGATTCTCTCAGCCGAAGGTTCAAAAACAGAGCCGACAAGTGTCGCCGGACTCTCTGAAGAAGACAACCTGTTCGGTATCTTCTTTCCCCAAACTGTTCGGTTTAATGCATTCAAGCTAGACGTCATGTTTATTAACTAGATTAATCACAAATCGGATGTTTGATTGAGGTCTGTGTTCGTAATGAAGAAGATGAGTTCAGTAATGATATAAGAGTAATTAAAATCAGGATTATAAACGGGTTAGACACACAGTCCAGCGGTGGACTGTGTGCAAACAAAAACTATACACGTCCCGAGTTCGATCCCCGCTACACACGCACGCCTTGTGTAATAACATGCCTTTTTGATCAAGAACTGAACCGGGTTAAAACAGATAGTTGTTAAGTATAATAAAAACCGAGATAATAACCGGGTTAGACACACAGTCCAGCGGCGGACTGTGTGCAACATGAACTACACGTCGCGCGTTCGAAACTTGTCACGAGCAACCGGTCCGATTGAATTAAAACGTTTTTGCAAATAAATTAAATTTAGGTTAATTCAAATAAGTGTATAAATATAATTAAAAACGAGATTATTTCGGGTTAGACACGTAGCTCAGTTGGTAGAGCTGCGTGCACGCGAACGGGAGGTCGCCGGTTCGAATCCCACCCGGCGCAGGATTATTCGCTGACCGAACCGGTCAACGGTCAACGGTCAACACTTAAAAAATAATATTTTTTTTATATTTTTATTTATTTAATTTAATTTAAAAATCAATTAAAAATACTTAAAAATAACATTTTTAAAGATAGAAAATAGCCATAAACTCACAAAAATATATCTAAAAATTTCATTAAAATCCTTAATAAAATCCATCCATCTAATATATTTTTCCATTATTATTTAGGTTAGTATTCCTCGTCGATCCGCTCATCTAAATCGTGCGCATCTCACCTCTCCATTTCAACGCACCCAATGTGAGTGAATCTTACAAATTCCCCGTTTTAATCACGTTTTTGGGGTGTATCATGTGTCTTTGTTTATATACATATGATAACTAAACTATTGTGCATACATCATATCATGAACATGTGTATTTAGTTTGTTGCTGTTAAGTAGTTATTATTGGATGCAAGTTATTATTTCAGTACATGCAATTGCCGAGGCCGCCGCTCCCCATTTATGAGGTTTGAGCTTGTTCCCCATTTTATTATGCGGTTGAACCTGGCGTGCCCGCATACGATCGGCTCCGTTTGATTGAGCCTTGATCGCACAGTTCATTTTACATTTTCAGTACATGCAATACGATCGGCTCCGTTTGATTGAGCCTTGATCGCACAGTTCATTTTACATTTTCAGTACATGCAATACGATCGGCTCCGTTTGATTGAGCCTTGATCGCACAGATCATTTATGTTAGTTATCGTATGATATTGGTATATTCATGTATGCTAGCAAGTGTTATTGTATGTTATAATTGTAACCGTTATTTGGTAATGCTTGATTATTTACATTTGTTCATTTATGATTATGCACCATATTTCATTGATAAACTAACCATAAAATCATTATCAAATGTTTATCTAATAAGGTTCACTCGCCAACTTATGTTGACCCAAAAACTCCCATTTTACACATGATACAGGTGAACCAGCAGCAGCTAGGAACACATAGGACCTGGATTAGAAGAATAAAACGATTTAGTATTGGGATTGTTATGTTTGGTTATTTCTTTTGTATTGAATGAACATGTTTGGATGTTTGAAAATGTAACTTTGACTTTATTAATATTGAAACATAATAGTAAATGTCATGTGCTTTGGTGATAACCCAATTATGCCCCGACTCTTATTCCGCTGCGGGTCGGGGTGTGACACATTCTTAGTTGGATGTTCGTTCCGGAGATACGTTGCATGGCGGTCAAACGAGAACGCGACATCCAATACTTCAGATCGCTCTTGAGCATGCTAACTTTACCTTTCTATGATGTTGCTACTTTGTCCAGGTTAAACGTGACTAATCGGTCGAAGTATGAAGGTGTTACACTTTTTGCTCGAAAGCTTCGGGTTGAGCGTCGAAAGGGTTGGAAGGATGAACTCTACAAGCCACAGTTTCCAAGATACGAGCAAATCAAATACACTTTGGATCCGGAAACAAACACCGGAAAATACAGGCTCGTTTACCAGAAAGTCAAAGTGTTGGAGCAGATTCCGTTAATGCCGATGAAACAAGACTTTCTAGGAGACATACATTTGTGGTGTTATGATTCTGATACTCATGAAGCCGTTATCATGTTCAAGGACGATAAGGATAACTTCTGGATGCTAGACCCAATGTGGGTGGTGAACATGTCAAAGAACGATATCAAGAAGCTGCTTGAGCACGACATCTTTTATGAAGACAAAGATGCATATCAAGCGTTGCTGTTTCAACTGGTTGTTTGTTTTTGCTACTATCGGGGTATTCACTCTCGTAGCTCATGGACCGAGGAGAACAAGGAATGAAGACCGAAGACCAAGCTATAGACAAGGGGGAGTTTGTTGGTACAGTTTTGTGTCTGTAGTTTGTTCTTAGCCACGTCAGTTTGTACGGTCTTTGTTTTACGTTTATGTAATGTTTTGATCATGTCGACCAAGTCAAGATATCCTCCTATCTTAACTTAGCACGGCAATTACCTTTGTTTACATTAGAAACAATTTGCATGTGTGCAGCTGTTAGTTTGTTTAGGCTCTTGGTAAACTGTTATTGTCTGTGGTATCTGTCTGTGTAGCAGGCCCCTACGAAGAACCCATGTTCTTCGTAGGAATCTCTCATCTACGAACAACATTGTTCGTTGTTAATGTATGCCACGAAGAACCTTCTTCGTGGTATGTTTGTTCGTCGATGGGTGTCCAACGAAGAACCATTCTTCATTGGACAGATGGTTGTTCGTTGTATCAGCTGGTTCTTCGTAACCATGCGGACTTGGTTTTTCTATATATACAGACCCACCTCTTCATAGTTTACTAAGAGAGTCTTTAGAGAGTTTGACACTGTGTGTATGTGTAACTGATTCTCTTCAACTTTAATCTAAAGATAGTGAATCTTTTGGTTACTTTGTGTTTGCATTTACATTGTTTTGCTTCGGTTTGCATGCTAACAAGGATTCCGCACTTGGTAGTGTGTTAACAAACAAGGAAGTAGGTAACTTGATCCTCCAAGTGGACCTACATAGATTTAACAAGAAAAATTAACTAGGTTAGGCTCGAAGGACATACGGTGCAAAATTTTGAAACACTAAGTACAGAACTCGTCAAGTTTTGCGCCAAAGTGTTAGTACATAATGTATATGTCTTAGTCTTGGATCGAGTCTGTTTAGTTTGGGCTAGATTATGTCAAGTTTAAAGGTTATTTATGTAAATAGATAACAAGTTCGCCCAGATTCAAGATGTAAGAACAAGTTCGGCCGAACTTGTTCAAGACAAGTTCGCCCGAACTTGTCTTCCTCCGAGCGAACTTGTTATACTATAAATAGGTGACTTGGGTTTTTCATTTGTAACGTCAGAAACTTTGTCACTTGTACGGCGAAGCTCTGCCCGATCTGGATTTGACATGTATTTGACATTTAAGATCAATAAACAACAATTAAACAATAAATCTTTGCATATTTGATTAACACGTCATATAGTTTCCGCCTATACGAACGTTAGATACCAATTTAGGTTCCTATGCTAAACATGGAGTGATCCAACAAGTGGTATCAGAGCCTGGATACCTGAATTGGTGAAATCATTGCAAGATCTACTCTTATTCTACTCCTTTCTACCATTTTTCTTCATTTTTTCAAGAAAAACAAGGAATTCACGGATAAAAGTTGCTAATTTTTGAATATGTCATGTAAAATACACTTGTGGTAAACCCCTGAGAGTTTGAACATCAAATTCAAACGAACTGATATCAAAAAGTTCAAAAAACCATGATTTGCAAACTTGTTTTGGTCGAACTTGGGATCAAGTTCGCCTAGACTTGAATGATATTTCAAGAGGTTTTGAGAAGTCCGCTCGAACTTGTTCATTTTTTAACTAACTTTATATCAAGTTCACCCGAAGTTGATCAAATTTGTTGAATTTCTCTTACAAGTTCGCCCGAACTTGATAACTCTCTGGAAAATCTACACAAGTTCACCCGAACTTCATCAGGGTGAAATTTTCAAGTTTATCAACACAAGTTCGCTCGAACTTGTGTGTAATCAAAATCTTATTTTTCTCAAACTGCATGTTCGCCCGAACTTGTCAGCGTACTGATTATTTTTCGAAGTTTGTGAATGTGTGTTTTCAGTAAAATTCGTCAGTTTTTCAAGGTGGAAGATCTACACAGTGCAATCATGACTGTTACAGCATCAAATGCTCAGATGGTGAATCAAGTGAACATTAATAACGAAATGGGCACATCTGTGAAACCACCAAAACTCATGTGTATAGATGAGTATGAGGGTTGGAAAGAAAAGTTCACTAACTGGGTACAAGCTACGTATTTCCACAGTTGGGTTGCAGTTCAGACTGGCTACGCATGGCCTAGAGATGAGAATGATAATGTTATTGACATCAGCAAGTTCTCTACTATACAAAAGGATGCCTACGTTGCCGAGAAGAGAATGATAAGTTTGATCCAAGAGTCGGTGAAAGAAGATATATTGGTGCTGTTACCGGAATATAATACTGCACAGGAATTATGGACATTCTTGAATAACAAATACCAGGGAAGTGCATAAATGGTCAAAAGCAAGAAAGCACTGATTATGAAGGAATTCGATATATTCAGGATGATTAAAGGCAAAACGATGAAACAGATGATCGAAAGGTTTTGTCATCTAAAAGTGATAATGAGGAGACACGGGCTTGAGAAAAAGGAAGAAGAATACATATATAAACTGGCTGACGCATTGCCTGAAGGAGATTGGACGACATATCTCATGGTTCTTAAAGAAAGTCCGAGCCGGCAGTTCTTTAAACTATCCACGTTCATTAATAAACTGGAGGGTCATGAGATGGAGTTATTAAAGATAGCCAAATCAAAGAATGCAAAAGTGACTCAAGATGTAAAGCTGTACTACAAGTCAGGAGCTCAAGATAATATCACTGGCCCAAAGATCCAAACTGCTTTTAGCGCGAATCTGAATTCTTCGAATCATTCACCACAGAGTCAAAATCAATCATATCCGAAATATGATCAGAGTCCGCAGAATTAGCACAGGTTCAAATCAGAATAGTCAAACGAATTCTGATCCAAATGTTTTCAAATGTAACATTGCAGTCAACCTAAACAATGCCGTTTCTGAACAAGTCGTTAAACAACACATGGTACTTCTTGCCACAGTGTTGGAATCATATGAAAGTTTGGTGGCTGGAAAGATTGGTAATCCGGAGATGACCGCCGAAGACTATGATCAAGTAGATGAAGAAGAGCTTGAACAGATGGACATCAAGTGGTCCTTAGCATCGATCATTCGGAGGGTTACTAAGTTTGTTGCTCTAACCGACAGAGACATCGGGAATTCAAGCAACAAATTGGGGTTCGACAAAGCGAAGGTTACCTGCTTTAGATGCCAACAGAAAGGGCACTTCAATAGAGAATGCAAGAATCCATAGGCAACTGGTAATCAAAGTCCATTTGAGGTGGCAGTGAATACTACAAGAAGTCACTACAATACAAGCCTTTCCTAAAGAAGACTCAAGTCGAAATCCAAGAGAAATCAGCCAACAACACAGAAAAGGCAATGGTTGCTTCGAAGAAGATGACGGTTTTGACTGGAACTCTTATATTGCCAAAAAGTCCGGAGTTGCTCTTATGGCTGAGATTGTAGAAGTCACATCTGCTGAAGATGCAGCCATGGAAAGTGCAACGCTAGAAGAATATTTGCAAAAAGTAGAAGAGGAGGAAATCTATCATCACACAAAGATGCAGGGTATCCTTTCTCCTAACATGTCTACTAGTTTTGCAGGTTGTTTTGGTGATACAATATCTTCGGAGCAAATTGTTGAGGAGAAACCTATGATTGAAGAAGTGATCAATGTGACCAAAGAAATGAATGAAGAAAACCTCATAGAGATCGCCAATAAAGCTATGATGGCAAATCTAACGAAGGTAGGTCCAGAGGTAAAGGTACAAACTGTTGAGGTAGAAAAACCATGTACTAAATGTGCTGAACCGTGTGTTCAATGTGCTGAAAAGTCTCAGATCATAAGCGAACTAAATGTGCATAATAATAACAACTTCAAATACGATTATCTCACAATGAAAGAGGCTTATGACAAAATGAAAGATGATTACAGTAGGTTAGATAATAATAACATTGAACAACACGACACTGTCAGAATGTAAAAAGCTACTTTAATGGAAAAACAAAAAGCTATTAACATTTACATAAACAACATTGCTAAAGTAAAACAAGAGCTTCAAGACATGAAAATCGAAACCGAAAGGGTTCGACTGCTTCTGAAAAGCTATACCACAAATGCCTACGTCATTGATCTCATTCTTCCAACTATTCAGTCAGAAGAAAATGTTCAGAAAGCCAAAGGTAAAATGGAGATTATAGCAATGTTCCATCACCCTTGTGCGAAAAGTATTGTCGCAAAAAGGCTGAGGGGATGGAAAAGGCGCTCAACATTGAACTTTTAACTGAAAAGAAAAATGAGCTGCCTAAAAACATTGATCTAACCTACACAAGTGATGATGGCGAAGCAGTGGTTAAGAATGTTGTTGAAAATGTTTTGAATGATTCTGATGATGGCAGCTTTAAGAGCGCCAAATCGAGTTCGAACAATTCCGATTCACAATCTGAAGATGACGATACATCATCGGAAGATAGTCTGAGTGATGATCCTAACGTTGTCATGTACAAAGTTAAGGATTCTGATAGACTATACTTCGACGATAGCTTTCCGATTCAGAATGTGAAGGATGATCAGCTTGATAAATTCTTCAAACTCGTTGAAGTTTCATTAGGAGATTTGGAAATTAATGAAAAGAAATTTTACTCTAAACCTAAAAGAAACAACTACCTAAGAAATGGTGGTGACTTTCCAGAACATAGGAGAGTTGGGTTGGGTTTGGATGTGGAAGAAGAACCGAGCAAGAAAAAGTCACCATTTCGTGAATATAAAGATAAAAATATGAAATTTGTGTATGGGACGAGCACGGTTCAGGAAGAAAGTTTGATTGGAAAGCAATCAAACGATGAGTTCAAAAAGGAAAAAGAACTTCGAGATAAGGCTAAAGCCACAAGTGGTGTAAAATCCACTAGTGGACATTTTCATGATGATTGGACTGGCTTTAAATGCAATGAAGTTGGTCACATTGCTCACAAGTGTCCGAAATCTAAGCCTGTCTATCTTCGAAGAAAGACAAGTTCAGATGTTGAAAAGCCTAAGCAACCAGAGTTTGTAAAACCTGTCACAATTCTGAAGAGAAATGAATCTAAACTTGAAGTTAAACCTAAAACTAAATTTGAAAACTCAGTTCTTGAGAAAGGTGAAACTTCCAAGACAAATGAAAACAAAGATTCAAGGTTTTACATAAAAAAGGCAAATGCTAAATCACAATCCTGGATTGCTAAAAAGAAATCATCAACATCTGAAGTTATCAAGTCAGAGCATGTTAAGACTGGTAACAACAAAGTGTCTAAATCTGAGATTAAAACTGAAACTATCAAATCATCAAAAGATAAAAAGAAAGTTACGTTTGAAAATGGTAACAACAGTGACATCTCAGATAGTGATTTTGAGGATGATTTGAAGCTTTTTATCCCAAACCCAAGACCAAGAAGGCTTGGGTCGCACTTTTTAACTGAATTATAATGTGTGCAGGGGCTCCAGAGATCCATTCTATCAAAGTGGATTCTGGATAGTGGAGCGTCAAGGCACATGACAGGGATGAAAGCGCTTCTTTTTGACATCAGAGCAATAAATGGAGGATATGTTGGCTTCGCTGGAAACCAAGGAGGCCGGATTGTAGCTGAAGGAAAGCTCTCAAATGGCGTGGTATCGTTTGATTGTGTGAATTACATTGCTGAGCTAGAGAACAATCTTCTAAGCATCTCGCAGATTTGTGATAAACAGTTCACAATTCATTTCAATGATAAAGGGTGCATGATTTTAAAGCCGGGTTTCAAAATTCCGGATGATTGGATTCTCATGCGTGCTCCACGCGAAAACGATCTCTATGTGTTAGATATGGGCAATGCTACAACATCATCGAAATCGGCTCAATGTTTTGTCACGGAAGCCACAGAGAAAGATTCTATTCTATGGCATAGGAAAATGGGGCATATACATTTGAGAAAAATGAATTTTTTGGTTCATAACGATTTAATCGAGGGGTGAATTTTCAAAGCTTCCACATGACGGATCACTGTCTAGAATGCAAGAAAGGGAAGCAGAAGAAAAAGTCACATCCTAAGAAGATTCTGAATTCTATAAAGCTGCCGCTTGAATGTCTACATATGGATCTTTTCGGTCCGGTGAATGTTCGAAGTATATCCGAAGATCTATACTGTTTAGTTGTCATAGTAGATTATTCTCGATATTCATGGGTTTTCTTTCAAGAGTCTAAGGATAAAACATTCGAAAATCTGGTGATTCTTTTCAAGAAGCTTGAAAATCTAGTGATTCTTTTCAAGAAGCTCGAAAATCTATATCATCTGCATGTCAGACGTATTTGCAGTGACAACAACACGAAGTTCAAGAACAACAAGATGAAAGAGTTTTGTAACGCCAAAGGAATTCTGCAAGAATTCAGTGCGCCGTATACTCCACAACAAAATGGTGTAGCTGAGAGAAAGAATAGAACTCTTATCGAAACAGCAAGAACAATGCTTACAGACTCGAAACTTCCTGTTAGCTTCTAGAGTGAGGCGGTTGCAGCGGCATGCTACACTTTAAAACAGGGTTTTAACTGTCAAACCGACTAAAAAGACATGTTTTGAAATGATTAACCGAAGGAAACCAAATTTGAAATATCTAGAGCCATTTGGTGCACCATGTACAGTGATTGATCAAGATGGTAAATTCGGTGCCACATCGCTTGAAGGTTTCTTTGTCGGGTATGCTAGTCTGCTAAGGAGAGTTTATGTTCCTGCTTTGAGAAAGGTGATCGAAGCACAACACGTTGATTGCTTTCGGTACACAACTCCTATTCAGAGAAAATGCGATGCGTGGTTGTTCAATTACCAAGATTTGTCGAAGTCATTCGACTTGCCAGAAGAACCGTCTGATGAAGAACTTGCAGCTCTTTATTATCTTTAACAGTCGGCAAACCAAGAACAGATTATAAGGCCAACTGTGGTTAATCAACCCACTGATGGCACTTCGTCTTCTGGTGCAGGTCCGAGTAATAGTGAGGTTCCGTTTGAACAAGTTTCTGAAGCAGAACCTACTACAACTCCAGCAAATGTTTCAACTGAACCAGGAAATGCAACTACAGAGCCCAATACTTCTCAGAATTTCGACTATGATGAAGCTCCCACATTTGATGATGATGGAGAATCCTCTTCCGATGAGGAATCTAAGCAGACATCCAACATGTTGAATCAATCTGCTGGCCCGATCAATCAAAATGAAGCTACATCTAGTGCTCCTGAAGTTGATTTGATCGTTGATCTGAATATCACAAATCATAACAGTATGTTCGATGTTCCTAGCGAGGAGATGCCACGATCTTATTCTTATCATCCTTCAACAAACAGAATTGGAGAGTTACAGACTGGTGTGCGAACAAGAAGTCAAATCAACAAAGCATTAAGTTGTTTCTATACCCGAGTGGCTCCTACTCAAGACTATTGTTATTATTCATGTTTCATATCTCAAATTGAGCCGAAAACTGTGAATGAAGCTCTGGGTGATGAGAACTTGGTGATAGCGATGCAAGAAGAACTGTTACAGTTTGAGAATCTGGGAGTCTGGAGGCTTGTAGACTTACCACCAAAGCAGAAAGCAATAGATACGAAGTGGGTATTTAAGTGTAAGAGGGATGATCGAGGTGTGATCGTTAGAAACAAAGCTCGGTTGGTTGTCAAAGGTTTCCACCATCAAGAAGGAATTGATATACAGAAGTCTATGCACTGGTTGCACGTTTAGAGTCATTCCGCATTTTCCTTGCATTCGCAGCTTGGAAAGGTTTAAGGTGTACCGGTTAGATGTGAAATCCGCATTTGTCTATGGAAAGCTACGCGAACAAGTGTACGTCGGCCAACCACCAGGGTTCGTCGATCCGCTGAACAAGAACAAAGCTTATCTCCTAGAGAAAGCCTTTTACAGATTACACCAAGCCCCGAGAGCTTGATACGAGACGTTATCTCAACATCTTGTTGGTAACGGCTTTACTAGAGGCACAGTGGATAGTACATTGTTTACCAAAGAAGTCGGAAATCATCTAATCATCGTATAAATCTATGTGGATGATATCATCTTTGGATCAACGGATGATAGTCTTTGCAAAGAATTTGAAAAGATCATGAAGAAGAAATTCGAGATGTCTTCTATGGGCGAAATGAAATTCTTCCTCGGATTACAGGTGGATCAATTACCTGACGGCATATTTATTCATCAAACCAAATATGTTCATGATATTCTGAAGAAGTTTGAAATGGATAGCTCGAAGCCGCTTTCGACTCCTCTGGCGCTGAATCATGGGATTTGCCTTGACGAAACAGGAACCAAAGTGGATGATACGCTCTATCGGTCGATGATAGGATGTAACTGACGGCATCTCGCCCAGATATCATGTATCCTACCTGCCTTTTCGTGAGATATCAGTCCAGTCCCCGAGTTTCTCACATGCAGATAGTCAAGAGAATATTTTGTTACTTGAAGGGATGTCCAAGCACCGGCTTGTGGTATCCAAAGAACGATAACATTGATCTGACGGGATACGCTGATTCTGACTTCGGGGTGGACAAGATGAACTCTAAATCTACAACGGCCGGTTGCCAGTTTTTCGGAACTAGATTAGTAACATGGCAATGCAAGAAACAAACCACGATCTCTCTTTCTACCTGTGAGGCAGAATGCATATCTGCTCCAGCTGTTGTTCTCAAATCCTACGTATTCAACAACAGATGAGGGACTTTGGATTGCAATTTCTTGATACGCCTTTAAATGTAGATAATAAGGCAGCAATCGACATCACTAAAATCCTGTTCATCACTCTCGAACTAAACACATAGAAATTCGTTATCACTTCATTCGTGACTGCTACGAAAAGAAGTTGGTGCAAATTGAAAAAATCCACACCGATGAACAAAAAGTTGATTTTTTTTACCAAAGCTTTTCCTTTCAAGATTTAAATATATAATGAGGCTTAACGGCATAAAAATTTGTTGACAGGTGCAGAGGCAGAGGTTGAATATGGATCGGACGACGAGTTCACGTGATCCACATTGGTTTGTATATCTTTTAGAATAGTATATCTTATAAACTAAAATACAAAAATATGTTTTTGATTTTAGGGGGAGTAATATTTGAGAAAATACAAAAACATATGAAAATTTTCAAAAAGTACAAAAACATTGAAAAAGACAAAAATAATTTTGTGTCACAAAGGAAATGATAGTACATCAGTGGACTATCATAGTATGCTAAAGAATTGTAAAGTTTAAAAGTGATAAACAAGTCTTACTGTGGATGTGTCGATAGGCTTTACACGTTCAGTAAATTGTTTATGAGATATAAACTAAATTTTACAACTGCTTAATCTTGTGGATTAACATCTCTCGGATATATGGACTTAGTACTCCAAAATTTCGTTTGAGAGATTGCCTGATTATGAGATACGAGGTCTTTATAGATAGTTGATATCTGGGGTATTATACAAGTTCTTCTGATTTTGCGGAAGCAATAGCCTAGAACTTCTCTAATGCTTTTGCAATAAACCCTTAAACTGCATGCAAACTTGAAAAGAACGAAAGATCTAATCATTTACAGTGCTTAAAAGATTCCTTAATTGGAACACACCTTTAAGTCGAGCCTTAATCTCTTTATCGATACGGTTGTATTAACCTGAGCTCTAGAGGCTTCGCATTAACCCAGATACAGATATCAAATACGCTATGTTCACCTGTAAGATGAAATCTAGGGAATCTTGATACGGGAGTATATTCTGAGATGGAACCATAGTTAAGTCAAGTTTCATAATTCATACCTAACATCTCTTGGAACAATTGAGAAATGTGTCGAAGTTTAAGAGGACAAACATATCGATAATCTAGGTAAACAAGTTTAAAACTTAAAGTCATCAAAAGGTCAACGGTACTGGTGATATGTCTCAATCAACTGATATGATCCTTAGACATGAATTCACAAAAATATGTCTGTAAATATGTTTGTACATAGTTTATTTGTTCTGTACATAGTTTATCTGCTTTACAGATTAAAACCAAAAAGATTTTCAGTGTGTTTTAGCATAAACTTGCAAAAATTCAAAAAGATTTTGGTTTCTACATTAGTTTCAACAAGCCAATGTTGGAGAACGGATCTTCGAAGTCTGGTAAGGTGCTAAACTGGTAGAAATCTAATTGACAATAGGCTGGGAGCTAATCTGTAAAATCTGATAAGCCAAAACGATTAAAAGTTCATTAATTTGAAACTTGATTTTGAGAAAACCCAACAGTTTGTTCATAACGGGTCAAACCGAGGTCATTAACTTGGACTCGAGAGACAAATCGGTTAACCAAGGTCATTAGCTTGGACTTGGTCAACTGAGTGGATTGTTAAAAATGGTAAAATCTGAAAAGTTCAGGGTCTAAATTGAAAATTTTGAAAAGTTTGATTTTGAATTGATCAAGTTCGCCCAGACTTGTAATCAAGTTCGACCGAACTTGTACTTGCTTGAAAACCTTTCTTAGTTAACAAGTTCGCCCGGACTTATCATTAATCTTAACTGATTGATGTTGCAAGTTCGCCCGAACTTGTCAACTATAAATAGAAGACAAGTTCACCCGGACTTCATTACGTGTTCTTCATATCATCAGAGCGAACTTGAACGAATTAAGGCGATTTCGAAATTGGCAAGTGTGTGTTGAATTGCTGCCCGATTTTAGAGTGAATCCTAGTGATTGGCACACTAAGAATCATGGCTTTGGTGAGTAATTTGAGTTTGGACCGTGGATTGAATGTGTTTGAGTGTTATAGATCTCTAATGAACAAATAGACATGTTTTAGACGATTAATGGACAAATTAAACATTAAAACATGTTAAATAAACATAAACGACCATAAAGGAATCATCATTTTGATCAGAATGGCACGCACATGATGTTTGCAGGTGTTTGATGAAGATGATGACAAGTTCGATCGAACTTGTCAAATGGTTCTTTGAACCAAGTTCGGCCGAACTTGTCCTCAGGTGTTTAAAAATGTTATATCATAAGTTCGCCCGAACTTATATGATGAAAATTTCAAAATTTAAAATGTTAACAAGTTCGCCCGAACTAGCGTAAAACCTGTTTCAAAATTGAACCTTTAAAAGTTCGCCCGAATTGTTTTAGAAAAAGATCAAAATTTGTTTAGGCAAGTTCACCCGGACTTGATGTTTGTAAGGTTAAATGGTCTTATAAGTTCGCTCGAACTTGATGGAAATGTAATGTTTACCCACTAATCAAGTTCGCCCGAAGTTGATATGGTTTTTGTGAAAATTGTCAAACATTGCTAATTTTGTCTCGATATTCGTGTTTGCAGAATATCCAGCTCTCATTTAATAAATTCCACAACACGTGCATTACGTTAGACAAGGCTATCTGTCCATCGCTCGAAGCTTTTGATAGTATTCTCGTGTTAATGGAGCGGATTCTGATACACAAGGCGATTACGGAAAAGACTGTAGTTTACAGATCGCATGTTTATAGGTTTTGGAGTTCTGCGGCGATAAATGAGGATGATACAGCTATCAAATCAGTGGTTCGTGTTGGTGAAGAAGATAAAGAGATTACTATTACTGAAGCTGATATTCGAAAGGTTCTGAATTTCAATGATGCGGCGAATGATCCAATGATGCTCGACGAAAGGATGGTTAGAGGATGTTTTTGCCGAATGGGGTATAAAGGGCACATCAATGATTCGACATTGAAGAAAGGGGAGTTCCTAACCCCTACAAGCTTCTAATGCATGCTATTATTCACGCCTTCAGTCATCGAAAGGCAGGTTTAGACGATGTACAAGATTACATGGCTTGTATGGCCACGACGCTTATTCTTAACAAGAGATTCAACTTTTCTAAGCTAGTTTTCACGCAGATGAAGAACAATATGGGATCGAACAGGCTCGTGATGTACCCGAGATTCATACAGATGCTGATCGATGATAAATTCAAGAAGATAACAAAAGATCCTAATGACATCTTGTATCTTAGTCACTTGGATGATACGACCGTCAAGAAGCTGATTACATTCCAGAAACAATCCTCAGCACCTATCACAAAGCCTTTATTCAACACTGAGTTGGAATGGCTATCAACGTTCAAAGAGAAAAGAAGCGATTGGTTTCTAAAGAAAGTTTTTGTTCAAGAAAAGAAGAAAACGTCGCGAAAGCCAAAGAAAGTTGATACGATGCTAATTGACGAAGATGAGCATGAGAATGTTCAACATGAAGCTGGTTCAAGTGCAGCAGTTGTTATTGAAAGTCAAGAGGCAGAGAAAAATACTCAGGAAGATGAAGTTATTTCGGCTACACCTGATAATGATGAAAATAGTGATAATTCGTTGGAAAAGGCTACAAAGAAATCAATCACCAAAACAGCTGCTGAGAAGGTGAAAGAAACTGACGCAGATTATGAGCCAAAAGTTGAAAAAGATTCTGATGAGGAGAGACCAAAAAAGAAAGCGAAAAGAGTCAAATCTTCTTCTAAAGATTCAACGACAAAGACTACAGGGTCTCCAAAGACTAAAGGAAAGAAAGTTCAGAAGCCTAAGAGTCGTCGATATGTGGGCCAAAAGAAAAGCACAGAAGTCACACAGGAACCTTCTGCTGCACAACCAACATGACTTACACAAGAACCTCCTGCTGCCGAAACAGTGCAAACATCTGATGTTCAAGAGACTATATTACAAACAGGAGTCACACAAGAACCACCTGAGCCTGAATTGCTAGAAATTCCTATCATTCAATCGCAAGATCCTCCGACAGCTGTTCAACCTAAAAGCTCAATTCCTAAAGCGTCTACACCGAGGAGTACGCCAAAGTCTACGCCAAAGACTACTCCAAAGTCGAAGCTATATGGAAATATTCCGAGTGAGCCTGTTGATATTCAAGATTTAAACAACTTCTTTCCAGATACAGACATTGATGATCTAGAAAAGCGTGTTAAAGTTATGGAAGATAAAGTTTCAAAGAACGAAGTCGAGAAAGCTGCTTTAGACACTTTGGTGAAACAGAACGAAGTTGAAAAGGAGATTCTAAGCGACAAAGTCAAATTCTTGGAAGGTGACCGAGGGTATTTAAAGGCGTTAATTGAAAGTCTGCAGGACGCGAATAAACGATTACTCAAAGAGATAGCAGAAGTACGATCTGAACGTGATATGAACGATCGAAGATTCAATAGACTGCAGAAAGTATTGACGAATAGTTTAGGTATTGAATTTGCTGCAGAATATGCTAGATTGGATCTGCAGGAAGCAAAAGAAAAAGCAGAGAAAGAGATGGCTGAACAGGGCAAAGGCAAGAATGTGATCCGAAGTATGCATGAGGTTACTGAGTCTGTGATTGAATCAGCAAAAGCTTCTGAGTCTGTGGTTGTTCCTGAAACGGAAACTGAACAGAAAGACGATGAAGAAGCTGAAGATAAAGATGATGATGAACCGGTTGATGACACTAAAGATGACTCTGACAACGATGATGGTGGTAATGATGATGATCAGGGTGGAGTTGGTCTGAAAGTGGTTGATGCCAAAGTGAATGATGAATTTGTTTTTTCCTCGTTACATGATGATACTAATATGATGGATGATCAAAGCCAGGGGGAGCAAACAGGCGAAACAGGGCAAAAAGATGATGTTGATATGACAGATGCTATTACTACTGCTATGCCTATTGCTGCTATACCTACGAAGCCTATGATTCTTATGTTGGAACACAACGTTGAGGAGGGCGAGTACGTTCATACTTACTCTAAAGAAGATTTGGCAAAGCTGATCGATGTTGATGCTGAAACGTTTGATTTTGATTTCGAAGAGCAAGTGATGAACGTAAATACATTTGAGCCAACGGATATGTGTGCTGATCTGTGTGATCAAGAGAAGATAACCCGGTGGTGCGGTTTAGAGAAAAAAAACCGACGGATCTGTGTGATAGAGGCCCGTGAGTAGATAAGAAGTTGTGTCGTTCGGAGATTCGAGTGGAGAAAGACCTGTGTGGTGACGAAGAACGACCAAGAAACTGAGTTCTGTGTGAACTTAGAAGAAAAGAATTGAGTGAGTTCTGTGTGAACAAAGAAAAGAAAATATTAAGTGTGGTGTGGTGCGTGTGATTGAAAGAGAAAAGAATTGTTGTTTGTTTATCCAGATCTGTGTGATCAAAAGGAGTTGAGGGGTGTTTGATCTTTGTGGGTTGTTTTAACCTAGAAGATAAAGATAAGGAATTCAACGGGTGTTTGGTTTTTGTGGTTGAAAAAGTCAAACACACAAGAGAGTATTAAAGTGTGGTGCTTGTTGCTACTGTACGAGAAAAAAAAGAAGAAGAAACATTATTTGTTATATTTTGTCTCTTTATATTTTTTTTCAGGTTTGAGCATTGAAAATGTCGGATGAGAAAACAAGTGGAGGTGATGCACTTGTACCGATGAGTAGCCAAGGTAGTAGCATTTCGTTGCAGTGTCCCAAGTTAACGGACACAAATTACACTTCGTGGGCGATTTTAGTCGAAACAATTCTACGAGCAAACGGTCTTTGGGAGGCGATAGATCCAGCCACCGAAGTTACCGTGGAAGATAAGAAAAATTACACGACTAAAGCCATAATTTTTCAGTCTTTACCGGAGGATGTTTTCCTTCAAGTCGCAAAACATAAGTACGCAAAAGATGTGTGGAATTCAATCAAGGTTCGTTATCTTGGGGCTGATAGAGTTCAGAAAGCTCGGCTATCAATTTTAAGAAGTGATTTGGAAAGGCTAAAAATGAAGGAGAGCGAGACACTAGACGAGTATGCGGGCAAGATAAGCGGGATTGAAGCAAAGTTCAAAAACTTAGAACAACTCTTGAAGTTGCAACTATGGTAAGAAAGTTGTTAAATTATGTTCCTAAGAAATATATGCAGATCGTGGCGTCTATTGAGCAGCACTCGGACGTTGATACGATGCCGTTTGAAGAGGCGGTTAGGCGATTGAAGACATACGAACAAAGACTTAAATCCCATGATGATGAAGAAAACGATCAAGGCCAATCATTGCTTACAAAGGAAGATTGGGATGAAAGAACTAGGCGGGGTGATTTTGATCAACCCGGACAAGGACGCGGTCGTGGTCAAGGTAGAGGTCGCGGTTATGGTAGAGGTCGAGGTGGTCGATTCCAAAGTAACGAAGACCGAAAGGATAAAGGTTGGTATAGAGACAAGAGAAACATCAAATGCTATAATTGTCAAGAATACGGACATTATGCGAGTGAGTGTCCTAAGAAGGAAACAAAAGAAGAAGCGAGACGACGATGAACCGACATTACTTTGAAGCGGGACGATGTCAAGATTATGGGGTGATTGTTGGATAATCTTGACATGGGTTGTGGGCTTTATTTGGGTCAGAAGTGTTTTCAATAAGTTTATCAAAAAATGGGTCAGAAATGTTTTGTTTAATGGGTCAAATAATGGGTCATCGCCCAACTAGAGTTTGTGAGTCCATGAGTGCACGTGAGTTTAAATTTGAATTCAGTTAGGTTTTTAACGGGTCTTTGTTTTGTCCAGGTATTAGGGTGAGTATAAAGGTATCTTTTGATTGAGTCATATGTACGTTGTATGGTTGCCTATTTAAAGGCATTTAGCTTATTGAATAAAGTACAACCTTCTTCTTTAACTTTCTTCTGCAGAAACTTTCCTATACCTACTGCACATTATTAGTTAGTTTTTTCTTTTCTTAATTCGAGTATTTAAATTGTTTGAGTGTGTTTGTGAGAGGTCAAATCAACACCTCCAAGCATGTATGTGACAATGTGCTTATATCTGCATATTTATGATGGAGTATGAGTAAGTGACGCTCTGAAACGTCCTTTTGAGATTTTCTTTTTATTTGGACTCATACAGGCATGGCGACTTTACAAAGAAGGCAAGTCTCTCGATCTACTAGATGATAGTTCACGCGCATCCTATTCTACTTGTGAAGTATTACGATCAATACATGTTGGCCTAGTGTGTGTGCAACACCGAGTCGAAGACAGGCCTGACACACCGACTGTGGTGGCGATGTTGGGTGGTGAGGGCTCACTTCCTTCTCCCAAAAAACCTGCTTTCTTTATTCAAGAAAGTGAAATCAACTCCACACCAACTCTTCCTTTACTGTCACCATCAACATTAAGTCAAGTAGATGGTTGATGATGAGAAGAAATGTTTTCATCATGTTTTAGGTATTTATTATATCATGACTAAATTAGTTGTATAAACGTTAAAGAATGTTAGAAGTTTAAAGATGTGTTAGGATCTTTGTTTGCTGTGTCATCACTCTATATAATTTAAAAATTGTTGTTTCGAACTATGTTCCGTTATTCTATAACATAAATGTAGTGGACCACATTTTGTAATTTAATGTATTATTTAAACATTAAGAAGTGATGTGGCGATGGTGAAAGTGATGTTGGCTTGTAAATATCCTTGTCAGTTAACCCTTGAATGTTACATTTATGAGTTAAGTTTCCAAAGTTGATATACTTGATTCAAGATATCTTATCCTGAATGCATGCTTCTTTTAAGAAACTGATGGTGAAACAAATTTGTGTATCATGTACAAGCACACATTGTATTTTGTATCATGCACATGCGCATATACGTACGTGTATTTTGTAGCATGGACGTGCGCACATATGCATGGTACAAAATCTTATCTTATATATAATAAATGAAAATCTTTGGGCTGGCGTGGCACAACATTAGAGCTCCTCATTCTTTGTTTTGGCTCCAAAATTCTGGGTCTAAATTTTCTACAATGAAGCCCCGTATACCCTAACCCAATCCAACCAACAATCCAGATCCATATATAAACTCCTTTTAAACAAAACCCTAATCTCCTATGTCTTCTTCAGGCTTCCAAGATACGGTTTTCTTCTTCTTTCACCTTGCGAACAATAGTTTTGCATCTGAAATTTTCATACCACTCTGTTCTTTTCACACCGCTTTCTCAAACAAAATCGCACCCTGAATACTCTAAATCAGATGACACCGCTCACCTTAGCCCATTTGGGTTGGAGACGCCGCCGCAGTCGCAGTCATTCAAATCAACCTTCGTCGGTCGATCAAACCCAGTTCAAGGTATGGTTTGATGATCGAGTGTGGATTGTAAAACCTTGAACTGAATAAGAAACTGATTGTTTGGTTATGATTTTTTTTATAAGCGCTCTAGGGTTCGTGGTTGATTTTGTTTGAAAATGAAAATCATCAATTCAGTAATAATTTAATTGCATACACTGCATATCTGCATATCTGGCTGTATTCATATATGTGTGTTGGTTGTTTTTCCAAGTAATTGATTGATTTCAAACTAATCGTGCTTTGTTGTGCGATTAATTGTGAAAAGAGGATGAGGTCGTGGAGGCCGAAGGCATATCATAATGTAGGAAAGTCATTATCAATAAAAATATATTTTGATCGATTTAGGGATATGTCTTATAAACAAAGTTATTAATGAGTTTGATTTGTTTTGTTCTGCAACGAAATAACAAGTTTGGCAACATCCGTCTTACACCATTATATGATAATAAGCCATCTCATGATGTAAGCCATGCTGTTTGAATATCTAGATATTATTTTCATATATTTTAACTTCATTAATGCATCAGAAGAGTAGTTTAACTGAAATTGTTATTAATTTGCCTTCAACTTGAGGACAGGTTTGCCGATATGTCTTATGCCATCCCCCCATCTGGTGAATTTGATTCTGATTCTCATGGTACGCCTTTTCTAACTTACATGGATACAATTGATGAAAGTAAATAAATGATAATAAGTCAAGGTAATTAACCAATTCTCTTTATGCATAGGTTGTCCACATGAACACATATGTGATCAGTGTTATAAATCAAACTAACTCTCATCGTAAGTAATATAAATCACATACCGTCAACTGATTTAAGCTTATGTCATGATTAAAATGGTATATTTTGTGAACTTACTTATCATTAGTTCAAATAAAATTAGGCTAAATGGGTAAAAAGAAGAAATTCCATCATAGGAAGAACTCATGGCCTGCTGAAGAATTTGTGAATAGAACTACTCTGCAACCAGTGAGTTTTTCATATCATGTTTATGTTTATATTACTTTTTATTTTATTTTATGAGTTCTCCTATGATAGCTAATCACTTCTATATAAACATCTCATCTTTAACTTATAATTGTATGATGTCAATAATTTATACATTTCTAATTACTTATGTTTTAAATTCAGATTTCTATATCCCGAGATGGTGGGAGTAAAAAATATGCATCAGTATTATCACCTTGGTCAACACAGGGGGACAAGGTGGTGACTTTACATAAATAAAAACTAAAATGTTCTTGGATGTATTATTATTGTTCACTTTTAGAAATGGCTGGATTACTAAGGGTCGTTCGAAGCATCATGAACTTGAGGTAAGGATGAGAAAATCCATTTCCTTCCTAAGAAGCATGTTAGTGTATTTGGCTCAAGGTAAAATGCATTTGATGACTAATATCATCTGTGGGGAACTTTTTATTTTTTTTCGTATTCTTTAATGTGTATTTTCCTTGTACTTCTGATCCCAATATACATACACACAAATATACACTTGCTAATAATTTACTTATAGGGGAAGATTAGACCATGATTGATACGGAGACTGAATGCTTGATATTGATAGTGTGTCTTATGAGGTTAGTTGTGTATCATATTGTCACACCCCAACCGATGGCGGAATCATCGGGGTAGTGATACTAGGCGACCAGATTGTCTCATGAGAATTCCATAACAATTATCTATCAACATCATTTAACATTTAATGTCTCATACCATTAAACACAATATTTCAAAATAATCATTACAGAAACTTGTTTTCCCACAAAACTAATCGGGTTCGATATCCCCTAGATTTCATTACAATTCAGGACTAAACAAAAGCAAACTAAACTAAGCACGCTACATCCAAAGCATCCACGCTAAAATCCTCAACCTGTTACATACGTTAAAATACAAGTCAATACAATTAAGTAAATGTGAGCATACAGGTTTTAGTAACACTAGCATAATAGAGAAACCATTCGCGAAATAGTCCAGTTACATATCATGATACACGAAAACACATCACACAGATAAACATAGGCTTATTTCTCATGCTAACTACCGTGAGAAGGCTTGCACGTCCATCCTAACTAGACCCCGTCGGGTGTTAGCCACACTATAGTACCATACTAGCTAAGGAGGCAAGTTAACGAAAATAAGTCATAGTTACATGTTTCTAGTATCACGTATTGAGCATATATAATCAGATTATTCGCGTGTGATAAACAGTTTGATTTGTGAGACGATTTTGATATAGGAACGTATGTAACACCCAAATAGTGCATTAAAGAGAAAACATGTCAAGTATACTCACAGTGGGTGCGTTTTTTGTGAGATGAGGAATCTAAGAGGAGTTTGCGGAGAGCGCCGGATCAGCCTGTAAACGAACAGAAGTGCATCAGTCTTCCAATTTGCTGAAACGGTTAAGTTTGAGTTGAGCAGTAGACAAGTTCGGCCGAACTTGTATGTAAACATACAAGTTCGAGCGAACTTGTTAAGTTTTGGTGATTTTGGTATCAAGTTCGGTCGAACTTGGTGAGTTTCTTAGGAAACTTGACAAGTTCGGGCGAACTTGTGAGAAAAGCTTACTGGAAAGACAAGTTCAGGTGAACTTGTATAGTTTCCTAAGAAACTAGACAAGTTCGGGCGAACTTGTGTGGAAATTGGTGAGAAAGACCCAAATTCGATCGAACTTGATCCAGATGGGTACAAGTTCGGTCGAACTTAACCTGGTGTGCTGGTGATTCTCGAGCGAACTTGATGTTTTCGGGTCCAAAATCTTGCGTTTTCGCATCGTTTGCTGAGGAAATCGAGTGCCCATACCTCCAACTTAAGCCACTGAGTAAAACTTAGGCTGGAGAGGTCTTTTGGAGCGAACTTAGCCATTTTTATAGAAACTTGGGCTAATCCGGGCGAACTTGATGGTTCGTACGGGTTAGTCCAGTTTGTTTAAAGTGACGATTTCGTCCTTGTGCTTCCGGATATGAGATCTAGCTTTGACAACGCCTCGTTCCACTCAAAAGTGAACGGGACATACGTTATTAGTCTGAAAATGGTGTAAAAATCAATACTTTAAAAGGTTTTGCTCAGATCTAGTATAGATCTGAGTGAAAATAGAAGTTTTTATGGAAAAAGATGAAGATTTTCGTAAACAGAAGAGTTTTGAAGAAAACGAAGGCAATGCCTTGTGCAAAATCGTTGTAAAACGTTGTTGAAAATCATTGTTGTTGAAATCGGGTTGATTCTTACTTAGAAAACAAAGGGTTTCGGGTTTGAGAGCTCTCGGCGAACTTGCAGCAAGTTCAAATGAGAGAATGGAGCTGAGTATTTATAGGCGAAGGCAATAAGGAGGGCTGGTGGAGTCAAGTTCGGTCGAACTTGCATGTTTTCATGCAAGTTCGGGCAAACTTATGAGGTATTTGAGGGAAATGAGTCAAGTTTGGCCGAACTTGACCCTTGAGGGGCAAGTTCGAGCGAACTTGAGATAACTGAAGCATTTTGAGTTAATCAGCCAAGTCTGGCCGAACTTGGTAACACCAAGTTCGAGCGAACTTGACCCAATTGTTGGGTTTTTCTTCGTTTTTCATTCGTTTATTGATTGTTTAGCGATGTAATCAAGTTATATGGTAATGTTAAGCGATTAAGTGATAAGTTAAGCGTTATAATTGATATAATATTGCGATTTAGCGATTCGAGTGTGAGAGAGCTATGCGATAGCGAGCGTAATCATAACCACAAACATACACAACACATAAATAACATAAAACCATATAATTAACTGCGAGTTGCGATGCGATGAGATTAGCGATGCGATTTAATAAGCGATTAGATGCAATATAACATACATAATTGTACTTAATTAACATAAACTTTTTCTTATAAACGAATCTCGGATTTACAAAGGATAGATACGATCGACAATAAGAGAAAAGATAACAATGAATTTCTGAGTTGTTATACATATCTCCTAAACGATTTAGTTCCTTATTTTTTGGTTTTTAAAAACTTTTTGTAGTTGTTTTGAAATAGGAAGTTCTTGAACTTGGTGACAAAAATTAGGTATGTGACTACTGGTTTACAAGAAGACAAGTGACTACTGGTTTACAATATAACATACATAATTGTACTTAATTAACATAAACTTTTTCTTATAAATGAATCTCGGATTTACAAAGGATAGATACGATCGACAATAAGAGAAAAGATAACAATGAATTTCTGAGTTGTTACACATATCTCCTAAACGATTTAGTTCTTTATTTTTTTGGTTTCTAAAAACTTTTTGTAGTTGTTTTGAAATAGGAAGTTCTTGAACTTGGTGACAAAAATTAGGTATGTGACTACTGGTTTACAAGAAGACGAGTACGTTGTTGTGTCAGGAAAATCAAGCCAGCAATGAACAAGTCATCATCTTACATCTCGACTGAGATCCAATGGAAATACACCATTTGCCAAGTTTCCCTTGTATATATGCACAGTTGCACACACATTAACTACCCATTGTTAGTAAGAAAATAAGGATAAATTAAGGGTGTTTATAAACTATTGAAACTGTCAAAGCAAGGCAAGTCAGCCAGTTTGAGGTTTATACCGATCGGTTAACGGATTAGGTTTGATGATTTGTGGACTTTATTTGGGTTTGATGATTTTTTAGGGTTCATCGATTTTTCGACGAGTCAAAACATATATAAAATAACGTTTACTTCATTACGAACCTTTCCTTTGTCAGTCTAATTGTTGTTCGTTCGTATTATTTTCTCCCGAATTTGATGGATTTTCTAATGTGAAATATTTTAGCTAACCAAATTCTGAAGTTTTGGAATGTGATAGTGGATTATCGGATGAAACAACTAGCAATGCAAATGGTCAGTTTCATAATAAATTCTTTCATAATAATATGTGATCTGTTTAACAGAGTGATTCACCTCAAATTTATCATTGTTTACATTAGATCTGAAATTCGTGTTTATATTAATCGTGTTCATATGTGTTTGCTTCTTTTTTTGGAGAAAATCAAATGGGTATATCAAAATTATGGTTCTTGGAAATATTATGTCTGAAGGTTTTATGTGTATTTGTAGAATTTGTGGTTTCCGGAATTATGTTTTCAAACTATAGTAACACTAATTTTTGGTGTTTGCATATGCATTTTGAAAGGATTTTGTAATGCTTTTATAATAATTGCTTTAATCTTGGTTAGCCTTTTTTCTATTTGCAGATTTTATATTGAGAGAGAGAGGGAAAGAGGTGTCGTGACAAGGGGTGAGATGGGGGAGAATTACCGGTTTTCCAGTGGCTACAACCGCATCCCCCCTGATCTCAACAACAAAGAGACTAAAGCTGGTAAGTTTCATTGCCAAGGAGGATTTGATGATACCGGTGGCGAGACGACGTTGATGGAAGTGACGACCACCGTTGGCCATAGCAGAGTAATAATCAACTGAACCCATTTGAAGTAGGAACAGTGTTTTGCGGGTGTATAAGGAATTTCCACAATAGTATACTTTTGGCATGGACGTTTGAAATTCGTTGATGTGGGTGGTGGACATTTTCCATCGCTTATTTGGGTGGTGATGACCTTCTTATCTTCCCAAACGCTGCCACACATTACCCCTGTTATCAGCTTCTTCCACCTCCTGCTCCATCAATATCTAGCACCTCCTACCTAGGCCACTTCACAACATCCCACAAAATCAGCCTTGCTCAAGCAGCCTGTCGGATAAAACTTTGCCCCCCACCGTCTTAAGCATCGAGTTTGAGGATTACGGAGGACGCAGTAGCGGTAGCGGTCACTGAGGCAGTGGTAGTTGAGGCGGATCTTACGATGAAAATTGTTGCAGGGGCAGAGATTATGCAGGACGTTAACACGATCGACTTAGATATTCATATGATCACTGATCAGGTCTCTTCCAGTGGTGATGTGGAGGTTGAACTCAGCAAGATGTAAAAGATAATCCGACCAGATATGTTTATGGAAACAAATGGATTTACGGATGAGACGCCGGCTGTTGTATGAGATGATAAGAAAAAAGTCAAATTAGTCGACATTTTGAAAGTAGCGAAGTTTGGTTTTTATTTGTGCATCTTCGGTTGCTTTAGTTTAGAGCGCAGGTCGAAGAACTGATCAAAGACCCTATCAGCCATATAGTTCACGAAAGGATACACCAAGAAGGAACCATGCTACTTGGCGGTAGCAAAGGTCGACGAGGAAAGACCCAAGGATGTTGTACCGACGGAGATCAAGAAGGTGCTCGAAGAATTCAAAGACGTCATGCCAGCCGAATTACCCAAGAAACTCCCACGTCGAAGAGAAGTTGACCACGAGATTGAGCTGGAGCTAGGTTCTAAACCGCTAGCCAAGGCCCCATACCGCATGCCACCATCAGAGTTGGAAGAGTTACGCAAACAACTTAAGGAGTTGTTGGATGCTGGTTATATTCGCCCCTCAAAAGCCCCATATGGTGCATCGGTATTCAAAAGAAGAAAGACGGGTCCCTTCGAATATGTATTGATTACCGGGTACTTAACAAAATCACGGTAAAGAACAAGTACCCGATCCCTCTTATTGCTGATTTGTTTGATAAAATTGGTAATGCCATGTACTTTTCAAAATTCGACCTCCGATCGGGTTACTATCAAGTAAGGATCGCCGAAGGAGACGAAGCAAAAAAAATGTACATCACAAGGTATGGCTCGTATAAATTTCTTGGTAATGCCTTACTAACGCACCAACAACTTTTTGTACTCTCAGGAATAAACTCTTCCACCCTTTTCTCGATAACTTTGTGGTGGTATACTTAGACGACATCGTCGTCTATTGTTAGATCACTCCTTTGATTAGAAACAGGAACCTAATTTGGTATCTAATGTCCAATTAGGCGGAAACTAAGTGACATGTTAATCAAATATGCAAAGATTACTCGTTAAATATGTTTTATTGATCGCTAATGTCAATTACATGTAAGATCCGGATCGGATAGAGCTTCGCCTCTGTTGTGACAAAGTTGCAAAAGTTACAAATGACAAACTAGAGACACCTATTTATAGTAATGCAAGTTCGCTGGGGTTAAACAAGTTCGGGAGAACTTGTTTAGAACAAGTTTGGCCGAATTGTTCCAGCATCAGAAATCCGGGCGAACTTGTCATACTATTTACATAAATACGACATTTTTAGCATAATCTAGCCCAATCTAAACAGACTCGATCCAAGACTAAGACATAGACATTATGTACTAAAAGACTCCCCCTTGGATATCGTCTTCGTCTTGATCAGTCTTCAAAGCTCTGTCTTTTATCTGCAGCGTCAAAAAAAGTTTTTGTAGGGGTTTTTTCTACGTTCTTGCTCTGGAATTGGCGTTTGGTCAGTAGGCGACACTTTCGTCATAAACTGAAAATGTCTCAATCTTTCCTCTCTACCCCTTTCGTGTATACGTTCTAATCGCCTTTCTTCCTTCAAAAACTCTTTACGCTCTAGTTTCTATCCGACTGGATTCCCACATTATTCCTGAATTAACTCCATGCGCATAGCAAAAATTCACTATTCTTTGATACTGCATTGCTTGAGTCTCTTCACGCTTCTCATAACATATCTTACTGAAGAATAAATATTTAATATCTTCCTTCGAGCAATTCACTAGCCACATCGGGTCTAGTATGCGTATCGTCCTCCATAATCCTTTCAATCCTTCATTCTGAAACACTTCAACTGATTTTTCTTTAGTTATATCCAAGTTTTCTTCAAATTTCAGCACTATCACTGTTTTGCATGTAGTAGGATCAACTTGCCACCAATAAACAATGGATAGAAATCCTGTTCAATAGGCACCGGGGGCATGTTTCTCATCGCTCGCGGACGCTTCATAATCAATGTTATATCCTTTTCACCAGTCTTCTTGTTTGTTTTGATTCCGCGCTTTGGAATGAACGTTCATTCAAAAGTTGAATCATTGCGTCGCTTCAAACTTCATGATCTTCCATAGTAATTGATCAATAAACTTCATGTGATAAGTAACGTTTCTTGTCTGC